>CM053791.1:660366963-661094463 GCA_028749045.1 Cupressus sempervirens
TAATGATCCCATGCATAACCAAACATTTCCCTAATCAACCTTGCACTTTCACCAATATATTTATCTATTATAGCACTCAAAACCACTTGAAAAATAGTATTACAAAATGAAGGCATAAATCAAACATCAGGCACAAGAAATAAGAAAGTTAAATTGCATAAAAGTAAGATGGATTTAAAAAAGAAGCAGCTATGCTAAAACCTTAAGGAAATTGGCATCAATGTTACTAGTAATAGCTCTTGCTAATAGTGTCTTTCCCATTCCAGGAGGGCCATATAGAAGTACTCCCTGAAATTATAGAAAAAAGAATCAACCTCTATGAAAGAATTTGAAAATGAATAAATAAAACATGCAAGTTTAACTTTATATAAACTAGTAATTACCATGATTAATTTGCACCCCACACAAATTTTACCTTAAGAGGTTTGATTCCAACCTTAAGAAAGAGTTCAAGATTCATTAAAGGAAGAGAAATAGACTCTTTCAACTCCCTAATTTTATCTACTAACCCTCCTACTGCTAAGTAGCTCACATTGCCAGGATCCTCATGTAGCATATTATAAACAAAAGGGTCCACCTGCATCCAATATACATAAACAAAATTATTAGTCTTTTTCCAAAAAATCCCTTCAAAGATTTTGATATAATTTGTGCTTATTAATAGCTTGCCAATGTGAGATTCTAATGCTAGGTACCTCATGAGGAAGAGCCCTCATTATTGTAAGTGTTGTCATGTCAAGAACAACACGTGTACCTTCAGTGAGCTTATCTTTATCTACGTTATTCTAACACCAAACAACATATCTTGGCCCACTGCTAGCTTTCACAATTACTATACAAAGAAAAATTCATAATCCCTAAATTATAAAAACTAATTTACTTTAATAGTACACACATGAATAGTCAAATATCAAATTGTTCAAAATCAAACATTTACTAGAGATACAATCATAGATTCATAGGTGATACATATATTAGAAACGACAGTGAAATAAAGTATGATCCTACCACATCTACATTCCCCTACAAGGAAAATCCAAGAAATGTAAGAATGTTTGAAGAGGATTTTTTGAAGTAACCTAAAAATTATGGGAACAATATTTCAAAATGGAAATAACAAGGATCAAGGATATGAGCAAGAGATGAGGATGCATCCAAGTGGGGGATAACAAACTTGGAAAATAAATATGAGCATATTTATTAAATTATATATTTTCATCACCTTTCAAACTACTTTTATGCATTTGATTGCATGTTGAACATGTAAATATCATCTACAAGAATGTATGATATTGATGCAAACTAATAAATAAAAAACTATCTAATAGTCCTTGAATAAGTTTCCAACTATAGCCATGCCAAAACATGTCATTTTTATAATATTATATCAATTAGTCACCTTTCCAACAATATTTTGCATTTGATTGAATGTCAAATATGTAAATATCATGGATATTGAATGTGTGATATTGATATTAAGAAATCAAGGGAAAACTATCTAGTGGACCTTGATTACTTTTCTGATTGTACGCATGTTAAAACATGTCATACTTACTATACTATATCATCCTGTCACCTTTCCAAAACTATTTGAACAGTTAATTGCACATCAAATATTTAAATGTCAGGACTATTGAGACAAAAAATGACAATCAAGGAAAAACTATGTAATGGTGATTGACCAATTTTCTGAGTCTAACTATGTATGACAACAAACCAAGTACAAATATAAGGAAACTGTTAAGTAATAAACTAGTGCTAGTATGTTTTTCTATGAACTTTGCCACCTTCAAAGGAAGATAGACCACCCGTACACACTAGTACATAAAATAAAACAAGAGATTAAGCATAGAACTATATATTGCTCTATTATGGAATTTTTTTTTGTATATACAGGACATAATTACACTTCAGTTGTTATTTAGAAGTGATAATAAATAGAAAAGGTTACATGGAAAAGCTAAAAATTTAAAAGGTTCCCTATAATATTATTCAACATATCACCACACTCAAAAGAAATAATGAGAATAGTTCATGAGAACACTGCGAAACAATAGAATGCACAAGCACATGAATTACAATGTAATCATATACTCTAGAAGATTTGTTTCACCCTTTAAGTCTACTATCTCCCAACATATCAAGTCAATTTGTATGACAAGATTCATTTAATTTTTTTTAAAAATATCATGAATCAATGTATACTTTAGAATGATTTAATATCATTTGTTTTCACTATTCAAATTCTCCTTCATATCTCCCAATTTACGACAAAAGTTATCAAATCCAATCATTCAATGAAAAAATGGAAAATATAACAATATGAGGAAGTCCTAGTGACTCATACCTTTGCCCATCCTAGTGTCATAATTACAATGCAAGACAAGACATGAGAAATTGTTAATACAAAAATGAAGATATGTAGTTGATGGAGTCCATCTTATATAAGAGGAACCTTCCCCTGTATCAAAATAAGAAAGGGCAAGATCATTTAATTTTCTTTCCATTAGAAAAATAGCTCCATTCAATCTGAATATTAAAGAAAAAAAATCTACATTTGAAGCATAATGACCAGTTGCAACCTCATTTGCTGCCAAGCTCTGCCTTAATGGTGTTTCATGAGAAGCTATGAACATAAGCTTTCTGTATATTGAAAACATTTCAGTCTCCTCAACATTACTATCAATTTTTCAAGAAATTCAAAAGAAATCAAGCTAAATACTTTAATTTTCTTATTTACATAGGATCATGCTTTTTAATATCTTTCTCTTATTTATATGATGAATCATAGAATGTGATCCAATATGTTGATGCAAAAATAACAACACAATCAAACATGATTGCAGATAAATAGCAAGAATAAAATACCTTAGAAAGGAATAATTTGAGGCAATCCCATAGAAAGACATTCTTTCGAATACTTCACACACTGCAACTAAATTTCATAAATCAATGAGTTTGACTATAGTGTCCTTCTAAATTTCTTGAAACTAAGAGATTCACATAGTTAGTTGCCATGAAATCGTAGGTTATTGTTGAACTTCACTTGGTTTTGAGAATAGTTTAATATTCTCTACTAATCAGGGCCAACCACAACTTCCTAACATCTAAATTCCCCATTAACATCTAAAATTTATTCATTCTATTGATAAAATGTAACATTCATGAATTATCACATGATAACATTTATTAACACATAAGTTTCATTAGAACATTCACATTAACATTAAAACATAAGATTCATTAGAACATTCACATGAACATTCAATAGAACATAAATAAAACATCTAGACATAAATATCAATCCTTATCAAATAAGTTACATATGTTCACATGAATCATTTAAATTTTATTTTTTTGTCCTTCTCTATATTGTTGTAGGGGCATATCCATGTTGTCATCAATATTTCTTCTCACTTGTGGATGTGCACTCACTATCCTTTGCAAAGGTGGGTCCTCTGCAATAACAAATAAAAATGTTAAATTTTAAAAAGTTGAGACTATAAAGATTTTAAAGAACATTGTAGTGCTCTTTATCTTGTCCAACCACATCATCTTTCCCATTAACCTAGACCTCAGCATGTGCTCATTAGGAACAACTCTACATCCCATACAACTACAATACAAGTTGTTATTCTTCATCCATCTCATCATCAAGATCATCGTCTTTGTCATTATCATCACCACCACTATCCTAGTCATCATCATCTTCATCATCATCATCATCATCATCACCATCCTTATCATCATGATGATCAATAACAACATCATTTGTATCAAGAGCAACATTGACTAACTCTCGATTGTGATCCACTTCTTCCTTTTCTTCGGTATCTTCTTCTTCCATCGCATTATACTTTATCGACCTTCCCCTTGGATCATGTCTACATTTTTTTGACCAAATCGATTTATGTGCACCCTTTGAGTAAAATACTTGGTCACATTGGCTTGGAAGAACATAAGGCTCATCCCCAACTGGCTCAAACAACCTTGTATTAATCATTGAAAATCCATTCTCGTGCTTAATAACAATTCTATTGGGATCATTTTGATTGAATCATAGTCTATACCATTTGACAACAAAGAGAACTAATTTAAAGGAATTAACATTCAAGCATATCAACCAAAATGCCATAGTATCAATTTTGAGGTTCTCAAGGATGTATGTCATTTCTAGGTGAAATATTGGTCACCTGGAAGACTGTACTTATGCTAGGATCACAAGTTCTCTGTGTGTCATCTAAATCTTTGATGCAAAATTTATAACCATTGCATAACATAGATTTGTGGTGTTTGACCTGTACTAGTGTCAAACATGTATAAACTATTGCATCATGAGTACAAAAACATATAGTTGATTAACAAACTTATAAGTACTTGGAGATCTCTTAAACCATATGCTAAATCTATTTCCTTTTGTGTAACATTAGGATCTCCATTACAATGAGCTTGTTTAACCAATGAAGACACATATTCCCATTTTAATCTATGACTAGAATGTTGACATCATTCAATCCATATCGTCATCAAAAACCTTTGATTATTTGCAATAAACAAATGTATTGCATCTTATTCTTTATCAACTATACAAAAGTAAATAGATGACCTATAACAGATTTATTTTGAAGATTAAGAATTAATTAACTACAATAACATCTCATAATTTATTACCTTTCACTTTCCTAAATCTATGATTCCCACCATATACTCCCCTTCAAATGTTTTAATGGAGTCGAGATCCCAAATGCAATCTATATGGGTCTTTGCTCCATGATTAGGAAAATATTGAGTAATGTACACCATCATATGGTATGCCATATATCCTTCAATCATAGAACCCTCAAGATGTGCTCTTTGTCAAACCAAACCCTTCAAAAATTTCAAGTGTCTCTTAACCATCCACATTGACCTAGGTTGTACAGCTCCACACAATCCAATCTCCTCAACTAGGTGTATGAGGTAGTGTTCTTATGCACTGAAAAAAGTTGAAGGTAAAAACTTTTTCATTTCACATGTTAGTAGACATATTCTTTTCTTCCAATATTTTATATCTTCTTTATGGATTTCTTTAGATGACAACCACCTACAAGGGATTCAAGACATAAACATATATAAGTACAAGACTTTACAATATATTACTTGTTTGATATATTGAACAAATATCACTTCTTACCTCATGTATTTTACAAGATCATGTATCACTTGTTTGATATTATTGTTGAAGTTGTTTGGAAGTAATAGGGGTAGCACATAATGCAACAATTGTCAACTGATCATTTCATTCTTTTCTAACACAATACAATTAAAATTGAATGTAGTTTCACAAATATATTGTAAATACAAAAGACCATGATTTACCTTGATGAAGGTATGCCAATCATGCATTTTCAGCCCTAGGCTAAATTCCCTTTTCTTTGATATGATATTTCTTAAATTTGTAGAAAATCCTCTAGGAAATCAATTTTTTTGTATGACTTCTTTTATGGCATTACTTCATTGCTTTATTAATAACCAAGGAAGCACACTTGCATTAATTTGGTCTCGATTGCTATTTGATTCAATGATATTTTTCATTTCATGATTGGAATCATGAATGTCACTAAAAATTTTGGCAAGTTTTTCTTTGTCACACCTTCCATCCAATATTTTCCACAGTGTCTCTATTACATTCTTTCCAATATGCATAGTATCAAACAAATGCACAATTTTTAGCTACTTGTAGTAGGGCAGCCTACTAAATCCTTTGGGATAACATTTTAGTCCCTTTGGAAGGTGGTCAATATTGATGCCTTGATGACCTCAAATTCTATTATATTCCAACTGCCATAGGTGAGGTGTCATTCTTCGTGGCTTTGGTGTAGTCTCTTCTCCCCATCGAAAATATGTTTTTCAACACTTCAATACTTATGATTTATGTGGAGGAACTGCCTATTCTCATCAAACACCTACTTTCTTAAACTTTTTGAATAATGATATTTCATCTTTAGACCAGACATTAGACATGCAAAATTTCCCTATGTTTGAAGACCTACAAGAAAATGATACAATTAGATTAAATGTGTTTATTTTTGGAATTAGTATTATTGCATACAACTAGATTTCAACATAACATACCATAGAAATGTGTCAACCTTGGGGCATCATGAATTGTCCACACAAGCATTGCATGGAATCGAAATTGTTTTTGTCCAATTGGTATAGAGATATCATACATAGTGAAACCATTCCATAACACCAACAACTCATCGATAAGAGGTGCAATATATGCATTCATATCTTTCACTTGGTACTTACCTAATTGAATGAACAAAATCAATTAATTATTGTGGTCATTTCACTCCAAGACTTGTAATTACATGTAGGTAACAATAAAATAATAAAATACCTAGAACAATCATTGTCAACATAATGTGATCCCTCTTTATCGAAATCCATGGAGGAAGGTTATTGTTGTGTATCATCTTAAAATGGAAGCACTTCCATGTTAAGATTGTTTAGACCTTTGAGTAAGTGGTCTGGGGTCATGTCAAGTACCTTGAATAGTTTTTTGCATGGATCTGGTAGATTTCCCCGTGTTCTTCTTCTTCTTCTCTCTCTCTCTCTCTCTCTCTCTCTCTCTCTCTCTCTCTCTCTCTCTCTCTCTCTCTCTCTCTCTCTCTCTCTCTCTCTCTCTCTCTCTTTCTAGCCCATTTCTGACAACCTACTTTGTGAAACTAAGGACTTTGACTTTTGGGTCAAGGATGACCTTTTAGGTTAAGGTTGACCTCAACCCTGACCTAGGTCAAGGTCAACCTCAACCCTAACCTAGGTCAAGGATGATCTCGACCTTGACCTAAGGTAGGGTCAATCTCGTCCCTAACCCCAAGTCTCATTTTCAATTTTTAGGAGTTTTGAGATCTCGAGCTTTAGAAAATTTCTTTTCTTGCATTTGAGTCGACTATTTTAGGTTTTGGAATGGTAGACTCTTAAATTACATCTATTCTAAATCTATTCCTAGGGGTTAAGTTTAAATGGGATTTAATGCTTGCATGTCAGCCTTCTCTAGGATTTAGTGCCCTAGATCTCTATATAAGGAAGCCTTCTTCCCTCATTTTGACATCCACTATCAATTATCCATGATTCATAAGTGCATCTAGGTGTAAGAATCTGCATTAGAGCAGAATTTCCCCAAGACCAAGGAACTCAGATACAAAAGCACAGAATAGACTAGAGTATGGTCAGAATAACTGTATAGTATTCAAATCTATACAAATACACTAGGAGTGCCTCAATATAAGGCCTCTGAGATGCATCTAGAGTGCCTAGGAATCAGCACCATGATAAGTCCAACAACTAGGCACATGTCCACCATATATGGGTTATCCTCCATTATGCACTGAAGTAAGTGTGATGATGTGAGGATAAGCCTACAAAGGTGAGAACATGCACATCAGTGGTGTAGACAACATGTGCTAAATTAGGAGTGCGAAAAACTGTGTTGTCAACATGACAACTCAGGGAATGATGCAAACTCCTGTGGTGTAGACACCATGTGCATAAATAGAGTGGTGTACTTCTATGTTGTCTACATGACAACTATAGAAGATGCGCAAACTCCTAAGTGTCTCATAAAGAGAAATAATAAAATAATGCACTAACCTAAGTTAACTTAAGTAAAGTGTAAATAGTAAATACCTATTTACACCAACACCCCCCCTTAAGTGCAACTTAGGGGAATGCACTTAAGCTCACTAATGCATAATGGGTCCCGGCTACTAGGCCATGTTAGGTACCCATGTACAAAAGCAATGCTAAAATGATGCAATGCAATCTCTCATAAAGCGGAGAAAGAGGGAAAACCTCATGGGAAAAACCCTCCTCCAAAAAGAGAGATAAGTACAATAGAGAGAGAGAAAAAGACCTCATAATAGGAAAAAATCCCTCCCAGAAGAAGAAGAAGAAGAAGAAGAGAAGTCAAGGGACTTCCCTATCTGCAACATCCTGCACCCCAAGAGATATCGTAAATGAGAATACTTGACCTCTGTAAAAGGTTTGGTAAAAATATCTGCGACCTGCTCTGTTGTAGGATAGTACTAAAGTGCTATGATCTGCTCATGTATAAGCTCTCTGATATAGTGCATATGAACCTCAATGTGCTTTGTCCGCTGATGCTGAACTGGATGCTTAGAGATTTCAATGGCACTTTTATTGTCACAATGAAGAACTGTTGGCTTAGGTAGATCAAATCCAAATTCCTCCAAGATATGTTGTAACCAAAGAGCCTCTGTAGCTGCATTGACAACCCCTCGATACTCAGCCTCTGTGGAAGAAAGAGCAACATTTTTCTACTTCTTACTTTGCCAACAGATAGGGCCGGAACCAAGGTGAAATGTGTACCCTGAAGTAGACTTTCGAGAATCTAAGTCGCCTGCATAGTCTGAATCTGTGTATCCAATCAACTGAAGCCCTGTACCTGCTGCATAATGAATCCCATGTGAATGTGTACCCTTGATATAGTGCAAAATTTGCTTGGCAGCCTTCCAATGAAGCTCACGAGGTTCTTGCATAAAGCGTGAAACCATACCAACTGCAAAGGCAATATCAGGGCATGTGTGTGTCAAGTAGATAAGGCTCCCAACTAATTGTCTGTATAATGTTGCATCAACAAGTGGAGTTGTGCACTTAGCCTCTAGCTTAACACCTGATAAGAAGGGAGTAGGAGCAGGCTTACAGTCACTCATGTGAAACCGTGAAAGCAAATCAAGAGCATACTTGGGCTGTGAAAGTGAAATCCCTGCTAAAGACTGTATGATCTCAATGCCAAGGAAATAGTGTAGCAAACCCAATTCTGTCATGGAAAATCTATCCTGAAGAGAGGTCTTGACACTGGCTATGATGGATGCAGTGCTCCCTATAATGATCAAGTCATCGACATAAAGCACTAAGATCAAGTGAGAGTCATCTTTCTGAAGAATGTAAACATTTGAATCAGAATGACATCTTCTGAAACCAACTGAGAGGAGAAAGGAGTCCATTTTGGCATACCATGCCCGAGGAGCCTGCTTTAAACCATAAATAGACTTCTTTAATTTGCAAACCATAGTAGAATCCTGGATGAACCCCTGTGGCTGCTCCATATAGATTTCCTCATGAAGGTCACCATTCAAAAATGTGCTCTTAACATCCATCTGGTGTACAACCCATCCTTGAGCTGCAGCAATTGCTAGTGTCAGGCGAATGGAGTTCATTTTGGCAACTAGTGCAAAAGTCTCTGTATAGTCAATACCTAGAACTTGTGAGAAACCTTTGGCAACTAGTCGAGCTTTGTGTTTATCAATACTACCATCCGCTGCAAATTTGGTTCGATAGATCCACTTGCATCGAACCACTTTTCTTCCCTTTGGAAGGGGGACTAAGTCCCATGTGTTGTTTTTCATCAAAGAATTGTATTCTTCCTCCATTGCTGTATCCCATTCTGGAATCCCTGATGCTTCCTTAAAAGACTGTGGATCTGAAGCAATGGCTATGTATGCATGTGGAAATGACTTGTTTTGTGACCTAGTCCTCCGAGTATCTGAAGGATTTCCCACCATTGAACCTGCAACATCAAGAGTTTGTTGTGCCCAACGAGGTTTAGTGGAAGAAGATGAAGGAATATCCTCAACTATTTGTTGACCCTGCGAAGGTGGTGTCCTACGAGTCAAGGTTAGAGAAATTTCATCTTCCAAGTCACTTTCATCACTATGATCACTATCCACATGGGAGGAAGAAGGAGGAGTTGAAGAAGCCAAACTTGGACATGTTTCTTCAAAATGAACACTCCTCTCATAAAATATTTTGTGAGTCTCTGGATCCATTAATTTATATGCCTTGAGATGATCAGGATATCCAACAAATATGCATGGTTTGCTTTGTGGTTCTAATGCCTTACACTTTTGTGGAGGTATCCTAGCCCATGTTGGAGAACCAAAAACTTTGAAGTGCTTAACACTAGGTTTCCTTCCACACCATGCCTCAAAAGGTGTTATACCATCTAAGGCTTTATGCGGACTTCTGTTTTGAATGTAGTTGGCACAACACATGGCTTCAGCCCTAAACACTTGATCAAGAGACTTGTGTTGAAGCATGCAAGTAGTCATTTCTTTAAGGGTTCTATTCTTTCTTTCAGCTACACCATTCTGTTGTGGTGTGTATGCAACTGAATGTTGAAGATCTATCCCCTCATGTGTGCAATAGTCTATAAGTCTGGAATTGACATATTCTCTGCCATTATCTATCCTTAGTATCTTGATGGCTTTCCCAGATTTCTTTTCAACTTGAGCTTTGAATGCAATAAAGTTGTCAAAGACTTCACTCTTATGACCAAGAAAAAATACCCAAGTGTACCGTGAAAAATCATCAATAAATGTGAGAACATAGCGGGCCTTGCCAAAAGAAGGTACTGGAAAGGGGCCAACTACATCACTATGTACCAATTCTAGAACAGTAGTTGCTTTCCAAGACTTCCCCTTGTCATATTTCTCTTCGGGATGTTTACCTGCTTCATAGCCTGTACATACTCCCTCTGAAAACTGGACTTGAGGTAGACCAATGACCATTTCCTTGCTGCTTAATTGCTGAAGCTAGCGATAATTAAGGTGTCCAAATCTGTCATGCCATAGTTTACTTTGAGTGTTTGAATGAGTCAACAAGGCAAGAGACGTGGACTTAGGCACAAAATTGGAGAAAGAATAAAGTCTTGTCTCATGGTTTGCCTTTCCAATCGCCACCATTGAATCATCTTTGAGATTCTTTACCACTACTGTGTCGGGGAGGAACTCTACTTTGTTGCCACATTCATAGTGAGTGATTTGATAGATGGAGAGAAGGTTGGTGCTAAGGCTAGGAACATGAAGTACATCCTTGAAGATGCCATTCTCTATCTCAACATTCCCTTTACCTTCTACTTTAATTTGAGTATCATTGCCCACATAGATGTAGGGTACATGTGAAGTGTTTAAAGAGGAAAAGTGCTTCCTTGAAGCCCCCATATGATGAGATGCTCCAGAATCTAGAATCCATTCCTCCAGATTGTTTGTACTTGCAACTAAAGCTTGGCCCTTGCCCTTTGAAGTGGATGAAGAACCTTTTTCTTTGTATGTATTAGGAACATCAATTTTGTGTTTCCTCATAATGTTTACCAATTCATCAATCTGCTTATCTTTGCAGTCATGTTCTTCATGTCCATTCCTCTTACAATAGGAACATGTTTTCTTCTCCTTCTTGTTGGAATTGTTCCCTTTTTTATTGTTCTTTGAAGAAGATTTTCCTTGTTGTGAAGAAGAATTTTGAGTAGAAAGAGATTGATTTGTGGAAGATTGTTGTTTTGAGGAGGACTGTTGTGTCTCGTCTTGCTGCTTGGTCTTCCATTGCTTTTGCTTCTTGTTTGAGTTTTTACCACTTGAATTACCTTCATTTGCTACCAAGGCTTTAGTTTTGGAAGACTTGAGAATTCCCACACCCGCTAGATTGTCATGTTCAAGGATCAACATTTCTGAGAATTTCTCAAATGAAGGCTTAACATAGGCACTACCCATTGTTAATTTGTGTGTATTAAAGCTAGAAACAAAAGGAGCATATTCAGATGGAAGATGAGTCATGATGTGTTTGATCATCTTTCCATCTTTAATAGGTTCTCCACAATCATTTAGTTGAACCCTATACATTTCTACTTGGGTAAGATAGTCTTTAATTGTATCAAAATTTCTAGGATCCAACTTGAGAAGTTTATCCTCTATTGTGTAAGCCATGTCTTCATCTACTGTCCCATACAAAGCTTCTAGTTTAGCCCAAACCTCTATTGGATCTGTAAGCTTCCTAATGTGAAATTTAACAGGATCAGAGATATTTTTCAACAAGGTACCTAAGGCCATCTCTTGTTTGGATTCCCAATCTTCTTTACGAGCTTCATCAGCATCAGCAGGAGGTTTCCTGGCTGCACCAGTAACATAACGCCATAAACCTTTTTCTACCAATGGCTCTTTTTTCTTTCCAAGTAGAATAGTTATGTGGAGTTAACTTTGAAAAAGAACCCATGATGCAAGAATTCAAGATAAAGGAGACACAGTACACAGTACACACCCCCCTTTTTTACTCAATCAAAAAATCCCCCCCAAAATAAATGATTTTGGCACTTTATATATAGTGCGTTTACAATGGGCCACTTGCCAAAATAGACAAAGTGGACTTTCTGATTTTGCTGATTACAACCTCTGTATAGAGTACAAATCTGGACTATTACAATATAGCTGAAAATTACATCAATTGTTAAGCATTACAATGCAAAACAAGACCTATCTCTGAAAGTGATACTTTTGTCCAAATAAGACTACAATTTGATTATAGATCTGAAAATTAGACAAAAAAATATCCACTTTCAAAAAAAATAGAACCTGAAAAGGAGTCCAGATGAGCCCGTACGATGCTTTTGAAGTTGCAAATCTCAGGATTAGACAGGTACAGTCGTGAAAAACTGCGATTTCTGACCAATTCAAGAACCAAATAATAGAAACAAACTGCACCACTAAAATATTCAAAAAATTTTACCCAAAATAAAAAAAAATCGCACCTGATTTGGAGTTCGGATGTGCGAGTTATGGCCTCTTGAAGTCGGACTACCAAAACAAAAATCAATTTGGTGAGGGGTTGCACCAGCAAAAGATGGGGTTAAATTTGACGGTCATACGGCCGTCGCTGCAGTTAGAAAACAGTTTGCGATGACGTCCAAACGAGCGTCAATTTTTAGGTCATAAAATGATGATGTCAGCAGAAAACTTGGCCCACTGGCTGACGTGGCTGCTGACGTGGATATTCTGTACTGTACAAATCGTATGGAAAAGACAGCGAGGCACCGTGACATGTACTACTGATTGAGCAAGTTGACATGGGCTGAGTTAGATGGTCACTCGGCGATGATGTGTGCGCTGTACAGTCAATGCTGATTGTGCGCAGTCGCAGGGAGCAGCGGGCGGGACAACGGATTATGGACGTCGAATTTTTTATGCGTCATCGAAATTTGCAAAGTGTACTACTGGGAATGTGGGAATTAGTCCCACATTCGGTGGGAGAGCAGAATATGCGCTTTATAAAATGAAACTCCCACAAAATGTTAAGCGAGTGAAAAGTCCGACGAACTTTGGGCCTGGCCCCCGAATGGAAAGCTCCCACCGGTGGTTGGTGGGTATCGCTGGTGGGTTTTAGATGTTGCCACCGGTGTATTGTCATTTAGAGTCTGTGGTGATCAGCACAGTAAGGCCAAATTTGCAGAGGCCGAGCTGGTGCTGTAAATAAATAATTCCTGCAATAATATAAAACTCCACCACAAATATATACCGCCGAGCCGGGGTGTCACTGCCCGGTTCGGAAAAAAAAAAATTCTCTGCCTTTTCAATTTAAAATTCCGAAAATATAACTAAAAATTGATGCAGAGAACTAGATTCTGAAAATAAAATAAATTATCAGATCTATTAAAACGATCATACCCAATTTGCAAATCGGTGCCTTTAGGTGTCGGTTTGCAAAAAAATTCTGCCTCACGATCAACTTTCACCCAAGATAGGCGAATTTATAGTCAATCTTCACCGATTCAGCGCTCTGGACACAACAAAGAGGTCAGATTTGGCTCTAGATGCTCTCAATTTCTGCGGATCCTCTGAAATTGATGTGTTGAAGCATGAATGGTCTCGAACGGCTACGTGATGAGAATCCTCCTCAGCTCTAATACCATGTAAGAATCTGCATTAGAGCAGAATTTCCCCAAGACCAAGGAACTCAGATACACAAGCACAGAATAGACCAGAGTATGATCATAATAACTGTATAGTATTCAAATCTATACAAATACACTAGGAGTGCCTCAATATAAGGCCTCTGAGATGCATCTAGAGTGCCTAAGAATCAGCACCATGATAAGTCCAACAACTAGGCACATGTCCACCATATATGGGTTATCCTCCATTATGCGCTGAAGTAAGTGTGATGATGTGAGGATAAGCCTACAAAGGTGAGAACACACACATCAGTGGTGTAGACAACATGTGCTAAATTAGGAGTGTGAAAAATTGTGTTGTCAACATGACAACTCAGGGAATGATGCAAACTCCTGTGGTGTAAACACCACGTGCATAAATAGAGTGGCATACTTCTATGTTGTCTACATGACAACTATAGAAGATGCACAAACTCCTAAGTGTCTCATAAAGAGAAATAATAAAATAATGCACTAACCTAAGTTAACTTAAGTAAAGTGTAAATAGTAAATACCTATTTACACCAACACTAGGACCTATGAGAAAAGTTAGCATCTACTTTTA
The DNA here is from genome assembly GCA_028749045.1 of Cupressus sempervirens. Classification (NCBI taxonomy): domain Eukaryota; kingdom Viridiplantae; phylum Streptophyta; class Pinopsida; order Cupressales; family Cupressaceae; genus Cupressus; species Cupressus sempervirens. The sequence continues at coordinate 660,381,294 of CM053791.1, forward strand.
TGAAGAGCATCTACGATCCATTATCAAGCATCCATTTTCAAATGATCATGTATTCTATCATTCAAGTTCTCCATTGAATATCAAGGATTGAAGCATTCAAGTCTTTGAAGGGATTTGGTTCAATCATTCAAGATTCATCATTTAAACCCTAGATCTAGCCATTATGGTAGTGTGATCTTCCTTCAAGATCCTTTGTTCATCTTCAAGATCTATTCATTCTTTTATCAAGGTAGATTCTAAGCATACAATCATGAAGGGTTTTATTTACATTTGTTAATGTTATGTTTCAAGCTTTCATGTCAATATACTTGTTTATATTTCCAATACAATTGCATATCTATTGAATATCATAGCTTCATTGTTAGATTTATTTATACTACTTGCTAGCATTCCTTATTTCAATTCCATTATTAAGGTTGATTCCAAACTAGGGTTTGACCAAGGAAAACCCCTCACCCAAACAACAAAACCATTTTTATTGTAGATACAATTGTGGAACAACAAATTGAAGAGCCTATTTAGATACCCTTTTCGTCGAACTTACGAGATCTGTGAACATAAATTTTGTCAGAGTAGTTTATGTCAAGGTTAACTTTTTGGGGTACAATTGTGCCCCAAGGTAAGATTGTGCCCCGTTATTAGGGTCAAGGTTGACCTCCTTTCAAAAGGACAAAATATTTCTAGGTTTTCTCAGTCTCGACATTTCCAGTTTAGAACAGGTTTAAAATTCCTTGAAACTATACATAGACATCATAAATCAACATTTTCCATATTTAAGGTTAGTATTTATCTTTTATCTATTTTAGAATTTAGGCACATGCCCCTCAAAATAGAAAGACCATAACACCTCTTTTCTCCCCTTTCTCCATCACATGATCCATTTCTACATCGATCACTTTCTTGTACTTAATCAATTTGGATCTTTCCTTTTGGAAATTAGGTTGAAAATAAAACCTTATTTTATTTATATTAATTTTGATGAACCTGACATGCTTACCCCTTGTCTTTTGTAGAATTTGATGCCCTATTGTATTATGCAGTGTTATATTTTATTTCATAATGATTAGGTCTTTTTAGATTTAGTTCATGCTCTTACATTTTAAATTCAAAAATACAAAAAAATCTATATATTTAATAAAATACAAAAACATTTCTTGCATTTCATTTGCTATGAAGGTGCTTTGGTGTGTGGTTATGTTCCTTATTATATCTTATCATCTCTTTACCATAATTATGATGTTTATGAGAGTATCATTCATTTAATTATGTTCATGATCTTTCATTTTATTCTTGGTTGTGCTTTTGTGAATTTAACTGATACTAGTCTTTCTAAATTCAAAAATTTCATTAAAGATTCACGTGGTAGACGTATTATTCTTTTGGATTGTGTGAAGGATTTGGTAGCTGATACACCATCTTTTAATCTTCCTAATTCAGATCTTATTATTCCTAATCTGATGCCTAGATTTCCATTTATTCATCCTCATTCTACTTATGATGGAATTCAAGCTGTAGTTCAGGATACAAATGTGCAAGATTTCTTTAATTTACCTCCTCCTCTGATTCATGATGATATTAAAGGAAAGATTACATACACTTATTAAAAACCTATTATTCCATCTTATACAACCTTTACTCATGAACATGATAAACAATCACTTCCTATAGAAGTTTTACATGATATGTACACTACAAGATATAATATAATCACTAAACAATGTTATAAAGGTTTGGGTCTTGGAGTTAATGAGCATGGTATTAACTATCATGTTCATAACCCTCTAAACTAGATTTGCATGGTGTTGATTGTTCGACATCTCAAGTTAAGGAAGGTGATGTTAATCATCGTTCTCTTCATAAACTTCTCCCTACACCTACTTTAGATAACTCTGATATTCATCAAGAGGTGGCTAAACAAGTGTATGTTGAATTAATAAATTCCAAAAAATAAATCATTAAACCTATACTAAAAGATTCCTTATTTAACTACAAATGTCCTTTTCATTATCGTAATATGCACTTACTTGTTGATTATAGACATTTTAAATTGTATGTTCATGAACAAGTTTCTTTAGGAATTATATCTCACTCTCATGTAGTTTTACAATTCCTTCATAATTTTGATATAGGGGATTCACCTCTTGTTGATATAATATAGATCTCTTCTCCTCTTGTCTCTCGACTGGGGGGCAAGAGGTGTATTTTCATCCAATCTTCTAGGATCCATTAGGTCTTTTATTAGGCTTAATTGGTATTCTTGCCTCCTATTTTGATATGATTTTTTATTATGCTCTATTCATGGTATATTTTCTAAGACATTTGTTTTGGAAAGGTATCCCTTGTCTTCTTCACTGGGGGACAAGGTTCTTCCTTCTTACTCTTTGTCTAGGGAACTACTTTCCTTAGCTTAGTGGTACGTATTTATATTGCAATATTATTTCTTCATACTGATAGATGTTTTGACTATGGATAATCTTTTTCATAAGAGAGGTTTTTGTCTTAGGTCATCACCTCTTTCTTATGTTGCAAATTACATTTTTTATAAACTCTTACCCTTTCTTTGGTGTTAGGATTGTTTTCCTTATTCTATATATTCCTTTCCCTCTTCCTTGCAGGGGGCTTGATGATTGAATCTATGTTTCCATTTGATTTGAAAGCTAATATTTTTTCTAAAAGCACTCCTCAATGGTGGGGGTCTTGTTGATAAGAACTCTTTCTTTGAGGATCCTTCTTTCCATTAGTGACATGTCCTTTTCATGATTATCTATACTCTTGAATGTAGGGGTCAATATCCCTTGTTAAGAATATGGTGCACATTGTTGTTAATAGGATATCTCCTTACATTGTGAAGTAGGTATCCTCTTCTTCTTCTTTATCATGTCTAGTAGACAACCACAATAAGGAGGGGGGCATATATATAGGGTCTCACTTGTAATATAGTTTTTATTTTATATGCTAAATCTTGGAAGGTAACACACATAAGTTGTTATATCCTGAAGAGATACATTTTTCAATATTATATATATGCTAAATCTTGGAAGGTAATGCACATAATTTTCTAAATCTTGAAGAGACACACATTGTTAAATTCTCTAAAGGTAATGCACATAAGTTGCTAAATCCTAAAGAGATATGTACTTTTCAAAATTTTCAATATGCTAAATCTTTTGAAGGTAACACACATAAGTTGCTAAATATTGAGAAGGCACACATTTCATATTCATAGTGATACAAGATAGTGGATCTATGGATGTTCTAAAAGCCTTTAGGAGACACATTTATAATTTCAAGCACAATTTATGGGTGAACTATAAAGTTTGGCCACTTATTTTTCTCTCCCTCTCTTTTGGTGATTCATGGTAAGGTGGGCATCTTACTGGGTGAGGTAATCACTTCTTCTTTTCTTTCTTTTCACTTTCATGATAGTAGGACTAAATCAAGAAGTTGTGTTATTTATAATGTTTATCTTCTCTTTCTTATGTAACCATTTATGTTTTTATGAAAACTTTACAAAATATGATATTAGTATGAGAAATATTTCTTAGCGAGATTTCTTGTGCTAGTTGATTTGCGTTTGTTTAGTACTAACCCTTTCTTTTATGTTGTTTTGGTTTTCGCACTGTCATGCATGTATGTTGAATTAGAATCCTTAGCTTGGGGGCTCGTGTCCTTAAGTGTTGTTTTATCTCATTACAAATCCACTAGGATCTCCTCTTTCTTCTTCTTTATCAATAATTTGCATTGAGTTCATACACTTGCTAAAGTGGGGGTTAAATGTATAGTCTTAAAATAGAAGCACTTACATGTTAAGGGTGTTTAGCCCTCTGAGTAAGTGGTTTGGGTTCATGGCAAGTACCTTGAATGGGTTTTTGCATGGATTTGGTAGTTTTCCCCTTGTTTTGGTTCTCTCTCTCCATTTCCAGCCTATTTTTGACAACCTTCTTTGTAAAACTAAGGACTTTGACTTCTAGGTCAAGGTCAACCTTTTAGGTCAAGGTTGACCTCAACCCTTACCTAGTTCAAGGATGACCTTGACCCTGACCTAGGGCAGGGTCAACCTCATCCCTGACCCTAGGTCTCATTTTCAATTTTTGGGAGTTTTGGGATCTCGAGCTTCGAAAAGTTTATTTTCCCACTTCTAAGTCAATTATTTTGAGTTTCAGAATGGTAGACTCTTAAATTACATTAATCTAGGTATATTCCTAATAGTTAAGGCTAAATGGGATCTAATGCTCCCATGTTAGCCTTCTCTAGAAGTTAGTGCCCTAGATCTCTATATAAGGAAGCCCTCTTCCATCATTTTGAATCCTCTATCCATTATCCATGATTAATAAGCGCATCGAGGACCTATGATAAAAATTTGGAATGTAATTTTTATGAAGAGCGTCTATGATCCATTATAAAGCATCCATTTTTAAGTGATCAAGTATTCTATCATTCAAGCATTCAATTTCTCCATTGAAGATCAAGGATTGAAGCATTCAAGCCCCTGAAGGGATTTGGTTCAAGCATTCAAGGTTCATCATTCAAACCCTAGATCTAGCCATTATGGTGGTGTGATCTTCCTTCAAGATCCTTTGTTCATCTTCAATATCTATTCATTCTTTTATCAAGGTGGATTATAAGCATACAATCATGGAGGTTTTGATTTACATTTGTTAATGTTATGTTCAAGCTTTCATGTCAATATTCTTGTTTATATTTCAAATACAATTGCATATCTATTAAATATCATAGTTTCATTGTTAGATTTATTTCTACTACTTTCTAGCATTCCTTATTTTAATTTCATTATTAAGGTTGATTCCAAATTGGGGTTTGACGAAGGAAAATCCCTCATACAAACAACAAAACCAATTTTCTTGCACATATAGTGTGGAACAATGAATTGAAGAGCATATTCATATACCCTTTTTGTCAAACTTACGAGATTTGTGAATAGAAATTCTCTCACAGTAGTGCAGGTCAAGGTCAATTTTTTGGGGTACAATTGTGCCCTAGGGTAAGATTATGCCTCGCGATTAGGATCAAGGTCAACTTCCCTTCAAAAGGACAAAAGATTTATGGGTTTTCTTTGTCTCAACAATTCAGTCCAAAACAAGTTGCATAATTCCCCAAAACTGTACACAAATATTAGAAACTAGCATTTTCTAGATTCAAGGTTAGTATTTTTCTTTTATCTATTTTAGAATTTAGGCACATACTCCTCAAAATAGAAAGACCATAACACCTCTTTTCTCCCTATTCTCCATCACATGATCCATTTTTGCATTGATCACTTTCTTATGCTTAATCAATTTGGATCATTCCTTTTTGAAATTAGGGTTGAAGAGAAAACCTTATTTTCTTTCTATTCATGTTGATAACAAAAATAGGCCACACCAAGTAAATAGATCTCATATCTCCAAATGAATTGACATCGCAAGTTGCTAGAGAAAGCTTGAGATTTTGAGGTTCTTCTTTAAAGTGTGGCCACTTTTCCTCTATGTCCATAAATGTTGAACCATCCACAGGAATTTGAATAATGTCATCTTGACTTCTATTGCATGCATGGTAATCCATAAATTGTGTCAAGCTACTGCACTTGAATAATCATTTAAGACATGGAATAATGGGGCATAATGAAGAACCTTGCGAGGCACTTTTCTTGTCACTTGATCATCTTGATATCTACTCGTATGGCATTCAGGGCATTTTGTTACATTTTCATGTTCTTTATGATAAATTGCATGATCTTCAGGACAAGCATCTATTGATTGATACTCCATTCCAATATGTTTCATAATGACACATAATTCTCGGTATGAGCAAGGGAGAACATTTGATGGTGGTAACAAATAGTCACCTATCAATCTACAACAAAAAAATATGTCATTAGTATAAAAAATATTAATGGTACATATTTCACCTTTTATATACTATAATGACGTATATCACAAATCTTAGCATAGGTGAAATTTTCATGTTGGATAAACCATTCATAACCTTTAAATTCACCAACAAGAATACAACAGAGAGGAGAGTTGATTGAGGTCCTTCGTAAAGGGTTGTGTTTTCCTTCTCAAGTAGAGGTATATCATGGACATCCTCAATGTCATCCTCATCATGATGATCATCATCAGCAGCAACAACAACAAGACTAGTACGAAATGTGTCATGGATCAATGCATTTGTACCATCATCTTCAAATGTATTTTCTGGCACATGATTGTCATCTTTCATGGGATCATGATATTCTCCTTCAATACTCACAGCTCTATGTTCCTCCGATATGTGTTGGTACATATCATGTACTACCTTGGAGAGATCAACCTATATAAAAATGATGATAATCAGGCCCCCGTTCTATGGTTCATATGCATATTAATTGTGGAAACAATATAACATACAACTTATTAATGGATAATAATCAAACCCTTCTTCAGTGTGATCATTCTCCCTACAATGTCTCTCAGTTGTTTTTATTTTGATTATTCTTGTCTTTAAGTCATTACAACTCTTGCAAGGACAATAACATCTATCATCACCTTCTCTTTGAAAGTTAGACGACAATATAGTGATTGTCTTTCTATTTTGATCAAATTCCTTTGTATTATCTAACTCAATCCTTCTTCATGAGAATAACTTATTCTTGTACCCTATTGAGTTGGTTGTGTATGTCTGCAAAAATATTGGACACGTTTTACTTAAAGTTTATATTTGCACATATGGTTTTGAAAGAAAAATTTGGTGCAATTAATGTGTATATCTACAAAAATATTGGACACATTGTACTTAATGTTTATATCTGCACATACGGTTTTAAAAGAAAAATTTGGTGTAATTAATGTGTATATTTGCAAAAATATTGGACATGTCATACTTAATGTTTATAGCTGCACATATGGTTTTGAAAGAAAAAATTGGAGTAATTAATGTGTATATCTACAAAAATATTGGACATGTTGTACTTAATGTTTATATCTGCACAAATGGTTTTGAAAGAAAAATTTGGTGTATTTATGCCTCTTCATTTTGATTTTGTTCAAGGGAAGCTTGTCAATGGTAATAGAAAAAAAGAATGCATTTTCTAAGAGTTTACAATTTGTTCAAAAAAATTAATGTTTTACAAGAAAATGCACCTGAAGAACTATTAGCTTAGATGCAAGAACATGGTGTTGAAATAGTACAGAAAGTGCTTGACATGAGAGGTTCGCAAGTGAGGGTGTTGACCAATATTGAACACTTGAATGCTAAAATGAAAGCTATCAAGGATCAAATACCTATGCCAGAGTTAAAACACAATGTAAAGTTGATTTTAGATATGGTAGAGGTAGATATTCAAAATTTTGATCAAAATTTAAGGCACAAGAGAGAGTTTGTGGCAATATACTAGATAGAGAAGGAGTGGCTTCAAAAAGAGACTGCACAACACAAACAACAACTAAAAAACATAGAGGATATTATGGGAGCACTTGATAGAATCCAATAAAGTTTTGCAACAAATAAGATTGCATGAAAAAAATCAAATCCAAAGCTAAATATCATATCTAGGTTGCTAACTACTAATGGGTTGGGCTATTATTATTTGTCCCCATCACATTCAGTTTGATAGCCATGTTAGGGAGGTGATCTCACCTATTTCATCCTCATGACTTTGAATTCCTTAATCATGATCTTGGGTGCACAAATTAATGTCCAATACATTTATGCCTTAGAGCCCTATTTGATCATCATTTGAAAGGGCCTCAAAGTCAACCATAAAATGTCTCTCAATATGTTGTTCTTTACTTTCATTAGAGGGGGAATCTGCCTCTTGCTTACTTGGATATAAGGGTGACCTTTTCTTCTTTTGAGGTAGCCCCTTGTCCTCTATCCCCTTCCTCTTCATTCCTCTTGTTTGTAACTCCTTGTCACTCCCTCCATTCTTCTTCTTGTTTTCTCAAACATTAAAGGAGTTGTACACATGATTCCTCATTTCGTTCTTCTACATCTTTCATTAGTTCATATTTCAATGGATTTTTTTTCCTTCAACTTAACCATCTATTGGTTTATCCATGTACGAGTGAATGTCATTAAAAATGAATCATTATTATGTCAAAACTTCATCTTTGTTTGACCAATCTATAGTAGGAATTACATTCTTTCTTGTTGTGTCATGATCACCTTAGAAACAACATATGCATTTGCTTAAACCAGCATATCCTAATATCTTAAATACAATAAATTGGATGGTATAGTAACTCAACTATATGAGTTGTATCTATTTGACCACAACTTTCATTCATACTAATTGTCAACATACTCTCTTCAAATATTTGAGCTTATATTTATTCTCTAATTATATGCAGTCAAACAATGCTCTTTCCAGGATTTGGCACAAGATCTTTCAAGAAAACACACTTCTCACAAGATTCTTACCATCCAATTTATTACATTTAAGATATTAAGATATTAGGATTTGTCATGATCATCTTGGAAATAACATCTGATCACCTTGGAATTTGTCATTTATTGCATCTGCATTTGCTTTTCCATTGCTTATAAGAGTGTTTCAAGGTTGGGAACCACTTTAACATCCTTTTCATGGTTTAGAGGTAATGTCATTGTGGCAGGGGCTTCTAAAAGGGAATGAGCCTCATGATTATGGCATTTACACAGAAGCAAAACTTTCTTCTTCAACTCCTTTCACTCAACTCTTCACTAAAGTTATTTTGCTACAAATTCCTAGGAGCCAAAGGACCCTGAACCTATGCTACATTTTCTTGAGGCATGGGAGAATTTATTATTGGATTCAGTACTTTGTAACATTCTATATCATATAAGATGCCCAAATTAATAGTAGTAATAGATACTTGGTATCCTCGTAGGGAGAGTGTGCCAATACATGCATGGTTACATCCTTGGCTTCCATTGTTGGGATAGCATATGGATCCTTTATATCCAACCATTAGTTATAAGTTGGGGAATGTACTTCATTCCTGGCATGCATGTGATGCATCTGCATATGCAATTTTATCACTTTGAAAATTTGTATTTGATCTTGCTAGCTGGGAACAATTGATTGTTTATTTTATTGTACCTAATCTAATGATAGTTCTACAGGAATTTGTAATCAACCTAGATAATTAGAAACTAGACCAATTTAACTAGGTTATGGCTTGTTTCTTTCTAAAAATATTTTCTATGATATGTTTTTGTAAAATTTCTTGCGAACTTTGCCCATTTTTCATGGTTTACATTATTTTTTGTCCAGGATCCTGAGCTATGTTTTATTATCTGGATTCTAGAATATGTATGTAGTTGGATAAAAAAAATTGTTGTGCTAATATGTAATAAGCACTTCAAAAGACCTACACACACACACACACACACACACACACACACACACACACACACACACACACACACACACACACACACACACACACACACACACACACACACACACACACACACACACCAAGTTGTGCAATTTATCATGTATTGCATTTTCATTTGCTTTGTCATTGCCTATAAGAGTGTTTCAAGGTTGGGAACCACTCCAACATCCTTTGAATGGTTTACAGGTAATGTCATTGTGGTAGAGGCTTCTAAAAGGGAATGAGCCTCATGATTATGACATTTACACAAAAGCAAAACTTGTTTTTTCAACTCCTTTCACTCAACTCTTCACTGAAGTTATTCTTTCAGCAGTGAGAATAGCTGCTACAAATTCCTGGGAGCCAAGGGACCCTAAACCTTTGCTACATTTTATGGAGACATGGGATAATTTACTACCGGATTCAATACTTCATAACACTTTGGATCATATAGGATGCCCAAATTAACAACAATAATAGATACTTGGGATCCTCGTAGCAAGAGTGTGCCAATACATGCATGACTACATCCTTGGCTTCCATTATTGGGTTATTGTATGGAGCCTTTATATCCAACCATTCATTATAAGTTGGGGAATGTACTTCCTTCCTGGCATGCAATTGATGCATCTACGTATGAAATTTTATCACCTTCAAAAATTGTATTTGATCCTGCTAACTAAGAACAACTAATTGTTCATTTTATTGTACCTAATTTGATGATAGTTCTATAGGAATTTGTAATCAATCCATCTAATCAACAACTAGACCAATTTAACTAGGTTATGGCTTGTTTCTTTCTAAAAATATCTTCTATGATATTTTTTGTAAAATTTCTTGCGAACTTTGCCCATTTTTCATGGTCTACATTATTTTTGTGTAGGATCTTTGAGCTAAGTCACTTAGCATGGGTTGAGTGAGCTTTTTTGTTTTATTATTTGGATTTTGGAATATGTATGCAACTGGATCAATTTTTTGTTGTGCTAATATGTAATAAGCACCTTAAAAAAATTCTCTTTGTATATATAAAGATTAGGTTATGGCTTGTTTCTTTCTAAAAATATCTGCTATGATATTTTTTTGTAAATTCTCTTGCAAACTCTGCCCATTTTTCATGGTATGCATTATTTTCCTACAGGATCTTGAGCTAAGTCACTTAGCACAAGTTGAGTGAGTTTTATTGCTTTATTATTTAGATTCTAGAATATGTATGTAATTGGATCAATTTTTTAGTTGTGCTAATATGTAATGAGCACCTTCAAAAAGATATCTATGTATATATAATGACTAGGATATGACTTGTTACTTTCTAAAAATATTTTCTATGATATATTTTTGTAAAAATTCTTGCAAAATCTCCCCATTTTTCATGGTCTACATTATTTTGTCCAGGATCTTGAGGAAAGTTATTTAGCATAGGTTGAGTGAGTTTTATTGTTTTATTATTTGGATTCTGGAATATGTATGCAACTGGACCAATTTTTATGTTCTGAGCTAATATGTAATAAGAACCTTAAAAAGATCTCTCTAAATATATAAAGAGATATATGTTTAGAAGGAAAAGAAAAGAACATTTATATATGTACCTCTTCTCGCCCTTGAAGAAAATCACAAAGCAAGGGCACATAGATCACAGGGGCACGACATGACAATGAAAGCATAGAGTTGTAAGGGCACGAAAATAAAATGCAGAGATCACAAGGGCACAACAATGAAATGCAGTGATCACAAGGGCATGAAAATGTTCACATCTCTCTACCCTCATTTGGAGCTCTCCACCTTTTTCATGCACAACTCTCCACAATCAAAAAAATGGGGAATGATTTATCACTTTTTTTTTAATGCTCATGCAAACATCATAATTATGATGTCAACGTCGATATTGTGATGGCATCGGGGACAATTGAAAAAGAAAATGAAAATGACCACAAATTACACCACCATCACAAATTGTTGTCCCAATTTTACCCAAAATATTGTAGTGGCAGTGGATTAGGTTATAATAGAGCAAAGCTCATGGAAGGAGAAGGTAAGTTTTTGATGTTGGAGTCTCCAAACATTTATTAACAACCTTAGTTTGCCCATTTGATTGAGGATGGTATGAAGAACTGTGAGCCAATTGAGTACCCAAACATTAGAATAAATCTTTCCAAAATTGACTAGTAAAGATAAGATCATGATCACTGACAATAACCTTAGGTGTAGCATGTAGCTTTTGGATATTCTCCAAGAAAATTTTTCTACTATACTTGTAAAAGGATGTGATAATGCAATGAAATATGCATATTTAGTGAGGCAATCAACTACAACCATGATGACATTATGACCTTTAGATTTGGGAAGCCGTGTGATGAAGTCCATGGATACCTCTTCCCAATACTAGCTAGCAATAAATAAAGGCTATAAGAAACCTGGTGTCTTAATTGTTTCCCCCTTACTTCTTTGACAAACCAAACATTCAGACACAAATCTTTGAACATCACTATTTAGCCCTTCCTTAAAAAATCTTTCTTGACCCGATGATATGTCTTCAAAAATTCTAAATGACCACCAATTGGGGACTCATGTAGCTCTGTGAGAATCTTGTGTTTAAGAGTGGAATTCTTACAGAGATACAAGCACTCTTTATACCAAAGAATATCCCCCTTTAAAAAAAACTTATTTGAAATACTAGGATCACTTTTTACTCGTTGGATGAGATTATGTGTTGCAACATTATTTTGCCACCCTGCTTTGGCTTCTACCACCCAATTTTCTTATAATATTGAAGGGGCACACAATAAGGCTTCATATTTTTTGTCCTTCCCAGAAAGTGTATTGACCACAATATTTTGCTTCCCTTTCTTATATACAATCTCAAAGTCGTATCCCAACATCTTAGTGACCCTTTTTTTTTTCTCTTCCGAAGATAGTCTTTGTTCCAAAAAATATTTTAGGCTATTATGATCTGTCTTAACCTTCAAGTGTCAACCTATTAAATAAGGCCTCCATTATTTAACTGCATGAAGGATTCTAGAATTTCCTTCTCATAAATAGGTTTGAGTTGATTTTGACCTTTTAATTGACGAATCTCAAGAGAAATTGGTTGACGTTCTTGCATGAGAATTTCTCCTATCCCATTTCCAAAAGTATCACATTTTACAATGAATTCCTTGGTGAAGTCTAGAGTGGCAAGCACTGAAGTTGTACACATCGTCTCCTTCAATTTCTCAAATGTTACATTACTAGATTCATTCCAACGAAAAGAAACCTTCTTCAATTGAGTGGTGAGGGGTGTTGCTATACAACCATAATTCTTCACAAATCTTCTATGGTACCTTGTCAATCCTAAGAAATCCCTTAGCTTCTTAATTGTTTTTGGAATGGGTCATTCCATGATAGCCTTAATTTTGTTAGGGTCAACCTTTACTCCATGTGAAACTATGTGTCCCAAATACTCCACCTCCTTAAGACCAAAAGCACACTTGGATGGCTTAGCATAGAGTTGATGATATTTGAGTAATTGTAATGCTTGATCTACATGCTACAAATGTTCTCCCAGGTCTTTCTATAAATCAATATATCATCAAAGAACACTAACATGATCTTTCTCAAGAACTTCTTAAAAATGGAATTCATCAAACTTTGGAATGTAGATGATGCATTGGTAAGATCGAATGACATCACCAAAAATTCATAATGAACCTCATGATTTTGAAATGTTGTCTTACAAATATCTTCATCCTTAATTTGAATTTGGTGATAGCCCGATCTAAGATCTAACTTGGTAAAATAAACAACTCCATCTAATTCATCTAGCAAATCATCAATGACTAGAACAGGAAACTTATCTTTAATGGTATACTTGTTGAGCATTCTATAATCTAGATACATGTGCCAAGTTTCATCCTTCTTATGCACCATTGCCACAGGTGAGGAGTAAGCTATTTGGCTATGCCTAATAATTCTTGCTTCTGGAATTTCCTCAAAAAAAAATTCTATCTCACTTTTTAGTAAGTGTGGGTACCTATAATGCCTGATGTTTGGTGGTTGGCTCCTTAGAACTATTTGTATGGCATGGTCATGATCCCTCTTAGTAGGAAGTCCTTTAGGAATATCTCCAAGAATCACTAACTGACGATCAATTATTGCTTGTAAATTTGGATGAGTAAGAGCATTAGATTGAGAGACTTCTAATGGACATAGTTGGGCTGCAAATCCATCCGCTCCTTTCTTATGAAACTTTTGCATTTGATGTGAGCTTACCATTTGTGGGGATTTTTCCTTCAACCCCCTTAGGTCCATTGCTTTTCCTTTTGATTGAAATATCATGAATAGTTCTAGGAAGTTTATCTCAATTGTTCTCAATGTAGTAAGCCATTGTACTCCCAAAAATAATATATGTTGCACCCATGTGGTTGTTAAGCTAAATACTTTAGTAATAAAGGATTGGACATCCTTCTACATTGACTCCATGACTAGACATAATCATGTATTTTCCTAAGAATAACTTACTGGCTTCATTTTATTTGTCAACCCAAAGTGTAACCTTGAGAGGGTGGTTGCAAACTATATGCTGTGATTCCTCTTTAAGTGATTACAACTACAATAGAAAAGGAATGCTGAAGGAAATTAAGCTAAGAACTAAAATAATATTTTCCTTGAAGCTTAGAGTAATGTTGCAAACAATAAATCTACTTAAACACCTATGATGTAGGAACAATAGAAGTCTACTTTACAAGGAAATAAACTAAGAAAGAAAATCTATTCTAACAAAGCAGTTCACTCACCAAGTGGGTCCACTTGGATGAGTGAACATAAACAATCAAGTCTAAAGGTGGAAATTTGAACTATGTATTCTATTCATTCATAATAAGAAATTACATTTGAAAACAAGATTCTACTTTGCTAAAAAAATCTACTCTATTTCCTCTGGTCAAAACCAGGAAAAAGATAAAAAGATAAAAATCTATTTTTCAAGGTTACAACAGAAATTATTTAAAGGAAAGCTCAAAAACTTCCTACTCCTACGATCACTCCATCAATGAGGATTAGTTATAGATCATAAAGTCTACAATAGAAACACTTATAACTGTGTTTTAACTCCCCTAGACATATAGCTGGTTGAGGAAGCTATCTTTGTGCGCTGCCATAATAGAATTTGCACCATGACCCACTTATACAGTGATTCATCAATCATCTGGTTGGCTTTGACTTTAGCACTAAAATGCTATCTTTAATATGCATGACAAAACTTATAGAGCATTAAACACAAAAAATTCTACATACATGCATTCATTTCATCATCAATGTTAGAAAAGGTATAATGTTTAGATTATCACTCTTACAAATTCTAAGGCCACAGGAAAGGGACCTACCCAAACATAGCATAGACGAGGAAATATTTATCAGCATGTAATATCCTTCGTTAAACCATAAAAAACCATAGATTAAAGCAAACACAACATAACTGATTAATCTATACTTCAATCTTCATCTTAACATATAGATAGCATATTCATCTAACATACGTTCTTTTACTTAAACCATAGAGTCGTAAACTATTTCTTGCAAGATAACTGTTAAAAACAAGATAAGAAGTTCTCAAAATAATGGCCTTTTAGAGGCTCATCATCCCCCCCCCCCACTGAACTATTGCTGGTCTCCAGCAATCATGAAGTTCAAAATCTTGGCTCACACTCTCCAATCACTCGGTGTCCTTTCACTTGGCTCATTCGTCATGTAGTTAAAGTAACCATAATTTGAGTTGAGCCTCTTCCAGTGCTGAACTTCAACAATCATGTCATGATCTTCTACATTGTCATTGTAAGGCTCCGCCATGTGACGCAAAAGAAATTAACCTAAAGTTTCACTAAGTTTGTCAAACATTTTTTTTAGAGATAAAGATAACATACACAACAACAGTTATAGAATAGTGGAAGAAATTAACATACACTTATACATCAACGCCACATAAATAGGTTACAACTCTTAAGGATCCCATGAAGTTGAATCACATTTAAGTTTTAATTAATACTAAATCCAATATATAACACATCCATAGTAAAGAATAACTATAAGTATAAATCCATTTAAATAATATACAATTATATAAGATGCCACTTGGCAATAAACAAAATGCACAATCATCCACTATGCAGGTCACAGGGTATGAAAGGCTGAAATAATATACATCATGAAATAAATTACATAATCTCTTAAGATCTTATGAAATCAAATACAATACAATAGTACAACCATCCATCATAGAAATACAAAAATAGTTAGAAAGGACCATCTGCGCAAACACATCTAGTAGCGACATCCAACGGTCAGATCTCAATGGTATAAGAAATAATACTACCACTCGATTTTGTGGAACCCAAATGGCCCACTCCCACCATGTTGAGGAGATAAAATCAAGTCCCAAATAGGATAACAAACTCAAAAGTCAAAACCAACAGCTAGGTTCAAGGAAACACCTGAAAGAAAACTATCTCAAAGGGTACCAAGACACAAGTATCAACTAAAGCTAGAGGCAACACAAACACGTAGGAAATCTATTATGCATGTGGGCAAGTGTCATTGCAGCAGGGTTACCTAGCCAGTCTTTTAATCCTTCGGCCCCCTAGTGACTCTATGCAGCACTAGTATCCTTTCGTACTAACAAGGCATACTAATGAAGCATGGTCACAACCAAGCATCCTCTCTGCTCCCATCCTAGCCTGTACTAGCACTTGAGGCATGGGCAAGGAAAACAATGACTCTTATTAATTCATTTTAAACCTATTTAATGAAATTTTATCACTTATTAAACAACCTACAATTGGTTACTCGTCAGCCTCTTTAGGGCCTCGGCCTCCTTTGCAAGCCACTTCTCAACATGACATACATATAACCTACCCTAAGCTTAGTAAAATCAAAATATCACAAAAGACCACATATCATACATCAGTTCTTAAACAAGCAACTAACAAGTACCAAAAATTATTGATCATAATCACGGATTCCACCAAACGATCATCCTAACAAGACTGATCCCAAAATCAAGTATATGTAAACCAAGCCATGACATCACCAAGCACAAATCATATAAACACCTTAGTCTTATACAAGCAACTAGAAAGCAATCCAAAAACAACTGATCGACTCAAAGGTTATATCAGATAGGTCACACCATTCACCTCAATTTCACATAAGAACACTGGAAAGCAATAACAACCAATAGATTAAAACACCTCATAGAGCATACAACACACATTACAGTGGTTGAGTATAAAAGATCATAGACAACACATCATCATGACATAACAGATAAAACTCCCAAGCCTCTGGTTAACATCCTGACTGATCAAAGCTAAGTCAACCCGACACCCAACAATAAAATCACACATCATAAAAAAAAAGTGCATACAAAAGTGAATTTTATAATTCATTAGGTTTTGAAAGCCCTAAAGTTCAATATTTACTAAAGGTTTTTAGATTAAATCACAGACAATTCTATAATGGAAATCAATTTTCTCAAACAAGGGTTTTATCCTGGAGAAATTATGAAAATAGAAACACAATAGACACAGAGAAGATAGGAATTTAAAGAACGAGCAACTACTGCACAAACCCACAAGATCCTACCTAGATCTGATACTAAAACAATGAACGTACAAACATTCAAGAATCTTCCTTTTCCTTCAAAGACCCTCTTTTCGAAAGTTGGCTCCTTCAAACCTGTGTGTCTAGAAATGAACTCTAATTCCCTTAATAAAGAGTTTTTTTCCCAAATCAGGGCAATCATGTGAAAACTCTTTGTCTTTAATTATTATATTTTAATTTTCATGTACACACTTTATGCAATTTAATTAAAATAAACTTTATTAAATTAAAGCTTTCTCTCCCTTATTAATTTTTGAAGCATTTTTAATAATATATTTATTAATATAATTAATAATATTATTTAGAGTTTCTTATTAAAATAAAACTCCTAAATAATTATCATTAAATTAAATAAATATAACTATGCCAGAATTAGAACCATTACTTTATCTTTAAACTTTCATTCTTTTATTTAAATAAATTTATAAGACATTTTTTTACTAATATATTTATTAACTTAGTTAATAACATTATTAGATTTTATTATTAAAATAAAACTCCCAAATAATTATCATTAAGTTAAATAAATATAAATAAGTCAAAAATAGAACTTTAATATAGTCTTTTAAATTTAATTCTTTCATGCACATTTAAAGAACTTTTAAATTAAAATATTCTTTTATATTTTCTTTTCCTCCACTTTATTAACTAGTGCAAACACTATTTAAAGCATAGTTTATTATTTAAATTAATAAGAATATTAAAGCTCATTATTTAAATGCAACTCTAATCTAATAATTATTAATTAAATAATCAATAATAAAACAATATTAAATACTTAATCTTTTAATATTTTTAGTTATATTTTTATTCAACTTCTTAAATTAGACTTTTAAAATAAATATTTAAAATTGAAGTACATATTTTTCAATGTAATTAAATAACATCATATTCTAATTTTTTTTAAACCAATTTTCTAAATGCAGACCTCTAAACTTATACTTCTAAATTTAGACCTCTAAATTTAGACTACTAATTTTAGACTTTTTATTCAAAGCATAAATTTAATTAGTTTTTAATTAATCAAATATTCATATATTTTAATATTTTCTTTTTTTAATCAAATAATATTTCTTACTCGACTAATAATATTATTTAGGGTTTATTATTAAAATAAAACTCCTAAATAATAATTATTAAATTAAATAAATATAAATACATCAAAATTAGAACTTTAATTAAATCTTTTAAATTTAATTCTTTTATTTAATTAATTTATCAATTAATTAAATATAATTAAATATTAAAATTTCTTTATAAAATTTTCATTAAATTAAATCATTAAATTATCTTTTAATTTGATTTAATTAAAACAAAAAAAAATCACATACCACAAAACTAAAAATGATAACTCAACTGAATACAAAGGACAATATCAATTTCAGGGTTAAAATCACGAATTCAGGTCACTTGACAAATTCGAAAAGGTGAAACTAGCTCAGATACTTGTCCTATTTTCTAGGACAATTGGCTTAGGGTTTAGGATTTGGATTCAAGAATTATCTCCCCACTTATACCATTGAAATAATATGATAGGGTACGCTCATCCTGGCAATTCAGGGAAGTTGATACTCAATATCTACAATCTGCATAAAATCTACGCATGTACAAACACAATATTCTAAACTAAATAGGCAATGGCAAGAAGTGGTACATCGTGTAGATCCCAACTGGCAAGTGACTACAACTCCCTTCCTCAACCACATCAAAAATGTCAAACATAAAGAAAATATAGACACACATCATACACATGCAAGTATGGGGTAAGTATCCATAAAAACCGCATAAAAATCATTCATCTAACTAACATAATTAAATAACTAAAGGTCAATACATGAACATATATATCATCATCAAACAATCACGCAATAACTAAAATAACTAGCACTAAAGTAACTCAACATATATATCAACTAAATATGAAATACATTTAATCTAATTCGGTAGCAAAGCACCGATAATCATAAAAATAATCAGAAAATTGGCCTAAAAGAATCTTGACAATACTACAGAAAAAAGTTAACTAGGGGTAGGCATTACATCCACTCCCCCTAGACTTAGGCTTGCTTTTGGAAGCCTACAAGAAAGATAAAACTAAACAAGGGGTAGGCATCACAATCATTTACTGCTAGTAGTAGTTGTAGGAGGATTAGAGGATGATACCTAGTGCTAACCAAAGTTTGCATTGATTTCTCCCCAGGTCAATGTACCAAGGAATCCTTATTGTAGCAAGAGTCATATTTTGTGGAGAGTGCAATTCTCTTATTTTTAAATCATGTGGCATTCTGACCCATCATTGCCTTGAGGCAACAATTGTTATTTCTACATTATGAGATAAATGTTGTTCCTAGTTTGTTAAAGCCTTCTCTTTGATTGTACTCACCTTACCAAGTCCTACAAGGTTTCCCAAAATAGAAACCCAATCTAGATACGTTAGTTTGGAATATTGGACTTCTGGCCTCATGAACAAAGGTGATGTCATCTCACTTTCCCTGTAGGGTGCAAGTTGATGTTCTTTGCTTATTTCATTTTACATCCATGACATTGCTACCCTTGACTACAAATCCCCTACATATAGGATTGGGTTCCATTCAATGTCATTAGGCACTGCCAGATTGTGAAGATACAATTCACATAGTAAATTTTTCAAGGCTGCATGAACAGATCAAAATGTATCATAAAATTCATGTGGGGTAGAGATAGAGGGTTTAAGACCTTCTACAATTCTAGTTAACTTATAATTTACAAATTTCTCTTTAAGAAACATGGCATACACTGGTGATGGCAACCTATATTCCATTAACTTAGGAATCAATCCTATAATATGCTCAATTCTTCTCTTTAAAACTTCATTATGATCTACACTTTGTTTCAACTAGCAGCTCTTCTCATCAATAACATGCTTTAATTTCTTTTTCTCCAAATTTCATTGAGCTTTCCCATAAGAGTTGTTGAAAAAAATTAACTCCTGCAAAGAAAGGTGTGGATAAATATGGTGGTGGAAATGGTTCATGATGAAAGAGGTCTATCCATTTAGGTTCCAATTGATGAGTTTTGATGACATTCTGTGGTGTGGAGCACCCACTTTTTCTTGTGGCAATAGTTGTTTCCTCTTTTTCCTCCTTACTAGATTCTATGGCTGTTGTAGCTAATGTATCCAATCCTTCTTGATCCAGTTTTTCCAATACCTCTTGAACAACTTCAGGTCTAAATTCTGGATAATTCTCTGAAGAGAGTTCTGCATAATTTTCATTAATGTCTTGCATAGCAGAGTTTTCTTCAAATTCCTCAGACATTTCAATCTCCTCAAATTCCTTATCGCTATCAATAAGGACATAATTAATACTACACTCTGCTTCAGGTGGCAGATTCTGAGTTTTGCCCCTATTTTCACTAGCTTCAGTTTGTGGCAATTTTTCCCTTAGAGAGGGTTCCTTTTCACTTTTAGACACTTCCAAGAGTAATTATGGGAACAGGGGCCTCCAAAACCCTACTCTCAGAGAGTCTTGCACTTCGCCTCAAGGGCAGTGTTGTTATAGGTGTTTCTACCATGGGCACTTCAAGAGGTTTTTTTAGGTCTTCCTCCTCTTGAGAGTGAAAGGGTTCATTAGGGTTACTCTCCTCATCTAATTTTCCTAACTTTTCTACTTTAGGTTCCAAAAAAAATCCTTTGTCCTTCTCAGAAGAGGACTTATTTTTAACAGACGATGGGGCTTTAAGAGCACTAATAGTTTCTACCTTTTTGTTTTTCTCCTTTCTAAAAATAGAGGGTTCAGCCTTATAAATCTGTTTCTTAGCTGGCTTAAGACTAGAGGAGAGGCTTGAGGAGTATTCTTAGCTCAAAGGACAATTTTGCAAAATCTTGTGGATGTTTTTTTCCTTTGTCCTACACCCTAGCCTCTAGGGTTAAGCGACCTAGGTTCTACCTCTTTCATCTGCAAGAATTCCTCCCATGACCCAATTGCTTGTTTGTTTAACTCTCTTTCAACAATTAACTTTATTAGACCATGATGAGAGACTGACTGATCACTACCTGACTATACCAAAGAGGCTTATTTCTTAATAATACTGAACAAGAAGTTGGGAAGGTTTACCTATCTGTAATCATGTCATAGGTGAGCCAACAACTTGAAATGCAAAGCATGTAGATATTTGTATCATCCCTCACATTTGAAATATCGAATGATAAATATAGCAGGTTGAATACACTCCATTGGCAAGGATAGACTCAAAATTCCTTGTTTCTTATCAATGTCCAATGGCAGGTCCTAGTGTATGCTAAATTGTACCCTAGCCATCTTCAAATCAAACTCTTTCTGCCAGTTTTCACCCTCTTGGGGCAACCTAGCGACTTCTACTATTACTTCCTCTGAGAACTCAATTCTCAGACCTTTAACCACTGTAACTCCATCTCTTAAGGTGATCATAAATTAAAGGGCTAATACTTCATTAAATCCACTCAAATGAAGGCAAAATCTGGCCATCCCCTTCTCCTAAACATTTCACACCTGGCTACATCTTCTAGAAGAACTCAATGATCAACAGGCTCATTCCTTTGTATACCCCAGCACATGGTTGATTACAGTTGAATTCCAAAAAAAAATTGATGTTAAAAACTTAGCAAATCAATGCCTACAACGTTGGCTCTGGTTTTTTAGAAAAATGGCATGTACTTGAGAAGTTAAATGCACCATATCTCATAATATCCTTTAGTATCAAATTTCATGATTTTTCACGCGTGTAGAGGCTCATCACCCAAACATATTGGAAACATCATTAAAAGTTGAATAACCACTTTTATTGTCCTTAATTACATAATGACCCAATCACAAAAGGACAAGTCACAAGCTCATGATATTAACTATGTACTTATTTCCAGTCATCTTAATGCACTTTGAAGGTACATGTGATTTGAAAAATGCTTTAAAAAATAAAATCAAACATCTATTTAAATATCCCCCCCCAACTAAATGAAGGCATGGGTCCCACCAGGCTAGGATGAGCAAGAGTGAATAAACATAAACAATACCAAATCATAACAAAGCATAAATAAAATAAAATGCATGCAGAGTTATGCAAAAGGTACCTGGCAACTATTGTAGGAAAGATGTTCTAAAATGATCATTGGATTTGACAGAGTGATGGGATGGAATGGTAATATGGAAGAGATAAAAGTGGAAGCGTAATGGATGTGAAAAAAATACTTCAAAAAGAAATGTTTACTATGAATGTCTTGATCGGAGTCAAGACCTAGTAGGAGTCAGGGTAGAAGACCCAAACTTAGTGGCTACAAGAACAACAATATCCTCATCATGCTGGAATTACTATAGGAACTCTTTAGATAGTAGCTTTATGGTAAAGCTTGAAGCAATTCCTATTGACAAGTAGTTTGAAGTGAATGGGATCAATGGTAGATAATTGAACTGCACTATTTGGAAATATGACAACAATCTCATATGGTCATAACCAGTGTGTTTGGAACTTTCCTAGATGATGATGGTATC
The DNA here is from genome assembly GCA_028749045.1 of Cupressus sempervirens. NCBI lineage: Eukaryota > Viridiplantae > Streptophyta > Pinopsida > Cupressales > Cupressaceae > Cupressus > Cupressus sempervirens. Next base: position 660,403,768 of record CM053791.1, read on the forward strand.
TTAAGTCATAAAGGAGTGCCCAATCACCTACAAGAAACATTTTTTGTTTGATAAACTTATCATGCCACTATTTCCTTTGGTGTTGAATGAGATCAGTATTGTTTAGTGCAAATTTCCACCATTCATCAAGATTGTTTAAACTCGGGATTTGATCTTGTTGGACAATATTGAGTTCTATCACGAGCTCCAAGGAAGTCTTCAATGTTTTATATTTGAACTCAATAGGTATTATGACTTTCTTACCATAAACAAGCTCAAATGGAGTAAAATAGTTGTAGATTTCCAAGTGGTTTTATAGGTCCAGAGAGCTTTAGGCAGCTATGTTGCCCAATCCTTCCTATAAAGTGCTACAGTCTTTGTGAGAATAGATTCCATCTCCTTATTAGGAACTTCAACTTTACCATTAGCCTGAGGATGATAAGGTGATGATTTACCATGCCTAATGGTATACTCCTTCATAAGATTAGTTATCAAATTTGATATAAATTGAGGCCCTTAATGAAATGTCAAGTGCCTAGGAACACCATACCATGTAAAAATGGATTCATATAAAACTTTTTCCACATTGATATCCCTTGGGTGTTTCATTGGTTTAGCTTCTGTCCATTTGGTAACATAATCAGTGCACACCTAAATGTAGGATTTTCCTTTGAAGTAGGCTCAATGGGTCCTACAAAGTCAATCCCCCATTTGTCAAAGAGTGTGACAACTACTTGAGGCTGTGGGAGCATTTCATTTGACTTAGTGGGTCTTCCCATTTGTTGACAATTGTCACATTTCTTTGTATATCTAGTTGCATCCTTATGCAGGCTTTGCCAACAATACCCAGTTCTTAAGATTTTGAAGGTTGTCCTTTTGGCCACAAAGTGACCTCTGCAGGGTTCATCATGATAGGCCTTCAAGACATCATATATTTCATCATCTCTTAGATACCTACACATGACTTGATCAGGACTGATATAGAACATAAACCCAACAATCCATGAATAATTAAAGCTCTTCTCTGTTAGTAGTTTTTTTGGCTTGGGCAGAGAAATATACTAGCATTTGCCCTATGGTTAGGTAATTAGCAATATCTACATACCAAGGGTTTTGTGTGGCTAACAAAAAAAGGTGCTTATTTAGAAAACTATCATCAATGGCTACAAGATCATCAGGGAGGTGCAACTGAGAGAGAAATTCGACTACCACATTGGCCCTACTAGGTTTATCAACTATGGTGATGTCAAATTCTTGCATGAGCAATAAACATCGAGCCAATCTTCTTGAAATTGCAGATTTTTTTCCCATATATTTTATGGTAGAATGGTGAGTGTGAACAAATATCTCATATCTAGTGATATAATGCCTGAATTTATTAAGAGCATAAATGATTGCAAGTAATTCTTTTTCAGTGAATATGTCATTAAATTCTGCACCTTGCAAATTCTTACTAATAAAATAAACAACATGTTCAATAGATTCTATTTTCTATCCTAACACAACACCAATAGCATAGTCTAAGGCATCCATATGAATGTGAAAAGGTAAGCCCCAAATGGGTCCTCTCAAAATAGGCATTGTGATAAGAACTTCCTTAAGCTATAGGAAGGATGTTTTACAGTTAGAATCCCAAGCAAATTCAAAGTCCTTTCTGAGTAGGTTATAGAGAGGTGTTGCAAGTTGACTTAAGTTTTTAATAAATCTTTTGTAATATCCAACATGTCCCAAAAAACTTCATAGATCATTTTGCTCCTCTGGTGTCGACAAGGTACTGATAACTTCAATCTTTAATGGATCTACTTGGATACCCTTTGATGAAATAAAATGGTCTAGGACTACCCCTTCCTCCATCATCATAAAATATTTCTCACTATTTAAAGATAGGTTATAGTCTTGACATCTTTTAAGCACTATTTCTAAATTTTCTTTTGCTTCTTCAAAAGTAACACCATAAACAATAAAATCATCCATATCAATTTCCGTACAATCAACAAAAATATCTAAAAAAATACTGATGACAGCTCGTTGAAATGTAGTTGGGGCATTGCACAAGCCAAAAGGTAATACTAAATAGGCAAATGTTCCCCATGTGGAGGAAAAAGTTGTTTTCTCTTGACCTTCTGGGGCTATTTGAATTTGATTGTAACCACTGAAACCATCCAGAAAAGAAAAATACTTTTTACCAGCTAGGTTGTCAAGGACTTGGTCTATAAATGGTAATGGAAAATGGTCCTTCTTAGTGGCTGAATTAAACTCCCTATAATCTACACATACTCACCATTTTCTTCCCTTCTTGGGTACTATGACCAAGGGTGAGACCAATTGACTATCAGAGATGGGGTATATGAAACCAACGCTTAAGAGCTTTTGTAATTCAGTCTTAACAATATCTTTTAAGACAAGATTAACTCTCCTCTGAGGTTGTCTAATAGGTTGGAAGTTAGGACTGATATAAATCTTGTGAGTGCAAAGCATAGGATCTAATCCTTTCACATCCATGTAATCCCAAGAAAATGCATTCTAATTTTTTCATGGAGTAACTGCAACATAGCTTCTTGTTGGGAGTGTGATAAGGCATTGTTTACATTTAGTTCCTTACCTATACCAATTTCCATCTTAATAACCTTATCTACCATGAATAATTGAGCAATGGGGGAAGAATCCATCTCATGAGGTAATAATGAATGGGGGAACTATAAGCTTTTGAATTATTGAATGAATTTAAAGGTGGTACAATGGTTTCTAAAATGTATTCAGCTTGAGGACACATTGAAGATTGTGTTCCATATTCATTCAGAATAATGGATGAAATTATTTCATCTTCTTCTTCTTCATCTATGAATGATTCTCTTCCTATCATCATCAATTGATGGATGTAATTGGCTTTTGGATCATCATCAACCAATTATGGCCAAACTACTTGGTCATCTAGTAACAATGGTTGATCAAGGGAGTATAAGGTCTAGTTCTTAGTATGAACTCCATTAGATATTGTCATCTCCCTAGATCGGCAAACTATATAAGCATTTGAAATGGCTAACCATTGCCTTCCTAGGATTAAAGGATATCCTCCCATATTATTTTTTGGGGAGAGAACAACAAAATCAACCATATACTCCCAGGAATTTAGGGTGACTATAGCATCTTCTATCATCCTATCTAGTTTAATGGTGGAACTATCAGCAAGTTGAAGGATGTGGGTGTTTCTCTTAGACCAACAATATGCAATTGAGACAATACCTCCTTTGTTATGACATTAATAGATGCTCCTAGGTCCCATGAATAATAACTGTGACTACAAGACTCCCAGGGTCAGAATATTTGGGTATAGCTAATTTTTCCAGCATTAAGTCAGATAATTGTCCTAGGTTTTTGGATATTTCCTCTTCCTTCCTAGATGCTTACTACATTCTTCCTTAATAACTTTAGTACAGGAAAGGACTTACTTAATAGCATCCAACAATGGTATTTTTACTGTCATCTATTTCAGCTAATTAAGCAAATCAAATCAATGACGAAACGGTTCTCCTTGGACGGGGCTTGTTTTATGAACCTATGGGGAAATGTAGGTTCTTTGGCTATAGGAGAGGTATGCTGATTTGATTCATTTGTATGCTTAATTGAAGGATCCTCAACTTAAGTTTTTATAGGTTCTTGGGGTGTAGGGAGAGTGGTGCTTGATCTTAAGTGAATATCATTCAATGAAATGGCATAACTTTGTTGTTGAGTCTGTTGTTTAGTATTTTTCAGATTTGGGTTAGGTTGAATTGGTAGTTGGGTTTTCTTCGAAGGAGTATTAGTGGCTATAGGAGGAGGCATTAGAGCTTACTATTGAGTTGGTGGCAATATGGCTGGTTGACTAGATTCGGGGCGCCAATTCTGAGGTTGCTGCCAACCCTGCTGAGGTTGTTGCCAACCTTGCTGGGATTGTTGTCAACCCTGCTAAGGTTATTGTCAACCCTACTAGGATTGTTTCCAACCCTGCCAGGGTTGTTGCCAACTATGCTGGGGTTATTGCCAACTATGATTTCCACTAAAACCAATATTTTTAAATTTTTTTCATTGATTATTATTATGATAACTTTGAAGAGGATCTTGTGGCATACCTTGTCTTTGAGCCCATGACCTTCTTTGAGCAACATAGAGTACCTCTCTATTTTCATCAATGGCTTTGAACTCAGTTAGCATTGATTGTGTCTCCATACTTGCAGCAGACTTACATCTACAGTGCTTTTTATTTTATCTATAATGTGGACAATATTCAGTCAACATGGCATCAGCTTCATCTTTCTTCCTTTGAGCTTGCATGGTGTCCAACTAAGTGGCTACATTGTTAATGATGTCTTGCTTGAACTCTGATAGCAAATTAGATAACTCCATCTTGGATACCCGTAAACTACCATTTGACTTATGTGGTAGGTCTCTAAGTCCCCTACCCTTCTTCATAGTAGCTCTGGAATAGTTCAAGCATATAATTTGTATCTCAGTCCAAATCTTTTGAGTAATGTCTCCTCCCACCATAAGGTCTAGATCTTCAATGCTTCCTTCATTTACACCTCTCAGAAAAAGATATTTCTTTGACTCCTCATTCAATTGATGCTATGTGTTATGTTGCAGGTTAAACATAAACTGAGAAACATAGTCTTCCAATGTGTCAACATCTTTTTGGGACATTTTAAAAATGTCATCTCCCTTTAAATCCTAACCCCTGTAGTATTCCTTATACTTTGTGAGAAATAGATTGCTCATTGCAGGCCAATTTGCTACAACATTAGCACCCAACCCCATGAACCATCTCAGAGCAATTTCTTTGAGGGTAGAAGGAAACAACTTCAATTTGTGAGCATCAATTGTATAGTCATAGCTTCTACATAGTATGTCAAACTCAAAGAGAAAGGTTTCAAGGTCTTTAGTGATCAAGCCATAAAACTTGGGAAGTGTAGCAACAAGTGTATTTTTTAGATTTTGATTACCTTGCTGAGGAGGGATAGGAAAGGGAAATGTTGGTTGAGGCTGAGCCATTCCTGGAGGAGGTACTATTAATGGTGCTTGATATATGACAAGAGAAAGTGGATTATCTTGGTATTTAGGTTCAATAAAGAAACATTCAAATGCAAGAATTCATCAGAGGATGAGGGTATTTGTTCTTGAGAAACAACGAATGGATTTTCAATAGGCTCTTCTTCATTCTCACTGTGAGGTTTTTCAGGTTCAAGATTAAAAACGTCTTCCTAAATATTATAGGGAAGAAATCTCCCAAAGGGGTTTCTTCTTATATGCATGCAAAAATGCAAAATCTAATCTAACATAATGACTTCATGGTTGAATTAGATTGACATCTTCCTTGACAATTGTGCCAAAAATGGTCAGTCAACTAAATACCTTAGTAATAAAGGATTGGACATCCTTCTACTGCATTGACTCCATGACTAGATAGAATCATGTATTTTCCTAAGAATAACATACTGACTTCATTTTATTTGTCAACCCATAAGCGTAATCTTGAGAGGGTGGCTACAAAGTACATGCTCTGATTCCTCTTTAAGTCATTACAACTACAATAGAAAAGGAGTGTTGAAGGAAATTTAGCTAAGAACTGAAATGATATTTGCCTTAAATCTTAGAGTAATGCTACAAACATTAAATATACTTAAACACCTATGCTGCATGAACAATTCAATGATTTTGTTATCAATGGTTGCAAGAACAACAAAAGTCTACTTTGCAAGGAAATAAACTAAGAAAGGAAATTTAATCTAACAGAGTAGTTCACTCACCAAGTGGGCCCCCTTGGAAGAGTGAACAGAAACAATCAAGTCTAAAGGTGGAAAGTTGAACTCTGTATTCTATTCATTCATAATAAGAAATTACATTTGAAAACAAGATTCTACTTTGCTAAAACAATCCACTCTATTTCCTTTGGTCAAAACCAAGAAAAAATAAAAATCTATAAATCTCCTTTTCAAGGTTACAACAAAAATTATTTAAAGGAAAGCTCAACAACTTCCTACTCCTATGATCACTCCATCAATGAGGATCAGTTATAGATCATAAAATCTACAACAAAAACACTTATAATTGCATTTTAACTCCCCCAAAAATATAGCAGGTTGAGGAAGCTATCTTCATGCACCACCATAACAAAATTTGCACCATGACCTACTTATACGGTGATTCATCAATCATCTAGTTAGCTTTGACTTTAGTTTTGAAATGTTATCTTTAATACGTGCGAAAAAACTCTTGCAGAGCATTAAATGCAACAACTTCTACATACATGCATTCATTTCATCATTAATATTAGAAAAGGTATAATGTTCAGATTATCACTCTTGCAAATTCTATGGCCATAGGAAAGGTGTTTGAATGTTCAAAATGGGAAGAGTACTTCTGAGAGGGGGGGGTGAATCAAAAGTACCACACTTTAACCCTTTTAAAATCCTCTTAAAATAAATAACTGAAGGTAAATTGCATGCATGCAAACATATTAAATGAACATAAAATAAGCATATATAAGTAAACACGTGACACCAAAATTTGGTAACCCAGAAACCATCTAGGAATAAGAAGGTAAAACTGGGGTGGGGATGATACCCACAAAAATCACTACAGCAATCAATGTTTGACCACTTTTGATGGTCTAGCCTGTGAAAGGCCTGCCCTGTTAAAGGCTTTACACTATGTCAATAGTGACTTGGTTAAAGGATTTACAAACACTTTACATGAAGTGTCACCCTATTAAAGGATTTAGTCACCTCTACAAAGGATCTACAAAATAGTTGTTAAGCTAACCTATCAAAATAGGATTTTCACTGTCTAATACAATGGCTAGAGAGTATTAGAAACCTTTGACCTGATTGCTTACAATATTCAATTGATGATTTTAGGCACTTGATCTACTCATTCTAATCTTGATCCTTGCTTGATCTGATATGTGATTGTGTCCCTTGTACTGTTCCGATCAACTAGATATGTAATTTCTACTCTATTCCTCTAAGTCTTTTCACACTTCACATGAAATTTTGCTATAGTTTACCCATACATTGTTCTCATCCACACATACAATGGGGTTTTTGTCCTCTTTTTAAGGATTGTGAAGACTTAGGGTTAGGTATGGATCTACGATCCATATTGAATCTTGAGTTCCCTCTCATTCCTTTCAATTTCTTATTGGTTGCATGCCTTCTCCATTTTTCTGATTGGTTGCATGCTGATTGCATAGGAAATGTAAAATATTTGTTCTTATCCTTATCATCCTTCAAAATCCTTCTATGTAGACTCCAAAAATGGTTTACATCTGAGTTTGTGAGGGCACAAACTCATATGTTGATTATGTGTTAGTCGGCATGTACTGGACTACTGGTGCTCAGCGCATGTTTGATCTTGGATTTCTTGGCACATGTATGACTCTGGCTCACTCGGCATATGAAGCATTATGACTTTCTCAGCATCAACTATGACTCGACGCCTATATATCATTCGACACTTATATAATGCTTGGCACCTGAAGTCACTTGACACCCGTTGGAATTCTAGCTCGACACATACTGTAGCTCGACATACATAGTGTACTCAGCTTCTATGTGAAAGTGGTTAAGTGTGTTGACACTCAAATGTCAAAACCGTTCTAAGACCAACAAAAGGGACCTACCCAAACATAGCATAGATGAGGAAATATTAATTAGCATGTAATATCCATCATTAAACCATAAAAAATATAGATTTAAGCAAACACAACATAACTGATCAATCTATACTTCAATCTTCATGTCTTAACATATAGATATCATATTCATAAAACATAAGTTCTTTTACTTAAACCATAGAGTCGTAAACTATTTCTTGTAAGATAACTATTAAAAACAAGATAAAAAGTTCTCAAAATAATGGCCTTTTAGAGGCTCATCACCATGGATATCGCATACATTGGGGTGTCAAGTTGATAATATCCTATGGATAATTTGACACTATGACACTTCCTTGAACAACTAACTGTACCCCCATCTGTAATCAAAACCTAAAACTTTGGGGTTGGATATATAAAACAATTTAGAAGAGTTGCCAACTTTTTGTTTATGAAATTATGAGTACTACCTGAGTCGATCAATACTGCTACTTTTTTCTTATTTAAGAAACCCACTACCTTGAGAGTTTGTGGTGCACTGAAACCTAAAAGTGCAAAATGAAAAATGATTGGTTGAGAATCACCTGATTCCTCACCTAACTCCCTATCCTTCTCTAATATGTGTTCATCCTCTTCTTCCTCACTTGGACCTTCAATACAGAACAATTTATTTTCACTAAATTTTTGTCCTCGGCTATGTTTGCTATCATAATTGAAATACAACCCTTTTACTCTTTTCTCCTCAATTTGTTGTGGAATCAACCTAAAAGGATGAGGAAGAGAAGGTGTTAAACATCCCTTTTCTCTTGTCACATTAGCCCATTGCTTTCTAGGAATCAAGAACTTCTCCTCTACCGTGCATGCCAATATAAAAGACTTATTTATTGAGCTATGACTAAACATGTGTACCTCATGTTGGGTGTGATCTTTGAGACCACCCAAGAATAAATCATTCAAGTTATCCTCTATACTTGTATCCACTCTTAGAAAAGAGCTAAATTTTGAAGTGAGACATGGCTAGGAAGTAGGGATCGATGGAGGCTTAGGCGATGGCAATTTTCTATGTTCTGAGCTAGGGCATCCGTGCCCTAGCTCCTTCTACTCTCTATTTCGCTAGTGTTGCACTGGGGTTTTTTGTGTCCATAAGATTTGGGTTGGGTAGCTCATCTTCTTGCATTTGGGGTTAGGCTAAGCAATGGGAAGGGAAGTTCTTGGTGGGTGCATAGGTTGCAGCTTGCGCCTAGTGCTATCTCTTCACTGCGTACGGGGAGAGAGGAGTCTCTACTGCTGGTGGCCTGTTGGCCCACTGCCCCTGGTCTTCTTTGTTGCTTGGGAAGGAAGCATTTTTGGCAAGGGTTTTGCTGGATTTCAACTTTGGGTGAGGGGTGGATTGCCTCTTTATCTTCTTGGTACGATTTTGTTGCCCTGGCATAATGGCAAATTCCAAGGATGAGAGGTCGGTGAGTAGCTCTCACTTGGATTTTTGAGCAGCAATAGGCTCAAAGTCTTCGAATCAAGGGATGAAGACCTTTGATATAAAAAAATTTGCACCAAATTTTTGGAATGTTGATTTGGGGCCATCTAATGGATCAAGGATTATGAAGACTAATGGATGTCTCGAGAGGTGCAAGGAGAGGCCAAAACTAGTTATCCCAGTTGTGATGATTGCTGAAGATGTTGAGTATTTTTTGCATCACTCATTATACTATAAGTTTTGGGGATGAGGATGTCATTGAAATTTTGGGAGGTTTGGGCTCGAAGGACTTGGGAGTTGGAGGGGGAAATGGAGATTATGTTACTGGCAAAAAATTATTTCATGGTTACCTTTAATTGCATTGTTGATCGCAATCGGGTATTTGAAGGGGGGCCTTATTTTCATAATAAGGTAGGGCTTTTTATCAAGCCATGACATGTTGGATTTAACCCTATGGAGGAACTTCCAAACCATTTCCTAGTGTGGGTTCATTTACCACATCTCTTGGTGGAATGCTGTTGAGAGGATGTGTTGCATCTATTGGCCTCTATGCTTGGTAATCCCATAGGAACGTCATCGCAGACCTTGGGAAAAAAGGTAATGACTTTTGCACACATTTGTGTTTAAATTGATCTAAGTGGACCTTTACCATATGTAATCAAAATGTGTGCGGGTTCTTATTCTTGGATGCAGCAATTGGACTATGAAACCCTCCATTTTTGGTGTCGACTCTGCCGAGAATATGGCCATTTGTAGTGGAGGTGCCCAAGGTTCAAGACTGGGGAGACACAACCTTCACAACCTATGAGTAATCTTCCTATAATAGATAAGGGAAAGGGTATTTCTTTAGAAGAGGCTAGGGCTTCTGATGGTTTTGTACCGGTCAAGTCTCAAAATCAGAATAGCGGTCGAAAGAGACCTTTTAATGAAAAGTATGATGATGGTACATTCAATAGGTTTGAGGTTTTGGATGAGCTTAGCCAACAAGAGGTGAACTCAAGTTTGATCAACTTGGATCAAGGGCTTGCAGATTTAGTCCAGGAGGATCCTGTTCTTGAGGCTTCTATGGACCCACAGGGGGGGGATTGTTAGCACTTGGATATAGTTCAGCAAAGAGGAATCCCTGAGATACAGGAACCCTTGAACATTGTTACTATATGAGGAGTGGATTCTTCATCTATGGGGGGGAAAAATGGCTCAGACTTGGCAGCAAAGCTTAAGCCTCCGTCTAAATTGGGCATTTTGTAGAAAGACATTAAGAAGGGCGAGACAAAAAAATTTGCTAAACCTGGCAGAAAAAAGGATATGGAAAAGATTAAACTTGCTGGTGAGAATTTGGTAGAGTTAGGGGCAGCTAAGCCTTTGGATTCTATTTTTTCAAGTCCTTTGAAATGATTTTTCTGTCATGGAATGTAAGGGGCTTGAACAACGGCCCTAGATAAAAAGTGATTCATGAGTTAATCAGAAAGAAAATTCTTGATGTGGCTTTTTTGCAAGAAACTAAGTTATCTGTTGAGAATATGTAAGGTTTGATGCCTAAGTTGTGGAGAAATGGGGAGAGTCAGAGCATTGGAGCTCATGGAGCTTCTGGGGGTCTAGTTTGGTTATGGAATCCTAGAAGAATCCAACCTCTTTGGTGGATTTCTTCTAGGTCCTCTATGTCTATGATTGCTACTAGCCTAGAGACAGGGGAAGTCATATTATTTTCCAATATTTATGCTCCTACTGATTTCCAGGGTAAACAAGGTTTTTGGTCTCACATTAGATTGGTTCGTAGTATGATGCCTTTCCATCCTTGGATTATGGTAGGAAATTTCAATGCTATTTATGAGTTGGCTGAGAAGTATGGTGGTACTGGAAGGTTGGATCCCTCTGCATTATTGCTTAGAGACAATGTCAATACCTTGAATCTTGTTGATATCAAATGAAATAGTGGTCAATTTACCTGGAACAACTGTCAAGTTGGTGAGTCTTGAATTGCAGACAGGTTAGATTGGTTTTTGGTTTCTTGTTATTGGGTTGGAGGGATGTGGTCTTCTTACTCTGAGATCTTGGATTGGAGAGGATTGGACCATTGGCCTATTAAGCTGACTACAGAATCAACTCGAGCACTTCATAAGCCTTCTTTTAAGTTCCAACTCATGTGGTTACGGGATCCATCGCTAAATGATTTGGTTTCTAATTGGTGGAGGAGGGCGAGACCAACATATGGCACAACAATGTATGTCTTTGCTAAACTCCTTCAATATGTTAAGTTTGAGATCAAATGGTGGAATCGTATGTATTTTGGGAATGTTTTCCAAACAAAGGTGGTGGCCCAAGTAGATCTGGATGACATTACAAGGAGAATTATGGAGGAGGCGCTCATAGCTAATCTACTTCAAGATGAGGCTCGGGTTGTGAAAATGCTAGAAGAATGGGAACTGCGGGAGGAATTATACTAGAAACAAAAGGCTCAGATTGAGTGGCTCTAGGAAGGGGACAAAAATACTAGTTTTTTCTTCAATTCTATGAAAGCCAGATGCTAAGGCAATTTAATTACTAGATTGGTAAATAACAGGGGTGACTGTCTTTCTTCCTTCCTAGAAATCTCTAGTGAGGCAGTGCAATATTTTGAGTCTCTCTTTCGAGAGGACTCACAAGGGGGGTCTCCTGAGGAGGAGAAAATTCTTTCTTGTATCCCTTGTCTTGTTCCTAAAGATATGAATCGGTAGCTCATGAGGGATATCTCGTTGGAAGAGCTTGAAGGGATTGTGTTTAATATGAAGAGGGGGAAGGCACCAGGTTCGAATGGTTTCTCGATTGAGTTTTTTCAAGAATTCTACGAAATCATCAAATTCGACCTCTTGGTGGTAGTTCATGAGTCTTAACACAATAAGCAGATGTTAAGGGCTCTCAATGCTACTTTTCTTGCTCTTATCCCCAAAATGGAGGGGGCTGATAGGTTGAGCCAAATTTGACCCATCTCTTTATGCAATGTTATCTATAAAATTATTTCTAAACTTATGGTTGACAGGTTGAAGAAGGGGCTTGCAGATTTGATCTCCGAAGAGCAAGGTGGTTTTGTTGCTACTAGTCAAATTCTGGATGGGATTGTCATTGCAACTAAGGTTATCCACTTTATGGCCAGGTCAAAAGAAAAAGTGATGTTTATCAAACTAGACATGGCTAAGGCTTATGATAGAGTTAGGTGGTCCTCCCTTTGGTGGGTTCTTAGTGCTTTTGGCTTTGTGGAAGATCAGATTCAATGGGTTAGAAGTTGTGTTACCTCAATTTCTTTCTCAGTGCTTATCAATGGGAGTCATTCTGAGCTTTTTGGGGCTTCGAAGGGACTTCAACAGGGAGACCCTCTATCTCCTTATTTGTTCATTCTTTTGGCTAAATATTTGGGGAGATGGATTAAATGAAATGTGGAATTGGGTCTTATTTAGGGTTGGAATTGGGGTGGTGCCTTACCTCCGCAAACTCACCTGCAATTTGTGGATGATACTACTTTGATGGGGATGGCCACTATGAAGGAGGCCTTTAATCTTCAAAGGATCTTGGATGTGTACCTAGTTGCCTTCGATCAACAGATTAATGAAGGAAAATATTCTATCTTCTTCTTCAACACTCTGGGACCTATTCAGTAAAGGATTGCTCAAACTTTGAGATATCAAATCGAGAGTCTTCCATTGATGTATCTTGGTATTCCCATCTTAGTGAGTAGACTTCCCAGAGAGTCTTGGAAGATTATTTTGGATAAATTTTGAGTGAAATTTAATCACCAAACTCACCGTTGGCTATCCTTTGTTGGTTATGTCCAGTTGATTAAGTTTGTTGTGCAAGCTCTGCCCATTTATAGACGTATGCTCCAGGTTGCTCCTATGGGTTTTCTGAAGGATCTTGATTATGTGGTGCACCATTTTTTATGGGCTAGTTGCTTGGAGTCCTCCAAATGGATTTTGGTTGATGGGAAGTGGTGTGTAGCTCGAAACAATATGGTGGATTAGGCTTGAGGTAGTCGGCTTTGACTAGTGAAGCTTTGGTTGCTAAACTTGATTGGTGGTGGTGTAATGAGCAGGATAAGAGTTGGGCCAAGATTATTTCTCAGAAATATCTCTTGGGAATCCCTCCCCTTGATATCTCTAGGTACCCCCTTATGGGGAAGGGATCTATGATTTGGGACACCCTTAAGAAAGGGGCCATGCTTATTAAGGATGGATTATTATGGATCTACAAGAGAGGGAAGGAAGCCCAGTTCTGGTTGGATTCTTGGGATGGTTATCCTCCCATCACTTCTTAGTTCCCTAATTTGGGGATTCTTTGTCAACAGTTTTAGGAGGCTAGTTGTTCATGAGTGAGGGACTTTAAGTCCTTCTTTCTCTGTGATCAGATGGAGATGGTGAAATGGAAGTCCCCAGATGAATGGTTGGTTGTTGGGTCATAGAAGGAGTGTGATGTGTTGCAAAATATCCTCTTCAGTTGAAGATGTTGCTCTCTCTAGGAAGATGATGTGCTTGCTTGGTCTCCTAATCCTAAGGGGATCTATATTGTAGCTTCCAGTCACAATAGTTTGTTGTCTCATAAGTTGGTTGGACCTGAGATGCAGTGGTGGAAAAAGGTTTGGAACAAGCTTTCTTGGCGAAAATGTAATTATTTTGTTTGGATGCTAGCTTGAAATAAGTGTTTGACTTGGGATAATATTCGGAAGAGAGGATTTCTTGGCCCTTATATTTGTGTTATGTGTGGGGCTAATGAGGAGGATTCAACCCATCTATTCTTTCATTGCTCTTTTGCCATGCAACTTTGGCACTTTTGGTGGGGTGTTTGGACTACTCCTTGTGTTCATGCTTCTTCCTTGATTGAGTTTTGGAAAGGAATGGGTTGACCTCCTTCTATGGCTCCTTTTCTACAGGAGGTGTGGTTTGTGGGGCCTATCTTCTTATTGTGGCAGATTTGGCTAGAGTGCAATCAGAGGATATTTCGTGGGGAGCAGAGGCTAGTGCAACAAATTTGGCAAAGGATATTGGGCATGGTTCAAGAGACAATTGTGGCTAAGTGTGACGTGGAATTCCCTTTGGGGAAGAAAGATATAGAGTTGGTTGAAAGATTGGGGATTATGGGGTCTTCTATGGCATTGACTAGGGCTAAGAGACGATGCTGTGAGAAGCAAAAAATTGACAGGGTTGGCAAATGGCGGATTCCTCCCTTTGGAGTGTTGAAGATCAATACTAATGGATCTTCAAGGGGTAATTCGAGTCTAGCTGGTATTGGCAGGATTGGTAGAGACTCTCGGGGCTCTGTGGTCTTTATTTTTTCAATCTATGAAGGGGTATAGACCATCAACTTGGTGGAAGGCCTGACTATTCTTGTTGCTCTTGAGAGAGCTCATGCTTTAGGGTGGAGAAGGACAATTTGTGAATCTAATTCCCAAGCCTTGATCAATCTGCTTATTGAACAAAAAGTGGCTAATGTTAGCTGGCAGTTGGCTAGGATTGTGCAACAAATTTTATGGATTAGCTCTTTGATGGAAATGGTGACTTTTGTCCATATTCCAAGAGAGTAGAATAGGGTTGCTGACTATTTGGCAAAGTGGGCTTTTGAGCATGCTGAGGGATGGAGAATTGAGGAGTGGGAGTTAGTCCCTCGGGAGAACCGTCTAGACTCAATGAATATTCTAGACATGGATGGGGTTGAGAATGGTGACGGATGATGGTGAGGGTTGTCTTATCTCTGTGTGGGGAGGTGCTTTGGCTTTCTCAGGACCTTAGGTTCTTGCTTTCTTTGTAATTGTGATTTCTGATCTTTAATAAAGTTTTTACCTCTTTTCCAAAAAAAATAAAAATTGTATCCACTCTTAAGGATAGATTTTGGAATTTTTGAATATAATCCTATAATCCTTAATTGATCTTGTTTGTTGAAGCTTAGCAAGCTAGCTAAAGAAGTTTTCTATCACACTATTGCTATATTGTGCTTGGAGTTATTTTGTAAAAAGAGACCCTTTTTCCTCCGATGAGTACAAAGCCAATGATACCAAATGAATTGATCTGGTTCTAGATATAAGGAAGCCATTGTGACCTTTTGTCCCTATGGGGCTTGATGCACTTCAAAAAAATGCTTCATTTGGTTTATCCATGTTAGAGGATCCTTACCATAAACTTGTGCATATCCACCTTTGGAAAAATATTCTTAGATCCTATCGGAGTATTAAGATTTGTGTCATTATTAGTCAACTAGAAGGTTTCACCTTGATTGCTTAAGAACTCCTTCCTGGGTTCATCCATATAGGAGCTTAACAATCTTCATACATCTGATATGTCTCCTCATAGGTCACATGTATCCCTCTTAACCTCTTCCTTGAACTTACTTATTTCCTCATTGGGATTACTATCCTTTGTTGTTTCCCAATCCTTATCAGAGGATTTCCCTGGTGTGGTAGCATTCTTTTTGCCTCTTGTTGGAGGCCCTGTCATGATGGAGACCAATATTTTTGAAATAAATCACAAAAATGAAATTGAAATTGAAATTTTATTTTACTTTAACTTACTAGGGCCAAGATAATCTTAGGAAAAAAATCCAATAAAATAGCAAATTTGCTGCCTTGAGAGAAAATTTTTCTAATTTTTCAATAACTTGCTTATTTTTGCTTCATTTTCTCCAAGATTTTAAATATAGGTTCCTCTACTATGTATTCAAAAACCCAATAGAAGTTATACTCCAATTCGAGAGGATGTTAGAGATACGTAGATCTCAATAAATTATGTAGAAATAGTAATTCTACAAGAATTTGCTCAAATTTTCTCTAATTCCTCTAAAATTTGGACTATATCTTCTCTAATACGTTCTTCAAAAACCCTTTAAAAATATTTTAAAAATTCAATAAAATCTAGAATTTATGCTCTTCCCAAAATTGCCTCTCATGTTGAGAAAAAATATTGCCTCTAAGGTGCCAAGATCATGCTTTGATACCACTTGTAATGAAATAACTTGCACAATTATAAGAGATAATATGAAATATTCTACAAATACTTGATAGAAACTGAGAGTAATAGGCCACTTTGAGGGGGCAATCTCCAAATATCTCTAATGAGAACACATTTCACTATATGATCTTAAACAGGACTCACAACCTCTTATATATACCTAATTATGCTTAGGCTGAATAAACACAACTTTACATAACACCTAGGTTGACCCACCTACCTAGATAATAATATAATAATAATGGTAACATGACTTAATTAAGGATTAAAATAGCCACAAGTACTAAAAAGCTATCCTAGATAATTTAGTAGGTTGTTGTACTACAAGCACCTCCCAATCGTACATTTTCTTGATGCTATGCATATTGGAAATGATGTAACAAAGACACTATGGAAAATATTGGATGGAAGGCATGACAAAGAAAAATGTTTAAAATTTGTAATGACATTCATGAATCGAATCATGCATTGAAGTTTTTTATTGAATCAATTAGAAATGGAAATAAGATTAATATGAGTGCCCTTCCTTGGTTATTAATGCAACAAAAAACTAATGCCATAAAATAATACATCTAAAAAACTAAATTACTCACAAGATTTGTCACAAACATAAGTAGTCTCATATCAAATAAAGATGGTTTTGCATCAGGATTGAAAATGCATGACTGACATACCTTCATCAAGGTAAGCCATAGTCTTCTCTATTTACAATATATTTATAGAACTTCATGTACTTTTCACTGTATTATTTTATAATATATTCAAAATGTCATTTTATTATTATTGCAATATGTTCTAAGTCTATCTCTCCCACACAACTTTGACAACATGAGTGTCAAACAAATTATGGATGACCTTGGGAGATACATGAGGTTAGAAGTGTTATTTCTTAGATTTGTTATATAGATATTATTTTTGCATCTTGCTTATCTTTTTCTGTAATTTATTGTATAATTTTCTGTAGAGTCTTGTTTATATGTTTTTGTGTGATGAATACCTTCTAGGGGTTATCATACAAAGAAATTGATAAAAAAGACAAAACATTGGAAGAGAAAAATTCCACAACTTTTGTGTGAAATGCAAATCTATCCACCTTCAATTTTTTTTCAATGTACAAGAACACTACCACATACATCTAGTTGAGGAGATTGAATTCTATGGACTTGTACCAACTAGGTCAATGTGGGTCGCTGACAGGCACTTAAATATTTTGAAGGGCTTGGTTAAAAAAAGAGGACACCTTGAGGGTTCCACAGTGGAGGGATATATGGTATACCAAACCATGGTGTACACTAGTGAATATCTTCCCAAGTTTGTAGTGCATATCCATATAGATCGCATATGGGATCCCAACTCCATTAACATATTCAAAGGGGAGTACTTGATGGGGAAAGGTAGATTGTAACGCCCTGCCAGGGAACCCAAAAGAAATTAAACTAGAGTTTCACTATGTTTGTCAAACATTTTTTTAAAGATAATAAATAAACAACAACAACATATATAATATAGCGAAAGCATTAACTCACATGCATAACAATAATCAAAACAAATTATATCTCTTAAAGCTCCCATGACATTGAATCACATTTAAGTTTAATTAATACTAAATTCAATATATAACAAATCTACATTAAAGAATAACTACAAGTACGAATCCATTTAAATAAATATACAATTACATCAGTTGCCACTTGGCATAACCATAATGCACAATCATCCATTGTACAAGTCACAGGGTATGAAAGTCTTAAAGAATATACATCATAAAATATATTACATCATCTCGTAAGATCAATGAAATCAAATGCAATACAATAGAGTAAAACCATCCATCATAGTACACAAGAACAAAATGAAAGGTAATATAGAATAGGGAACTCCAACAATGACTTCGAACTGTTGAATCTCAATGATAAAAGAAACATTCATTACCACCTAACCTCATGGAACCTAAATGACCTACTCCCAATGTTTTGAGGAGATAAACTCAAGTCCCAAATAGATATCCAAAACATAAGTCATAACCAACATCTAGGTCAAGGAAATACCTAAAAGCAACCTATCTCAAAGGGTACCAAGAAACAAGTATCATCTAAACCCAGAGGCAACATAGACATGTAGGAAATCTACTATGCAAGCGAGAAAGTGTCATTGCATGAGCCAACTCTAAGGTTACCCTCACAGCCTTGCTAGACTCCGGCCCCCTAATATCTCTATGCGGCATCATTATTCTTTCGTACAGACAAGGCATACCAACAAGTCAACTCTAAGGTTACCCTGGTAGTCCCTCAAGACTTCGAACCCCTGGTGACTTTATGTGGCATTGATATCTTATTAATTCATTTAAAACCCTTTTAATGAAATATTATCACTTATTAAAACAACCTACGATGGGTTACCCAAGCAACCTCTTTAAGGTTGTGTCCTCCATTGTAAGTCACTTTCCAACATGACATACAGATGACCTACCCTAAGCTCAACAAAAGAAAAAGGTCTCATAAGATCATAAAATACACATTTGTTCTTAAACCAACAACTGGAAAGCACAAAAATATCATAGATTTCACCAATACAATCATCCTAACAAGATTGATCCAAAATCAAGTACACATATACCAACCCATGACATCACCAAAAAAAACCACATAATCACCCTAGTCCTAAACAAGAAACTGGAAAGCAATCCAAAGATAATTGATCAAAGACTCAAAGGTTATACCAAAAAAGTCATACCATTCACTTCAATTCTACACAAGAGAAACTAGAAAGCAATAATGAACAATGATCAAAACCCCTCATAAAAGACATGTGACACATCACCGTGTTCAGGTATAAAAGATTGTGACCAAAAAAGCCATAACTTCATGACAAAAAAAAACTCCCAAGCCTTTGGTAAACATCTTGATTTGGTCAAGGTACTAAGTCAAAACTGCACCCCAAATCATACAATACATCAAACATCACAAAAGTGCATAACAATCTAACTTCCATAATTCATTCAGTTTTGAAAACCCATAAGTTTAATTTTCACTAATGGTTTCAAGTTTTCATTTTCATTTTCAAGTATTACAGATTCATTAAAGTTCTCGATCCACATGAGTCTCAACACTCAACATTTCATAAAAAGTTGTTTAAATATTGTTTCATAGTTTAATTCGTTATCAAAACACAAGATTCAATATGCAATCAAGGTTTCAGTTTTCATCTTTTCAAAGTATTATATTCGTTAAGGGTTTTCGAGTTTACACAATCTCAAAAAGACTTAATAATTCATATTGAAATCATTTAAATATAAAACTTCACCGTTTATATAAAAAATAAACCTATCAATTTAGTAACACTAATATCCATTAAAATACCATAATATTTTGAATTTTATGGATAATATTATAACCAATCTTTTTAAATAATTATTAATAAAATTAAATAACACTGTTAATTTATTAAAGTAATAATTTATTAAATTATAAATAATAAATAACAATAATCTCTTAATAATTATACTTTCTAAATTTAATATAATAAAATTTATTAATAATACTTAATATCAAACAAAGTATTAAATAATAATTTAACAAATAAAATTAATAAAATAAAACTTATTATTATTATTAAAAAACAACAAAACATTTTAAGTCTGTCGGCTATCATAGCAAGACTGCTGCACCACAGTATTGTTGTGTTAGTAGTACATGTCGCTGTCACAATAGTACATCATCATCGGTGTTGGAAAAAATGGGAAGGAGAAAGGGGGATGGGGGTGGTGTCCCCCGCCTACCCCAAATTTATTTTTATTTTTTATATGTGCTTTTTTTTTGTAATAAAAACATAAAACGCTTACCCCCACAAAAAGCAATTTCACGTTTTTAATATGTGATAAGAACTATCACAATAAATATTTTACCGTGGTAATTTTTATTACCATATTTTTTTTTAAAAAATTTCTAATACATATATGATGGGAGAAATATAGATAAACAATCAAATTTTACAACTCAAATTAAGATTTCTTTTCTAAACCCTCGTCCTGATTTTAACAATTCCAAATATGACTCTCCAAATTAGCAAACAAGGGTTTCTAATTTCAATTTATTTACAGAGGTTTTTCAAAAATGAAGAACAATCAAATTCATAAATAAATCAAATTGTCTCTTATAAACCCACATCCCGATTTTTAACACATCCAAATACAAAATCCCCAAATTCATCAAACAAGGTTTCCAAGCTCAATTTTTGTCTATAGTCGTTTTCGAAATGAAAAATAATTAACTTCACAAACAAGGGTTTCAACCCTAACTAAATTCTAAAAATATAAACACAAAAAACATAGAGAAGACATATATTTTCCAAGCAAGGACTATTGTGCAAAACTTAAGAGATGCTACATGGATCTAATGCTAAATTATGAATGCACCAAACACACAGGATTTTTCCTTCTCTTTCGAAAACCCTTTACTTCAAAAGTGGCTCCTCCAAACCTGTCTGTGGAGAAATGAGTTATAATTTCCTAATAAAGAGTTTTTCCCTAAATTAGGGCTTTGATTGCGCGATCACACAAAAAGCTCTTTTTTATTACTTTATTATATTTTAATTTTCATGCACAAGCTTTTTGCAATTAAATCAAAATAAACTTTATTAAATCTATGCTTTCTCTCTCTTATTAAATCACAAGACATTTAAAAAAATGTTTATTAATTTTATAATATTATTTAGAGTTTATCAATTAAAATAAAACTCCTTAAAAAGCAAGGGCCTACAACGAAATGGTAAATTGTGAGCCTCTTATCCAAGAGGTCTTGGGTTCAAATCCACTCAAGATTAATAAATAATAATAGTTAACCACAACATATAATAATAATTAATCTTGGCTTCAGCCTCTTAATGATAAAAAAAATTCCTAAATAAAATATTAGTAAATTAAATAAATATAAATATGCCAAAATTGGAACTTTAATCAAATCTTTTAAATTTAATTTTTTTATTAATTAAATTTCTCAATTAATTAAATATAATTAAATATTAAATTTTCTTTATAGAATTTTCATTGAATTAAATTAGTAAATTACCTTTTAATATGATTTAATTATAAATGAAGATCACAACAGACCTATAACACTAAATATGGCAACTCAACTAAAGACAAAGAAATATTCAAACTCCAGGGTTAAAATCACAAATTCATGTCACTTGACGAATTCAGACAGGTAAACAATTTAGATACTTGTCCTACTTTCTAGGATAATTGGCTTAGGTTAGGATTTGGACTTAAGAATTATCTCACCACTTATACCATTAAGTTACTGTGACAGGGTACGCTCATCCTGGCAATTTAGGGAAGCCGATATCTAGTACCTGCAATCTACATAGAATCTATGCATGTATATATACTCATATATTCTAAACTAAATAGACAATGGAAGGGAGTGATACATCATGTAGATTGCGACTAGTAGGTGACTATGACTCCCTCCCTCAACCACATCAGGAATGTCAAACATAAAGTAAAATATACAAGTACACCATACACATGCAAGTAACCATAAAAATCACATACAAATAGCCCATCTACTATCATCATGAGATAATTGAAAATCACTCAATTAACATGCATGTATCATCATTGAAATAATCATAAACATGTGAAATAACTAAGTAACTCAATACATAAATTAATCGAGTATGAAGTGGCATATAATCAAATCCAATAACCAAGTATCGATAATCATAAAACACAATCAGAAAACTTGCCTAAAAGAATCTGGCAATACAACAGAAAAGTCAACTAGGGGTACACATTACATCCACTCGCCCTAGACTTAGGCTTACTCCTAGAAGCCTATAAGAAAGATGAAACTAAACTAGGGGTAGGAATTACATCCACTCCCCTTAGACTTAGGCTTACTCCTAGAAGCCTATCAGAAAGATAAAACTAAAACACTCAATTTACGGGTCCCATTGAACCCTTTCCCCCTATGGGAGGATAAGACTCCACTGAAAACACCCAAATAAGAACAACAAAAATGTTCACAATTCAATCAAAGGTAAAACACCTTAAAATATGTTTGAAATCCAACTCAATAGTTATACAAGTCTATGTTTCAAGAAATCAAGTTTCAAGTTTCAACTATTTAAGTTGTAAAAGATACATAACATTGTCTAAGTTTCATTTCAGTTTGACTAGTTGAATTGTTCAAGTTTGCAATAGATACATATAATTGTTTAAGTTTCATTTTAGTTCAACTATTTTAAGTGTTTCAAGTTTGTAATAAATATATATAACAGTTTAAGTCTTGTTTCAATTAACTAGTTGACAACTAGTGGCATTCCAATATACCTAGAGCTCCCAATGTAGAAACTCGGGCTCTGATACTAGATGTAATGTCCCGCCAGGGAACCCAAAAGAAATTAACTTAAAATTTCACTATGTTTGTCAATTTTATTTTTTAAAGATAACAAATAAACAACAACAAATATAATATAGCAGAAGCATTAACTCACATACATAACAACCATCAAAACAGATTACATCTCTTAAAGATCTCATGATGTTGAATCAAATTTAAATTTAAGTAATAATAAATATAATATATAACAAATCCACATCAAAGAATAATTGCAAGTACGAATCCATTTAAATAAATATACAATTACAAAAGCTACCACTTGGCATAACTAGAATGCATAATCATCCACTGTACTAGTCACAGGGTATGAAAATCTTAAAGAATATACATCATAAAATATATTACATCATCTAGTAAGATCAATGAAATCAAATAGAATAAAATAGAGTAAAACCATCCATCATAGTACACAAGAAAAAAATGAAAGGTAATATAGAACAAGGAACTCCAGCAATGACATCGAACTATCAGAATGGTATAAGAAAAATGCACTACCACTTGACCTCGTGAAACCTAAATGGCCCAATCCCACCTCTTGAGGAGATAAACTCAAGTCCCAAATGGATATCCAAAACACAATTCATTACCACATCTAGGTCAAGGAAACACCTGAAAGCAACCTATCTCAAAGGGTACCAAGACACAAGTATCATCTAAACTTAGAGTCAACATAGACATGTAGGAAATCTACTATGCAAGTGGGCAAGCATCATTGCATGAGCCAACTCTAAGGTTACCTTGGTAGCCTCGTTGGACTCCAGCCCCCTAATATCCCTATGTGGCATTAGTATCCTTTCGTATAGACAAGGAATACTAACAAGTCAACTCTAAGGTTACCTTGGTAATCCCTCAGGACTTTGACCCCCTAGTAACTTTATGTAGCACCGATATATTATTAATTCATTTTAAACCCATTTAATAAAATTTTATCACTTATTAAAATAACCTACAATTGGTTACTCAAGAAGCCTCTTTAGGGCTCCGACCTCCATTGCAAGTCACTTCCCAACATGACATATAAATAACCTACCCTAATCTCAACAAAAGCATAAGGTCTCATAAGATCATAAAATACACATCAGTTCTTAAACCAACAACTAGAAAGCATTGAAATATCACTGATCAAAATATGAGATTTCACCAATACAATCATCCTAATAGGACTGATCCAAAATCGAGTACACATATACCAACTCATTACATCACATGACATCACCAAAAATAAATCACATAATCACCCCAGTCCTAAACAAGCAATTGGAAAGTAATCTAAAGATAACTGATCAAACACTCAAAGGTTATACTAGAAAAGTCATACCATTCACTTCAATTCCAAACAAGAGAAAATAGAAAGCAATAATGAACAATGATCAAAACTCATCATAAAAGATAGGCGACACATCATCATGGTCAAGTATAAAAGATTGTGACCAAAATAAGCCATAACTTCATCACAAAACAAAAAATCCCATGCCTGTTGTAAACATCATGATTTGGTCAACACCTTACTAAGTCAAACCGACACCCTAAATCATACAAAACAAAAAAATCACAAAAGTGCATAATAATGTAACTTCCATAATTTATTTAGTTTTGAAAACACGTAAATTTAATTTTCATTAATGGTTTCAAGTTTTCATTTTTGCTTTCAAGTATTATAGATTCACTAAATTTCTTGGGTCCACACGAGCCTCAACGCTCAACAATTCATAAAAAGTTGTATAAACATTGTTTCATAGTTCAATTCATTATCAAAACACAAGATTCGATATACAATTAGGGTTTCAATTTTTATCTTTTCAAAATAATATATTCATTAAGGGTCTTCGAGTTTACACAATCTCACAAAGACTTAACAATTCATATTGAAATCATTTAAATATAAAACTCCATTTTTTATATAAAAAATAAACCTATGAATTTAGTAACACCAATATCCATTAAAATACCATAATATTTCAAATTTTATGGATAATATTATAACCAATCTTTTAAAATAATTATTATTAAAATTAAATAACACTATTAAATTATTAACGTAATAATGTATTAAATTATAAATAATAAATAACACTAATCTCTCATAAGAATTTCCCAACTCTTGTTGAGAGAACAAACCCGACGATCATTTTGAAGTTGGAAGGTTCTCCCAAGAAAGAAATTGCTTTGGACTTCTTAAGGGAGGAAGTTTGCGAGCTAATCAAGATGCATATTTTCACGAAGACCCTCACGAGCAAGACAACCACACTTGAGGTTGAAAGCAGTGATACAATTGACAATGTCAAGGCTAAGATACAGGACAAAGAAGGCATCCCTCTAGACCAACAAAGGTTGATTTTTGTGGGAAAGCAACTAGAGGATAACCACACACTGGCCAACTACAACATCCAGAAAGAATCCACTTTACACCTAGTGTTGCATTTGCAAGGGGGCATTATCGAGCCTTCTTTGATGACACTGGCAAGGAAATATAAAACAACTCGAGCACTAATCAAATTTGCACTCTGATTGCAATGGAAAATTGGATGGAAAGGTTTGCAAAAATGGAAATTAGAGCATACCTTAAATCATGATGCCCTAGCAGGGAAGAAAATAAGTATGGGAGACAATGCATCGAACCTTCATCCCTCAAACTCACACATTCTGCAAATTTATGAAATGCAGTAAAGACAAAAACCCCCTTTTCAGCCCTAATTGAGCACAATGAACTGGAGAATCCTAATATATTACGGGTGAATTTCAAACATCAGATCATTAATATAAAACCATGTGTGACCATTTGAGAGATATCAATGAAATCAACAAAGAGGTTAGGGTTTTGGCCAGAGGTAAAATACAATGCGAATAATAGAGCCAGAGCTAAATTGGAAATGAATCGAGTCACTTCGCTCCAAGTCTCCTTGGCTCATAAAAAGGCAAGTAAGCTTATGTCAATTCCTCAAACCATTGAAATAGACATTTTCCCCAAATTAGTATGTACATCTACCCAAAAAGGCTTTTGACCTAATATCATCTACTCCACTTCAAGCTTAGACAAACAAATTCTCTTTTTTAACCATACTAAGCATGCAGACTGAGATAGATTACCCTTGTACTCTCAGTAGATAGGATTCCTATATGAACCCCCTACGATTTCCCTCAATACCCCTGAAGCACATCTCTAGATGAAGGAGAATTCAAACCTTAAACCACCTCATAATCTTCCTAACACGTATACCCTACCCCTCCCCCCCCTCACCGCAGGAATATTATCCCCAAGCTTCCTATACATTCCTCCCTTCAACCCCCCACAACTACTCACTCCAATATTAAACTTTAAAAAAATGAGGAGCAAATCTTGATCATCAACAAAGATTGTTGGTAGGACTGTCAGAATATCAGTGTTTTTTCATATTAGAATGGGCCAAAACAAGAGATGATCAATCTCATTAATTGGCTAAAAGGAATTTTGTAAAAAATAGGTAAGTATATCTCACCATTCTAATAGATTAACATATATACATTGCAGTGATGAATATGTTAAAAAAGATTTCCTCTTTGTCTCTGATTGATATTTTAAATGTTATGTTGATAAATTCTTTGAATGGACTCCAGATTGTAAGGAAGAATAGTTAAACTTCCCTATAAAAACCTGGATTTCCATTCAATCTCTACCTCCTGAACTTATGCATGTAGAGATTCTCAGGAAAATAGGTTTTTCAATTGGAAATTTGATAGGAATAGATGGTTCTTATTAATATTACAATAATATTAAATTATTGATCAACTTTGAAATTAAAAATCCAAAAATCAAACCTATTAAGTTAATAACAAACAAATCAATTTATAACTTAAACTACTACAGATTTGAAGATAAAATCTCTAAAATAATCAGATTAAATAATGAGAGAAAGATTACATTTAAAACTTATCAACCAACATTAGATCTTAAAGATACCTTCCTTATGATGAATATAAGAAACAAAAAGGAATATCTGGAGAAGTTCTTAAACGAGAAAGACCTTTTGGAGCCTATTTAGGATACAATAGGAAAAATAGATTCAAAATTGGAGGATGGTGAAATGAGAAAAGCAAAAACAACATTTCTAACTTCAACTATAGAGATTAAAAACATTATCACACCAATCTCTAAGAAAGATCATAAGAAAAAAATAGAGATACTACGAGCTACAAGGAAAAAAGAAACCCAAAGCAAAGAAAAGGAAAATTTTCCAATATCAAATACTAGTAAAGAAATTACTTAGTTGTTAGAAATGAAAGAATGTAAAGGCACTAGTTCACAGATGAAAATTGCTCTTACTAGTGAAGATCAGAGCTCCAAATAAATCACTAGAAGAGAAGAAGAGAAAACAAAACATAATATTCCTAGCATAAGGACGTCGAGTGCAGTCAACAGTAGTAGAAGACTAAACATGAAACAAAAGAAAGTAGAGAAAAGAAAATAGAAGAAGTGGGAAAGAAAAAATTTCAAAGAAGGAATTCAGGTCTCAGGACAAAAAGCTCTCGGTAAATAATAATAGTACTCTTGAAGAAATAGAAAACAAACTTCTTTTCTCCAATGAATCTCCAGAGCGAAGAAATGCTAAATGGAAACTCCACTACAAAAGAAAGAAGAGTCTATGAAGGAGACCATAGAATCCAAAAGAGAGGCAATAAATACGTTCACCAAATTTTGGCAAACACCAACCACAATACAAGACTCTCCTATTAATAATATTAGTGAATACAATGCAAGTGAGAAGGATCAAAGTAAGACTAAAGGAAATTTAACACAAGATTTTCATAATTTTCTGAATAACGACCCAACAAAGAATGAAGATTTGGAAACGTTCAATTCAAATGAGGTAGAGAAAGAGAACTTGGAACTATTAACTAATGAATTGATCCAAGTATTTAAATTTGATAGTATCGATAAAAGTAGTGACTTACATAAAGAGGAATTAATGTAGCAAGTTATGAAGCTAGGCAGAGATAACTACACCTTTGATGATTTAAGAAGAGATATGACAATCATTGAGGAGGAAGATAAGATAAGCTCTACAGACAATCGAATCAAGAATAATAACAAGACAAGAAGATGGTATAGATATGGACAAAGTATGGAGAATATCATATTTAGCAGATAATATACAAACAAAAGCTTAGACAATCCTTGTAGAATAGATAATGAAAGAATTAGAAAAAGAAGAAAATGCTAAGAAAAAAGGAAAACAATCTGATAGTGTGATAAATGCACAGGAGAACATAGAGAAATTGGGTATTTCGATGAATCAAGAAGGGATAAATACCCCTATATATGATAGGCTAAAAGCTAAAAGAGGAAGGAAGTCTCTTAAAGAACTTAAAGAAGTAGATGGGCAAGCAAAAGAATAAAAGATCAGTCAGTTACTCAAACCAGGGAAGGGGAAGAACCTTCCCAAGGCAGCATGAAGATTACTATTTAGAATGTTAGGGGTTTGAATGCTCCCAACAATAAATGTGTACTAAAGCAAAATTTAAAACAATTTGAATATGAAATTATTATATTACAAGAAACAGAACTAAATAAGGAATCAGGAATAAAGCTAGAAAAGAAATTAGGTAGTTGGAACATTAACCTACAAGAATCTAGAGGAGCTTTAAGGGGATTAGGTATGATTTGGAATCCTAGGAAAGTAACTCTAAATGTATTAAAATCAAATAATTTGTGGATGAGTAGAAAAATTAAAAATATTAAGACTAACTTACAATTAATTTTAATAAACATTTATGGACCTACCCATAACACAGATAAAAAAACTTTTATGGGAAGAAATAAGTCTATTTATTAAAAATCATAGCAAGGAACACATTCTAATAGGCGGAGATTTTAATACTATCATGAACATAGATGAAAAAATTTGAAGGCATCCAGCAAATCTCCCAAGCATCTATGGACTTTAAAAAATGGATAGACCTTAACAACCTATTCAATATTCCTATTAATAATGGTAAGTACACATGAAACAATAGAAAGCAAGATTTTTCATTTATTGCTAAGAAACTAGACAAATTCTTTCTCAAAGGAGAACTATGAGAATTAGCTTTAGATATACTATCCTGTTAGAATCAAATTTATTGAACCTACAAAACCTTTCAGAAATCCTTTTAAATGTGAAAAAATGTGGTTCTTAGACAATAATTTTATGGAGCTTATTAAAGTATGGCGGACTCAAGGCAATTTTAAAGGTTCCAAAATGTACATATTTTATGTAAGATGAAAATGATTAAAGAAAATATACTTAAGTGGAATAAAGAACAATTCAATAATATATTTAAAGAAAAAAAGACAATGAAGAAAGCTTTAAAAAATTAAACATAGAAGTAATTAAAAAAGGAATGAATAACAAGAAATTGTCTCTAGAAAAAGAACTACTCGCCAAACAGGAAAATATTCTAGCAAATGAAGAAGCCTTCTAGAGTCAAAAAACAAGAGAAAAATGGCTAGACAAAGGAGATCAAAATACAAAAAAAATCATAACAACACTTTGTATAATAGAGCTAAAATCAAAATTATAAAAATCAAAGACTCAACAGGTATTGACACTGAAAATCTAGACAACATAGCAAAGATTTTTGTAGGTCATTTCAATAATTTATAAAATAATTTTGGTAGTTCAAATATGACAGCTCAATCAAAAATGTTAGAAGCTATCCCAAAAGTGGTTACTACAGAAGATAATAAAGAATTAAATACACCCATATCTCTGGAAGAAGTCAAATCTATGATATTCAACATGAACCCAAACAAATCTCTAAGTCCAGATGGATTCCAAGCTTTCTTCTACTAAAAATGTTTGGATATTAATAGAATTGATATTTGGAAAGCCATTGAAACATTAAGAAATGGTGGATCATTACTATCAGAAATCAATAATACCTTTCTTACCTTGATACCCAAAAAAGATGACCTTAAAAATCAAGGAGATTTTGGACCTATAGCTCTTTGCAACAACATTTATAAAACCATATCCAAACTTTTAGCTAAACAAATTAAACTAATTCTCCCTAGCCCATCTCATAAGAAAAAACGGGTTTTGTACCAAGAAGATCAATTCTAGATGGGATTATTATTATTCAAGAAACATTGCATTTAGCCAATAAGAATAAAATGGCATGTTCATGAAATTGGATATTCAGAAAGGATATGACATGGTTGATTGGAGATTTCTATACAAAACCTTAGAAGCCTTTGGATTCTCACACCAATGGATTAATCTTATCTATCAATGCATCTCAACAACTAAAATATAAGTTCTTATTAATGGTACTCCTGAAGGCTTCTTTGACACATCAAGAGGTATAAGAAAAGGAGATCCTCTATCACCTTTCCTATATATTATCATGGCATAAGTCTTTGGTAGAGTGATAACGAAAGCTCAAACTAAAGGCAGAAACAAAGGAATTACTATAACAAAAAATGACTCTTATAATACTCACCAACAATATGCAGATGATACCATTATGCCAGGAGAAAGTACAATAGAAGAGGCCCTAAACCTCAAGTCTATTATTCAACAGTACACAAAAATATTAGGACAAAGAGTGAATGCTGCAAAATTAGAATTTTTTTTCATTAATACCAAACCTGAAATAGAAAAATAGATATGTAATATTATGGGATATAAAAGAGGCACATTCCCATGTAAATACTTAGGAATAGAGCTAGAAAAAGGTAGTAAAACAAAACAAGGGATGGCATAGCATCCTTGAAAGAACGGATAAAAAGATAAGAGATTGGAAAGATAAATGGCTCACAAAAGTTGGTAAAGTCACAAAGATCAAAGCAGTTTTATCTGCCCTCCCAACCTATCCTCTTTCTTGCTTATCTCTAACTAAAACTATTAATAAGAAGCTAGAAGAAAAACTCAAAAGTTTCTTATGGAATGACAAAGATGAATAGAAAATATTGGCACTTATAAAATGGGAAAGCATATGTAAACCAATGGAATTAGGGGGTCTAGGTATCAAAAACTTAAGCTAACAAAATGAAGCCTTAGGGTCCAGATTGACTTGGTGACTATTCCTAGAAAGAGATTAAAAAATGGTCAATTTTTTAATATAACAAATACCTAAATTCAGCCAACCCTTACTCCTTGTTTAGAATGAGGAACATAGCTAAAGGATCCAAAAGCTGGAATTCTACAACAAAAAGCAGATCCCTGATTAGTGAATATCTCACTTGGGACGTTGGTAAAGGCGATGAAGCTCTCTTCTGGGAGGACTCCTAGGATGGCCACCCCCCAATAGATAGCTTAGGTAATCCAGTAATCCTTAAAGATCAATTAGTCAAAATTTGGAGGCTTAAGGTCAGCAATTATAAAATTAAGAAAGATATTCACGACAGCATAAGTTGGGAATAGAAAATTTTGGATAATACTGACCTGGAACCAAAAGCAAAAGAGGTTTATGAAAATACCATTTGTAAGAGAAAAATAAAGAAATTAGCGAGAAAAGAAAAACTTATATGGGCAGCATCAAAAGATGGTAGATATAACATTAAAAATGGATATAGAATAATCACTCAATCACATAGGTGGAAAGAAGTTATTCTTCCCCTTAAACTTTGTTGGGACTCCTCTTGCCTACCAAAAGCAGGCTTCTTTATGTGGACTGCCTCCAAAAAAGGATTCTAATAGCTGACAGACTCAAAAAGATAGACATTGAGGGCCCATCAAGATGTGTGTTATGTAAGAATGATAGTGAATATCATCTCTTATATAATTTCTCATATACAAAATATTATTGGGAATGGCTTGGACAAATGTTGGGTTGGACCACTCCTTTGCTAGAATATCTGGATGATCTTCTTAGGGGTTGGCCATTTGATAGTAGTAGTTGTATCTATGGTAAACTCTAGAATATTTGTTTATCTATCCTTATATGGGAAGTATGGAAAGAAAGAAATAGAAAAATATTTCATGATCAAGACATGTTTGTATTTGATCTTACTAACAAAATTGAGGCCTGTATTGTTGAAACCTTAAATTCTCACCTTAGGAAAACCCCAAAAGAAGAAGGATCCTTCTCAGACTAGGATGGTCTAATGAAAAAGAGTTGGAACAATCTAATTAATCTGCCACTTTTGTATTAAAAAAAAAAGAACCAAGATGATAGGGACAAGTGTAGATGGATCTTCGAGAGGCAACCCTAGGATTGCAAGAATAGGATGCATCATTAATAATGATTCTGGCAATTGGATCTCTAAAAGGGCCTAATCTATAAGCTCCATTACAAATAATCTAGCAAAATTAGAAGCCCTCTAAGAAGGTCTCAAAAGTTGCCTAAACCTAAGAATTACAAATCTTATTATTGAAGAAGATTCATAGATTGTCCTAAGTGCCATTAGAAAAAGGGAGAGCCCAAATTGTGTTTTAAATTCTAAATTGGAAGAAGTTCTAAAACTTCTAGACCTCTTCAAAGAAACTTAGATTCAACATATTTTTCGAGAAGGTAATAGAATAGCAGATTAGTTAGCAAATAAGGAAGTTGAGGGTGAAAATATATTAATTTATAATAATAAGTAGACTGGTACAGTGGATTGATCAATTGGAGGATGCTCCTAAGTAGGTTTTCCACCCTTCTTTTTCCTCTTCTCTTTTACCCCTTCGTTAATTCTTAGTGGTGATTAGGAAACTTACTTATTAATGTTCAACACACTAATGCTTAATAATAAGTATGGGATTAAAGGATTGTAAGAATCCCACCTACATAAGAGTTATTCACTATAAGGCATGTTATTAAGAGTTTTATGGATAATGGTCTGTATAAATCCTTCTGTCTTTTCCCTTTCGCATGATCCTAATTACTAACCCCTTGTTGGAAGTTAGTGGTTTCTTTTGATGCAAATTCTTGGAAGAGTAATTTTCCCTCGCTGGGCTTTAAGCACATATGGGTGGAACCTACCCTTGCAATTTCTCAGTGGATCTTTCTCTATTATAAACAGATTCAACACTATGTATAATTTGATGATTTAAGTTTTTATATTCACTGGGGAATGCCCTTTTAAATATGTATATTATAGGACTATGGTCGCGAGCTAGATTGGAGGTTTTCTTTCTCCATTCTTTCCTACCAGTGCCCATTTCAACAAAGAAATCTATAATTTATTATTTCATATAATATAAATACAAGGCTTTGGTTGTTTATAGATCAAAAAAAAAAAAAAAAACACATTGATCTTTTAATAATTATACTTTCTAAATTTAATAAAATAAAATTTATTAAATTTATTAATTATAGTTAATATCAAACAAAATATTAAATAATAATTTAACAAATTAAATTAATACAACTTATTATTATAATATTTTTTGAAAATCAACAAAACGTTTTAAGTCTGTCGGCTATCATAGCAAGATTGTTGTAGCAGAGTACTGTTGCGTCAACAGTACTTGTTGCTACCACAATAGTACATCATCACTGGCATTGAAAAAAAAATGAGAGGGAGAAAGGGGGGTGAAGGGGTGGTGGCCCTCACCCACCCCAATTATTATTATTATTATTTTTTTAATTTGTCTTTTTTTATTTTTGTAATAAAAACATAAAATGCTTGCCCCTACAAAAAAAAATTTCACATTTTTAAATATGTGATAAGAATTTTCACAATAAATATTTTACTGTGGTAATTTTTATTACGATATTTTAAAAAAATAATCTAATACAGGTCTGATGGGAGAAATACAGATAACTAATCAAATTTTACAACTCAAATCAAGATTTCTTTTCCAAACCCTTGTCCCGATTTTAACAATTCCAAATGTGAATCTCTAAATTAGCAAACAAGGGTTTCTATTTTCAATTTATTTATAGAGGTTTTTCAAAAATGAAGAACAATCAAATTGATAAACAAACCAAATTGCCTCTTATAAACCCACAACCCGATTTTTAACACATCCAAATATAAAATCCCCAACTTCATCAAACAAGGTGTCCAATCTCAATTTTGTCTACATTTGTTTTCAAAATGAAAAACAATTAACTTCACAAACAAGGGTTTCAACCCTAACTAAATTTTGCAAACAAAAATACAACAAACACAAAGAAGGCATCTATTTTCAAACAAGAACTACTCCACAAAACTCACGAGATCCTACCTAGATCTAATGCTAAATAACAAATGCACAAAACACGCAAAATTTTCCTTCTCTTTCGAAAATCCTCTTCTCAAAAATTGGCTCCTCCAAAACTCTCTGTGGAGAAATGAGCTTTGATTTCGTAATAAAGAGTTTTCCCCTAAATTAGGGCTTCGATTGTGCAATCACTCAAAAAACCCTTTTTAAATTACTTTATTATATTTTATTTTGCATAATTTTTTTGCAATTTAATTAAAATGAACTTTATTAAATTTATGATTTCTCTATCTTATTAAATCATGAGACGTTTAAATAAAATATTTATTAATTTAACTAATAATATTATTTAGAGTTTATTAATTAAAATAAAACTCCTAAGCAAATTATTATTATTAAATTAAATAAATATAAATATACCAAAATTAGAACTTTAATCAAATCTTTCAAATTTAATTCTTTTATTTAATTAATTTCTCCATTAATTAAATATAATTAAATATTAAATTTTATTTATATTATTTTTATTAAATTAAATCATTAAATTATATTTTAATATGATTTAATTATAATTGAAAATCACAATAGACCTACAAGACTAAATACGACAACTCAACTGAAGACAAAGAACATATTCAAATTCCAAGGTCAAAATCACGAATTCATGTCACTTGAAAAATTTAGACAGGTAAACAATTCAGATACTTGTCCTACTTTATAAGACAACTGGCCTAGGTTAGGATTTGGACTTAAGAATTATCTCACCACTTATACCAGTGAGTTACTGCGATAGGGTACACTCATCCTGGCAATTCAGGGAAGTGGATACCTAGTATCTACAATCTACATAAAATCTAAGCATGTATATGTACTCGTATATTCTAAACTAAACATGCAATTGTAGGGAGTGGTATATCGTGTAGATCCTGACTAGCAAGTGACTACAACTCCCTCCTTCAACCACATCAGGAACATCAAACATAAACTAAAATATACAGGTACACCATACACATGTAAGTATGGGGTAAGTAACCATAAAACCCACATATAAATAGTCCATCTACTATCATCATGAGATAACTGAAAATCGCTAAATGAACATACATGTATCATCATCAAAATAATCATAAACACATGAAATAACTAACTCAACACATAAATCAACTGAGTATGAAGTGACATATAATCAAATCCGGTAACCAAGTACCGATAATCATAAAACACAATCATAAAACTTGCCTAAAAGAATTTGAGAATACAACAAAAAAGTCAACTAGTGGTAGGCATTACATCAAAGTGATAGGTAATTATAAGATGCTATTGTAGTTAATTAATTCTTATCCAACATCAATATAAGTTGTTTCTAAGTGGTCTATTTATTTTTTACAGTTTCTCATGAGGGGGATGCACTTCATTTGTATATTACAATCAATCTTGATTGGATGACAGTATAGATTGAATGATCTCAACAAAATGATCACTTATTAACATGGGAAGGTGTTTCTTCATTGGTGAAAGAAGCTCATCGTAATGGAGATTTCAATGTTACTCCAGTTGCACATGGTCTAAGAGTTAGAAAGGTATGTAGTTTATTTATCATGACTCATATGTTTAATATCAACTCACAGATGGATGCATAATTTTGACATGTTTGAAAAGTAGCACATCAAACACCAAAAAATTATGTACTACCATTGTAGTAAATTTTGCATAAAAAATTGGATGACATGAAGAACACTTGTGATTCTTGGACAACTGCAATCTTTGAGGTCACTAATATTTTGACTAGAAATGACATACATCCTCAACAATATGTAAACATATGCTATGACATTTTGGATGATATAATTGAGTGTGACTTTAATTCCTTCAAACTAGTTATATTCGTCATCAAATGGTACAGACTATGACTAAATCAAAATGATCTTGATAGAATTGTTATTGAACATGATAATAGATTTACAATGATTAATACAGGGTCATTTGAGCTAGTTGGAAATGAGCACTATGTTCTTCCAAGCCAATGTGAGCAAGTATTTTACTTTGGCATTCCACATAAATCAGGTTGGTTATTTATTGTTAGACATTATCCAAGAGGAATACCAATAAAGTATAATGTGATTGAAGAATAAGATACCAAAGAAGTGGAAGATGAAGTAGATGATGATCACAAATGATAATTAATGGAAGAAGAAGAAGATGAAGATGAAGATGAAGATGATGATGATGATGATGATGGTGATGGTGATGAATTTCATGATGATGATGATGGTAATGATGGTGATGATGGTGGTGATGGTGATGGTGATGATGGTGGTGGTGGTGATGATGGTGATGGTGGTGGTGGTGGTGGTGGTGTTGGTGGTGGTGGTGGTGGTGGTGGTGGTGATGATGATGATGACGACGACGACAACGATGATGGTCATAGTGATGATGATGGTCATGATGATGAAATGGATGAAGACAATGATCAATGACATGATCAATGGAAATACATGAGGTATGATCAATGAAATGTAACAGGTATTGATATATTCATTGAAAATTTGTTTAAGTTGTTATACGTTTTCATGATTAATATATATTGTATTCAAGTCTAATATCATTGTATAATTATTTTATTGTGTTCAATTCTAATGATAACAACATTGATGATTTATGATACACATGTTTCAAATATGTGTTATGATGCTCAATTGTTGGAGCTAATCACTTATAATATATTTTTTTGCGCATGATTGTCACCCTTGTGGAAATGGGCTAAGGACTGCAAACATTGTCATCCCTTTTGTTGAGGATCTTGCCTAGTTAACACACATAAATTAGAGGTAATAAATTTAAAAATATTAAATGAATATGATGTGTGCATATTATTCATGTTATGTTCTATGTAATTTGTAGCATAAGTATCATGTAATTTGTAACTAACTTAAAATAAATGATTTATATATGCAGGAAACAATACCCCTTTGATGAAGATCCTACAGAGTGACATGGATAGAGAGGTATAAGTTTACTAGATGCTTTTTTTATGTTTACCTTGAACACCAACTTTAGGCAAAATTCATCAATATTAGCCCCATTTTATAGAAAAATATTTCAATCCTTCAATTGTATCTCTCATTTGATGGGCTATAGGTACCACCAAATAGGTATTTGTTAGATCCATCTTCCTCGAATGATGAAAATGTAGGAAGAAAAGAGGATAGTGAGACATTTAGTAGGTATACGATGAGCTAGAGGTCAAAGGATTAGAAGAAAATTCAATAAATGCATGCAATTATTGCTTGCTCAAGGGCAGTCATGTTCTTATGATATGAGACAAAAGATGACATCAAGGTTCCCTTGAGGTACACACATCTTCACAAAGAATGGTACTACCTCCAATTGACACTGGTTTTTGTGTTAACAAGAGGATATATCACATAACTCAATCATCATTACATGGTTTGAGCCTATTTTCCATGGATGACATAAAGGTCAGTTATAACAAAGTTGTTGAATTGGTGGACTATGTAGGATCTTGTTACAATTACAATAATTGGATGCAAATAGTTAAATATTAAAAAGTATATGTAGGTATACATTGTCAGCAAATTATCTACAATTGAAAGAAAATAATCAAAGTAAAAGACTTGCTATGTACATTGATGGAAGACCAAAAGAAACAAGGAACATCGCAAGTTTTATAATTACTAAACATCTTGGGTCAACTAATAAGTGACCTAATTGCATTTTTTAGATGCGTGAGCGAAATTGTGTTTTTGTATGTGGGATAAAATCAAGGGGAAGAGTTGCTAATAGATTATAATTTGAATCACATAGATACAACGAAAGTTACTATCATGGAACTTGTAAGTCCTATATATGTAATATTTTAACTAATTGCATCCAATTAATAACTCCAATATACAATATACCATTTTATTAATAAGTTTTTTTGGTAAGTTGACTATTGTTTTCATTATATTGATATTTTTATATTTAATCTTTGTCACAAGGTGACATAGATCCATCAAAATATAGAAGACAGAAGATAGGTCCTATTATTATATTATTTTCAATAGGGTTTTCGAGTTATTTGAATGTTTTACCGATATTTCTGTCATAATTTGTTGCTTAGGGAAAGGAAAAAGAACCAATTGCACAAGAGTAATTAGTTGTTGATATGGTGGCCATAGTATTATGAAATGATGACATCACATATACCACTGACCCTGTAAGCATGTATAGAAAGAACTTAAAAAGCATCAATTTGCAAATTCTTGCACTTGTGATGGACCCAAATCCAACCAAAGAGAAAGAGGCGATGAGAAATAAATTGTGTGAAGAGCACGTTGTCTAGAAATAAGCAACAATGAATCTATAGCTAGTACAATAGTTCAATAAAGCTTTATAATTTATACTAATTTATGGATCATGAACTAAAATATGTATGTGTTCTTACACAATTTTTTTAGACCTCACTGAGTTGTTAGACATGATGAGGGCACCAACATAGTTCCTAGAGGTATGCGGTTTCCATTTTTAACTATCACAAGGGACATCATCAAAATCACCATATACCATGCTTCTCTATTGTATTCCATTAATAGTCAGAATTGCATCATTATTTTCTTCATGATTACTATCGACAATTTTATAAGAAAGGTGAACCATATTAATGTTGTCATGTTTTTGCAATCTATATTTAAAAAATACAATACACTATATATATGATTATTTTCCAGGTCATGATGAAGTGCATACACCTCCTTCGACAGGGCCAACCACCACTTTGAGATTGTCGACTGTAGGATTGATAACAAGGAGCATGCAAATATCCATGCCCATTATGACTAGAGTTAGTAAATCTTGTTTTGCTATATATTTTTATGTGTTAAATATGTTTTTATTTGTACTTTTTTTGGGTTCATTTGATCAGAGTCATTGATTAATTTTGTGCAGTGTCAAGTGAACCTTCTCATGATATAACAGATAATAGTACTGGTGATAATTGACCATCCTTTCCTGGATCATCTTGTGTTATTTGTATTGTATCATTAGATGTGTCATTGTTGTTGGCCAAGAAAGATATTATTCCCTCAAAATGCCTAAGCTTCCAAGTAATTTAAAATTGTTACTATTTAGAGTATAATTTTAGTTAACTTATTCATAACTCATTTTCGACTAATGATTCCATGATAATTTTGTAGGAAACAATATTTTTTTATGAAACTCTTTACGATTTAACATTAAAGCTATTTGGGCCCACATTAGTAAAAGGTGTGCAGCTTCGTATAATTGGTAGAATTTTTTTCTTTCATTCATTTATTGTAATATATTCAAGGTGCATAGATTTAGCTTTTTTTTAATCTAACATATCTTTTTGTTTTATTTTAAAGGTGGAATGACCAAGGTCTTGAATTAAAAGATTAACCCATAAATCTCTAGTGGATCTCTTTGGTCAAAATATTTTTGACAAAGCTGAAACTCTTCAAAAAGCTTGCAAACATCTAAGACTATGAGAGACCAATACAAAGGGGCTCTAAAGAACAACCCCACATACAAGTGTCCTCCTATTTTTCTAGAGATGGAGTGGAATAAAATGATTGGAGATGCAAAAGAGAAAAGATTCAAAGGTAAAGTAATTCAACCACCATCCAACAAAAATAGGTATGTGATAGTATTAATGTAATTATGCATAAATTAGCGATCTTTGTATTTATATAATCTGACATATTTCAAATTTTACATATATAGGCTGTAGGAGACATCAAAGGTTATAGAGGCTAGAAAAGATAAGGTTGGCCAACACTGTCTTGGCTATGGTGGATATATGAAACTTCATTTGTAACTTGTAAGTAGCAGTAAATGAAATTTCATATCAAATTTTTAATTTAAAATTACAAAAAAGAAATACATTCAATATTGACGATATTATGCAAAAAATATAGGGCTTTCAATTTAATCTGGCACCCATGGAAGAGGACAAACAAATTGGCTTCAAGCAAGGCTATAAAGTTGTGGTTGTCAGCCATTACAAAGATTCCAGTGGCCAAAGAGAAGATTCTGGTACATTGGTTCACACATAGGTAAATAGGCCTAATAAATAATAACTTAAATTGAGTACTTGATAAATAATATAGTTGATGTTAATTTCAAACAATGATAACAATGTGCATGACATTTCACTGCAGCCTTCTAATCCTAGCACAAGTTCTACACATCACAAAGCCCTAATATACTACATCACAGTGTTAAGAGGTATATATTCAATTTCTATTAAAAATTAATTATGTAATAATTGATAAAATATAACATATTAAATTGTAATTGATGTAACCTTTTTGTAAATATTTTAGACTATGCAGAACGTCATGGTGAGAGAGTGGAGCGTGATGTCAATGTTGAGCATGTTGAGGTTGGGGTTGAACAAAATGTGATTGTAGATGATGTGACACTATCAAGTAAAGAAAAATCCCTATTATGCTCTTTTGATTAATGAAATACTTGTAACATTAAAAAATATGTTTTGAATTGAACTCATTTATTTGTTATTGCAGGGGACCCCACTTTGGTGCATCAACCTCGTGCTCGATAAAAGATGAGGAAGCATCATGTCATAAGATCATAATCAAAAGAGCTAAAGCAGAATGTTGAAGATAATCATGATGTTCCTATTAGCCTTTACCTTCAAAATCAAAGAAAAACAAAAGAACAAATGATTGTTAAAAACCTTGTTTGATGATGCAAGAACATTGTCTTAATGAATGTGTTGATGAATATTGCTTATTAATGAATTTTATGTCATGTTATTGAATATTGTTATGTGAATATAATGATTTATGTGTTCATGAATTATTGATGAATGTTATGTATTAATGAATTTTATGTCGTGTTAATGAATGTTATGTGATTATAATGATTCAATTATAGGGGGGAGAGGCCAAATGAGCTTCCACCTTCATGTGGTTGGCCTTATTAGGTAGTGACTATTACAGTATTCTCAGAACCAAGTAAAGCTCAAACTAAACCAATCAACACCTTCCCAAAGAGATGTTGTTGTTATACAAGCATTAACCACAACTCATCCTCGCCATAGGATGACATCTAAACCCACACCAACTATCTATGCCTTACAAGCATTCCTTTGACCATACTCCCCTCACTTTATCATATGCCCATAACCTTAGATTCACCTCACTAGTTAAGTGATAGCTTGGTGAGAGTATTGAATTCTTTTTAAATCCTTTTCTATCTCTATTTTTATCTAATTTCATGTGATCTATGACCAACATTAGATCTTGATTTGATTTTTGTTTCTTGTAGAATATAAAAAAGTCATGAAGAAAGGAAACTTAGTATTATGCTCCTTAATTGTATGTTAATTCCAAAGGACCAAAGATATAAAAGATAAAAAATGGATGTTTCCTATTCATGTCTTCATCCTTTGGAAACATATGATATCTTTCCCAAAAGATATCATATGATATGTTTTAAAAGATTTTAAAATAGGTGATATGTTTTAAAAGATTTTAATCTTTTAAAATATTTGTAAAGGATTAAAGGGATGTAGCTTCAGGAGATGATCTACAATAGTTTTGGATTAAAGATTTAAATTGGATGTTTCCTATTCATGTTTTCATCCTTTGGAAACATATGATATCTTTCCCAAAAGATATCATATGATATGTTTTAAAAGATTTTAAAACAGGTGATATGTTTTAAAAGATTTTAATCTTTTACAATCTTTGTAAAGGATTAAAGGGCTATAGCTTCAGGAGATGATCTACAATAGTTTTGGATTAAAGATTTTAATCTTTTAAAATCTTTGTAAAGGATTAAAGGGCTATAGCTTCAGGAGATGATCTACAATAGTTTTGGATTAAAGATTTAAATTGGATGTTTCCTATTCATGTTTTCATCCTTTGAATACAACATAGTGTAGGTATCCAAACAGTTATAATTGAACCACTTGTAAGCTTGATGTTTCCTATTTATGTTTATGTAAATATCCTGTAAAATTATCATTTTTATTGACAATTATTACAAGTATTTTGGTTCCTTTTTTACTATTAATTTTTCTTTTTTGCAACAGACACCACATATGGAAATATTGGCCTCTTCATATTAGGAGCCAAGTAATAAAAATCATCTTGGGAAAGGTAACTTTTTGAATTTTTAAATAACACATTTCTTGCGTTGGAGGGCATTGACAATTTCACTAAACTCCATGCCTAGTATAGTACACAAGAAGAAAGTAGTGTTGCATTGTTAGCTTACATGATTTAGGTGCACTTAAATAAAATCACATAGGTCTAATCAAATAAACTTGGGGCTAGGCCACTTGCTTTAAATGTTAATGGTGTATATTGTCTTTATTTTACAAAGTTGGTTTCTATTTCGTAGGTAGAATATGTTGTCAAAATGATCAAGGCCACAAGTGTAGCTATTGTGCCTAGATGAGGCTTCTTTCATGTTAAACGATGTATTAGAAAGATAATAATTTGGTTCATGGTAAAGGAACCTATGTAACTACCTTTGTGGAGAATGAAGAGAAGAGTAGATATAGTGCAAACAAGCTTGAAGAGTGGAAGGTGGCACTCCACACTATTTCATTTCATACAGGCAAAATCATCAATAGTGATGAGTAAGTAAGTCACAATCTTTCCTTCTATACATTTGTTATTATACATTTCCTTTCACATAGTATTTCTCTATTTTATACATTTCCTTTAACAGTTTGCATCAAGTGTATTTAAAATTAATCTAATAATGTTTTCATTAATGTACAAACTTAATATATAAACAAAAATAGATGATGCCAATTTCAAGGTGATGCTAGTAGTTGAATCACCACGAATCCATCTCTCATGAGAGTAAATGGAACACTTAGCACTCATTGGATCTAGGTGATTCTCACAGATGTGAAGTACTGAGACTCCCCGAGAGCTCCCCCATCTCAATACTACTCCAACTTGAGAGTGTTTAGCTTATGTGCCCATACCATCCCATTAATATTTTACAAATACAAACTTAATATATAAACAAAAATAGATGATGTCAATTTCAAGGTGATGCTAGTAGTTGAATCACCATGAATCCATCTCTCGTGAGAGTAAATGGAACACTTAGCACTCATTGGATCTAGGTGATTCTAATAGACGTGAAGTATTGAGACTCCCTAAGAGCTCCCCCATCTCAGTACTACTCCAATTTGAGAGTACTTAGCTTATGTGCCCATACCATCCCATTAATATTTTGCAAATAAGAATATTTGTAGAAATTTTCTCTAGCGTATGCATTCCTTGTATCCAAATAAAATTATGTGCCCAAATGTGACCTCTCAAAGCATCACTTGATTATTTTTTCAAAGGGGAAGTTGAATCTTGACAATTAGTTTCTCGCACCTAAAGAAATATCATGTGAAATTATTTTGTAGATTGATTCCAAGTACATCAATTTACATGTTTATTAGTTTTAGTGATTTTGTGAGGTGATTTGATTAATCTTCGAAGGATGATTCCAAAGGCTTCTAGATTAGTTTGGGTACTTACAGAATGGTTAGAAATTCAATTTTTGATGACTATTTGAACTAGAGTGAATGGTGAGGACATGGGAAAACAATTCCACATGTCCTATCTTTTGCAAACAAAAAAAATTAATGGGGCCCATAGGGAACCTGACTAGCCTTATGCAATTCACATTTCGAATGTGTGCCTAAACATTTTATTATTTAAAATTATCATTTTATGATGTAAGCAATAATATAGATGTTGACATGAAAATGTCTATTCATGCAAGATGGATGCAAAATACAGAAATCAAATATTTTTTGAATCCCCTCTAGAATATCGCAAGTGCAAAATCATATGTTATATGTTTTCCTTGTTGTCACAAAAGTTGTACCCTTGCTTGCATTCTTACAACCTTTTCCATTGTCATTTTTTTCCTTCAATACTAGGCACTCATTGAAGTTTTGACATACTCTAGTAGACATTTCAACGAGGAGTAATGTCGAGGGCATGGCATCCTTAGCGATAAACTCTTTTTTACTTACTGGGAAATTGTCAAAGTTTTGACACAAATAGGTAGACATTTCGACTAGGAGTGTCATCGATGACATGGCATCATCATTGATAAACTATTTTTTACATACTAAGAGCTCATCGAACTTTCAACAAAAATATGTAGATGATGTTTTGACAAGAAATATCGTTGATGATGTGGTATGCTTGTCAAGTCAAATCATTTTTGACACCTCCTTTTGCAAGATTTTGGGCAATTTTTTGACGAGGATATTCATCGATAAATAGACACACACAAACCTTGATTGAAACTTTGATAAATTCTTAACGAAAAAGACTTTGGTCAAAATTTTGACCAATTGGCATGGAAATATCGATCAATCCACGTTGAAAAAGTAGTCCAAATTTTGTAGTGTTTGTGGATGATGAAGTTTCTTGCAAGAAGTTACTTCCTTCATGAAATTATAAATTGAAGTTTACAATAACCCCTTTTGTATCCATCTTCATTTTAAATATATTTCCTCAAATAAATTTCTTCTTTTGTCCACATAAATATTGCTTTCTTGATAAATATATCAAATTG
The DNA here is from genome assembly GCA_028749045.1 of Cupressus sempervirens. NCBI lineage: Eukaryota > Viridiplantae > Streptophyta > Pinopsida > Cupressales > Cupressaceae > Cupressus > Cupressus sempervirens. The sequence continues at coordinate 660,447,900 of CM053791.1, forward strand.
TTTTATCTTTATATATTATCCTTTTAAATTTTTATTTTCTTCTTGAGATACTTATTCACATAATCCCAAGTAACAAAATTCACCTCTAATTTCATATTTCATCCCATGAAGAAATGTCAATAATTTGGTAATTATCACCAAATAGAGATTAGGGCACCCATTTGGGCCCTATTATATTCATAAGATGATTGAATTCCTTATAGATAATTTTATTTCTTTCCCATTTATTATAGAGGGTATATTAGTAATTACTATTAGCTTTTGAAGTTACCTCATGAAAAATAAATATTATTGAATAAAAAATTACTTCGATGGATAATAATATTAGTGCTCCTTTAAAATGTAGCGATATATAAATATCTTTACATATTTTTAATAGAATGAACGCCATTTTCATGCTCAATAATTATATTTCTCATGTATTCCTTATTTTCACCAGGTTATCAAAGAAAGGCTCTTTTCATGATCATTTGATAGTCGTAAGTTCCACCGATGACCTTCATCCATGGAACTCTTCATTATCAAAAAAAAAAAAAAAAGAATTTCAGGTCTGTTTGGTTGCAAGAATAGAAATATGGGAATTGGAATTGTTATTTTGGAATAGAAAATGGGGCTACATATTCCTATTCTTGTTTGGTTTAGTCAAAATTTGATGGGGAATTTATGGACCCAAAAATTTATGTTTTCTAAAATAAATAAAACTGGAATAGGTATACGTATTCCAATTCCACCTATTTAGGTGGAAATACAAATGCTCATTTTTGGCCAAAATTAGAATACGTATTCCTATTCATAATTCTGATTTGGTACACCCAAATAGAGAATTCAAAATTTTAATAATTTACATATGCCTATTCCACTCGTATTCAAAAGGAACCTTATTATATTATTCTACTGCTATTGGGTACAGGGTATGTTGTTAAATACTTCCTTCGTTCACGGATGACTTAAATTTTAGGGTTTCTCCAATCCTTCAGTAGCAACTTCAATGGGCTTACTATTTTTGTCTACTCTTTTTCAAAAGATGGTTTATCTTGAATTATGCTCTAATTTATCTAATCTTCCATTTGACGCAACTATTTGTATATTCAAAATGCTCTCTCCATGCAAGGGATGTTTCTACTGATACTATCTTTCAAACATTTTTGGTATTATCTCCATTACCAAAATCCACATTGCTAAAATACTTTTCTCCCAATCATTCTCTGGCTAATCTCTTCCATACCAACATTCTTAAAAAACCTATTGTTCAAGCTTATCCTTCGACACTTTCAAGTCATTGGATCTCATGTCTTGCAATCTTTTCACACCAATAGGTGGTGGTTTATTGGGATATTGTCTCATATGAGAAAATGTCAATGTAGCCAGTACATGAACTGGAATATCAATAGATTTGTCTTCATCATCTAGACACAATGGAAATGAGACATGATAGTGCAATGATCAATTATTTGTAATGGGAGATAACTTGCCCACTTATGGACCTCTTTGCATTCATGAAAAACATATTTTTCATGAAATACTAATTTTAGATTGTTAGTCAACTATTTGTCATTCCTGAACTTGAATTTAGATGCTCCTTCAATAAACTTGTAATAGTTTACCAGCTTCATCACATGATCAACTTTAATTTGTATGATTGGATGCCATGTTGCTAACACATGGTTCATTGATTACAATTTGATATATAAGCTTGATGCCTGTTAGTACCCCAAGCATCATAAACTATTACCTGGCATTTATTAGTATTTGAATGGTCAGAAAGAGTAACTTAGTTTTATGTGATGTCTCTTTCTGGCTCAATTATTTGCGAATCTAAAGTTGATTTAAGTTGATTTCATATTTTGTAGTAGTATACATCCATATTTTCCTTCTTCGGTAACTAAATTTTAATGTTTGAAACCTGATAAAATGTCTTTAAACTCTTACTGGAACTATGGATAAATCTTTATGTCAACTCATGGAAATTGGTATATTGTAGATCGTTGATGAGTGAGTTCTGTGTGCTAAAATATTGACACACTTCTATGAGTTATTATATCCAAAGATTGCTCAAGAATGAGGTCTCAAATGGTGGCTCATAGCTCTCTATTCATGAAGTGCAAGGGTTTGTAATGGAGGCCCTTAGTTTGACCTAGTTTGTGCCCATGCAAGTACACCATAAAATGAGAGATTCAAAGATCAAAATATGCATGCAAATGAAGATGCAAGCTAATCTAAATGATAACAATGCAAGAAAGGAAATCTAATCTATGAAAGTAAATAACAATGCAAGATTAATCTATGAAAATAAACATGGATCTAAGCTAATATGGAAATGCAAGGATGGAGCATGATGATGGAAGCTATGGATGCATTAGAGAAGAAGATAAGAAGATAGAAGTTCTTCACAAAAAGCTTTAATGCTCAAACTCCTCCAAAAATTGCTCTCCAAACCTGTAGCATAATCGTGGATGTCAAAAATGAGGAGAGGGCTCGCCCTTATAAAGAAGAATGGACAATTAAGATTAAGAGGCAATACGATTTAATCAAGGGTGGAGAAAGAATGATCCTTGTGAGACAAAATTCCATCAATGAGAAAAGAGGAGGAAAATTAAATGGAATCCCACTTAGAAATATGTGCATTTAAGTGTAGAGGAAAAAAGAATTTATTTAATTTTTATTTATTTTATTTCCTTTTTCAAGTGAGATTTTATTTAATTAAAAGGGAGAAAGTTCTTTTAATTAAATAGGAAATATTTATTTAATATCTATTTTTATTTATTTTTATCGGTAAGAGACCAAAGCCAAGATTAATTATTATGTATTATTATTAATTATTATTTTATTAAGCGCGGGTGGATTCGAACCCAAGACCTCTTCGATAAGAGGCTCACAATTTAAAGTTGTGTTGTAGGCTCTTGCCTAAAATATTTAATTAAATTAAAAGAGGGGTTTTCTCTTAATTAATTAAATGTGGATTAATTATTTAATTAAAAGAGAGGTTTTCTTTTAATTAAATAAAACTTAAGATAAAATGATCAAACCTTAGGAAATGTTGAAATAATTGAATTAATTACAATTTGATCAAAGAAATTGATTTAAATTGATTTAATAAAATATTGCACACCATTGATTCAAGAAATTTGATAAATTGAATAATGAGGGCCCATAGTCTAGGCGACCATTTTAGGGTGCGTACAAGTTCAATACATCAAGTAGCTCTCCTATATTTATACAGGAATGGAAAAATAGTTTGTCAATGAAAATTAAACATTTAAACTTATGTAAACTGTCTTTTATTTTGATTTCAAAAACATATTTTTGCCTTGATATTAAATCTGATCTCTTTTTTTTTTTTTGAAATCTATTATGTCAACTAAGATTGTGGCTAATATTTTTCATGGTGCCTATGAGTCAAACGTCCAATATTCTATCATTTTGAGTTAAAAATGAGACAAAACATGTCTAAATTCAAGTTTTAAAAAGGTCAATCATTAGTTGGATTAGTGGTGATTTAATTGTTTTAAAGTTTCCCTCTCATTTCGAGTTCCCTCCAAAATTTTGAATTTTTGAAATCCTATACATGAATCCAAAGTTATTATAAGTTAAAGAAAGCCTTGCAAATACTACTTGCAATCAAAAAATTAACCATAAATAAAGGTTAAGAAAAGCTTCTCAAAGAAATAAAAGAGGAGAAAGGTTAGGCAGGAAAACTCAAAAATTTATTTTGAAGCACAATCTTAACCTCTTTTATCAAATAGAATAGAATGAAAAGGTTAATAAATCTAAATAAAAGTTAACTATGCTTTATAGTTGTTGGATGGAGAAAATTACATAGTTCCATAAATGTATTTAGAAGCACAATCTTAACCTCTTTTATCAAATAGAATGAAAATGTTAATAAATGTAAATAAAAGTTAATTACACTTTATACTTGTTGCATGAAGAAAATTACATAGTTCCATCATTGAAAGAGAAATTAAAGGTTCATTTGGTAGCGGGAATGCAAGTGGAATAAGCATGTGTAAATTCTTTAAATTTTGAATTCTCTATTTGGATGCACCAAATTGGAATTGGAATAGGAATAAAATAGGAATATGTATTCCAATTTTGGTCCAAAAATGAGCATTTGTTATTCCACCTACATCGGTGGAATTAGAATATGTATTCCTCTTTCAATTTTATTTATTTTAGTAAACATAAATTTTTGGGTCTGTGAATTCCCCACCAAATTCTGGCTGAACCAGACAAGAATAGGAATATGTACCCCATTTTTTATTCAAAAATGAGTATTCCAGAATAAGTATTCCTATTCCCATATTTATATTCTCATGACCAAATAGACCCAAAGGATTTGTAAACATAAACAAAGACACAAATAACAAATGTAGATCCATTTTCACAGCTAGATTCACCTAATTCCCAAATGGATGAAAATGCAATGGCTCTTTTTTAAAAACCTTCACATTAAAGGTGTAATTGGTACATGAATACAAAATGTGAAGTTATTGATTATGCAACAAAATTGATACACGAGTACAAAATGTGAAATTATTGAATATGCAGAAGCACCGAAATGTTAACACTAGTACAAAATGTGAAGTTATTTAATATGCAACAAACATCCCAAGTTGCTTACACAATGTATAGGTGGAAAGAGGCAGTGAACTGTTTGACAAAAAGACAACTTGTTTGCTACATGCTTCTAATGGGTGTTTGTCTCTTCGAATGCACACAAAGCATGCAAGTGATGACAAAGTAGAGAATTGTTTGAAAAAGTACTTCAAAGGGTTTATCATTTTATAATACATGATGGCTATAGACAATTGATTGCAATTGTTTAACCAAACACTCTCACAACAACGCTATCACTTGTGATGATCCTCTGAATGTCTCTCTGGCTCATTGGAAGGATCATGAGAAAATAAAGAGTTTTCCATTTCATCATAAAATTCAAAGAGGATATGAATTGTCACATTAGCGAATCTTGAAACAAGGAGCTTTCCCAAGCCAGCAAAGTCAACTTCAAAATTGACATTGTTTGCTTCAACTTCAAGGTGCAAATGATAAAATGTTTATTTCTATCAATGATGCTATTATTATCGGGACAGGTTAATCTCGAGATAAAATGCACTAAAGACAAAAAAAAGTCAAATTTATTTATTTATCAGATTCACAATAGTGATTTTTTTTCAATTTTTTTTTGTTTTCTACTACAAACTGTGCATATCATAAAGACCAAATGCTGAATTTTTTTGAAAAATCCATAATATTTTTAATTTTTTGAAAATTGGTCAATTGTATAGTTTGTAGGGAGGATAGCTGTATCAGAAGTAGCAGGAAGTTGAGTAAATGTGTAGAGGTTTTGAAAACTAAATATTGGCTCGCTCTTTATGCACTAACATGTAGTATATACAATCGCCATCATGTTGATAAGATAAGAGCATGTGGTACATAAAGACTTATGAACTGTTTGACAGAATACCTCATATATATATATATAGAGAGAGAGAGAGAGAGAGAGAGAGAGAGAGAGAGAGAGAGAGAGAGAGAGCCTGGACACCAGATTGTCACTTTTATTGTGCAGACAGGCAATTCTTAAACATCATACAGTAAAGAAGAAATTAAGTTTGGAAAAATAAGTCAACTTTAACTATTTAACACTTCTAATCTAAAAATCAAGTCTTAATATGTGATATTTAAGCCATCCGTGCACACATTAAGTTCATCTTTTGACATCAAATTTGTGAGACCTCTTTGAAATCTGAGCAATCATAAATCACCCCTTTCCACAGTGCCAAAACAAGAAGAATACTTTAGTGCATATATCATCCTGTATATGCAATAATGGGAACGCGTTGCAAAAGAAATATTGCTTTATACGACACATCGATCAATCATATGTAGAGTTATGGCAAGTATTGAAATGGATATATGTCGTCAAGTGTACATTTAATTAATTTTGAGTTAAAAATTTAACATTGATACACTTGCAAATGTGGCTATCAGAGCAAAGATACTGAAATTGAATGCTAAAGCCGGGTCAGGCACCTCTGCACAGTCAGAGTTTGGTAACTGATCGAAAGCATGCCATGAAGGATTTTCATCAGATATTACAGAAACAAATGTTTAAATTATTATAAACTACAGTAAACCAATGGAAGCCAAATCAGTCAAATTGATGGAATAAGTCGATATCCATTTAAACAGGCTTGTGGGCATGCACACAAAGAAGGGTAACGTGAATCACAACACTGCAACTATTCGAAAACAGTGCCATTAATGCCCATTTAAGAATTCGGTGAAAGGTCTAGAAATGGTCATCATCGGGAAATTCAAAGATAACCTCTGCAACTGTTGGGCTATCTTGCAATGTATCACCTCAGATTGAGCTTTCTGATTATCAACCATTACTAGAAAGTGATGTTGGAATTCATTTGAATCTTCTCAAACTGGCGCCAATTTCAAATCTTAGACCATGGTGCAATTTGATTGGATGAATCAAGCCTATTATCCATCAGGGAAGTTAATAAAACTGAGGGTCATTTGGTTTTAACAAAGATTTCATAATATCGTACTGAGTGCAATGATTTCAAAATCAGTAGCAAACATGTCTTGTTTCAAAATCAAATACTGAGATGTGTGGTGAACGACTCTTGAGGAGATCTGGAACTAGCAACATTTCAAGTTGCTGCCTGGGGAAGGAGCTTTCAGTAAAGTTGCATTTGGCTTTTATGTTTCATCACAATACCCTTTGAATGCGAAAGATGTTATGACTAAAGAAGGGATAGTAGAGGAATTTGATTTCACCAATAATGCTTCCATGAAATTTGAGTGAATTTTCTTAAAGAATAAGTTGTTCGGGTGCATTACTGCTTTGTCTTCAGGGACAATATTAAGTTTAATAGGGATAAGATGTTGATCAAAATGTTTCCATTGTGTATTTTCCTTAGTTGTGGTTAAAAAGAGAATTCAATTTTCAAATAGTGACTTGGTCATTTTGGTGACTGTTTTTGTCTAAAGTTGTGAGGTTAATTAACCTATTCAAAATATGCAAATAAAAGTTAGTTATTAACGATTATAAGAAGTTAGTTAAGTAATGAAGTCTATAAATACAAGGTATTTATGTAATGTAAAAGGGGAGAGAACTTTTGCAAAGGAACTTTGCTGAAATATTCAAAGAAACACTCAATAAATTATGATTTCATATTATGTGCAAAGGTTTTTGGGTTGTTACTTTCTCAAAAATAATAAAGAATTCATACGTTGAAATGTCCTTTTGAGTTACGGTTGTGGATTTATCATATGTTCAATCAATAACTCCTTTATGCATATGTGTAGATTGTGTAATTAATGCAAAGAAAAATAATCATCTCTTGGTATCCTGATGCAAATGCGCTAGGATTATTTATCCTTTCACATGTTAGGGTCTACTATCTATTCTTTTTAATTGTTGCATTTTGTGCTCAAAACCCCTTGTAAATTGTTGTCTTTAAGGAATCCCATTTGGTGTTCATATGTATATCTTTTGGATTTCCATTGTACCTCTTATTTAGTTTCATGTTCTATCCTTTTGTACTTTCAAGTGAAAAGTACAATAAAAAATACACCTATCATATGAGGGAGCTACCCCTCTTAAACGCAAAAGAATATTGCAATCTAATAGTGATCACTTGCAATCTCTCCTACTATTGGCACAATTGTCACTATTCATAGGGTGAACAGGGTCAGTTTTGAAGATTATTTGACAATGATAAATCTATTTACCAACACATATCAATATGAAGCTATCCCTTGTCCACAGCTTATTTTAGAATATATGGATAAGTACAATGCTACCGAAAGGTATGTTAGGATACATACCAATGAAGTTTTGGCATATATGAATAGGGTCATAGTAATGGGTGCCTCGAGAATTCCACCTTGCGAAGTGTATGAAGACTAGACCATTAGTCTTTCCTACTCTCAGTTCATCACCAATGCCAATGAATTCAATAATGTCATTGCTAGAAGCGAGTTACTTAAACTAGAGAATGGTGGTTCTTGTCTTCCACATCCCCTGACACATGGACACATGATCCCATAAGTTAAAGATATAATCATTCTCTTGAATAGGGTAAAAGGAAACACGCATGCTTTTTCAAAGATAATTGGATGTACTTTTTCATCCAAACCTTTCTAAGTGAAGGGAAATACATTGATTGGCTCAAAATCATACCAAACATATTGCATTCAATGAGCTTTCACAAGTGTTTTTATATGTCTTCTCACCTATTCTACATTCTAGCATGTTGTAGGGAATGAGAGGGCTTGCCTCATCAAGTCTGGGTTGATAGTATGTCAATCTATGAATACTTTCCTTTGTTAAAGAGAGAAAAGAATCTGAAGGACTTTTGGTTAGTAAAGGACACTTTCCTCACCAAGCTGGTATTTGAACTTCAAGGTAAGGAGAATAGAAGGCTGACTAAGGAGGCATCTCTACTCATTACCATTTATGGTAGCTTCTTTACCCAGTTCCCCAAATTCACATATGTAAGGTTTGGTTCATATGAAGGTAAGCCTTTGAAGTTTCCCAGATATCGTTTAGATCGTTATGTACTAATTGAAGTTTGCAGGCAAGTAGCAGAGGTAGAAAAAAGTTGTAAAGCTAGGAAGGGTTCTAGTTACACCTTTCCAATTGAACTTGGTCATTATCAGTGTAAGAGCATCTAGGATGCTCTTGGTCTAAACATTGAGTTTAGAATAATGAACTTGGCATCCTACTCTAACTGACCCAAGTTTGATAGTTAAGGATTTGCACGGTCTCAATTTGGGTTACACTCGTCCTTCGCTCATGTTCCATAGATGGAAGAATTCTAGGCTGATTCTGAAGATGATTATGAAGTGAGGAGGAGATAGTGACCTAGGTTCACCTTGAAGCAAATCAATGAATTCAAGTTGCAAATGGATGTTACTAATATTGAAGAATATGAAAATAAAGAAGTGGTAGACCCATTTTATGCAAAACAAATTGAGGCTTTTCCCATACCTAAGCTAGATTGAGGAAGATTATTTGCAAACTAGTGCTCTTCATGCTATAACAGAAATAAAAAATGCTTTGCAAATAAAAGAAAGTTAAAGTTGGGGCGAGTCGAATCAAAACTTCAAAAGGGTTCTACTAGTTCTAGCTTGACATTGCCTGTTTGTGAAACTGATAAAGTTGTCACATGCTCTTCTACAAGTAATCTGAATCGTGAACCTAAAATTGAACCTATTGTTCAGAGTATAATTTAGTCTCCGCCTCAAGCTAGGTGGTCTCTGATGCAAGGGCATCTGAGATTCCTAAAGATTCAGGTATTTTTATGAAAAGTTGGAGGTGCTCAATCATTGAAGGAGCTCGGTCACTTGAGAGCTTGACACTCACTATTGTGCTCAACATGTCTTGGTTGCTTGGCAATGCTTGGGAGTTTGTTGACGCTTGACAATGTGTTGGTGCCGACTTGAGTTCTTGCAGATCTTCTTGTTTGATTTAATGCATTTAATGCATATAGTATGTGATCGTAATGTGGATCAATCTGGGAGTTTGTGTGGACCAATTTGGGTCTTGGTTGTCTCTCCTATGCGTAGTTGATTTGTGTTGTAAGCCTTTTAAGTCAGTTGGTATTTAATATCTATTGGAGGCTAACTTGTGGCTCAACATGTATTTAATGTAACAGTTTATTTAATTTGTAGCTTGCTAGGATCACTCATGGCTTTGTTAGGTATAAGCAGGGAGTCTTGTGGAGTCTCCAGTCATTAATCATCTAGCTTGGAGAAGAGGATGAAGTGTAGGAGCGAACTTTGAAGGGCTAGTAGTTATGGCTTGGAAAACTAAGAGATTGCTTGGTGGCTTGCGAGCACAAGTTAAGATTTCCTTGGTGGTTTTCTTCCAAAGTGCAGATCTAGACTAGCTGGGATTAGTGTTGCGAGTTGAATCTTGTGGGATCTTGCATAACTATTTTGTAATTATTATTGTATTTGGCCCTAACCCAGAAGGCCTTACAACCAAGTATATTGCATGTAAACAATTATATTCATGAATAAAGTGTTGTGATTTGGTATAAGGTCTTGCATTTTTGTTTTGTTTTCATTATGTGGTTATTTGTTGGGGACTAGAGCATCTCCTTTGGGGATTCTCCTGCCTTGTACTACGTCAAGTGGCATTAGAGAAAGGTTGTTCCTAAGTGTGTGGACAGATCACCGAATTTGAGGCAATTTGTACCAAGACCTTGGGCTAAGAGAAGTTGCTCCAAGAAGATCTTGATCCGATGGTGGATTGTTCTTTCTAGAGTCCTAGATCACTTGGTTGTGAGGTAGTAGATTGTAGTTATGACTTGTAATTATAGAGGACTTGCAAATGGATCGATGGATGCAAAGATGGAAGATTGATCTTGTTGAGGCATGATTGCAGAGCGTTTATGTATTGCAAATCTATGTTCCTGGACTTGTGATTTGTTCTTGATTGTCTATATGAGGTGGCAGTTTGTGATCTGACTTGTGAAATATTTGAATTTTCACAAGGAGCATGGGAAGGATTTGTTTCAGAGGGTTTATGAAGATCTTAGGAGATGGCTCTAAGAGGATTGAACCTTGGGATAGTTGCGAATCTCTATGATGTAGTGGAGAGGAGGTTTACTAAGATGTTTTCTTAGTTTGAAGCTCGTTTGGTTGATCAAGCTAAGGAGGTGTTTGCTCAGTTTGAAGCTAGTTTGATTGATCAAGATAAGCACGGGGTGAGGAGGGCATTTGGTAGATGTCTATGGAGCTGGAGTCTACTGATCTAGAAGAGAGTGGTCTGGCTAGTTAAGAGACTTGTTTGAGAGAGAAGATGGCATAGCAAGGTCGAGGTGGAAGAGGTTGGTTTTGTTGATAAGTTCGTGGAGTCTAATACAAAACCTGCAGAGCAACAGGAGGTTGTTGCTGAGGATATTCCTAACCTTGTTGATGTTGGGATGGAGATTGGTTTTCATGATTAGTCGGTTGGGTCTAACATGGAGATTGCAGAGCACTTAGTCATGGATGATCCGACTGTTGTATTGAAAATTAGAACCAAAATAATGGTGACAGCAGATCACAAAAAGATAACTTTCAATATTCATATAGATCTGGCTACACACAATGTGTTACAATTTCTCTCTATTTATAGAGAGCTTTCAATGCCTCTATACTAGCAGAGATTTCTAGATTGTTCACTGAAACAAATAATTAACTTAACTATCTTCCATCCACTTGGGTAGAGGGAAGCTTAGGAGGAAGTAGTCTATCAAATTTTGTTGACAAAACTAAAGTAGTAATCAATTGTTGGCTGGAGAATAGGGAATGTGCACAACAAATCTTCTTAGTCAACAATAACCATTGAATAGAACACCAGTTCAGTTGCAGCTGACATGAGGTGGAGATATTAATTATTCCAACACCCTCCCTTAATTATACCACTAGAGACTCTATGTGGGATAAATTAGAGAAGAAATTCAAATAAGATGAGTCTGGGCATTAAGCCTTGTTAGGTACCCATTTACAACATAAAATTTTGGTTTCGTTTATCACTATCAATTTGAAAATTGCTTTGGATTTTTAACCGGATTACCCATAACCATTTGGATTTCCCCCACCTAATGTAATTGATTTGATTTTGTGTTTCTCACCCAAACAGGTGGTTTTGGCTTATCACAAACCCTTCAAAAACTTTTAGGTTTTGCACCCAAACAAGTGGTTTTGGCTTACCACAAACCCTTCAAAGACTTTAGGTTATTCACCTAAACAAGTGGTTTTGGCTTACCACAAACCATCTAGGACTTTTAGGCTTTTCACCTAAATAAGTGGGTTTGGCTTACCACAAACCCTTCAAGACTTTTAGTGACAGGAAACCAACTCTAAGCTTTTCTCATGCACAATAATTATTGAATCCATGTGAAAAATAATCCATCTGTCGAGGCACATGGGTACTCAGTCGCTGTGCTCACCAATTCTCTATAAATGTTTCTCAGATACATAGTTCATCAATAAAGAAAATATATATTTTAGAGTGTCGGACACTACCGACTAATGTACTCTTTGCAATAGATTCAAGTACAATACTCACATTAGGGATATTTGATTCAACGGTCGTCTATTTCAAATCCACATCTTGACAACAACATAGCCTTCGTAGTTAAAAAGTCACATCCACTTACTTCCAATCCATACTCTTCCATCCCACATTAGAAATACATTTTAGACAATCTTCATTATGTGATAGAAAATAGAACTTTAACATACTATCTCCCAACTATTTTCTATTCCTAGACACTCAACTCCCATAAAGGACCACAAATTTAACAACAAACATAAAACCCAAACTACTCAAGATATATTTTAAGCTTCACAAACAACAATATTTAACAATATCATTTTTTCTACGATGTTCAATATTTTTTGGATCTTTCTTCAACTTGGCAGTAAAACACTTGCTCACTCGATTTTGATAAACACTTCATCGGATTCTTTTTGCTTTCTTCAAAATACTCAGAGATTTATTTGATGCTACTCAATCAAAAATAACCTGTAGCAAAAACAACCTAACTTCACACAAACAAACGTGAATCCTAGAGACTCTAATATTGTCATATATTAGAGCAAGAAACCATATCATAGCCCATGAATCAAACTACGCTCTAATACCATGTTGAAAATTAGAACCAAAATAATGGTGACAGCAGATCGCAAAAAGATAACTTTCAATATTCATATAGATCTAGTTGCACACAATGTGTTACAATTTCTCTCTATTTATAGAGAGCTTTTAATAATTATTTGTCACACTTAGAGCAGATCTGCCATCCACATAAGTCAAGGTTGTTAAGATTAGTTTCAATTCTATCATTCTGTAGTACAAGTCAAATATTGTAAGTTGATTCTAGAAACATGTAAAGACATATATAAAAAGAGCCTAATCATAGCCAATTCAATAGTAGTCACATAAATTTATCAATCAAATTAGTTTTTATCATGGTATCAGAGCATATTTTGATTCAAGGACTGTGATATAGTTCTTTTCTATGATATATGGTTATACCATAGCATCTATGATTCATAGGCTATGATAGAATTTGTTTGCATGAATTTTGATTCTTTTTTTGCTGCAGGTTATTTTGTCTGAGCAAGTGTTTTATTTCCAACCTAAAGAAAGATCAGAAAACTGTTGAAAATTGTTGTTTGTGTAGTCCTTTAAAAGTTCTTGGGTAGTTTGGGATTTATGTTGTCTTAAATCTACAGCTTTTTATGGGAGTCATGTGTCTAGGTATAGATAATATTTGGGAGATAGTATTCTAAACTTTTTTGTTGTGACACAATGAAGATTGTTTGAAATGATTTTTCTGATGTGGGATGTAAGTGTATAGATTGGCTTTAAGTGGATGTGTCTATCTAAATGTAAAGGCTATGTTGTTGTCAAGATACAATCATGTAATAGAAGATTGTTGAATCAAATATCCCTCAAGTGAGTATTGTAACAATCTATTGTAAGGAGTGCATTATCGATAGTATCTGACACTCTAAAATATGTTTTTCTTTATTGACAAACCATGTATTTGAAAAACATTTCTAGAGAACTGGTGAGCACAGCAGCTGGGTACCCATGTGACTTGTTAGATGGATTGTTTTTTATACAAACTCAATAATTATTGTGCATGAGAAAAGATAGATTTGGTTTCCCCATCATTGGAACAATGTTTTGCAAAGTTTGAAGGGTATGTGGTAATCCCAAACCACTTGTTTAAGTAAAGTCTTGAAGGGTTTGTGGTAAGCCAAAACCACTTGTTTAAGTAAAGCCTTGAAGGGTTTGTGGTAAGCCAAAACCACTTGTTTAAATGAAAATCCTAAAGCCTTTGAATGGTTTGTGGTAAGCCAAAACCACTTGTTTGGGTGAAAAACCTAAAAAAAAATTAAATGTTCGTGGTAAGCTAAAACCACTTGTTTGGATGCAAGACCTAAAAGTTTTGAAGGGTTCATGATAAGCCATAACCACTTGTTTAGGTGAAAAACCTAAAAGTCTATTGAAGGGTTTGTGGTAAACCAAGACCACTTGCATAGGTGAAAAACCTAATGCACACACAATTATATTAATTGGGGAAATCCCAAATGGTTATGGGTCAACCAGTTAAAACCCCACATCATAATGACACAAGGAACAAATTGATAGTGAAAAGGGGAGCCAAAATTTTTATGTTGTAAATCAATACCTAACAAGGCTCAATGCTAGGACCCATTCTATTTAAATTTCTAATTATAATTTCTCCCACATACAAAGTCTTTAGTGGTAGAAATTAAGGGGGAAATGTTGGAAGAACTCATTCTAAGTGTGTAGTTTGACTACACTTAACTCCACATCTCACTCAGGGTGATCTCTTCTCCAACTTTGTACATCAACAAAATTCATCAACACATGGTAAACACCAGAACTAAAAATATTGCATGATCAAATCAACACAACAAAACTATTAGCTCCATTATTATCGTGAATAAGAATCCACAAAAATAACACACTCTAGCAAGAATAACTATACTCAAAATGAGAGCACCAAAAGCATATATTATTGCATCAAAATAATGGTCTGGAATACATGTTATATTCCTGAATTTATAAGAAATCATCTCCTCAATTTGTGTTGAGAGCGAGAGATCTCTTCATGCAAATATATGCTTAAAACTAATAAAACAAATCTAATTATGTACAAACTGACTCTCTAAATGGTGCTAAGTAGGACTTCACCCTTGTTTATATCAATTAATGGGTGCATGAGCCTATACATATCTTAAAACAAAGAAAGAAGTAGTAGATAAGAAGAAGGAAGCTTTAAGAGGATCTGGAAGTCATTGGAAGCTCTAAAAATGAAAGCTTGGCCTTCTCTGAATGTTTTTAAGAGTTAAACTACCGTCAGAATGCATTTTCGGCGCATGGAAAGCTCTAAATTTGGAACTCGCAGTGAACTATCGGCACACCTCTAAATTCTTCAAAATTTCTAGCGCACCTCTGGAATAGCACACTTGCACACCTTGCGCAAGGTGCTCAATTCACTAAAAAATCAAAGTTCTCTATTTTGAAAATGGTTTATGGGTTTTTCTTAGACAAGGTCTTAGAGCACTCTAGTGTACTTATTTTGCCATTTTTTATAATTTATACCCTCTTTATAGCCCAACATTTTCATAGACACTTGAACCCCTTCTGCTTCTCCTATCTAAACTCCCAAAGTACATGTATTTGAATCTTATCATTAATAATTTCATAAGATGAGGAACTTGTTCTGGTTCATGTGTCCAACCTCTATATCTTTGATCTTTAGTGTAAATTCATGAATCAAAACTTACATGTGACTTCTTTGAAGGTGAAGGTTACCAGCTTGTGTGATATCTCTATTGCTACCGATAATGAAGAAGCTATGATAATATGTGCACTTGTGTCTTATGCGCCCCACCTTCATATTTATGCACATCTTCGTGCACTGTGAAGTCCATTCCTTGATTTTTCTTCTCTTTGACTGCTCAATCCTTCCTGGTTAGAGATAAGGTGATCTAGATTATTCAAAATGATCAAATGTTTGAAACTTTTTCATATCTCTTTTAACAAGCTTTTCTAGACTTTTTTAACTAGCTTTTTTTGGAGGTCTTCTGCTCAAAATTTCAAGTTGAAACTTTCATTGGTCTCTAAAACTGGGTAGCCAAAGGCTCACTATTTTAGAGACTAAAATTAGATTTTTAGTTATTCTTTCCAATGATGTAAACAATTTTGAATTCTGAGCTCCAGGTCAAAAGTTGTGACCTTGAAAAGTTAAGGATGTCTTTTTATCTACACAAAGAAGCAAACATATTAGTCCAAAGAGTTGAAAATCTAACCCAAAAACAAACCCCAACTAACAAAAAACCTAGCCCAAATGTTCCAAAACAGTGAAAAAACAAGTTAATCCCTCTTTTACCCCTGATATGCAAAATAGTGCATCTAGCACACCTTGATAGGTGCTCTAAGTGCATTGAATTGCCATTTTAAGGCCATTTTAGTGCAATTGCACACATGCGCACCTAGGTGAGGTGTGCACATGCATGTGGAAAGTGTAAATGGGGAGGGGACTTAAGTCCATGCTTTGTTTAAAAAGGGTGCACACATGTGCACCTTGATGGGGTGCACATGTGCACATCCATAACATTACTTTAAGGTCTTTGAAAGGTGTGCATGTGCACACCTTTGGGAGGTGCATGCATGCACACCTTTCCTTAGGTATTTTAGTTTTGGACCCAGTGTGCACCCTTTGGAGGTGCACACCTGTGCATGTGCATAGGTTCGCATCTCCAAAGGAAGATGAGTGTGCACTTGCACATTCAATGCACCTGGGCACCTTGGATAGGTGTGCATGTGTGCTAGTATGCAAGTGCACATTTATGCACTAAAACACTTAAAATGTTCCAATTTTTCTTAGTTCTAACACCATGTACTTGTCCAATCAAAGACTAGGACTTGATTTTGGACTCAGGAAGAGTTCCAAAATGACCCAGGCCCCAGACTAGGGGTCTAGGAGACTAAAAATTTACTAGGGGGTCCCTATTTCTAGGAGAAATGGGGTGTACGTTGTGAAACCACAACAAATCAAAGCAATCAAAAAGTTGTAGATGGAGCTAAAACTCTCAATTCACTAGCTGTTGGAAATTCTGTTGTTTTTCAAACCCCTCTACCTAAGTGTGGTTTCTCTACACCAAACTAGTTTGATTTATCAATCAGTAAGGAAAAAAAAACTTTGTTCCAATGACTATTTTAGTAGAAGATATGTGATGCAGGAGCATCCTAGGGAAGTCAACAATCCTATATGCAGGGGCTTTGTGCTCAAGTTTGTGGAGTTATGATTCACATGGTCGGGGATCTATTCGAGGCATATTGGAAACTTTTCCTTAAGTGTGTGTAATGTTTGGATTCATCATCTTGGAGTTAGAGCCATTTTAGCCGTTGTTGGTAATGTGTTCTTATTTATTGGCAAAGCTTTGGCGATTGTATTCATGAGCTTCAATCCATCAGAGTTGGCATGTGCACTCTTAGATTTGGATCATAGGATGGCACATGGACCTATGTTTAAGTGTGCATATTCTTATGTGGTTTTATGAGTTAATTATGTCTTGTAAACTTGGAGCATGTCCTAAGTATTTAATTTATGTTATGTATTTAACGTTTGTAGCCAAGCCAACTTGTGGTTTGATGGGTATATTAATGTGGGTACATTTAATTAATGTAATTCTACTAGGCCAACCTATGGCTTGGTTTAGTATAAGTAGAGGGTCTTGTGGAGTCTAGATTCATTGTCATCCAGCATGGAGGAAGCAAGGAGTAGCTAAGAGGAGCGAATTTTGAGCAGAGCTAGTAGCTAAGTGTGACTTGGGCAACAAGAAGGTTTCTTGGTGGCTTGTGAGCACAAGTTTAGATTCTTCTTGGAGTTCTCTTCCAAGTTGTGGATATGGGCTAGCTAGTGGGTTGGATCTTGCAAGACCTTGTTAAACTCTCATTGTAATTGTGGATGTATTTGGCCGGAACCTGAAAGGCCTTACAACTGGGCATGTTGGATGAAAATATTTTTATGAGAATTAGCATTGTGTGGATCTAAAATATCTGTGTTATTATTTATATTCCACTGTGTGGTTTTTTTGGGGGGCTAGGACATCTCCTTTGGGGACTCTCCTGCCTTGCATTGTGTCAATATGGTGAGCAAATGCTTAGGCAAAATTCCTAAGAGTAAGAAACCTAAAATAGAGACCCTGCTAGAGGTAGATGAGAAAATAGGGCATTCAGTAGCATATGTATATATAAGTCTGCAGGTGATAAGGATTTTGATAATATTATGCCTCAAGATTATAGTGTAGAAAAGATTGTCCTTGGACTTACGTTCAAAGCTGCATGAAAATCTTTAGCGTTAGAAATGCAAGGGTTGCAAACAAAATTTGGAAAGATTGTAAGGACAAGAAAGAGTTAAAACAGTCAATGTGACTAATGATTGAATACATTCATACGCTACAAAATCTTGATGTTGAAACATTTCCCAATGTCATCTCTGTGGTTGATGTTACTTCTCTAGCTAATCAAAATTTCATTGACCATGTAAAAAGGGATAGATCACTCACCCATGCATTTGATGAATTGATTGATTCTATAATTTCTCATAAAGTTAATTATATATCTTGCTTCATTGAAATGAAGATTAAGGTTGATAAGGTAATGACTAATCTGGAGACAAAACTTATTGTCTGGGAAGCAAAGAAGGAGAAATGGGATGAATTTATCATCCATACCAGTGAGATTCAAGAATATGGGGTAGATAATTTCCTGATTGAGAAACCAAATGTTGGCATAGATGTTGACTTTCTGTTTATATCTAGAGCAAACTTGGAGTGGAGGAATGTAGTGATCGAGCAAAGTTTGGATGAATGCTCTGAGTTGTTGAAAGAATTAGAGTGCCTGAAACAAATTCTAAGCAACGACATCAAGTGCACTAATGTTGGTATCATGGAAAACAAGGACCAACCAAATAAGGATGTGAAGGACTTTGGAGCAGCTTGCCAGGACAAATTGGAAGCCATGAAAGAAGCCAAGGAGGGCTTAGTTAAAAAATTCATGACTGCATCCCGTGTGGACTACATGATAATCATCTGTGATGATCATTTGGTAGTGCAGGACATGAAATTGGAACACACACACACACACACACACACACACACACACACACACACACACACATGATATTAACCTTTTGGTAGTTAAGGTCAGAGCAGTTGGGTGTACCCCAATAGAAAGATCTCATCGAGTTCATGTCAACGCACAAGGAATCAAAAAAGGTTGGCAAAGATATCCCCACAAATTAGGACCATCGAGTTGATCCCACCGACATGGCTCATAGTTAGATAGGGTTAGGGGTCACTGACCAATAGTTTATTTCTTTTTGTTAAGTAGTTGCTCCCATGATTCTTGTTCAAAACTCTAGTAATTAGTAAGTCCTTTTGGATTTAGTTTTAAAAACTCGATTTGGAAGCCTTGTGCAGCTATATGTACTAGTTTTGTTGATGTTAGTGGGGTTGACTCTCGTGATATATATACTCTATTTTTGTTTTTAAATTACTTTCAAAGCATTAGCTATATTTTACTATCATATTTTCATTGTGAATACAAAAGATCTTAAGGTTTTTTGGTTGGTTATTTTGCACATGAATCTTATGGTTCTATTCGGTGTGGGATAAATTTCTTGTGAAATATAATCTTAAGCTTACAATGATCATAATTTGCTTTGAAATAACTAGTTGATACAACTTTTTCCTTATTTGAGTTTGTTGATTTATCTCCTATGTCTATGTCAAATAAAAGTCCTATTGCTTGTGTTGGTATTGATATGATATTTTGAAGAATCTATAACGTTCTTTTATGTTTATGAGAGAATATTTTAATGCCTTTGATATTTTTTGGTTAAAAGTACATGCATAGATATTCTTTATTAACAAAGGTTTTAATTGAAAAATCATTTAGAAGGGAGATACACCTTTAAATGCAAAGAGTTCACTTTCCAAGAACTCAATTGTTGTGAATTTTCCTTTCCTCTGAGAAGTTCTAGTTTTAAAATTAGTTATTTCAAAAGAAGGAAAAAATTGTTCAATAACACCCCTGATATGTTTCATTCCTCGGATGCCCTATTATTCCATGGGCAACCCCTTGAATGCAGTAGTTAGTACCTCCTTTTGCCACCCAATTATTCCATGCCTATTGAGCATCTGTGCAAGCCAACTATACAGGATGAGATCTAGACGGGCAGGTAGGCTATCTCCATCTATCTATATGGGAAGAGATCTATCCCCAACAAGACCAAGCTTTTTTTCATCATAGGCTAAGAATCATGAACCAATTATGTACCATCTATTATGTACATATAATTAATGGGACACACTATAGGGCAACTAATGGATCAGCAAGTTGCTAGCACAAATACCTATACCTAATGTCCTACCCTGGCACATAGTGTTGAGCATAGGACTACAATAAGAATGCCAGTTAGTTTAGAAACTAATCCTAGAGCTAGAAGAGGTAATAACAAGGATAGAAGCCATCAAGAGCGAAGGTAACTTCTTGATGCAATAACTTTACCATAGTTTGCATCGCAACTACTAAAAACAATTATGACCTACCGTAACCCCTTGCCCCCCTAAAGAAAAATTATGCCCTACTATTATAGGAGTGGGGGGAGGGGGAAACAACTCTAATTTGGGGGGTAGTTCGAGTGAGTTTGGGAAACTTTATTAGGCCGACAGGGAAAGTTTCAGCAAATGCCCTTGGTGCTTCCAATGATGCTTAATATCAAAATGACTACTTTTACCTTTACCTCTGTAGGATCTGCTTCTACTAGTGCATCTAGGATTCTCCTTAGAGGATATTAAACCAAGGTCGCTAGCTATGGAGCTCAAGCCCTGGGAAAACAAACTTACCAACTTAGCTAGATCTATTAGTGACTTGTACTTCTCTTATAACAGGTTGTGACTCCGCTTGGAATTGCTTTGTGAGCCTTCGAGCTTAAACTATAAGATCTTGTTAGAAACAAGTAATATTTAGAGGGGGGGTGAATCAGTGTTTTACAAACTTTTTTCCGTAGCTAAATATTGTTAATTACTTTATAACATGCATATGAAAGTAAACCAATGATGTTGAACAGTAAATATAAACATACACAAGAAGAACTCATAACACCATATTTTGTTAACTAAGGAAACCCTAGCCAAGGGAAAACCTCGGAGGCCATGGTACCCATAAAATGATCCACTAAACAAAGGAATCCAATTAAGGATATTGACCCTATTAGGAGTTTATGAAGCACATATAGTGTCTCGGTCCTTGTTAGAGGACTAGGCCTTGTTAAAAGCCTCAACCCTGTTAGGAGTTGCTTCAACCCTGTTAGGATTTGGTATTACATATACAATGTATGCAAGATGAGCCCACTACCCAAACATGCAATTATACAATAGAGTTCTTATATACAAAGAGATAGATACAAAAACCTCTTTGTTGTTATTTGTTGCACTTCACATATCTTTGATCATACATCAGAATTCACATCATATATTCCTCGCATAGCCTTCACATAAGTTCACAAATCATATTCAACATATTCGCATATTACACATTTTTTCATAGTACTTCACATGTCATGATCTTTTACTTATACCTTTCCTCTTCAAAACTTGCTTTGTCAGCCTTCAAGCATTCACATGCTTGGCATAACACAAAATTAATTCTTGCTAACTCAAGGTTAACATCTAGGATGTCATCCCTAATTAGTTAAGTAATTATTTTGTCACCAAAACAATTCCTTAACCTGTAAATACCAAATTACTGGTGTGCTCTGTTGTAATCTGTTCACTGCCTTTACTGGTGAAAATGTTATATCTAATGTTGTATTGTACGTACCATGCTGCACTCTTGCACACATCATCATAACACTCTATACTAATCATCTTCAAGTGTTCATGTGCAAAATATTACTCTGTAGACTGCGCATGCCAAAACTGTCTCTATATTGCCAGTAAAACTATCTGATACTTAGACAATTTTTTGTATTTGACTATGAGACCTTTATCTATAAATTGTTCCTTCTATTCCTGAGATATATGTTGCCATAAATAAAAACACTAGCTTGTCCTACTTAGCCAGATTTCCAACAATCTCTCCCTTTGGCATTGGTGGCAACATATGGGGAAATTGGCTAAAACCCAGAATGTTGTAGAAAAACATTCTTCAAAATGGCCTTTACAAAACTTTCAAAACTTTAAAATGCAAAATTTTGGATCATCAAATTTATAACCATCTATCCTTATAACTCCTATTACAATAGATAAGCTCCCCATTTCTATATACTCTTCAAAAACATGTAATTTATATAATTTTCCTAAACTTCTCTCCCCCTTTGACATCAATAACAAAGGTGTCAAAACTTATTTACTGGTCAAAATTTTGAGTTACCTTTTCTAGCTTAACTTGAGATTCTTGATATGCAATCTACAAAATCAATCTTTGTCTTTAGCCTCTCAAGATTTTTCTTCCAAGTGTCATTCATGACCTTTGTGGTGCTCAAAAGTGCACACAATGCATAGGATGCTATCTCAACTACATTCACGTCAATATACATGAATTTCTCATAAGAAGTCTTAGCAGCAAGACATTCTCCCAATTGTTTCTATAGCATATTGATCTTCAATGAGAGATGTTCTCTAAATATAGAGAACCTTTTGGTTACCCTTTCCTTGTTTAGTTCACTGATCCTGATAGTATCATGGACTTTTGATATCTCTACCTCAACATCCTCAATGTTTACATCAGGTTGCTTCAATTTGTATATGAATTCTTGGAGCTCATTCATCTGAACTGAGAATTCATCATTAATATATTTCAAATAGTTATAGGACATGGCACATTGTCCATATAACTTCTTTCCTTCTTCCAAACAACTCCTCAACTCCTTTATACAAACATCTAAGTCTGTAGATCATTGCACACATTTGTGTAGGTTGTATCAAATAGTTGTGCATCATGCTTTGTTTGCATCTAGATTGATGCAATGTCTGATAGAGTGGTAAACTCCACATCAAAGAGTTTCACAATTTCCTTTTCCTTCTATTGCAAATTTGGCTATGTCACCTTTGAATTGACTACGTTCTGCATTCTTTCTAAGACTTCTCTCAAGGTCCTTTCTAGAGTTTTCACTATCTTGTTCCTTTCAAATAACTTTCTCAAAGAAGATATGAGACCTTTTTGGCCATCATCATCATCAACTGTTGTTGATAGTATAGGGATCAAGGGTGATTTATCTTTTACAATAGTAGCTAGTAGTATATATGTTTCATACTGAAAGATTACCTTATCCACCTCTATAGTCACATGCTTAAGTTGTGGTTTGAATGAAGACTCTTGCATCACAATTTTCCAACCACGCTTCATTTTCTCCTCAGTTTCCATTTCTTTTGTTCTTATCTCCTCTTCTTCTTTTATTTTCTCCTCTTCTACTTTTCTTTTCTTCTCTTCTTCTTTTCTTTTCTCCTCTTCTACTTTTCTTTTCTCCTCTTCTTCCTCCTTTTTCTTTTCTTTTTCTTTTTCTTCCTATCTTTTCTTCCTTTCTTGTTCTTCTTTTCATCTTCTACTCTTTTCTTTTCCTTTTCTTCATTCACTCTTCTTCTTTCTTCTTCTTTCCTCTTATTCTCCTCCTCTTTTCTTTTATTCTCCTCTTCCTCTTTCTTTCTTCTCTCTTCTTTTGAATCTTCTTCCTCATCAATGCTAGAATATCCAATTATATTGCCAAAAATGTTTGGTCCATAGTCCTTAAAAGGATTTTCATTGATAAGAATAGTAATTTAAGTTATGTCCACTTGCATGGTTTTAGTACCAATTGAGATTTGTAGAGATGAGTCCACTAGTGCATTTTACCCTAATTTTTGACCAAAAATTTTGACTAAGTATTTTAAATGGGTTGGTTGGTCGATTTATATATTATTTTTTTATAACATGCCCATGTTGGTCGCAATTGTGACCAATTATTTTTGTCGCAATTGTGACGCACACCACAACATAAAACAAAAAAAAGGGGCAAAAATATATCACATTTCATTTGGTGTCGAGTGTTCTAGAGTATTCGCGAGAAGTGCAAGTTAATGGTTTCTTCGGAGATTTCATATGGTTCTGCCTACATCAATCCAAGGGCACTTCAACTCCTCTGCTTCCAGCATTTCGCTCACGTGAGGGCATAGATTTTCAATGGGGGTTTCAGAAGAGAAGACTCGACATTGTGTGCGATCATTGTAATAGGTAAAAGTTTAGTATGTCCTATTTAAAGATTTTCTTTTGGACTGGACATTGGGATATGTCAATAATCTTATTCAAGTCCTATTTAAAGATTATGAGGATGCACAATTTAAATGTTTGGATTGTGAATATGGACACTTGGGTAGGGATTCGTTCACTGAAATGCTTAAAACTGCCTATCTATCTTGAGTTTGACCAAGATGCAAACCCTTTCCCAGCCTAGAATCAGGTAGAAACTACCTTCAAAGCATTGCAAGACGTAGCTGCTACTACCTCTTCCTGCAGTGAATTCGTGCTACAGATCAAATTCCATTCATTCCTGCTGCAATTTCTTCTTCATTTGCCAAATTCTTATTTTATGCCTAGTTGCGTGCTTACATGGTGGCACTCTTTGTCAAAATAGGTTTGTGGGTTTGAGTGTGTATATATGTTTCTGCTATCATATAGGTCTCAATTTTGTATCTTTGAGTGTTTCTCTAAGTGTTGCACAATAAGATGAAAAATGGACATCAAGCATAATAAATAAACAATGCTTTTCTACGTGGAGGAATGAATGGAGTTGCGTGTGATTTGGGTAGGGCTAGTACGTTGTATCTGCATACTTATCCACATTTTGGATGTTATAAATATGCATCACTGCATTCTTCCTAAGCATCTTTCTTGTGTTTTATTACCAATTATTTTGGTAGATTGCAAGAGTTTGTTAATTTGTGTGTTGTGTAGTTATAATTCATCTTTAGCAAGCTGCTTCATCTTCGCCATCATCATGATCATGGCTAACAACGTTTCTGCATCAGCTTCAATGGTATGTCGATTTCATTTTACTTTGATTTTTATCTCTATTTAGATGAGAAAATGCTTGTTTAGGTGTGGAGAATGTTGTTGATATGTTTTCGGAACTATTTTGGGTAGTTTCTCCATGAAATACAATTTCCCTTTGAGAAAATGCTTGATCTTACGTTTGGGAATTCAAATCTTGTAGTATCGGACATTAAAGTGGTGATGCTGGGTGGTTTACTGTTGAAGTTTTGAGTAGCTTTTGTGTAGTTTTTTAAATGTCCGTCAAAGAAGATAAGATATGGAAATCACAAAGCTATGAACTTGTTTAGACCATTAGAGAGACATTCATTATGGTGAAGAAATGAATAATAAATGAGATTATTATCAACTACAGATAGTGATGATAAATTAAAGTGGAAATATTGTAACTTCAAGCCTCGCTAAGCATACCTATAATGATTGTTTTGTTATCAACGACAAGTCTTGCTAACTTGAATGTATTCAACAAAGCGAGTTTCATGAGTTTTCCTTGTTCATGTTGTTGTTTGTCTTGGCTAGTCTTGGGTTGTAGTATATGCTGTCATGATTTATGTTATTATGAACCACCTTTTCTTAATTGTCCGTTATATATAAGATGCATTCTTCAATTCAAAGTTAGAAAACTGGAGGTAATAGATTGATGATAGTATATTTTAAAATAACTAATCACAAAAAGTTTAAAAAAAACTCACGACCAAAGTAAAAAATTAAAAGGTCAAAAACTATTATTTCCT
This sequence comes from Cupressus sempervirens, assembly GCA_028749045.1. Classification (NCBI taxonomy): domain Eukaryota; kingdom Viridiplantae; phylum Streptophyta; class Pinopsida; order Cupressales; family Cupressaceae; genus Cupressus; species Cupressus sempervirens. Next base: position 660,473,289 of record CM053791.1, read on the forward strand.
AAAAGAACATTTAACAATATAATTAGGTCATTCAGGGTTAGTAACAATTTAAGTAAATAAATAAGAACGTCTAAGGAATAAAATTGCACCGAATTGGGAATGGGATGGGTACATAGAATGCTGCCTATTTTTTTTACTTTTTATCTACGCAGCTTCAAATCGAAGCTCAAACACTCTTTTCCCCTTTAGGGTCCTTCAAAAATTTGAAGAGAGATTAAGATTTGTCTGGATACCTAGCATGACTAATTAAATTTATGGTAGTTATGTGTCCACAAATTCGACGTAGACAATGTATACTCTATTGGCAAGCATCCATCTATCCAGCTTAACTACACAAGCAAAGTTTTCAAAGCAATGTTTGCAACTACCAATTCTGAAAAAGGTGAGAAATATTAATGCCCAATATTGGGAGGATCTAAAGAATTCCCATTTATTTTCCTCATTTCCCCCCTTCATCACAAATTACATTTCTTCATATCACTACTCATCCATCTTAATAAGAAGAGGGAGTTTCAAAAAATAGTGAAAGTTTCATAAGAGACCAAGAAAAAAGAGAACAAAATGGAAAATCAGAGCAAAGAGGTGGGTTATTTAAGCCCCACGGAATATAAATGCCTAATGGTGTTGTTTTTCCACAACTTTTCTGATTTGCAGGCCTTTGATGGTACACAGAATATATCAAACTCACAGAAGGATGAAGCCTAGAAGGTGAATGTACGTCTTCAGGCTGTGATCTTGAACATGGATATCTATGCGGCAGCATGGAAGCTTTGAATGTGCCCTCAGCAGAGACACCTGTAAGACAATGGATTGCCATTCGGTATTGTTTTGAAGATTGGCTTTTCAAATATTGAATCTATTCCCTTATAACTTATCTTCATATAATATAATAATTCCAAAGATAAGGAACATGTAGAAATTAGGTAGAAATTTTTAGCCTTTATTGTACTATTATGCTGTTAATGTCAACATGTTAAGATATATATAGTCTTTCTTGTAAGTTTCTAGCCTTTCTTGAGTAATGGGAACATTTTTGGAGCTGAAATGTGTAACTTTTGGAATTGATTCCATGCATTTCAGCATTATGGATTATGGAAACCATATGTCTATAATATTTGGAGCTTGAAGATGGGGACAGAACATTTCCGCTCCACCCATCAAAAAGGCAGAAAATGGGACATGCCCATAATTTGGGAATGTTTCTATGGAGACCTCTCCATTATGGAATGCCAAAGGGTGCCTTGGCATTCTGACCCTCCCTCAACTGCACTAGGGTTGCCCTGGTATTCTAATGGTATTTCCACTGCTCTGGGAATGGGACAGCCAGATGTTTAGAAAAAGAAAAAATCGCTATCACCTAGATTGATGACCTTTAGCAAGGTTCCCCTTCTTATGGACATGGATAAATTTTGCTTGTTTTTGGCTCAAAAAAGTTGCAATGAATGGAATGGAAATCTTACAAAGTTAATAAACATGTGCATTGGTGAGTGTCTTGAGCTTGAAGAGCTGCCAATTCTCATTGGACTGGGCTACTTGAAAATTATTAATATTAAGCTACTTAGATTTGCAAGACCATAATCGTCTTAATTGAAATCTTAACTTCTACCCATAACTTGTCCTTGATTCTTGTTGCCACAGAGATATCTAAGATCTCAAGACATGAACAACCTCTAAATATCATCTCCTCTGCTTACAAGAAATTGATCACAAGACAGTATGAAATTTCACACATCAGAATCCTTTAATACTCATCCAAGATAGTCTCATTTAAATCTACAACCTTTTATAAGACAAATCTGTCCTAAAATTCACACCAATTTCTTCCTCCCTCCCAAGCTCCTTGATTCAAATTATCTCTTTGATGATTGTATGTCAAATAAACTAGGCTTGTTGCTCACTCATCCTTTGAGATCTTCAAATTGATGTTACATTTGTATTTGCCAAATCTACCATCATGACCTAAGCAAGTTGGGTTGATATAAATCTTTATGCTCATTCCACCCAAGCAAGTAGGTAGAGTACTTTCTTTGCATGTTCAAGAGATAGATATTTAGAAATCTCCTTAGATAATTATTGTCCTGATATTATCAATGAACAAACTGAACTTAGAAGATGATTAAGAACTATAATAATCCTTGTTCTATTAAAAAATTAAGCCAACATCAAGTCCACTCTAATTAGATAAAATATTGTACTTCTCAATATATCACAAAGTCTAGATACAAATCTCGCCAATACTTCGCCCTTCACAATATAAAAATAATGATTAAAACTTACTTAAGAGTAATAATAAGATTCTATTGAAGAGTAGTGATAATTTAATAAAAAAATCTCTTCAAAATGTATCTGTACATGGATAGCTGTTTGTGTGGCAAATTACTATAGTTTCGGGATGTGTTTCAACTTTCTTCCCCAAGCTAAGATAGTTGATCAACAGGGAAAGGGAGCTTATGATGATATGGGGATAGAAAAAAAATCAAAAGATCAAGGAGTTCTAGGTCCATCATTTGCATTTTGTATTTGCTTCTTCTGGTTTATGTGCATTTTGTTTGTGCTGGTAATTCAATTAGTTGCATTCAATTAGAGGCTTCATGGGCACATGTTGAGAGATATTTTTAGAAGATCAAACTGAGCTCAAGTTGGAGACCAATTTTTGTTGCGCAATCCATTTTCTTCTATTTTTTGATAGATTTTTGAGTTCTAACGCCTAGATGCACTTTGTAAATGGATAAAAATATGATCATAGTAGTTATAAACTAGTATAGGAGTAGTTATGCGTATAATTTCATACGTCTGCACTGTAATTTTATTTTTATGCATGGTTAGAACACTAGCTATAGTTTCTTAGTTTAGGAATTGAAGCATTATTAAACAAGTATGTACAATGTCAATAATATTGACAATTTTTTTTGCAATAAAGCTTTATGCAATTGGTGCTTCACTCATGGTGTGAGAATGCTTATATCTATGTCATTTCATTTTTTTCCACATCTTGTTCAAACCATATAATGCAATCTCATCTATGAAGCGTATTAAAAGCTAAGGATTTGGAGTGACTCGTATACAATTCATTTTTTTTCATTCATTATATGGTTTGAACAAGTGTGGAAAAAAATCATATATTTATTATGAATTTTCTGTTCACCAATGTATGTTAAACTAATCAGCAAAGATTTGGTCCTCTGAGTTGCAGCAATTTTGAGAAAAAAACCTAACTTTTAATCACCATATCTTAAATGAATTTTCACATTGAGGTGATCCGAGTTTGATCAAATTTTCTCAATACAAGTTGGTTTTGAGTTGATGGTGTAAGTGAAGGACAGTTTTACCAAGTCCTACTTTATGAACTATAGTACTTGCTATTCAATTAAGATAGACACAGCTCATTAGTTTGTTTGTATTCTCTTTGGATTTTGTTAAAGAAGACAGTTGAATGCTATATGAACTAAAAGTTCTGTGGTGTCAATAGGCTTGTGCATCTCTTGAGCTAAATTACTAACCCCAGTGACATTTGTTGTTGTTCAAAAGCGGCACCATACTAGACCATTTGCAAACAACCATGCAGATAGGCATTCTATAGATAGACGTGGGAACATCTTGCCAAGTTTTCAGTACATAATAAAGAAACTAAATTTCATAAATTGTTTTTTTGATAGTTGATTTGTTTAAATATTTCCCATCAAAAATTACTTAGTACATCTCATCTTTTTTCTGCACAGGAGCTTGCAGTTCTAAAGAATCTGATAGCGAAGAATCTGAAGAAGATATTGTAGCAAAGGTATATTTGGTGTTCTTTTTTAAGTGAAAATGTGATTGGAAATTTTGTATATTGTCATATTTCACATGTAGAAAGGTCAAATTGTAAATAGAGGTGAAGTTGTATCGATTTAAGTTTCTTCTTCATTATTTATAATGCTCTCGGTTCCTCCTTTATAGCTGTAAAAATACTTGTTTACTTTCACCTTTCTAGATACCCTCTACCATGTTCTTCAAGATTCCAAAATATCTTGGGCTGACCCCACTCCAGCATGTCCTAACTCCTACTTGGTTCACAGACCTAACTCCTTTCTATATGTGTCTTCCTCTTACTACTCCATCTACAGGTTGCAAACAAATCATCCTTCTTCCACCAATGAGTCATTCCATTCAAGAAAGACCATGTCTGACGATATCAATGCACAAAAAAATAGGGAGACAATTGCTAGATTGTGGTCTAACTTAAAAAGAAAACGTGATGGAAAATGTTATTGTCCTTGCAAAATGTGTAAGGGCTTAAAGACTCGAAGATATCTAATCAAAACAGCTAAGCAATAGGGGGAAATGAATATCGCCCATTGGTATGTATTTTAATAGTTTATAAATTACATAAGACATGATTTGATGATGACATCATGGTCATGGTTAATATAAGGTCATCATTTTCATATAGATCAATGTCCCTAAGTTTCATGTTATGGACCATGACAATTCAGAGAATGCAGATTTCCAAACGAGGGAACATGGAGGTGTAAATATTGAAGTAGAAGGTAATGATACCATGGAAGAAGACCAGGATGATGAAGATCACGATGATCAAGATGATCACGATGATCAAGATGATGATGATGATGATGTTGATGTAGAGCTTGATGTACCTTTACTTGAGAAGGCACACCAGTCCCTATATGAAGGCTCCAAAACAACTCTTCTTGCTGTTGTATTGTTGTTGGTGAACTTGAAGGTTATGAATGGTTTATCCAACGTAGCAATGATACATATGTTAAGGTATTCCATCTTCTTTCATTATTTTACTCGTAGTTCCCTTATAATTAACATTGGGTTCGTGTAGCAATTAATATTCTTTAAATTAACAAATTATATTTTTGGTCGTAGGTTGATAGGTGAGTGTTTGTTACCACCATCAAACATTCTACCTTGCTTATACCGAGAATTATCTGCCATCATGAAAGATATTGGAATGGAGTATCAAACAATACATGCATGTCTGAACGATCATATTATATATCATAAACAACATGAATTTGCAACACAATGCCCTACTTGTCATATCAATAGATATCAATCAGATCGATTAACAAAAAAGGTGCCTCACAAAGTTCTTCGATATATTCCAATTATTCCACGTCTGTAACGATTATTCAGGTGCAATAGCTTGGCACAATTTATGGATTACCATGCATGCAATAGAAGTCAATATGATATTATGTGAATGCTTACAGATGGTTCTGCATTTAAGGAAATAGAGGAAAAATGGCCACAGTTTAAAGAAGAACCTCGTAATCTCAAGCTTTCATTGGCAGTAGATGGTGTCAATCCTTTTGGAGAGATGAGATCTACTTACTCGATGTGGCCTGGTTTTGTTATCAACAATAACATATCTCCTTGGGTGTCCATAAAGAGAGAGCACATAATGTTGACATTGAGTGTTCCAGGTATTTTTTGATTTAGTGGTCATCTAAATTAATTTATTATTACTAATCCATCAAATGGTCATAATAATTATGTAATTTTTTCATTCATTCAACTAGGTAAGTACCAAGTTAAAGATATCAACATATATATTGAACCCCTTATCGACGAGTTGGTGGTGTTATAGAATGGGGTTGCTATGTATGACATTTGTAGACCAATAGGACAAAGACAATTTCAATTTCATGTAATGCTTGTATGGACAATACATGATGCCCCTGGGCTAACACATTTTTGTGTATGTTCTCTTCTTGACACCTCTTTTTTGGTATGTCAAAGTTAACACATTTAATCCAATTATACATGATCGTGTAGGTCTTTAGACAAAGGTAAAATTTGCATGTCCAATTTGTGGTCCAAAGACGAAATCTTGTCATTCAAAAAGTTTAAGAAAGCAAGTGTTCGATGAGAATAGACACTTTCTGCATAGAAATCATAAGTACCGAATTACCAAAAAACATCTTTTCAATGGTCTAGAAGAGACTACATCAAAGCCACAGAGAATGACACCTTGACTATGGAAGTTGGCATACAATAAAATAAATCGTCGAGGTAATGTCATTCCATTTGATGGTTTTTGTTTCAAATTTATATTTCAATATTGTGTTTTTTTTACTAATGATGTGATTGATGCTTGTGAAGGTCGTCAAGGCATCAATGATCAACTTCCAAAAGGACTAAAAATTTATCCTACGTAATTTACTAGGTTTTCATACTACGAGAAACTCCCAATTGTGCATTTGTTTGATCCTATGCATATTGGAAAGAATGTAACAAAGACATTATGGAAAATCTTGGATGGAAGGTGTGACAAAGATCAAATTGTCAAAACTTGTAGTGACATTGAAGAATCCAACCATGCAATGAAAAATGGCATTCGATAAAATAACAATGGAGACCAGATTGATACAAGTGCCCTTAGTTGGTTATTATCAGAGCAGCAAAGTAATGCTATAAAAGAAGTCATAAAAAAAAAAAAGATTTCCCACAGGATTTGCTACGAACATAAACAATCTCATATCAAATAAAAGTGAATTTGGGCCAGGGTTGAAAACACACGATTGGCATATATTTATTAAGGTAATTCATGTTATTTTGTATTCACTATATATTTATATACTGCATGTAGTTTCAATTGCATTCTTTTATAGAATATTGACAAGATCATTTTACAAATATTGCAGTATGTTCTACCTCTATCTCTCCCACACCACTTCGCCAACCATGCCAAACAGGTTATATATGATCTTGGAAAATACATGAGGTGGTTGTCATCTAAAGAAATCAATAAAGAAGATATAAAGTATTAGAAGAGAAAAATTCCTCTTCTGATGTGTGAAATGCAAAAGTGTCTACCTCCAAAAAATTTTAATGCACAAGAACACTACCTCATACATCAAGTTGAGGATATTGAATTGTGTGGACCTGTACCAACCAGGTCAATGTGGATGGTTGAGAGACACTTGAAATTTTTGAAAGGCTTGGTTCGACAGAGAGCACATCTCGAGGGTTCTATGGTGGAGGGGTATATGGTATACCAGACCATAGTGTACATTAGTGAATATCTTCCTAAGTTTGCAGCAAAGATCCATGTAGATTGTATTTGGGATCCCAACTCAATTAACAAATTTGAAGGGGAGCACTTGATGGGCAAAGGTAGATCAAGGAAAGTGAGAGGTAAATCTAAGATGTTATTGTAGTTAATTAATTCTTATAAATATTCAATATAAGTTATTTTTAATTGGTGTATTTTTTTGAAACAAGTGGTCGAGAGTGGGATGCAATACATTTGTATATTGCGAACAATCTTGATTGGATGATGGAATGGATTGAATGATGTCAACAAAATGGTTGCTCATTAACATGGGAAGGTGTTGCTTCATTGGTTTACAGAAGCTCATCGTAATGGAGATTCCAATGTTATGTCGATGGTAGTTGATCTAGTAAAGAGTTTAAGAGGTGGAGAGGTACGTAGAAAATTATTAATGATCATAACTCAATGTATGTTTCGTATCAACTCACGATGCAAATAATTTACCCACTTCAAAAATTGCAGGTCAAGCACCACAAAGATATGTACTATCATGGCCACAAATTTTTCATAAAAAGGTTGGATGACACAAAGAAAACTTGTGATTTTGGGATAAGTGCAGTTTTCGAGGTCACCAATATATCATCTAAAAATGACATACATCCTCAAAAATCTCAAAATCGATACTATGGCATCTTGGATGATATAATTGAGTGTGAATTTAACATCTTCAAAGTAGTTCTATCCGTCGTCAAATGGTACAGGTTACGACTAAATCAAAATGATCCAAATAGAATGGTTATTCAACATGATAATGGATTTACAACAATCAATACAAGGTCGTTTGAGCCAGTTGGAGATGAGCCCTATGTTCTTACAAGCCAATGCGAGCAAGTGTTTTACTCAGAGGTTCCACATAAACAGGGTTGGTCATTTGTTGTTAGACATGATCTTAGAGGAAGGCTGATAAAGTATAATGTTATGGAAGAAGAAGATATTGAAGATGATGAAGAAGCAGATGATGAAGATCAAGATGATGGTGATGACGATGATGGTGATGGTGATGGTGATGGTGATGGTGATGGTGATGGTGATGATGATGATGGTGGTGATGATGATGATGATGGAGATGGTGATGATGGTGATGATGATGGTGATGACGATGGCGATGATGGCGATGATGATGATGATGATGATGATGATGATGATGATGATGAAGATAATCAATGACTACAAACGTCGTCACCCCTTCTGTTGACAATCTTGCATTCCATATATAAGGTAAATTTTTTCGTGTTTACGATGTTGCATATTGTTCATGTTGTCTTCTAAGTTATTTGTAGCATACACGTATCATGTAATTTTTAGCTAACTTAAGATAAATGATTAACATATGTAGGAAATTTGATTACATATTTATTGTGTTCATTTCTAATTATTACAACATATGTTATTTATAGTTACCAATGTTCATGTTGTGTCTAATTATGACTCTTTTTACAAATAGTCAATTGACTACAAGTACATCATCACCCCTTCTGTTGGTGATCTTGCATTCCATTTATAAGGGAAATTTGTTCATGTTTGCGATGTGGCCTATTGTTCATGTTGTCTTCCAATTTATTTGTAGCAAACGTGTATCATGTAAATTTGTTCATGTTTACGCATATCATGTAATTTTTAGCTAACTTAAGATAAATGATTAACATATGCAGGAAATTTGACCCGTTTAGCATGGATTGTGCACAGTGACATGGATTAGCAGGTATAAGTCAATAAATAAACATAATTTTCTTATATTCTTCTTGTTTATCATTAAGCACGTATGTTATAAATAGACATATTATATAATCATATAATGTATATATAGACAAAGAAGGTCCGTATAGAAATATAATTGTATAATCACTTTCAACTTACTACATTTTATATTTGTCACTTTCACTTTTCATTTGATGGATTGCAGGACCCACCAAATAGGTACTTGTCAGATCTATCTACATCGGATGAGGGAAATGAGGAAATGGTAGATGAAAGCTCTACATGTAGTACAACTAAAATAGGGAGATCAACTAGAGGTCAAAAGAATAGAAAAAAATTTGATAAACGCATGCAATTTTTCCTTGCTAAGGGGGGGTCATGTTCTTATGATGATCAGACCAAAGGCGACATCAAGGTACCCTTTCGGTACACACACATTGAGAAAGAATGGGTACCCAATGAGCTATCTCTAATTAACACAAATTTTTGTTTTAATGAGAGGATATATCGCATTGCTCCATCCTCATTACATGATTTGGGCCTATTTTCCATGGATGGGATAAAGGTATGTTACGACAAAGTTGTCAAATTGTTCAAGTATGTCGGTCCATGTTACAATTACAATGATTGGATGCAGATTGTTCGATATAAAAAAAGTATGCATAGGTATGGGGTATCAGCTAATTATATACAATGGAAAGAAAATGATCAAAGTAAAAGATTTGCTATGTACATTGATGGGAGACCAAAAGCAATAGGTAATATTGCAGGTTTTATAAATAGTACGCGACCTTCTTCAACTAGTAAGCAACCCAATTGCATATTTGAGGCGCATGAGGGGAATGAAGTTTTTGTTTGTGCAATAAAATCAATAAGTGCAGGGGAAGAATTGCTAATCGATTGCCATTTAAATTGCATAGATACAAACAAAGTTACTATCATGAGGGCTGTAAGTACTATTTACCATTTTGTTAATAAGTTTTTTTTTGGTGTCTATTGCTTTCAGTTAGCTGAATTTTTTATGTTTAATCTTTGTGATAGGATGATATGGATCCGACAGATGATAGAGGTCACCAGGATGCTACTCCCACCCCTTCTTCAGTGAGGGTAAACCTTTTTGAAATTTTACAAATTAGATAGTTGAAAAATGTTATATTATTATGTTATTTTATTTACGGTTTTTCAATTTTTATGATAGTTTTACTAATATTCCTCTCACAATTTGATGTTTAGGATAAGGGTAAAGCACCAACAGTAAGTATCGAGCCACTAGCTACGCCTTCTGATGAGGATATTGCTAAAACTCCCAATGTAACAACAATGTTGAAGAAAAAATTTTTAAAAATTAATTTAGAAATAATGAAAATTTTGGATGAGGCAAATATGGAATTCGAGGAGATGATGAAGAGGCTATTAGATTTGAGAGCGCAAGCTCGTCGTTATGAAGTAAGTAGTAATGAATCTTTAGTTATAACAAAAGTTCATTAAAGATTTATATTTTATAATCTTCTATGTTGTTAAGTAAAATATGTAATATGTGCAAAATACTTTACTGATGCAATTTTTAAAAAGAGTTGTAAGAAACTTTAACTACTAAAATCTTGTTATACATGATTTTTTGGCAATTGATCCACAACTTGGTCAAGGACAATGTGGTGAGACCGGTACTAGCAGAGCTCTAACTGCCACTGGTAAATAATCTTTTAGTTGACAAGTTAGAAGGAATTTTTTATTTTGAACATTCAAAACTTCTTAACTCTTACTTTTATTATTTCAGAATGTCTTTGCTAACAATGTATTGTTCAAGTCATCCAGTGCAGGAGACTCCTACAAGGTTGACGGACGCCCGTACGAGATTGCCAACTGCAATGTCGGCAACAAGGGGACGTCTAGGTGGTAAATCCTTGTTTTTCTATATTTGGTTTTCTGTTAATTATGAGTTGATAATATGTACTTTAATCTTGGGTACATCACATAGTGTTATTTTTTTTTGTGCTAGGAGATGCACCATCTGGTACATCATCAAATGTGGATCATAGTGCATGTATTGGTGATAATTCACCGTCATTTCCTAGAGCTACCCATGTTTCTTACACAGGAGCTATGCAGACATTGTTGTTGATTGACGATGATGAATCAATGCCTTTAAAATGTCCTAAGATTCTGTGTACTTTAATTTTTATTTTTTTTTATTGTAATAAGGATTTTCTTGCAAGATGTAAACATGATAGGAAGTGGTGAATGCAAAAGCTTTTGATGTGGAGTGATGCCTCATGACCTTCTTTAGTATGTCGTATTGTGCAAGTTGTTTAATTATTCTGGAATTCCTTTTTATTAGGGATTTGGTAGGATCATCTGAATTATCAATGACCTTTTGTCTATACCAGTAATTCTCTAGTTTAGTAATTCGGTACATTGCAATTTTATGCTTTCAGTAGAAGATACTAACCAATTTTTCTACAGAGAACCAAAAGTGGGAGTCTTCTTTCATATTCAATGTTCGGTTTTCAATGATTTCTCACATCATTGCTATTGCCTATTAGAGTTTTAGAGTGCTCACTTTCAGCTTCACTATCTATTTTAGCAATATTTGTTTTCCATAATATCCCAAGTATGATCAGTGACAACAACAATTAAGAATGACAAAAAATGAAGGTCATGGCAAGTTATATGTATTATGAACTATATTTTTTTTCAAAGTATATTGATTAATATAGTCACAGTACATTTTTTAGTTTCAAAACATCAGTAACCAAACCCTGGTAGAGTTTGACTGGTTTTAGACATTTTTATATTTTTTCCAAACTTCTTTTTGGGTCAATTTTGGTCAAGTTGATCCTCCAACCGTGAAATAGATCACTAAAAAGATGAAATGTATCTCATTTTATGTATTTTTTATTCACTATGAAAAGTATTCTTCACATGATTCATTTTAATGGTTCTTACTATTAATTATCCCATGACATTTTTTGTAGGAAATGATACATTTTATAGGAGGCTCTATGACCTCACACTGTGAAGATTTGGGCCCACCATACATAAAAGGTGGAACATCATACCTAAACTAATTTTAGCCCACTATTTTTTTTCATATCATTAATTGGTGCAACATTTTCCCTTTCATTCGGGTCTTTTCTTATACTAGCTATATCTAACAATTTTGTATTTTTTCTTAAAAGGTGGAACTACCAAGATAAAAAATAAAAATATGAGCTCATCAAAGATATAGAGCATGAGTTTGGTAGTAATATTTTTTATCATAAGAAATTGTTACAAAAAGCTTTCAGACATCTTAAGGTTGTGAGCGACACATATAGAAAGAGTCTCGTCCTAAACCCGAAGTACAAGTGTCCTCCCTTTGTTTCAGTGAGGGACTGGAACGAGTTCATTTTGGATGCAAAGGAGAAAGGGGAACGTCCAAAAGAAAGTACACTAGCAAATTTGAAAAGGTATGCAATAGTATTAACTACTAGTACATTAATGAGCAAATTTAGGGTTCAACTTTAGTATCAACAATTTCAACTAGCTCAATTTAATCCATCTATTGATGAAAGGTATGTAATTCATATGCTGACACAATTGCTTTCACCCTATTATGAATGCTTTCTAAAATTTGGGCATCTAATAAACTGTGGTGGTTGATTGCACATAGAATGCCCATATACAACTGTATATATCTCAATTTGGGCATAAATCCTACATAAGATATAAATAGTGCACTTATAACTTCACATATAGCTATATTATGTCTTGAAAATATAGTAATGCTCAAACTACATGTACCATAGTTGTATGTGTTAGCAGTATAGGTGATAAATGATATTCAGTCAGTGTAATGACAAGTACAATTTTTTTGAAAAACTTTGCAAGAATTTTACTAATGGTCACTCTCCTAAAAGTAATAAGCATCACGTTCAATGCTAGAAACACGAGTTAATGACAACTGAACACTCTCCTGACAATATGGTGTAGTTAAGTTATAGGATGCTAAACTAGTATTGTACCTATAGGTGTCTAAGATGTATTTTGTTTGGCTACACTGGTACCTGATATCTACTAAGATGCATACTGTCTGATTGATGGTCTACCAATCATATAGTTATGTGCAACAAAGATAAATAACGGGTGAGAGTTGATATCAAATTCATGAAGTTTCCACAGTCCTTATGATTTCAAGGTTTTTTTCCCTGTTGTATTAGACCATCTAGATTTTTTGTTGCCTACGTTTTGGATCAAATTCTATGATTCATCATCAGGGTAGATGGAAAGAGAAGAACTAACATTGTTTATAATCCATATGGTGGCAAAAATGCTATAAAAAAAAACTAAATATGATTTTGGCATGAATGTTTTGGTTCACTTTTTGTGATCTATCAGATTCATTATCAAGATGACAAATGATATGTAGATGGTAGTTGTTAATTTTCTATTTATATGTTTGTTTTGTTTAGTTTATGTTCTCATAAATCATACTATAAAAACCCTTAGATGAATATTCCTTAATTCAATCAAAATATGTTTTACTCTCCACCCTCTTAGCCCAATTATTTCTTGGACAAATGTACCACATAAAAACATCTGCATGTGGCACCAGCATCTCGTGAAAAAACCGTAACTGGGTTGAATGCTAAAACATTCCACTTTCAAGTGTTTTGGCAGTGTAACACCTTTGTCAACCCTCCTAGGCATCACAGATGAATCCAAACCTGCTATATTGATGGTAAAACCTCTATTTTTCTATTATTCAATCGTTGATTGAGACTCTCTGAAGCTCCTTCACAACTGCTCTAGCATTTATCTGCATTGTTGCTCCTCTCCCACATGCAGCAACATATCAGAATTCTTATTGCCACATTAAGATTATTGTTGAAGTTTTGAGATCGCCCTTTCTTTCTTGCAACATTTCTGTGAAGGCAACTCTGTCCTTGGACACTTGGTCTTCCTCTTCTAAAAGATTAGTAATTTTCACATTTGAAGCTTTCTTAGGTGATAATACCTTGCCTTTTATTTGGTATCTCCATCTATCTTTGTTGGCCATGGAGGTGGGAACACCAAAGTGGTGATTTGACTACGACAAGATCCTATTCGATCATCACAATACAAACAAAAACCTCCAAGACTTCCTAAATTAAACCACAATCTTATAATTAATTGAAATCCAATGATTGTGTTTCTGAGTGTATTGTAGGATTTGAGCTCTCAAAAGTTACTTATCCTTTGTAGTGGTTCACTTTCCACAATCTACAATTCATGCAATTGTAAGAGATTGGATCAATTTTTTTATTTGTTTATTATAGATTGTTCCAAAAATTATCCCCTATACGTCACGAACTCCATGGATAAATAGAATGATTACAAATGTTAATTAAAGGTATGATGCTATAATTTCTTCCCTTTTTCATATTTTTGGTGGAACATGCTACTTTATGCTAAAACCTTCATACCAATATATAATAATCGACTAATTAGTACTACTCTTTATATCTATATCATCTAACATATTTCAAACTTTTCATAGGTTGTAGGACACATCAAAGGCAACAAAGGCAAGGCTGGAAAAGGTTGGGCAGCACAGACTTAGCTCTGGGGGATATTCAAAAATCAAAGCACACATTGTAAGTAGCAATAAATGAATTGCAAAGAAAATTTATTTATAAAATGCAAATAATTTTGTTAATTAATTAAAAAATGCAAGGCACTGATTTTAATATGGAGGCCATAGAAGAACACACAAAAATTGCCTTCAAGCAAGGCTATGTAGCGGTGGCTAAACGCCTACAACAAGCTTCCATTGCCCCAATCGAATAGTCTCTTGCATCATGTGCACAGGTAAATATGCCAAAAAATATATTAGAAATTGAATACTTGAGCAACAATTTATTTGATAATAATGTGCATGACATTGCAATACAACTTGTTAATCGTGACACAGATCGTACGCAGCATCATGAAGCCCTGGATGTGCATCGTACTATCAATGGAGGTGCTTTATTAATACAATTTAACATCTTTAATTGAACTTGGTGTAACCTTTTTGTGTTGAGGATATAGAATCATGTCGTGATGAACGAGTGCCAGAGGATGTTTAGACTGATCAACAAGTAGATCATGTCGCACATTCAAGTAAAGAAAATTTATGTTTTGTTCTTTTAAATTAAATTTTTGATTTATAGTTCTTTTACTTAAATAAAAACTCATAATTCACTAATATAAAATGGTGCAAATTTAACTCATGAAGTACTTGTTATTGCAGTGGACCCCCCTTTGGTGTAGCGGCCTCATGATGTTCCTAAACGGACGAGGAGGAGACATGTGTTAGAACTAGTAGAGGAGGGGGATGACGAGGACATTGATATTCCTCTTAGAAATATTATGAAAAAAGAAACAACAAGAAAGCAAAAAGGATATGATTATTCATGAATGACTTACTCTTGAATATTGTTAATGAATATTATTCATTAATGTTGGGTGCTAATGAATATTGCATTAATGAATTATTCATGAATGACTTACTCTTGAATGTTGTGTGTTAATGAATTATTCATGAATGTTGTGTGTTTATGAATTTTACGTGTTAATGAATGTTATCATGTGATTATAATGATTGAATGTTATATTTCAAAAATTGATGAATTGAATGTTATTAAATGTTAATGGGGAATTTAGAGTGATGTTAGGGGGGAGGGGGAGGAGGGGCCAAATGAGCTTCCACCTTCACGTGGTTGGCCCTGTTAAGTAGAAAATATTTAACTATTCTCGAAACCAAGTGAAGGTCAAATTTTAAAGATAAGCTTATAGTTAATAGTGACAACCAATTAGCAAGTCGAAATGAAGTTCTTCGTTACAGGTACCTTTTTAGTTTTTAAAGCACGATGTCATGTTTTAATATTGTATAGTTTTTTTTCTTAAGTTAAAGTATTCTTTTACTATAACAACATAATTTATGACCATTTTAGTAACTATTCTAACATCGCTTTATGACAAATCCTGTTTTGGCAAAGATGGTGATAAGTAGTGTTGTCTATTCCTTGGGAGATTGGATTGCACAGGTCTGTATCTCAACATCATTTGCATGTGGTAGAAATGCATACTTACAACCATTTCATTCTACATTTAAAAACATTGATGATAATATTGCTTATTTTAATTTATATTTTTTTCTATAGTCATTATAAACGTTACAACCTTAGTCAGCTTTTATAGGCTATGAAGAACATAGTTGAATACTACAATAATTTTGTGGTTAGGCAACAATAGCGATTCTTCTAAGCCAAAAGATGAGACACCTATGTTTCATCTTAAGATGGCAGTGAAATTATTCATGTATGATTCCTTTCTTTAATGGTGATTTGGATGTTTGACAAGTTCTAAATATGTTTCTATAGTGCCTATTCAACCTCGTCTATGTATACTAATTTTTTGTAGTGTAAAGTATATAATCGACATCTTTTTGCAGCTCAAATGTTTAGGCAGGTTGGAAAATACTCTATCCACATGCATATTCCATAGCAGACTACCTTTGTTCGTCTTCGATAACCTTAGTTTCTTGGGCTTTTGCCTTTGGTCATGATCCTTCAAACTGTTTGTTTATAAAAATATCTTGTGCCAAGATAAGTATTGCAAATCTAAAGGTAGTTTGACAATAACTCATAGCCATTATTTTTGAATAGGATTAGTTGATTTTGATTTTAACTAAATAAATAACCATCTCTAACAGTTTTGGTCCAAAGCATGCTAACGATTATTTCTTTTCTGTCCTATATTTTCAGTTTAGAAATGCTTGTTGGTCCTAATGGTGAGCTTCCTGATAAGCTGTGTAACTTAGAACCACGTCTAATAGAGCATGTTAGCAATGAGATAATGGACCAAGATCCCAATGTTTGGTGGGATGATATTGGTAAATGTAATATGGCTGAATGAATTGATGATAATATTATTCATGTTTATTTCTATGTACCCATTAACATTAATATTTATTTTTCCAAAATTATACTGAAGTTGGGCTAGAGCATGCCAAAAAGTGTGTGATGGAAATGGTCATATGGCCTCTATTGCGACCTAACATCTTTCAAGGCTATCACTTTCTAGGCAAAGGGCTCCTCTTATTTGGTCCTCCTGTAAGCCAGTTTGATTTATTCTCTATTCTTTATATGTTGGAAATTCATTTTTGTTTACAATAAAATACATTTAATTTGCTCTTAGGGTATTGGGAAAAAGATGATTGGATAAGCTATGTAGGAGAAGCCAAAGCTACTTTCTTTTATATTTCTGCCAGTTCATTGACGAGTAAGTGGCTAAGTTCCTAATAAAATCATGCTTTCAAGTTCTTTTATTGTTTTGATTCTTGAATGCAAAAAGCCTTGTATAATTGTTTTTCTAGGGAAGCACTTGTGCTTAACGGAAGTCTTACATAATAAATATAACATCAAAAAATATAACAAATGGTTTTTGTTTGTGAGAAATTAGACACGTATAAGGATTGCATGTGCAGGTGCAATTTCTAAAGCATATACCATGGCAGGAGTTAATGACCAACAAATTTCATTAACAAAAAAAACATTTTCCTATGATTGATTGCTGGAATTAAATATTGATTTAAGGGAAGAGTACAAATTGAAAGAGGGTATTGGGCATCTTTTATCATTTAATTTTTTGTTTTGGGTGACAATACAATACTGTTAGATTAGGGTATTGGGCATCTGTTATCATCATATTTAAACATGGCAAATGGTGTGAAATTGCACTTTCCTTAGTCATGGTTGCATACCTACTACACTCTTTCATTTGAAAAATGAATAGAAATACCATATCTAGTAGCTTCTCTATGTTGTATTCATTTATTGGTAATGATTCAATGTCATGCCATTTGATGGTAGCTTCTAGAGTTTCATTTAGTTGTAAGGTGTGTCTTATATTTTCAAGTTTGTATACTTCATTTGGTAGTTTGGTATTAATTGATGATGTCTGGGATCTTCTACCTTCACTGTAGTCTTCATCATCATCCAACTTGTTGTTTGGTATTTTCCATGTTATCCTCTATTTCCATGGTCTTCAGCATGGTTGTGTATTTTATCTATCTAGTTCAAAGATTCTATGCACCTAAGGTGGAAGCCATTTAGAACTAACAATTGGAGAGATTGTGTTTCCCCCCGTAAAACTAGAAAATGTCACGAGTTTAAGGTCAAGAAGGAAGAAGTCATAACATTTTGAGTAGCAAAATATGCTTAAAGATACATATTTAGTTGATTCTTTGGTGAAGTTTCTTATTTCAATTCAATTGATTTTAGTTGTCAACCAAATTCCTAACTCCAATGTATATTGCATTTTAGTGCTACATTTTCATAGGGATCTAAGTAAAATGATAGTTGACTACTTTAGTTTTATTGTTGCAACTGAACTACAAGTGCCTTTTGTGTTCTTGACAAATCGTAAGCTTTCAACTTTTGTGAAGCCATTACGGATGCAAATGAACAACTGGTGAGGTGTCAATTTTAAGGCAATTTTTTGTTTCTATAACATACAGTTCAATTGCTAGAAATATTTCATCTAGATTGTTAACTTTTCATGTCATTTACTACTTTGGTTGGGTAGTTCTCGTTGCATTTGTAAATCGTAAATCTTGTTGCAGTCTTTAGCCTAATGACAGTTTGGTATTACATCCAGGGTGATAACATAGTTGACTTAAAACTTTGCATTAAAGAAAACATCAAGGGATAATATTTGAATTGTGGATATTTTTAAATTATGTTGGTTTTAGACATAGTTATATATGTGATCTTATGATGATGTGATTGGGACTGTAAGTTTTTTTGTCACGTTTTGTAGACACTCAAAATCGTCCCTAACACTATATTAATTAATTTTAATATTGCCCGTGACATTGTAATTAATTATTAATTAATTAATTATATTTCTCACATTCTTCTACTTATTTAATTAAATTATTTTAATTAAATAAGTTCATTTTCCCAAGTATTTAAATTTAATTTGAATACTTTCATCCCTGATGTGTTAAATTTATTTAATACATGACCTTCCATAAATCCCCTTGTTAAATAAATCTTATTTATTTAATTCCTCCATCTCTATTAATTCCTCTAAACCTATAATTAAATTAAACCATATTTAATTTAATTTTAAACCTAGCCTACACCTATCACTCTCATCCTTCTAAGCCTACCCACTACTTAATCCCACTTTATTATCTTAAATCCCTTTCTAAACACCTTTTTAGCTCCTAAGGGTTTGCTCACACATGTGTGAGAAGCTCTTGATCCAATAAACCTTCCACTTCATTTATGACTCTTACATCTCTTACACATTTGTCCCCCACTTCTTCCCCCAAGGTTGCTCCCACATGTGCGAGCACACCTTGAGCCTCTCAACCACTAAAGACTCTTTTTGACTTTTGCATGGCTTGTCCTCTAGCCCATGTGTCTCCCTTGTGGCACCTATGTGGATGCCACATGGATGCCACCTCACCAAGCCCTCTTTTGAGCCTATAAATAGAGGCCTTGTCTCAAGCATTTTTCATCTACCATTATTGCATTGTTATCATGCTATTTTGAGTTTTGAGTTTTCATGCTAGAGCTTTTATGGTAGTTTGAGTTCATAGAAATTTTCAGGTGCATACTAACTATTAGGTAGTTGATTTAGCTTTCATTTGGCATTGTTAGTTTAGTTTATATACATTCTCTCATCTCCATCACATTTGCTTCTTAGCTTAGTTTGCATAACTAGTTAGTTTCTTTCTTGCATTCCACATTTTCACCATTGAATATTTTCAAGTATGGCTTTCTCCATAGCCATTTCTTGAAGTATTCTTCATTTCATGTAGTTTAGGTTCATGTTTCACTTTCATTCACACTTGCACATCCACTCAAGAGGTTCCATATGTTATTGTGTTTGGGAGAGCACACCAAACATTCCCCTCATCCTAACACACCAACAAAACCTCTCATGGGTGCCTTTGTTGAGTTGTAGAGGTGGCTTGAGGGCTTGATTGTGTTGGTTGCTTTGAGTTGCAAAACACAAGCAAGCATTAGTATAGCTATTCTTTGCTTTGATAAATTTTTGTTATATGCATTTTGAACTAATGTTTGCTTGTTTATTCATGTTTTCAATAGATCATTTTTTCTAGCACACATTTTGGCACATCCGGTGGGACCCACGTCCCTGATTTCATTCTAAAATTTCAAACAAAACCTTGTTCAGTCGCAAAATAGCGCATTGTCATCGGCCACAGTGTCATCTTCGATTTCTGTCTCCATAGTCTAGCATCTTTGCATACCAGCATCTTCGTGGACCAGTGTCTACGATTCTTAGCGCCTCCGCAGTAGTTCAAAACCATACTTATTTTTCCTGCTTAAACCATTTCGTCATTTACATTTTCATTCTGACTTCTTCGTTTTTTCCCTGTCGTCTCTGTTATATAGTCTGTCATCTCCAAGGTCTATTCCATCATCTGCGTAGCTAGTTCTGTCATCGGGGAGCAGTGTTCTATCATCTACATTGTGGGCGGACTTATTTTGTCGTCTCCATGTTATCACATCTCTGTAGTTCAGATTGTTGTCTGCATCTAACAAAGTGTCTTCTATTTTGGCGTCTACGTGGATTAGCGTCTGTGTCTGTAATTTGGTGTCTGCGCGTTTTGCCAGAATAATGCAATTTTTAACAACAATTTTTGCTAACTGATTGACTTGCAGGTTTTTATTGACGATTTTAATGCAGAGAATTAACCTTAAAAATCTTAAAAGCAAAACCAATAGTGATTTTTATCACTAGAAGGAGATTTGTGGTGATTTTTATCACTTAAATCTTAAAAGCAAAACCAATAGTGATTTTTATCACTAGAAAGAGATTTGTGGTGATTTTTATCACTTAAACCTTAAGGGCAAATGAACTTGTATGGATTAAACACCTTCAGTTGAATGCATGGATGTTTAAGCTAGCCCACATTTGGATTTTGGTGTTTAAAATTGACATGAATATGTAGAGTAGCAAACATTTGGGCTTTTGGTGCTTAAAATTGACATGAATGTTTATGATAGAAACAACATTTGGTTTTGTGCTTAAAAAGAATTCACACTATCTTGAATGCTTTAAAGGATAATGGACATGTATGCCTAGGCTAGACAACACTTGGAATTGGTGCATAAAATTGACATGTATGGCTAGGCTAGAACACATTTGGATTTGGTGCTTAAAATGAAGTCATACACTCTTGAATGCCCTAAGGTAAATTGACTTTATTTTTTGCATTTTTATTTTTAGCATTTTACTTTCACACACTCGCTTTACTTTCTCGTTGACGAACTCGTGTTGTTATTTACCTTGGCGCCATTTCAAGTTGAAAAGAACATTGTATGGTTTAATCACGTGTGTCTTCAACATAGATTAGAAAACCTAAAGCTTCATTGGGAAAGAACAAGTGTCTTTTAAACACCGAGGCCACTTACGTATTCTCTCCCCTTGCACCTTCCAGTGATCTTGGGTGCACAAGAAATAAGTGGTCTTGTTTTTCATTTTTTTTAGGAGGCCTGCTTGGGGATTTCATCACCCCTTGGGACGATCTCAACTCTAGTGTTTTGGCGGAGTATAAGAATCGGGAGGTGAATCGAAAGACACCTCTCTTGGAGGTGGAATATTGTCACTCTTGGCTAAGCCCCAAAGAACTTTATACCTTTGAGAAGTGAAGGAGGAGATTTGGGTTACTGTCTCCCCCCGGCTATGTGGCAGTATTTCCTTTCATTTATAGATTTGGGCCTCACATACCTTGTGTATATTGAGGACACCCTTTAGATAAGCCTTGTTCATCCTAGAGATAGCCTTATTAGGACTGTTGGCGTGTTTAGCGTGCTTGTTCAAACATTCAAAAACCAAAGCCAAAACATCAAACAAGTTCTAAAATGAGTGAAATTGTGAGGTAACCTTTCATTAAGTGAGGTCTTCTTGACTCACGGTTACTTTTGGTAGTTTGCATTTTGAAATTGGTTGGATCTAGTCACATCTTATTGCAAAATTTTTGGGTATTGGAAAATTTGAGTCTTGTTTATTCCTGCCATGACTGATAAAGTCAACCAAGTCAAACATAAGAAAGTGAAGTTGTCCAAAACACCTGTCTACAAGGAAAGGAAGAACCTAGCACACGGTGACAAACAATTCCGATATGCAATCAAAGATATTCAAAAGGAAGAAGCTAGACAAGACCATTACAATAGAATTGAATACAATGGAAAACTTCGAAACTGGTCTGCTTTCCCAGGAGAGAACCCAAGGTTTTTATTTCCAATGAACGAGGATTGAGTTAACTGCATTAGTAACAACAACACTTTCATATTTCCACATCTACCTCCATCTTTCCAAACTCCTAGTCTTCCATTTTCAAATTTTCTTCTAGAGAGCTTAAAACCTTGAAACATCTTTTGACATTGCAACACTAGACCTTTCATCCATAAGCAAACATTTATCCTAATCATGCTTACTTATTTAGGGATCACAAGTCCATCTCCAAATAGTGAGTAAACAATTTGGTATCCTATTTTGCCTACAAGATCACTAGACTATCTTTGGTAAGAGAAAGATACTATTATCCTCTAATCAAACTTCGTTTACTAAACCAAGGTCTTTTGTAGTTGACCCTTTGATCACATAAGGTTGATAGCTCTCATCCTCATTTTCCTTTTCTTCCATAATCTTCCACCCATTAACTTGATCACTCTTGCATGGTACACACACGATCAGGAAGGTTCACATTTAATCCCATCTCACGTTTGTGGGAATCATTGAGGCAACCAGAGATGGAGAATCCTTTTCCTCCACTCACAACTTCATTAGGGAGTACAATTCCCTCTAGTTCGAACCTTGGCAGGCCTAACTCAACATCCACACAAGAACCGGAAGATCCCTTCCATGACACAACTTTGGGGGGTAATGACGAAGAAGTATACCAAGATGAAGATCCTATTGATCCTAACGATGTACCTAGTGATTTTAGGACATTCCTTGTGGATCCCTACAATGTGAAAATGATGGAAAAATCCATTAGGGCAAACAAAACTGAGATATTCCTAAATTTGGTCAAGGATGGTGTTAATGTTCCCTCGAGCTTTGACAAGAACACTTTGTTTAGACAAATCACAAAAGGTGGTGCTCCCATATTGCCCACTTCAAACACTACTCCGACTTCTAGTAGAGGGAAAGAAACCATGGTAACAACTAGTGCTATGCCTACATCTAGCACTTTGACACAACCCACATTTCAATTGAGTGCAGAACATATTCAACAAATCATTAGTGCCATGGCCAATGTCACTACACATGCTAGTATTCCACAGTCTAACTTGACAACCTCAACTATGCGATGCTTAGGCATTGGACAAGCGCCTACTCAACCAATGGAAATTCCAACACAACCTATGCACTCCTCTTATTTACAAGTGCCAACCACTATGGTAAAGACATCTGTGCCAATTCCCACAAGTACATATCAATACATTGGCCAAAGTGGAGTACCTCCACCACCTCACACTACATTTGGGACTCCCTACAATTTAGGGGGTGGATTTATCAACCCCCAACAATCACAAGTGCAACCCAATCAAGATTTGGCTCAACAACTCCAAGAATTGCGAAGTTTGGTTCTTAACATGAACAACAAAGGGATGAAGGATGTCTTTTTTGAGGAAATTTGTTCTTTTCCATTTGATAAATCCATCAATATGGTGCCATGTCCAACCGGTTTTGAAATCCCTAAATTTGACAAGTATACAAGAGAGACATGCCCCGTCACCCATCTCAAGGAGTTTTCTATTTTGTGCCAAGAAATAGCCTACAGTGATGACTATCTTAAGAGGCTCTTTGCACGAAGTCTTGGAGGCCCCGCACTTGAGTGGTTAATGAATTTACCTAAGGGCTCCTTTACTTCTTTCAATGATTTGACAAGTAAGTTTATAGCACAATACTCTCACAACATTGAACACTGTGCCTCATTGAGTGACTTGTGCAACACAAAACAACGAAATGGAGAAACTTTTGCCAACTTCCTACAAAGGTGGAGACACCTTGCTAATCGTATGCCATATAAAATTGAAGATTCCCATCTTGTGGATATATTTATCAAAAACTTGATACCTGAAATGTCTTTCCACATGAAAATGGCTAGCCTTGAAGACTTTGCCACTTTAGTCAAAAAGGGTAAGAATATTGAAAATGGACTTTTGGAGAAAGGTACCATTAAACATTATAGTTCATCATCTTCCAACAATGAGTCAAACAACAATAGCAAACCCAAATTCTAGTCCAAAAATAAGGGTGTTACACATGATGGTGTTACTGATCCAAGGAGGGAACAACAACAACGACCGTAATCGAAACAACAATAATTCAAATCATGACAATCAAGGCAATCAACAATCTCGAAATCATACACAATTCTTTCCACGCAACAACAACTACAATCGTGACTAAGATCGAAATAGGAAGTTCACTAACTTTCGTGAACCTTTGGAGGCCATCTTTCAAAAATTAGTGGATCACAACTTGATGGTATTTCCTAACACGTGTCCTTTTGATGAAAATCAACCAAAGTCAAAGTGGTATAGGGAAAACGAATACTGTAAATACCACCGTATCAAAGGACGTGACACCAACAAATGTATCAAACTCAAAGTTTTCATCCAAAATCTTGTTGATGATGGGGAAATTGAAGTAGAAGGAGGTCCAACCTCTAAAAATGCTAAATTGGAGATATTCCAAAAACCATTTCCCAATCACAACAATGATAACAACAATACCAACAATACAAATCAAGCTTCCACATCAAATGCATTTCCTTATGATTATTCTACTGACCACATATCAGGATTTGACTCCTTGTGTGGTAAGATAGAAACTAGAGATATATGTGGGTTTAACTCCTTGTGTGGTCACATTGAAGAGGTAGACACTCATGTGAATACCCTTGTCCTACAAGCAGCTGATTGTGATGCAACCACTCGACGGGGAAGACTCACTTTGCAAGCCACCACTCCCAATAACACTAATCCACCAATGCCACATGCACCTGTTGCACCATCCACCTCACAAAGGCCCGCTTCTCGCTATGATGTATTGTCCCAACTAGGTAAGACTCCTGCACAAATATCCATTCTTAAGCTTCTTACCACATCACCCATCCATAAAGAGATCTTGGAGAATGCTCTTTTAGAGTCTTGTGTCCCTAAAAACATTAATGCTTCCCAATTTACTGCTAAAATCTTGCTACCCAACAACATCTTGTCTTCACAGATAAAGATTTCCAAGGTCCTGACCCCCACCATAATTTGTTGCTCCACATTGAAGTCCTTATACAGCGACATAAGATTAAAAGAGTCCTTATAGATAATGGATCTAGTTTGAACCTTTGTACATTGAAAATGATTTGTTTCTTGGGACTTCCAGAAGACCTCCTAGATGTTAATAAAAGGATCACAATAAAAGCATATGATGAGAGGGAAAGGGAATCAAAAGGGGTTATCATATTGCCTCTAAAAGTTGGACCAGCCATCATAAATACTGAATGCCATGTCTTAGACTTGGATTTGCCATATAACATCTTGCTTGGTAGACCATGGATACATACACTAAAGGCAGTCCCATCTACCTACCATCAATGCTTGAAATTCCCCCACCAAGGAAGAGAGGTCACAATCCCAGGGGATCCCACTCCTTTTGCATTTTGTAAAAGATTAGAAGGTGCACTAGCAAATTTTTGTCCAATCAGTGAGTTTGCTAAGATCATACCTAAGGCTCTCACCATAAAAGAACCATCTTCCACAACAGTACCAGAATTAGCTAATGAGGATGCAAGTTCCCACAAGGGAAAAGAGAAGGTTGAAGATACTAAAATTAACACCACAGGGAAGAAGGTTGCTTTTGCTGATTTAGGAATGGGAGAGTATAGGTTTGAAAATGCCTTGTGTGTTGGACAATTACCACTCTCCCCTCGTTCCTTTGGAAAACCTTCTCAATTACCACCTTCTACTAATAAGGAAACCATGCAAGTTAGCAAAACAACATTTGAGCATTGGGGTTCACTTAGTGATGAGCACATGGAAGATAACATTTTAGATTGGCTATATTATGATGGAAAAGATGAACTTGTGGAGTTCCCCAAAGATAAGTATGTTAAGGCCCCTCCCATTATCAAAAACATGGGATATCATGGTACCGGCCTTGGACCGAAAGAAGATGGAATCAGACAACTCTTAGACGCTAATAGCTATCCTAAAGGACGTGGTTTGGGCTCCGTCAAACCTAAGGTATCCTTTGCTGACAATTATTGTATGGTTGAACCTGATTTTGAGACTGAAGAGGAGGAATTCTTCGAAGTGCCTTTCCAATACATTGATGATGACCTAGATAACTATGTCCACGCCATTACCATAGATGACCTTTCATCCATTGACCTACCTCTTACCAATCCTGACATGATAGACTGGGACCTTCAAGATACACCACCAGCTCTTGACATTTGTAAAACTGATGAAGCAGTGATGGCACTTTTTGGTCTTAAGAATCTCTGAGATTACGAACATGAGATCCAGTACAATGAGGAAGCCTACTTTGGTAGCCAAGTCAACTCTCTTAGTCGCAAAAGGGAAAAAGAAAACAAAAATGGAAGAATAAAAGAAACATCCTCTAGTGAAAACTCTTCTAGAGCACTTTTGGATGAAGAAAAAGATAAAATAAAGGACGCATCTTCTGGTGAAAACCTCTTAGAGGCACCAAAAGAGGGAGAGCTTGACTTGCCATTTAGATCCTTGCCACCAGAAAAGTTACCTATTTTGAATGAAGACACAATTCCACTCAATTTGGGAACAGAGGATAATCCAAGAATCACCTACATTGCTGCTATCTTAAGTCTTGAGGAGCAAAAAGCCATGACTGAATTCTTAAAAAAGGGAAAAATCAATTTTGCATGGACGTACAAAGACATGCCTAGCCTAGACACAGATTTGGTTGTGCATCACTTGACAGTTGATCCCAAGATTAAGCCAGTGAAGCAAAAGTTGCGCAAAATGCACCCTAAGGTAGCACTCCTAGTCAAAGCCGAATTGCAAAAAATGTTAGAGGCAAAGTTCATCCATCCTATTGACTATCCTAAGTGGGTCTCCAACATTGTGCCTATAGGGAAAGCATCTGGGGGCATCCGTGTTTGTTTAAATTTTTGAAATTTAAATCTCGCATGTCCTAAGGATGATTTGCCACTTCCTAACATAGACATCATAGTGGATTTGACTATTGGACATGAGATGTTATCTTTGATGGATGGATTTTCTAGTTATAACCAAATCAGAATTGCAGAAGAGGATCAACATAAAACGGCATTTACCATGCCATGGGGAACTTTTTTGTTATCAAGTCATGCCTTTTGGCTTGAAAAATGCCAGCACCACTTATCAACGTGCAATGACTACCATATTCCATGATCTTCTACATGTCACAATGGAGGACTATATTGATGATATCTTAGGAAAATCCAAGACAAGAGAATCCCACATTGATGTCCTTACCACTATCTTTGATAGGTTGGAGAAATACAAAGTGCACCTTAATCCTAATAAGTGTGTATTTGGGGTCAAATCAGGCAAATTGTTAGGCTAAATTGTGTCAAGAAGAGGTATTGAGGTAGATCCAGCAAAAGTGAAGGCCATCATGGATATGCCCCCACCTACCACATTGAAACAACTCCACAGTTTTCAAGGAAAGTTACAATCTATTAGGAGATTTGTGTGACAACTAGCAGATAAAGTCCATCCACTTCAGCATTTGCTTCGCAAGGGAAACAAGTATCAATGGGATTGTTTATGCCAAAAAGCATTTGAACAAATTAAGACATATTTGGCTAATCCTCCAGTTTTAGTACCTCCAGTTGTAGGATGACCATTAATTCTATACATTTCAGCTACTTCAGTTGCCTTAGGAGCACTTTTGGCACAATTAGATGATAATGGGAATGAGCAAGCCATATATTACCTCAGTCGAACACTAGTTGGCTATGAGTTAAACTACACTGCTATTGAGAGAGCATGTTTGGCTGTAGTCTTTTGCACACAAAAACTACGTCATTATATGCTTAATCATACTACATATCTAATTGCCAAGATAGATCCACTCAAGTATATGTTATCAAAAGCTGCCCTCACTGGTCGAGCAGCAAAATGGGTCTTAATTCTAAGTGAATTTGACATTGTTTATAAGGATCATAAGGCTATTAAAGGACAAGTAATTGTAGATCAGCTTGCTGAAGCTCCTCTTCAAGGTGACCATCCCATTGTAATTGATTTTCCAGATGACGCAATTATGACCCTAGCCCCTACTACACCATGGAAATTATTTATTGATGGATCCTTTACACAAAAAGGATCGGGGGTAGGAATTTTGTTTGTGACACCACAAGCTGATCTTATTCCTAAGTCTTATAAAATCTCATTCCCTTGCACAAATAATATAGCTAAGTATGAAGGTTTAGTCACAGAACTACGTCAAGCTATTAGATGGAATATCAAAAACCTTCTTGTCTTTGGAGACTCACAATTGGTCATTAAAAAAGTCACAGATGAATACCTCACCAAGGATGAGAAATTGTTGCCCTACCGCAAAATAGTTGAGGATCTTAAACAGCATTTTACAGAGATTTTTTTTCAGCAGATTCCAAGGGCTCATAATAAAGTAGCAGATGCCATGGTTACTATTGCCTCTATGATTGCCATGCTAGAATATAGTCCTAAATGTGAGTTTCTCGTTGAGAATCTTTTTACTCCTGCTTATGAGCAAATTGATTCAGAGTTGGTGTGTGAGATTGTTGGTCCTGAGTCTCCATGGTACACTAACATTTTTGCTTATTTATGTCACAAAACCATTCCCATAGCCCTCACCCCAAATCAAAGCAAAACCTTCATCCGTCGAACCGCTCGCTATACCATCCTAGGTGACACACTTTTCTGAAAACACTTTGATGGAACCCTCCTTCGATGTCTCAATTCAGATGAAGCCCGAACGACGTTAGAAGAGGTTCACCAAGGGATTTATGGTGCCCACTCTAGCGGCCTTATGTTAGCAAAAAAGCTTCTTAGGACAGGTTACTATTGGCCCATTATGGAAGCAGATGCATATCATTTTGTGAAGAGATGTGTTCCTTGTCAGCAGCATGGTGATTTGATACACGCTCCCGCCCAAGCCCTTCAGCCCACCATCACCCCATGGCCCTTTTCTCGCTAGGGATTCGATCTTGTTGGTCAAGTATACCCAAATTCCTCAAATGGCCACAAGTACATTATCGCTGCCACTAAGTACTTCACAAAGTGGGTCGAGGCTATTCCATTAACCTACATCATAGGAAAACAAATCTCCAAGTTTATCCTAAACTATATTATTTGTTGTTTTGGTATACCTCAAGATATTATGTCTGATAATGGAACCTCTTTCAAAAATCAAGAGGTTGCCACACTATGTAGGAAGTTTGGAATCACCCAGCATTTTTCCACCAAATACTACCCCCAAGGCAATGGCCAAGCTAAAGCTACCAATAAAACCATTTTAAAAATCCTAAAGAAAACTATTGATGCAGCTGGCCATGATTGGCACATCCAAATTGCTCCCGCCCTTTGGGCTTATCATACCTCCATCTGCATCCCCACAAGAGCCAACCCATTTTCCCTTGTTTATGTTTCTGAAGCCGTCTTGCCCATCAAAATTGAGCTCCCTTCCCTTAGAGTCTCTCTTAAGAATTTGATATTCGAAGAAGACTACTGAGTTGCTCACTTGCAAGAGCTAGCACTCCTAGATGAGAGACGACTCCATGCCCTAAACCACCTCTGTGTGTATCAAAATCGCCTTCAACTTCAATATCATAAGAAAGTCAAGCTACGGGAATTTGAAGTGGGTTACTTAGTTTTGCAGCATAATATGAAGAACCTCCAGAACCGTGAAAAGAAAGGAAAATTTGAGGCAAATTGGCTAGGTCCATTTATTATTACAGCCAAGTATGGTTCTAGGGCATATCAGATTGCTACTCCAGAGGGAGATCTGCTCCCTGAGCCTGTAAATGTCTAGCATCTCAAGCAATTCTATTATTGAGCTTTTGTAGTTCCTATACAATGTTTATAGTTCCGCAAAAATCCAAAAATCCAAAAATCCAAAAATATTTATAAAATGTTCCTGAAAAAAGCCCTAAAAAAGCAGAAAAATGTTCCTGAAAACAAAAAAGTATGGTTTGATCCATTGTCTATAAGGCTCGTTTTGCTTCGCTCCATTCCATCATTCCATTTCCCTTGTGCAAAGTCTTATCTAGCCTTCTGCGTTTCATGCATCCAATAAAAGACCTCTTGTCCGCGAGGCTTTGCTTCACTTCCATCTTTTGAAAGACCTCTAGTCCGCGAGGCTTCTTCTTTTTTTTTTTCCCACAAGTCATGCAAATGTTGTCATTTATTCCCATTTTTCTTCTTTTTCTTCTTTTCTTAAGACCTTTTCACGAAAATTGCCCAATTTTATTTTTTTTTGCACAACTTTCGCGAGAGGGCACCCTCCTCCTCTATCATCACCATAAGACTCCCACCTTTTCTGGGGCAACCTATATTTTCTTTTCTTTGACATGATGTCGTTCCGACACCACATCAAAGAGGGGCAAAATGTAGAAACTCAAAATCATCCCTAACACTATATTAATTAATTTTAATATTGCCCGTGACATTGTAATTAATTATTAATTAATTAATTATATTGCTCACATTCTTCTACTTATTTAATTAAATTATTTTAATTAAATAAGTTCATTTTTCCAAGTATTTAAATTTAATTTGAATACTTTCATCCCTAATGTATTAAATTTATTTAATACATGACCTTCCATAAATCCCCTTGTTAAATAAATCTTATTTATTTAATTCCTCCATCTCTATTAATTCCTCTAAACCTATAATTAAATTAAATCATATTTAATTTAATTTTAAACCTAGCCTACACCTATCACTCTCATTCTTCTAAGCCTACCCACTACTTAATCCCAATTTATTATCTTAAATCCCTTTCTAAACACATTTTTAGCTCCTAAGAGTTTGCTCACACATGTGTGAGAAGCTATTGATCCAATAAACCTTCCACTTCATTTATGACTCTTACATCTCTTACACATTTGTCCCCCACTTCTTCCCCCAAGGTTGCTCACACGTGTGAACACACCTTGAGCCTCTCAATCATTAAAGACTCTTTTTGACTTTTGCATGGCTTGTCCTCTAGCCCATGTGTCTCCCTTGTGGAACCTATGTGGATGCCACATGGATGCCACCTCACCAAGCCCTCTTTTGAGCCTATAAATAGAGGCCTTGTCTCAAGCATTTTTCATCTCCCATTATTGCATTGTTATCAGGATATTTTGAGTTTTGAGTTTTCATGCTAGAGCTTTCATGGTAGTTTGAGTTCATAGAAATTTCTAGGTGCATACTAACTATTTGGTAGTTGATTTAGCTTTCATTTGGCATTGTTAGTTTAGTTTATATACATTCTCTCATCTCCATCACATTTGCTTCTTAGCTTAGTTTGCATAACTAGTTAGTTTCTTTCTTGCATTCCACATTTTCACCATTGAATATTTTCAAGTATGGCTTTCTCCATAGCCATTTTTTGAAGTATTCTTCATTTCATATAGTTTAGGTTCATGTTTCACTTTCATTCACACTTGCACATCCACTCAAGAGGTTCCATACATTATTGTGTTTGGGACAGCACACCAAACATTCCCCCCATCCGAACACACCAACAAGGCCTCTCATGGGTGCCTTTGTTGAGTTGTAGAGGTGGCTTGAGGGCTTGATTGTGTTGGTTGCTTTGAGTTGCAAAACTCAAGAAAGCATTAGTATAGCTATTCTTTGCTTTGATAAATTCTTGTTATATGCATTTTGAACTAATGTTTGCTTGTTTATTCATGTTTTCAACAGATCATTTCTTCTAGCACACACGTTTATCTATTTGAAAAATAGATGAAATTATTGGCTTTCATTTCTGATAAATAATTCTTTCCTAATTTTATTCTTCCTTGCAGGAACCAAAATTTAGACGCGTTGTGCCAATTATTGCAAAGGCTTTGCTCTCATAGGAGCCTTTTAAACTGCACAAAATTTGAGTTGTAAAGCATAATTGCTCGGTGGAGACTCAAGATATCATGCACATTTCTTCCTCCTTCCCATTGTTTTGTATGAAATAAATCATGTGACGAACGAAACAATGGTGTGGAGGTAGAAATGTGCACGATACCCTAACTCTCATGCACCGAGCAATTACGCGTTAGAATCAAGTTTTGTGTAGTTTAGAAGGCTACTATGAGAGAAAAGATTTTACAATAACTAGGATAGCTTGTTGAAATTTCTACATATCTTGGTCTCAATTTTGACGTGAATGCGTAGAAAGGTAAGTTGTTTTGGTCGCAATTTCCACACCAAACTAGTCGCCTTTGACGTCACGTGTATGGCACCAGCATAGAAAAGTAAGGGGTTTTCATCTCAATTTAAATGCCAAATTGGTGTAGGTTTACGTCAAAATTTTGACCAGCGATGCCTGCAAATGAGGAAATAATAGTTCAGGTTGGACTAGGGAAATCAATGAAATTCACATCGATAAGTGCACCTTTATGAAGTCAAAATTTTGACGTAGAATGTATGTGGCAAAAAATCGACCAAAAAAGATCGACAACAAGCTTGGTCGCCTTATTGACCTACTCTTGTCAAAATTTTGACCTTTTCGCATCGAAATTTAGGCCTAAATTTACTAGTGGTCTAGCATCTTGGTATCCCTGATTTCCATCTTGCTAGTTTAGGTATAATTTATTCAACATCATAGGGATTGCTCTACCTAACTCCATGCTCTTCTCTACAGTACTGGGTACAGAAGTCATGTATTTGACAATGACTTCCTCTATTTCTTTATTCACTTCTTCATAATTTCCTCCCATTAAAAGAATTACTTATTTTGTTCCTTGGTAAGGGTTCAATACCCTTCATTATTCTACTCATGTCTTCATCATTATTAACTTTGCAAAACTTCTTTATTAGGTTTTCTTTGATTCTTTTATCTTCGTCACCAACTCTTCTTCTCCTATTTAGAAGCCTACTATAAAGGCCTTTTGAAATACTCTTTTGAATGTCCTCAAATATTTTGCTCTTTAAAATCATGTTTCTAACTACATTTTCTAACTATAGTCTATCCATATTACTATACAAGCTATAACACTTGTTCAATTGAACAAGATTATCATTATTAATGATTTGAGTGTTTAGGTTCTCTACCTTGGGTTTCAAAGCCTTCTTTCCAGTTGATGTTCTTCCCTCTACAACTACCTTCTCAGTAGTTTTGTCCATTGTTTCTTCTTCTTCTTCATCAGACTCAAACTCAATTATTTGCAATATTTTTCTTCTCTTTCCTAGTCCACTGGACTGCTATTTGACTCTTTTTCTTGATGTGGACTCGATAGGTTGAGTCTTGACCTTAGAAAGTCTTATAGATTTTCTTGTCATTGTCTTTTCTTCAACAATGGTAACTTCTTCTTCATCTTTCCTTGATTAAATAGGTTGTACAACAGTGGGTTATACTTGTGCAACTACAACATAAGGGGCAATAGGTATCTATGAAGAAGGTCTTGCTATAGTAACTCCTTCTATAGGTCCTCCCATTGCAAGGGGTGTAGCTATTAGTACTTCACTTTGCCCACTTGCCTTCATCTCCATGGCAATACCCTTTACTTCTTCAAGCTCACTTCTGGTCATACCAAATTCTTTCATAATTAATTCAATTTTTTTCTCTACCTTCTTAATTTCTTTGCTATACAATTCATTAAGAACTTGTTTCATCTTTTCTTCAAAAGTACCCCATCTAGGGCATTCCTTATCTTTGTCAGACTCTAGGATGATCTTTGCATAAATTTCTATTAGTTCTTTGCTCATTTCATAGCCCATAGAGTCTATGAACTTAACTCCAGGTTCTACCGCTTCCATACATGTGACATGGTTTTAACCATGAAACACATGCAATCTTTGTGCTTTTTCTACCAATGAGGGAGGAATTATAAATCTCCCTTTCATTTTGACTGGAAACTCTTCATCGTCTTTGTTATGTCATCAGTAATTCTTTCCTCTGGTTATCTTCTATAATGGTAAGTGATCAAGTTCATTATGCACTTATTTCCATTCCATTCATAGTTTGACATACCCAGAAACTTTTTGATAACTTGAAAGAATTGGTGAGTTATCAATTATTCAAATTTGAACACTGCATTCTTTGTCTTTAACTTCTCGATATTGTCAAGCA
Source organism: Cupressus sempervirens (assembly GCA_028749045.1). Lineage (NCBI taxonomy): Eukaryota > Viridiplantae > Streptophyta > Pinopsida > Cupressales > Cupressaceae > Cupressus > Cupressus sempervirens. The sequence continues at coordinate 660,507,388 of CM053791.1, forward strand.
ACTGTTGCTTCACAATTTCACACATATTAATTTTCTCTTTTTTTACTGTCATCAAATATGTTGCATGGATGAATCGAACATGTACATAATTTACTCTTAAACTATAATTCATCTTTTACCCTATAATTTTGTGGATGATTCTTACATCAACCTCCTTTATCAAGTCAATTCTCATGTTTCTCCCATCTGACCTAGTCTTCAAATTGGTTTCAAACATTTTCTTTACATTCTTTTCATTCATTGGATTGCTCCCGTCATTGCTTAATCCAGTAAGCCTATGAAGCATGTCATTATCAATCGTAACAATAATTTCTCCTACCCAAAACATTCCCTCATGGATTTTGCTCAAGATGACTCTGGTCCACTCATGGTTATCAAACTCCGTATAAAAAATGTGTCTGATAATGTTCAACTCTTGCAGGTGTTGAATACCTTTCTTCAAAGACAAATCATTGTTACATACCACATCCAAGTCCTTATGAATGTCAATGTCACTGTCACCAATACTCTCAAATTTGTAGTGAATGTAAGCCCTTATATCCTCTACATGTAATGCGTTCAACAGAACTTGAGAAAATACTCTCAAAGTATCATCTTCCAAAGATACAAATAGGTGTTTCTTGAATGCATATCACGACCTCTCATTAACATCACTCGTAGTGGGATTCACCATTACTTTGATTCAAAAAGCTTCAAAAAATTCAACTATAAATTGGAAGAATACTTGATTTGTGCATAACTAGGGCTTTCTTTACTTTGCATTTGAAAAGATTTCAATTCGCCTTCAACTTTTTGTCAAATCACTCTCAAATGCTCTTTAACTCTTTACAAGATTGAATGGTACATACAATCTTGTTCACATCCTTTAAATCTATTCAAATTGAACTTTGCATGGATTGCACAACTACTCAATCCGTAAAAAGTTGTTCCTGAATATCAATAAACTTATTTTCATTCATACATCTTCATACGATCTCCAATTGACTTGCGCTCTTAACTAGAGCTTCCTTATGATCTACTTTTCCTTCTTCCAACTTCACAACTTCTAACTCAATCTCTAACCTTTGTTCTCTCTTTCTAGTATTTTGTCTTCAATAGGAAAGTGCTTAATTCAAATAAGATGAATCACACACAATGGATAACTTCAATCTCTTATCAAGTGCATCAAAATATTGTTCTTCTAATACCACATGTGCAATTGATTGATCTTTTTCCTTCACAAATACCTCCTTGAATTCTTCAACATGTTCTTTGAGTGCATCTTTCTAACTATTATTGCTACTATCATTCTTTTTATCATTTACGTTGTTGTTCCTTTTGAAGTTTGAGTTCATGTTGATGTTCCTCATATCTATTCTGAAAAATCTTGCAATGTGACCAAAGTTATTATGTAGCTAACATACTAATGTACTCCTTCTCTGATTTAGTCCATTATAATTGATTGGTGCTCTCCAATTCCTTGCAATGTGTCCAAAGTTGCTACACTTGTAACATGCAACGTGCCTAAAGTTGTTACACTTGTAACATGCAACGTGTCCAAAGTTGTTACACTTGTAACATGCAATGTTTTTGCTTGTTCCATTAGCTCCTTCTCCTTCATTAGATCTACTTGAGGATCTTTGTCTTCCATTACTTGTAGGGTTAGTATCCCTAAACATTCAACTATTGCCATTATTAATATCAAACTTAGGTTTCCTACAATCAACTACTTTATGACCAAAACCATGACAATTATAACAATACAAAGTAGTAATAAGTTTGAAACACTTACCTATACAATCTCTCTTCATATGACTAACTTCATTGCATAAAGAATATCTACCTTTGAATTCATGTCTTACCTCTTCAGGTGGTTCAACGTGTTCTATTTATTTGGGTTCATCACATTTCTTAGGTTGACTTTGTTGCTTAACTTCTTTAGTTAATTCATCAGATATACTTGGCTCAATTTCATTTTGATAATTCTTCTTAGGTTCAGAGATTTCAACAACTAAATCTAATTCTTTTCTAGCTTCAAATTTATTTGCTGATTTTTCTCCAATGAGATATCCAAGACATGTCTTATCATAAGAAGATATCTAATAGAATAGTTGTTCATCAATTTTCTCACTACTAGAATATAACTTCTCTAACTATTGCTTAGCTTGGTTCATTTCTCCTTTCACAATAATATTGTACTTCTCGAGTTTTGCATGCTCTATTTTGATAGAATCTAGTTTAGATGTCACTTTAGAAAGACGAGATCTTATATCTGCATTCTCAAATTTCATATTTGATTCAATATTGCTATCATCCTTCTTCAGACCTGGTTTTAGTTCAACAATCTTCAACTCATGTTTCAAAATCTCATTTTCTTTCTTTAAGGTTGCTACCTCATTACTATCATGTGTCTGCTCTGTAAGTTATTTTCTACATTTGAGATGATTAGTCTTATCTTTCAGTTTTCCAATGTAATCTTTTGCATCTTCATACCTTTCTTTCAAGTTGTCTCTTTCTTTAGTAAGAAGATCAATTTTCTCAAGGGCTTCTTCAAGATTCATCTACAACTATTCCATATCCATAGGGATCTACTCAAATAGTTAAGCCTCTTCTGAGTAATTGGGCTTTGATACCAATTATTAGAAATAGGTAATACTAAGAGGGGGGGAGTGAATAAGTAATCTAAAAACTTTTGCCTACTACTGAATATTGTTAATTACTTTATAACATGCATATGAATGTAAACCAATAATTTTGAACAATAAATATAATCATACACAAGAAGAAATGATAATGTCATATTTTGTTAACTAGGAAAACCTTGACCAAGAGAAAGCCTCGGTGGGGATGGTACCCACAAAATGATCCATTAAACAAAGGAATCTAGTTATGTTAGGAGTCTATGAAGTACATATAGTGTCTCGATCCTTGTTAGAGGACTGGGCCCTATTAATATCTTCAACCCTATTAGGAGTTGCTTCAACCCTACTAGAAGTTGGTATCACAAATACAAAATGTATGCAAGATGAGCCCATTGCCCAAACATACAATTATACAATGTAGTTCTTATTTACAAAGAGATAGATACAAAAACTTTTTTACTGTTGTCTATTGTACTTTGCATATCTATGATCATGCATCACAATTCGCATCACATATTCCTCACGTAGACTTCGCACAAGTTTGCATATTATATTCAACATATTGGCATATTACACATTTCGCCACACTACATCACATGTCATGATCTTTTACTTATACCTTTCCTCTTTACAAAACTTTCCCTGTCAGCCTTCAAGCATTCACACGCTTGGCATAATACAAAATTAATTCTTCCTAACTTAGGGTTAACATCTTGGATAACATCCCTAATTATTTAAGTGATTATTTTGACACCAAAATATTTCCTTAACCAATAAATACCAAATTATTGATGTGTTATGTTCTGCTCTATTCATTGCCTTTATTGTCGAAATCGTTATATCCAATGTCATACTATATGTACCATATTACACTCTTGCACACATCATCATAACACTTTGTACTGACTATCTTCAAGTGCGCACATTCCAAATATTACTTTATAGACTTTGCATGCCAAAATTGTCTATGTACTGCCAGTAAAACTATCTAGCACTTGGACAATTTTCTCTATCTAACCGTGAGACCTTTATTTGTAAAATGTGTCTTCTATTCCTAAGATATAAATTTCCATAAATGGCAACTCTAACTTGTCCTACTTAGTCATATTGCCAATAGATCTACCTTCACCCATGTCTTTATTAAATAATCTCAAAGGGCAAGTGGCACTTACTAGGGATCTTATGTTGTTGGCCCAACAAAATGCCGATGTTATTGGATCACCTAAGTTAATTGTTAGTTTCTCTTTTGTTGGTAAACATATTTATTCTTTTTATCTTTCATGAAATTATGACTCTTAATGCCCAGATTATGAACAATATCTATTCACAACAGTTGAAAAGCCATTTTATATTTACCGGCTTTTCTCTGAATTGGTAGGTACAGCTCCCTATATGAATGATATTCAAAGAATTTTGTTTGTTTCTCCTATCTAATTTGGGGTATGTTCTTGACCTGAGAATAGCAGAGATATAACCAAGTTAGACTTAGACAAGACCTAACTCTGGCGAGTTTGAGTTCTAAGCATCTAATTATTTTTGTGTATTCACAATCTTATGAATTCACAAAACCTTCAGATATCTAAACTACGAAAACTTGAATCTAAACTACTGCTATTAATTAATTATAGTAAAGTTTCCTCTTTGAATGAACAATAACAATGCTTATTACATTCACTCGCTATATTATGAACAGGGGAAGTAAAGCTCTGTTTATTCCTCGTTCCAATTCCAAAACATCTGAGGAAAACACTAACTTCAACAATTCTACGGAATAGAAAATGATTGATGTTGAGTACTCTCAATTGTCTCTCCAACAAAAAGCATATCACACCAACAATTTGTCGACCTTTGATTAATCATTAAATTTCATACATATAGGATTTGAGAGATGACCGTTACAATAGGAATACCAATCGGTTCATCTTCTCAATATGACAAATGGCAAGATACCAGTTTTTTCGGATTTCAAAAATTACAAAAATTTGTAACATTTATATCAGAAAACAAAAAGGGAGTATTCAATAAATCATTTAGATTTCTTTCCCTTTTCGATTTTTGCCCTATAAGTTCTGGCAGCCACTATAATTGGAATCATCTCTTCGTGACTAGGGACTTGCACGTTGGTGAATCTCAATAGCCATCTTGAATGCTCTAGAGCTAGTTCTTTTACTTCCTTCAACTGACTTGCCACTTCTTCAGCAGCTACGTGCACACATCCACCAAGTGTTTGCAGTTCTATTGCCCTATTTTGACTGCTTGAAGCTATCCCAGACAGGTTACTTAAATATACAAAAAAATTATTCTTCATCACTTCTATATTAATAAAGGATTTCCCTTGTCCACTGGTATGTGATTTAGTGTGCAATCCTTGCATAAGCTCAAATGCTCTGTCTTGGGCCTTCTTCACTTTGTCCCCTATTTCTCTAAGTCCTTTCTCAACCTCTTGAATCATTTCCATCTTGAATTGCATGCTTTGGAGCCATTCATTCAGAGGTTCATTTCCCTTCTTAAGAATCTTTGCTTCAATTGCATCCTTTGCCTTCATCTGGATAACCATCGTCAGGAGGGAAATGCATTCTATGCATCTTGCTCTTTCTCCAGCTAAGATATTACTATTAGAAGTAATATTATCCTTTTCAATTTCTAGCCGAAGGATAATATTCCCGATTTGATCGATTAGGGAAACTCCATCTATATTAAGTTTCTCGATCCATTCCTTCCCAATCTGACCAAAATGCCTATCCTTCTAGAGCTGTGATATGAAGGCTTCTACCTCTTCTGCTAAAGGATTTTCAGTGGTAGGCACACCAGTAATAGTTGCCAATGGGACAAATAATTGCCTAATAAATCTTCTCAACTCTTCTATTTCAGCTTTCATTTTGACCTTTGATGACTTGAGGTTCTCCAGTTGCTCCTTTATCACCTAATTACTCGATTTCTATAGGCCTACCTTTGTATCATGCCTCACATCTCCCAGATCAATTGAGTGCAAAGTGAAGTCTTCTGGTGTCATATCTTCAATTCTCCCTGCCTTGTTTGGTTTTGCTACCTCCATGGTTAAGTGCCCTGTTTCTAGATCTTGTCCCAATATTGACAAGGTCTTCTATTTTTTAGTTTTTACTATGGCAGATCTAGAGTGAACCGTTTGAGATACAATATCCTTTGAAAGAAAACTTTCATCTTTTCTTTTCCTCTTCTTCTCCAAAGTATCTTCGAGCCAAGACTCTGTACTAATCACTTTGGAGGTTGTTCCAAGTGATTCAACACTGAACATTTTCCTTTTCGCTGGAGTGGTTGTTGTTGTAGTTGCAAAAAAGGGGGTCTTTGGATCTCGAGAAAGGAGCCAAGATGAACCTGGAGCTTTCTCTTCTTTTTGAGTTTTCTTTGCAACTTCATCAAAATCAGTAGATTCGCTACTACTACTTTTATCATCCCCAATCTCTACTATTTGAATAGGAGAACTAGTGGGCTTCAGAAGAGAAGCACCTGCAGATGGTGTAAGGCTATGATGAGGGGATAAGACAGGGGCGACATGAGGAGATGGAGTTGGAGAAACTTGAGGAGATGGGGGTAAAGTAGCATGCGAAGGTGAGATTGGAGCAGGGGATCCATCTTTTTGCTCTTCCGTTCCTTTCTCAGCTTCAGCTTGAGCTCCAATGATTGGTAGCAATCCACCTTGATAGGTTGGGGTTATTGGAACATTCTTCTTCGGGGGTTGGTCACCTCCTCCCACAAATTGGGCTGGACCTTGAGCAGGTGCAATAGTAGCACTCGGTGTGGCACTTTGCGATGAAGCAGGAGTAGCTGTAGCTAGAGAAGCTTGAGTAGTTTTGCTCTTGCTCTGGCCTTTCTTAGCTGTCCACTCAACCCACTTCCCAGTCCTTTTGATAATTCTTGACATCATGACATCAAAGTTTTCTTCTATGTCAACATATGGTTTGAAACTAATGGGAGTGTTCCTCAACTTAGTCAAATATGTATTACTGTACATATTTTGACCATCATCTTCCAATCCCTCCACATCTAAATTTATACCATATGTCTTTACCTGATCAATTGTAAATTTGGCAAAGGCACAATCTCGACTCTCCAGTTCATTTTTACAATCTGTCCAATAATCCTCCATGGTTGTCACATGTTTGATTACGCTTCCAATTTGGAGCACATCTCTGGCATATCCATTAGGATCAAACAGAGGCCTTACTGCTTCATACTCTTCCAATATGTATTTACTCTCAAATGCTTTGAGTATATTCTTTGCATCTAACCTGGTTTCGCAACTATATGCTCCAACTTTTATAGGGAATTCATACCATTTCTTCTTCAGGCTAGTGCTCAACACATTCACTTGTGTTGCTTGCCTCACGATCTCCATGAGCACGATTGTATCATCTGGATACTTGGGCAGCTTCGGTGGGAATCCATCGAATGCTGCAAGACGCAAATAAGAAAATGATGAGAAATGGATAAAGTAACTGCCAAATTGGCTGATGGTCGCCATCGCTTTTGGACTGAATCTCCACTCTGGGCACCCCTGGAGTTCCCTATAAATCCTTATGGTGAATGCATCATTTACCCGGATGTATTCTGCATAACTATTCTGTAATTGCAAGCATGGATAAAACTCATAGCTTTTTACATTATCAGGAAAATCTTCAATTCTAGGGAGTCCCGACCACAATTGAAGAGAGGCCAACATGTATATCAAAAATGAGGACATATAAAAAGAATTATAAAACTTAGCTACACTGAGAGCCCTAGAAAGCTGTTCACTGACCTCATGTGCCCAATCAATATACTGTGTGTCTGAGAAAATGACTTGCACCAAAAAGAAATACTGCTCTACAAAATTAAAAGCTTCTACCTCACCTTTGAGTCGATGCAACAGAACCAAAATGTCAACAATTTTTGGTTTGAGGTCTGTGCCGAAAAGAGTTTTAGGGACTTTACTCTTAGCTCCCCTTGGCTTTTGAAACCAAGATTGCATGATCTCCTTCCTCCAAACCATCTTCTTCAAGGAAAATTCAGACATGGCTCCACTCATAGTTAGATCAGAGAACTCCTCCTGTTCTGGAATCCGCAAGCAATTCACCATTGCTTGTCGATCGATTAAAATCAACGCTGTTTGATCGAGCAATAGAATCTGCCTTGTATCCGGGTTGTAATGATTGATACATTCTAAAATCAACTCTAGGGCTTGTACTGCAACAGGGAACCCAGCTGCTTCTACTAATCCGCTTCCCCGAAGTTTTTTCGTTATGGGATGAATTGGCTCTGCTCTTAATCTCCTTTCAAAATCTAGCATATCATAGAAACCGAGTGAAGTGTCCGTGAAAGTCGACCACTTCGACCTAATTCTGCCCAATCCATTGAAACCTGCAAATCTTGTTGCCATTTTATTTAATGTATGATAGCTAAAACTCGAATAGTCACAGCTGACACGAGAAGCAAATTTTGTATTTGAAGAATGCTTGAAAGCACTATCCAATGCAACAGTATAACAGTAAGACAGTAGTTTGAAAATCTGTTACTTCACTCTTTATAGAATAACCCCAAATTTGCCCGTTGAATTTAATAAATCGCGCCACATGAGTGGAATTAATGGTAAATCCGTTGGATTGGTGAATGTAAAGATTCTAACGAATTTATCTTTGTCTTTTCACTATTCCCATTGGTTCAATGATAACTCTCATTAATTACTGGTTTACCTTCCGTTTAACCCCTCTTTCAAAAAAGTAAGAACGAAGTACTTCTTTGGGCAAAATCGGCTTGACTCAATTTCGCTTACAAAAACCTGATCAATCCATTGATTTGCTTCTATTTATTTTCTCTAAAATAATCCGCAACCAATTCGCATACTTACCATGCTTGCAAGAATGATTTCTCTGAAATGCGAAAAATGGCCTTCGAGGGTAGAAAACCCGCAGCGGAGAAGCAGATGTTTGGTTTTTCACTTAAGCTCTCGCTTTTACCTTCCAACCCTAAGCACTTCACTAAAACCTTCGGGGAGCGTGAAAGAGGCTTCGCAAATGGGAGGCAGGACCCGCTTGTAACTTTACCTTTCTATTCAGGCCTTTGTGAAAAATTTACCTCTTGGTTCGAAACCTGCCAAGGGAGAAGATACTTCTGAGTTTTTCGCCGATGCTCATCCCGCTCATCTTAATAAGTTCTAAGTAATTTCCGCTATGGAAACTCAATGATATTTGAATGATTTAACCATTATGTGACTTACATACCCTCATTTCATCCTACAAATAGCAGCTATGAGTCCCTGTAGAGTTTCACCTTCTGGGTGCGAAAACCCGCAATGGAGAAGAGGAAACTTGTTTTTCCGCCAAAGCCCATTATTTTACTTGTTCTAATCACTTTATTTTAAGCTTCTGAAAAATGCAAAATTGGCTTCACAAGTGAGGGGGGTGGGGCCCATTGGCTTTCTCCATTCCTTTACACAAATCTCTTCGAAAAACTGATTTCTGACTTCAAAGTCTGCCACAAAGAAGCTCTTTTCTGGTTTTCTGCCAATCACTATTCTGATCATTTTCCAAACTTTAAAATGATTCTCGTTGCGAGCTCATGACATCACTTGAACGATCTTTTCATAACATGACTCACTCTTCTTCAATGAAGCTTACAAATAGCATTTGCTAGCCTTTGCAAAAATTGGCCTTCGGGGTGTGAAAACCCGCCGAGGAGAAGCCGAAACTTGATTTTCCGCCGATTCAATTTTCTCTAACTCCAGATGAAATGAGCTGCAGCAAAATCATTTGATGAAGCACAAATTGAGCATCTCCATCGAGGATGGCTCTAAACTACCCCTAAGACTCATGACAATCAAGAAATACCCATCCGAGCTATATGTGACACGGGAGAAGGGAAAAGATGAAAACCCGATGGAGAAACTTAGCACCTAAAGAAGAAAGACCTATTGACCTGACTTGACAAAACATGACATTAGTTCACTTTCCACTTTGCAAAAATATGTATATGGTGAAAAGTGGGGCAACATCTTCCACAAGGAATCTGCCTTTGCACGCACTGAACTATTTTGGATATTATTAGGTGAAGTGGTGACTCTGATAGCCCAGTCCCTTTGATTACTAGTTTGATCACCAACCAACTACATTCTTTTGTCCATTGGAATTGCGAATCACTCCAGGCATTGTCAACATGGGGTGTTCAATAGGCTAGGTCATTTGCATGGGTGAGTAACTAGGAGTGGTAGGTCCTTGACCCCTCTTCGATCGACCAACAATATATAGTCGAGTGCATATAACATGCATGTTCACCCGATAGAAATAATGGGTGAATAATTCTTTAGGCCCCCTAAAATTATATTCGGCTCCTTGAGCTATATAGAGGTGGGCTATGTTAGACTACAAACATTGTTATAGGGAAGTGGATAATAAATCCCTACAATATCCCCCTTCTATTCTTAAGGGCTCAGGATCAACATAAAATTGTTCAACCCCTTCAAATTATGTTTGACCCCTATTATTGCCCCTTTTTAGATAATTTAAGGGGATCAATGGATAAGTGAAACCTTTCTAGTAATGACCCCTACTATGGAACAAGGGATGCCCCTTTAGAATAGTAGGCAACATCCCCCTGCTAGGGATGCCTATTAATTATATGGGCAGATAATGGCTACTATTATCAAGGTTGGCCCTTGCCATGATGGAGAATTGTTCAGATAATAAAGCAAGATAACAGATAAAGCCTGCTATTCTTAATGTTGGCCCCTGTCATAAAGGAGAAACATTTAGATAATGAAACAAAATGACATATAATGCCTATTATTCTCAAGGTTAGCACCTTCTAGAATGACTGGATAATTGCTTAGGAGCAACAAATAATTATGCAAAACTGCCCACATGAATGACCCCCTACTATTCTATGGGGCATGTTACATATAGAACCACAAATCATGAAGCCAAAATGATTGCTACTCAGACAAGACACTACAAGACCATATATCTTAGTAGGGAATTTGATTAACATCATAGCAATGCTTGACCCTGCAACACCACTAAGTTTTATATAGATCCATATGGGGATCTGCTCGTGGCACTACATATAGGTTATGTATTTGTATGTTCGGAGGGGTCTATGTCCATAAATTAGGATGATTATGGTTGGGAAGCAAGCCAATGGCATTTATTGATTAATAAGGGGCCTTATTGGAGGGAATCATCAATTGTTATGAGCATATTAATTGACTATTCCTTACTATAGCAAGTGGCATTAATCCTAAGCTACAAGAATGGGAAACTATAGGGTGGGCCTCAATCGGGATGCCCCCCCTATCTATCTGTCTACATACTCAAAGTGCTTTAAGATGCATGCAAAGGGTTCTCCCTAATATAGGCATTGTTGTACTGGTTTGAACTATGCATTTGGGCTAGGTCTTTGTGTAATATTATTGGCTATAGGTAGTGCCCCTACTATTGAATGGGAAGTTTTGATTGAATATCTCTATGCATGGGTAGTGGCTTATAGTCGTGAGGCATTACCCCGGTGCTACCCTCGGTATTATTAATGCTTTTTTCACATATAATTTTAGGGTGGACAAATGGCAAGAGCAATGTAAGCAAAGGTTCTACCAACACCTATGGATCAACCAACAATGCCTATGTAAGTCAGTAATCTCATAAATACCATTACCACTAGAAAAGGTAGGGAGTCAGATAGATATAAAAAATAAATTTATTCATCAGAATGATCAGAGCAATGACAATAACACCACTTGTAAATGGTTTATGTTATATAAAGATGCATCATTGTTGGCTAAGGGTACAACCAAACCAACTAACTGCAAGAACAAGCATTAACCCTCACCTATTAAGCTGGTTGGTGTTATGATTGAACAAACTAACCTAGATAGGTTTCCATCTACACCTCCTAACTTATATACATAGGTTGGTTCCCATCTACACCTTAGATGATTTCCCATCAAAACTACCTAAGACACAACGATGACCGGCTTAGCTAATGACATAAACATAGGACATGACTAAGCTTACTAGCTAACCCACCTCACTACCTAACTTACTAGAGACCTAGGTCCTATGATGAAATAATGTCGTACCTAAAATGTGACTACTTGGCACATGGCTAGGTAGGCTATGAACCCTATGCCAGTATCCGATGGTGGGATTGCGAATAAGTCTCCCCTGAAAATAAGACCCCTACCAATTCTTATCGAAATGATTAGAATTAATTGATCACCATAAAGAACTGTCATTTGGTTGGGGTGGGAGGGAGGATCTAGTTGGGGTAGCAGGGTGACCCCTTTAGCCCTTCAACTGTAGTCCCTAGGGTTTTAACTATTTATCGAGCAACGAACTTACTCAAATTAGGTTGCGTGTGTGTGGCCTCCCCTCTATAGAATTGAGGTATATTTTTCTAAGGCTTCCCCCCTACCATTTTATAGGGTCCATATAGTTATAGGGCATATCTATCTGAAAGCCCACCTACAATGAGGCGGTACATGTGTGTGTGTGAATGTAGAGGCCCCCTACAATTTTATAGGACATATAGAAAAATTTGCTTGGCTGACCCCTTATAATAGTAGGAGGATTATAAATGATAGAATGATCACTACCATACTGCACTCAATTTTTAGGACCCTACCAACCCCTATTATATTAGTAGGATGCCCCTATTATTCGCTTCAATTAGTCTATTTGGGCCTTTGTGAATTTTGTATATTAGGGATGAGGGTAGCTTCCTGGTTGAAACCTAGCACTCCCAAGCCCTAGCCAACACACTACTTCTTGTAGACAACCATAGCCAGAACCCAATATGTACTCAGTCCAACTATGTAGGGTGCATTCTCACTTGGAATTAACTAAGTGGGTCTCCTTGATTTCTATGTGTTAGATATAAGCTCTCCCTCCCATATAAGTGATATGTGCCAGTCTTCTAGTCCATAAACTCTACAATGGAGAATCATTGTAGGGTAAAAGGACAAAACAATGTCACCCTTTTGTAAAGGAAAAGGCTAACAAAAGTACAACTGTTCAACTTCAATGACGTAAAATTGGTATTATTATTTTGAATTTGGAAATGAAGTAAACTAATGAAATGTGCATAAATGGATGAAGTTTAGAATTATAATTTTTAATAATTATTTGGAATAAGAATTGATATATTTTCCTAATTTTAATAGATAATTTTTTAGCTGTTGAAAAATGTTGAAAATTAGGGTTCTAGTTTCCACCACAAAACTATATGGAAATAACCTTATTTTCCCTTTTATCTCATACTATGTTATAGCTAACATATATATCTAGAACAAAAAAAAAAAAACAAAAAGGCTTTAGACCTATATTTTCTCTTTTATAATGATTCAAATTTTAATTCACCTGAAATCGATAGTTTTTATCTCCCACCACATTTTTCAAAACAAGTATATTCTAACTAGGAGAAAAATTATACATTCTTGAAGAGAATTCCCTCCTCTAGAACATCATATAATTTTAAAAAAAAATTGATACAATTTAATATTTGTTTCTTTCTCAAAATCGACATCTTCTCAAGTGTTAAAATACATGCTTGTAGAATTTTTTAATTACCATGTAGTATATCCAATTAAAACACTATAAACTTTATATGAAAATATTATTGACTATGAGCTCTATAAAATGGTATTTATATATTATTAAAAAAATAGTAAGAGTTACTGAAATGCCATTTTTTTATGACATAATTTTATTTCTTTAGTAATTGGATACAAACTAGTATAAAACATGCATTTAATAGACATTTCCAATTGGAAAAGTGTGAGACCACATATAACTTAGCTAAAATGAATTAATCTGGATTATATGTTGGAACAAAATTGATTTTTAGATAGAAATACTCAAATCCAGTCATTTTGATAAGTCGGCTTGAAAGGTGACACAACTCTGTACTTTTACCTTGTATATAAGTGACATGGTAGGGGTCGCTAAAGTAAAGGGAGACTAGTTGGTCAAGCACATCTATCTTTATCTCCCTCTCCCGGTTGGAAGAGCGCAAATCAAATGCATATCAGTTATATGACGAACAAGTGTCAAAGTTAAGGGGTGTTATGTTGGTGATGAAGTTATTAGGTCTAATGAATGCCTTGCTCGATGATAGGGAAGATGATAGGGAGTATAGTCCACTAAGATAATTAGGGGGGGGAATCAATTATCCAATTAAAACAATTATCAACCTTAATTAATCTCAACCATTCAATCAAAGTAAATAACAACCATACCAAGATGCACGTACACAATTACACCAGATTTGTTAACTAGGGAAACCCTTGGTCAGAGGGAAAACCCTAGTGGGAATGATGCCCACAAGATGATGTACTAATATAAATATTCTTTGCTAGAGGATGGACCTTGTTAGAAGTCTATTACAACATTTAGTACATATGAGTTCATGTTAGGAGAGTTTGAATCCCTATTAGGAGATTCCAACCCTGTTAGGAGTTGTAGAAGGCAGAAGGACCCACTATCCAAACAACTTCTGGGGCAAGACCACTGAACTCATTGTCCAACTGATCTCTCAACTATTCCTTGCAGAATAATTGTCTGCACTATACTTTAACCACTTTCCTCTATCTTGTCAACTAGATCAATCATTGTCAGACCTTGTAGACTAGGTCATGCACCTTAAATCTCACAATAAAACCTCAATGGTGAAGTTTTCTTCACCTTTGCTTTGCTTTGCTTATCTTCACATTCTGCTCTTTGTGCTTCTTACAATGATTCATTATATTCCTTGTATGATAAAGGAAAATATCCTTCCTTTATATTGAATCCATAAAACAATTCACTTAGTCAGCTATTACACCTTCTCAATTAATTATTATAGGACCTCAATAAGAACACATTACACTTAGCAATAACATTGATCTTTCGACTTCTAACTTGAATAACTTTATGTAGGTGTGTCATTGTGACGACTGAGCTTAGCTACACCATCTCTAGAATGTCTTCTTCACATCTTTAACTTTGGCTTCTCAAAACAACAACTTTGCTGAGAGATATAACGAGTTTACCAAAACATGCTTCTGTAAACTCTATCTCAAAACATTCTTTAGCAAAACTTGCATACTTCTTCAAGACTTAATATCTTATGCTTCCGAGGTTAGCTGCATTTACTAGACACTTAGTATTATCTCCCTATAGCCTCGCTTAGTGAAAATGCTCAACTATGTACGTGCACCAACATGATCTTTACCATTGTTCTTCTATCAGATACCATAGAAAACTGTTATGTTGATATCAATAACAAACACAGTCATGAATGTAACATATCATCATGATAATGATCTAATCACGTTTCTACAATACTCCCCCATAGAAGTATCATCAACATTCATGCTTACAACAATCTCCTTGTTTGGCATTGATGGCAACATAAATGAAAAACATCTAGTTCTAGAAATACCAACTTAAAAAGACTGTTATTCTTTCTAAATCCTCTTCATCAATCATCATTCTCCCCATTGATATAACTCAATGTACTCTATATCAAATTGTTTTTCATGATGTAGCCTCTCCCCCATTCACATCAATGTCAAAGGTTTCAATAACCATCAATCTCTACAACAACTATCTCTGACTTGCTCAAGTGTCCAAAGACATTGTTCAAAATAACATCTAACAAGAGTCCTAGATGACTTTGTCCATTACAGATACTCACCCATATAGGATAAATCAACATTTAGTCCAAACAAACAATAGTGCTTTGTTACACAAGACTAATGCACTCTTACATCATCTACTCTGATGTAGGAAGGGGCATAACCCCTAGCATACATCGCAAATATTCAAAAGTCTCTTTGGGAAGAGGCTCTGTGAAACTATCCACAACCTGCTCTCTGGTGCTTACATACTCCAATCTAATTAACTTTTATGCATCTCTCTCTCTCTCTCTCTCTCTCTCTCTCTCTCTCTCTCTCTCTCTCTCTCTCTCTCTCTCTCTCTCTCTCTCTCTCTCTCTCTCTCTCAACAACATGTGATATTTGATAGGAATGTGCTTAATCTTAGAATGCAACACTAGATTCTTAGACATATTCACTGTGCTTGTGTTATCACAATGTATGACAATAGGTTCAATGAATTCTATCCTTATATCCTTTAGCATCTGCTTCATCCAAACAACTCGATTAAAATTATTTGTTGCTACAACATATTTTTCTTTTGTCGTACTTTGTGAGGTATAGTCTTGCTTCTTGCTTAACCAAGAAACCAATCTTCCTCCAATAAAGAAGGCTCCACCACTGGTGCCCTTTTTGTCATCGATATTGCCCGCCTAATCAACATTAGTATAAGCAAATAAAGTAAAATCATTAGATCTACCATACCATATTCCAAACTCTGGTGTTCCTTTAAGATATCTAAATATCCTTTTGACTGTTGCATAATGTGCTTCTCTGGGATCAGCTTGAAATCTTGCAAAAATTCCAACTGCATTTTCTATATCTGGCCTTGTGTGAGTCAGATATTGCAACCCTCCAATCACAGATCTGTACTTCTTCTGCTCAATAGTAGGTGTCTCATCCTTTGTAGATAACTTGTATCTAGTTACCATAGGTGTTCTAACTAGTTTACATGTTTCCAAACTAAACCTTTTCAGTAGATCTTTCAAATACTTAGTCTGAGAAATAAAGATTCCTTCTTTGTCCTACACCATTTATAATCCTAGGAAATATTTCATCTCTCCTATCATGCTAATTTCAAATTCCTTCTTCATTTCTTCTGCAAATTTGTCACTTTCATAATCAATAAAGGAGTAGTCAGCAAATGAAATCAAGGAGCTGTTAACCAAAATTTGCTTCCATAACTCGATTAATTAGCCACCCTCATTAATAAAGGAGGCCTTACTAGGTTGACATAGGAGTTGTGCTTTCTTAGGTTGACCATTAAATTGTAGGGCCCAAATAGAGTGAAGGTAAGGCCCTATTATCTATTAGACCTCACTGTTGTCACATAGGTTTGCACCCTTGTCCAAGGCCTATGCGCGAGGACAACCTAGTGAAACATGGAAACAACCTCCAAGCTGTGGGACTTGAACTACGAGGTTGAGTCTTCGGAGAAGGCCGGCTTCCTCTTACTATCAGGGTGCACCTATCTATTCTCAAAAGGGAAAGGGAGAAAGAGAGCGTCAAAGCAAATCTACCTAGTCTAATCTAAGGTGGTGATGCACCAAGACAGAGTGTTCAGATTCATTCCTGCCCATATATATACTACAAAACCAAAATAACATGCAAAAGTCATACACATCCAGACTTATATCGATCAATAATCACATACAGATCAGAAGAAACCAACCGAATGACACTAGGAAAAGGAGATTTCACTTATGTATTATTCGATAGGCCAAAGATAGATACAGTATGCAGATCATTGATCTCAACAATACACCAATGGGAGGCAAAGTGATGCACATTCACACTGATGGCCAAAAGAGATGACACAGGCTATTACATGGCTCAAAGATAAAGGGGGTTTTACACTGTAAGTCTGCAAGCAGTAGCAGAGAAAATCAGGAAGAATCGACCCTCAGAACAGATCACGAAACTGCCTTTATAGATCAGGCACAACTGAAGATTTTCGCGTTACATTCACTTCTTACCTATTGGCATTAACTTCCTGTCTTGAGAATCCAATCAGGGATCTGGATTGAAATCCTGGCCTGCATATCGAGAAATCTCATTTCTTCTGAGAAGAGCCTGGAGAAGATAGAAACGGCGCCACAACATTCCCTGACATGGTAGATGGATCGACCGGATGGGTGGAGTGTCCTTATGTCCTGCATTCATTCCTGGTAGGTCAGAAATGATCGCGAAGATCAGATCGCAAGATACGTCGATCGCCTCTGCATCTTGGTTCATGAATCAAACTGGCCTATTAGCTGCCTTGATTTCTTATATGCCGACTCGCCCACGAGGGCCAATCGTAATCCTTTGTCTTGCCACTTGGAGAGTCCTTTCGCGGTTGACCGCCTTCATCGAACTAACCGCGCCACCTTATCACCTAACCGCTGGCCGTTAGCTAATTGCCACGTCGAAAACCGAAACGCGAGGACACGTGTCTTCCGAGCGCTAACTCGCTATTGTAAAATTCGCGCAGTTCCTCCATGGCGAGATAGTGCCGACCCTAGATTCCTGCAGATCTGATGGTGGAGAATCCACCCCTTAATGCGCTAATTGTATCAGGAAATTTGGCCCCTCAACATATCTGTGTTCTGACTCGGCACACGTGGTTGTTTTTGATTCGCCGTGGACTCTCTTTCTTGTGACTGGGTCTCCATCCGAATCGGCGCCACCTCAATGATGCATCCGACGAGACCTGACCCCACGACACGTGTCAGTCGGGCGCGATGTCGCCATGGTAAAAATCTTGCAGCCTCGCTAAGGCGACATGGTGCCTACCGTTGATCTCATCAAATCTGACGGTGGAGAACCTGACCTTTTGTAACCCTCCATTCCTATTGATTCGCCGGGCCCGCCAACACGTGGCGTCCCCCTGTTGGTTCGTCAGTCACCCCACCCTATCTGCTTCTGACGGCATGAAACGCAGCCCCGCCAGGACACGTGGCGCATGGGTGCTATGTCACTGATGCTAAAGTCTGGGCAGCTCCTGATGGCGAGATAGCGCCAGCCGTAGATCTTGCAGATCTGACGATCAGAGCGACCTCGTACTTCACTTGCCATCCCTCCTGAAAACTACTGGGCCCGTGGTTGCAATGTCCTGACATATACACATGGCATCATCCGGTTGGTGAACCCGAGACTTGATCCGTAGAATGGCCACGCGGCGGATGGGCGCTATGTCACCATGATAATATTTGCGCATCTCCGCCATAGCGAGATGGCGCCATCCGTTGATGCAATCAAATCTGACGGTGGAGATCGCAAACCTTGACTATGCCAACCGTACTGATAGAGACTCCAGCCTGGTTACACGCGGCGGTTCCTCACTGGCCCATTGGAACACCACTAGGCAATCTTGCGACTTGGCCTTACAGGGTGACCACGTGTCGACCAGGCGCCATGTCGCTATGGGAAAATCGAGGTTAAATTTCCATAGCGCCATAGCGCCCAACCGATGACGTGTCCCTATCTGTGCATGGTTCTTTTTGATTCGCTGCCGTGACACGGGCTCCGCCAACTAGGCAGATGAGGTCGCAATGGGGCCCAATATTTGCCTGAAGTTCTCGCCGTTTATTTTCTTCGGCCCGCCAAACTTTACCCGATCGTCGCAACATTTTTTCGGCAATGTGACCCGCTCGCCGTCGTGAGCATCTTTGCCGGGCCCACCAAACACGTGTCGTTCGGGCGCAATGTCGCCGATACTATCTCCCGTGCAACTTTCGATGACGAGATCGCGCCTACCGTCGATCCATCTAAAATCTGACGGTCACAGAACCTTGGCGAGTCGGGGCATTAAAATAACAATTTTTTGGCTAACCGTTGAACAGGCCGCGGATTTGAATTTAAATCTTTTGGCGGTAAAACCAGAGGTAACACTCACCAATAAGGGAGTCATTACAAAGTATATCGAGGAGACATAATTAGCTTGCTATCTTGTTACTAACTTCTGATGAGAACTACTCATTCTAGAGGAATTGAGTTGCTACTTACTGGCTTGCTAAGTGGGGAGGTAGTCACTGGTTGGCTTTGTCTGACTGTCTTGCACTCCCTACAGTCCTAACATTGGAACCAACAATAGAGACCCTACTATTTTAAGGGTCATCCTATGGTATTAACCTACTAGCCCACCTCCAATTATTATTGCCCCAAATATTGATGATGGTATACATGTGTAAACCCCAGTTGAGCTGGAATTAAATCAACTTCATCTGGAACTAGAGGATATGAAACTTCCCTCTCCTCCCCTTAAAAAAGCGGGGTGGGGGGGAATAGGTGTATTTGCCCTCAAATTACACGGGTTGGATCTGCCCATGAAGGATACCAAGGGTAAGGGGAAGGTTGACGAATAGGCGGTAAGAATGCTAACTTTAATGCTTGCCATCGAAATGGAATCAGTGTTGCAAGAAAAAACTGACAGATCTTAGTCATGTTACGTATTTAGGTTGATTAAACCTTCCTTTCATCCAAATAGTAGAATAATAGGGCCTTCTAGTTGAATCCCATCCTATCCTGCTAGTGGTAGAGCCATCCTTTACACAGAGGTACCTACCTAATAACTAACCCTAAAATTATTTTTTCCCTAGATGCTACAAGATCCTCAATTAATGTCATAATCATTCAAGACCGCTAACCCTTCATTATTATTGCACCTAACACTATATCTTTAACTATCCCCACCCCGCGATCAACAAAATATAGATTCTATACTAGTGGCTGGTCGAGATCAATACTATGAAAGGGGGGCCTTTGCATCAATATAGGGGGTATGCATGTAGGGGTTCGATTGATTAGCTCTTGAATTAGCTATCAAACTATCGTTGGTTCCACATCAACAAAATAAACAATTGGTTATGGGACTGGATCAATCAAACCCCTAAGGGGCTTTGTAAACCGAATCTCTAGTAGGCACTGGAATTGGATGAGATAGTGGATTTGCATCAAATGGGCTATGCATCTAGCAAAAGTTGACCAAGTGATGGACCTCTAACACATGTGGAGGCATCTATACATGTTACCATAAGTCTTGTCCCAACATTAACGAGTGTGTATACGACTAAACATAATAAAAGGAGCTTAATAAAGAAGCTAAAATGGGGTAGCACTTTACAGATGCCTCCTTCCATCCTTGGCCCTACTAATTGTAGCTCGCATACAAGTAACAAAAGCCTTCATAGTGCACCCTTGGGCGTAATATAGCATGATCGGCCACTGTACGTGATATAACATGATCCCCACAAGCCAAAGAAGCTTTGTCATCACGAGATGCCAAAAATGCAATTTTCAAGTATGCCATATCTAGAATAAGCTATAAGAGCTACTATAGGTCCATCCCTATTGCTCATTGTAGCAAATTATCCAGTTACATATCCACCAACAAATCCTTCGGTTCAAGCATACCTAGGTGCATGCAATTCCAGAACTACTAGTGTTGCAGAGATCAAAATCCAAATGCAATAACAAGGCTAGCATCCTCACTAGCATCATCATCGACATCCTATTGAGAAAGAAGCATTAGAGCTAGAAGCAGGGGTGAGCACAGATTCGATTCCTTACCTATTATAATAAGCAAAGGCAGGGACCACCCACCCATAGGGGCATGTTTATATCTATATCTTGCAACATATCGAGATTTTGCATGGGTTGTTCATGATGATTTGCTTGTTATGTATACATGAGCTGTTAATGATTGATCGACCACCAACAAACTCTGATTGTTTTGATTCCTTACACTGTCTTGATTTTGCATTTGAAATTGAATTCTTATTTGTGATATGTGAACTCTTTTGTTACTTTGCTATGGCTTATGACCTATAGTTCTATATCTACATAACTAATGGTTTAAATCAGCCGTCTACACACACCTTCATCCCTTGAACACATTGCTTAACTTGCCTTGCGCCTCATTATGCATGTAAGGTGCCCCTTAGCCTAAATGTGTTGTTGTTGGGCATGGTTTCGTATTGTTTCTTACATATGGCCGTATCTATTTACTCGAAATCACCACAACCCCCTACTATTCTAAAGGCCAAATCAAACCCATATTCAACCACAGATCCAGGGGCGGGCAAAATCCATGACATACCTTAGCAAATGCTAGTGTGCATGCTCACTCTTGCCTATAAAATGGTAGGGAGTTGTGCATAGGCATGTTACATAGAGAATCCACCTTGGGGGGGGGGGGGGATAGAAAGAAAGGCATAATGGTTCACTCGACCATCTTCACAGTAATGAAAGAGCTCCTGCAGGAATGCCTGACTTCCAATTCTTTGTGTAGAAGAGGGAACCTTACTCTAATGCTCGATGGAGTCCACCGGGTGGGTTGGTCTTATATATATATATACACTAGTCTTTATTTTCAACCACATGGTCAAATGAGTTCTACCGACACTTTTAGAATATTTGAGAAAAATGCAATTATTTGTTGAATTTGTAAAAAGTTGTCCAACAATTCTAATTTGCAATTACATTACCAAAAAAATCAGTGCAATTCTTTCTTGTCAGCCACAATTTGAAAATATAATTCATATAGATATAAAGAACATTCCACTAAGAAACAATTTCAATCAATTCAAACTATTCCTTCAAGTTTACAAAAGTCTAATAGTTTGTTTGTAAATAAACTACATAGATCACAATACAACATTTTCACATTCATCAACTTGCAAGCTAAAATTGAAACCCACAAATTACCAACTTGCACCTTCATATTTTATATAAATAAAAACTTTTGTAATGTAACTCTTCTCAATTTTACATCAACAAAACATACACTACTTGATTGGAAAAAAATTCTTAAACCATAAACAACAAAAAAAGTATAACAATTAAAAGATTTTGAAATTTAATTCATCAATTTTCCAATATTAAACTCACAACTCTAAAAACGTATCATATAATGCACCATCAATCAAATAACAACTTATCCACAATACTACACCCAATTTCTTCACAACCACACCCATCATCATTAGGCTATCAAACCATTGCAACTTGTCTTCCCTCACTATTACCCTAACTAGTGGTAGGAACATGATTCTTGCATTCCCTATTATTTCTTTATATAAAAAGGGATTCTAGTTAGATCTCAAATGAGGTAATGCCCTTAAGTAATGAAAAAAATTGAAAACCAAATAATGGAGGAAATTTTTAAAATTTGAGTGAATGCAAACTCATCGTTTGGGAACTACAATCTGCAAAGGCGGGAAGGCCTGGACACTTGGCGGGAATTCTTTGATTTTGCTAAATTCTCAAAAGAGAGGAAAAAAAAAAAAAACTTCCCGAGGGTTTCTGACTCTAAATATTTTCTTTTTCACATCTATACATATTTCCTCTATAAATACCTTGTGTTAACGTTACCGCCATTTCGATTCAGTAAAGCAAACCGAAGGAAAAAATTTACCCGAGTGTTTTGGAAACCCTCCCTTCGCTCGCTAAGGGTTTGTGAATTTCTCAAACCCTTGACCTAGTCGAGGTCGTCGGATCGATTCTCTGAGCTGCCATGGCTAAGCGTAAGGTTGAGAGCGCGTCCGCATCTTCGTCTGAAGCAGACCCCTCTTCTTCCGAAGAAGAGCAGCAGCGGAACAATACTGATGAATTGGGCCCCGACGATGAGGAGGAGATCGAGGCCGTGAACAGGATGGCTCCCTCTGAGGAAGAGGATGACGATGCCGAAGCAGATGATCCTGCTGCAGATGCATCTACTCCAGACGCCGACACTGCAGAAGACGACGAGCTCGCTACGGATGACGATGTAAATTAAAATCCTTGGTTTATTTTGCCCTAGAGTTGTACATGCTCTTCTACAGTTTCCTCTATCTGCCTATATTGAAATTTTTACTTGGGCATTGAAAATGAGTGCCAAATAGCTCCGAGTCAAATTGAGCCAGCGTTTATTTGGCATTGCTCTCAGAGAAATAAGGAATGTTCTGGAAGTAGGCTTTATGTTTTTTAATGTGTCTCCGTGTTTGGTCCCGACATGAAAATTTGAAATTATGAGGAAATGACTTTCTTTAGTTGCCTTGTGAACTCTATATGTATTGAGCCCGTAAATGTGTATGGATTTTGAGCTACATATACTTCCCAGCCCTATGTTATGTTTCAATTTTACTAATTAAAAGCTGTGAAACACCATGTCCGATTTTTGTTGAAGAATATTGGCTTTCCTTGGTTAGGAGAGACGTGTTCTGTTGAAAAAAATTCCAGTCATTTTACATTCGATATAATTAACTTATAGGTTTGGAAGGATTCAATAGGATTGTGGATGTGAAGAAACTGATTATATGTTCTTCGTATCTTTTAATAATAAGAAACTGTTTATGATTGGATTTACTCAGGGTCAAAGAAAGCCAGTGAGTGCAGGGGTTGCAAAGCGTGAAAGACAAAGGCTGAAAGAGCTTCAAAAGCTCAAAAAAGACAAACTTCATCAAGTGCTGTCACAACAAAATGCATTGATAGATGCCGATATGGTAATATGACATATTAAATAATTCATAACCATGATTAGTTATATAGAGCTTCAGTACTAATCGATATAGTTTTCTTTGTTTTCATGTAAAGTATGCGTTCATTTTTTATTTCTAGATGGTTTCGGTATAAATTAGCCCAGCGATATTCTCGGAGCCAATTAACCAATTTCTTTAGAATAATTTTAACGCTTAATAATTTACTAAAATTAGTGATAGATCCAATAATAAAAATAGCAAGGATTATTTTCTACCTTCTTAAGGAATGCTTCTCTGTTATCAGAACAACAAAGCAAAAGGGCGACTTAAGTATTTACTCCAACAAACAGAGATTTTTTCTCATTTTGCTCAAGGTGCTGAAGCAGCTGAAAAAAAACCAAGAGGAAAGTGAGTACGGCTACGTCTATACTCTCTGTCGAGCAGTGTGCGGTTGATTTGTTTCATCTACCTATTGTTTCTCTGAAGCTAGCTTGAAATTAAATTGCTTCATTGTAATGAATTTCCCTTTTTATGATGGCAGGGGCCGGCATCAGTCAAAGAAAACTGAGGAAGAAGAAGATGAAGAATATTTGAAGGAAGAAGAAGATGCTCTTGCTGGTTCTGGAAGTACAAGATTACTCACACAGCCATCATGTATGATTCTTTGCCATCTAGTTGCAGTTGAATTACATTGTGGATTGGGTTTTTAGTTTATAGAAATGGGAGGAGTCTGATGTGATCTGAAGATATTCGCTGTCTCCCCTTGTCTGTTGATTTTGAGCACTCCTTATTCTGCTTCTGTTAGTGGTTGTTGTATATCTTGTATTTAGTTTCTGTTCTCTGATAGTATTTTCCGAGTAGTTGTCTCTTAATCCTTTTTGAACTAATGGAATAGATCTGTTGCATTGAAATACACCATTGTTTTCACTTGGAATGACTTATTAACTAGATGGGTGTCTAGTATAGTTGGGACAATTTAGTGTCTTTCACAAAAATTGAAATGATATTATGTTATGATTAATCATTGGTTTAGTTAGGCCTGTGAAGGTGGAACAAGGAAAGAATGCAACATGAGCTTTTTTGTTCTGTTATGTTGAAGCATTTGCTTCTCATGGGCTGTTATTTTAGCTGGATTGGGCCAGCACCCTTTCTATTTAATTTGAAAGGGGTTTTACAATAAAGTTTTCCTTCAATATCTTCTTTTACTACAAAATGCCCCACTATTCTATTTGCGGACTTGCTTTTATTCCGCACCTATGGCTGCACCAGAGGCAAAATCACAGCCCATTGACCTTCTGTTTATCTTCTATATATTAATTTGCAATTAATGCATAAGTACATCATACTAGGATGATTGTATCATTAAACAAAAAATCAGCTTTATCAGTGACCGCCTTCTTTAGCTGTGTGCATTGTACTCTTTGTTTCCCAGAGTCCCCTAATTCCTGCCCATGGATTCTCAGAGCTCCCTTCCCCATTCTTCTTGGCTCATGCTTTCAGATTCTCCTGATGTGGGCTATTTGTGTTATCACAGTGCAATCTGATTTGCAGCAGTCATGGGCTGGCCTTTTGGCAATGTCCTTGACATCTCTGGTGCTGTCCTTAATCCACTCTTCACCTGAGTCGGGGGGAGCCTGAACCTCTTCCTCTTCGTTATTGTTGCTGTTCATCCCAAGATCTTCCTATTGCTTGCACACTCTGGTCCATTGTTAACTGGGTGGGGGACGATGTATGCCAGTCTCTGCAGGGAGTCCACATTCCTATTGATACACCCAAATGCTCCTTCAATTCATCCAGCTCCACTGTTACAATAAGAGGAAACCTTGTCACCTTGTGCCCCTGGTGATATAGTAGTGCTGTGGGACAGGTATCTTGTTTTCCCTATCAACATTGTTCAAGACTATCAATTTTGCCAAGGTAGGTGTGCTTGAATTGCTTCTTACACGGTTGCCTTCCCCTTTGGCACTTTTCGGGTCAGGGCAAAGGCCAAAAACATTGCAAGGATGCCTGTATTGATCCTGTATTTGTGATGAGACCACAGAATTAATATTAATTATGTAAGGGCAAAGGTCAAAAATGTTGCAGGGATGTCTGTGTTGATGCTATATTTGTGGTAAGATCTCAGAATTAACACTACATATTAAGTGTTGCTTTTTTGTTAGTGACTTCTGGAAAGTTTCTCAAGCTAGTTACTGGAATGCAGATTGTACAGTCTAATGATTTTAACAAATTGAATTATACATAAATCAATTATTTTACCAAGCGAATAGATGGGTACTTAAGATCTGATTGTTATTTCATTTTGACATCCTGTACTGCAAGATTTCTTCTCTTTCAAGCAATAAAAACACATTAAATATTTTTACATTTAAACTTTATGGAGAAGACATCTTGATAATGCAAGTGATAACAAGTTTTCTTCGATGTCATGATGACTGCTTCTCTAGCTGTGAAACTTTCTTGATGGTTGAATTCTCTCTCTACTTGAAGCTAATTTATTGACTTATTTTTGTCCTTATAGAAGAGTATACTCTGAGTTGGTTGCTCCCATTGACTGACATTGGATTTTGGGCATTTGTGTATATCAAAGTTCAATGCAGCTCTGTTTTGAAAGATCTCAACAATAAAAACATTCTTTCTGGCAGTGTCAACATTTTAATTAAAATTTGTTTGAGTGGGTCTGTTTTGTCAAAAACCTAAATATCAAAATATGTAACCCAAATTTCAGGAAAAGTCATCAAAATCTGTCAACTGCAACTCAGGACAAGTCATCATATATGTAATCTGCAACTCAGGGAAAATCCTTAAAATATGTAAGCTGTAACTCAGGGTAATTCGTGGCCTGTTAATGTAAACTGCACAAATTAGTTATAGTATTTTTTGTGTTCATTTTGTTTTGTCCTTACATGACATGAAAACTTTTGCATCTGATTAGTTTGGTTTTGTTGTGCAATGTAATAGGCCCTTGACATCAACATGTGGGCTTTTTTATATTCTTGTTTTAACTAGGCCCTTGACATCAGCATTTGGGCTTTTTTTATATTCCTGTTTTAACTGGTTTGTTACATTGTTTAATATGTCTGATTAATTAATTCATCAGATAGTTATATCAAATTTAAGTTAATTTATTTGAAATAGAAATAAAGTCAGCATATATTAAGACATAAGTCCTGTTTCTCTGCAACACTTGACTTTTGTATGTGGAGATGATCGTTGCTGCAATTGATTCTTCTACTTCATGGTTAACTTGGAGACATCTTTTGTGATTTTTGCTGTTATTTTATTGTTTATGTTCAGGCATTCAAGGCAAAATGAGAGATTACCAGTTAGCCGGATTGAACTGGCTCATCCGATTGTATGAAAATGGGATAAATGGAATACTTGCAGATGAAATGGTAGTATACATTCTCGAAACTTATTATATTATTTGAATGTAGTTTGTTTCTACAGAAGACTTTATGTAAATGCATTAAACATTTACTTTTCCTCTTTATTTTACAGGGGCTAGGAAAAACCTTGCAAACAATCTCCTTACTTGGATATTTACATGAATTTCGAGGAATATCAGGCCCACACATGGTTGTGGCACCCAAATCAACCCTTGGTAATTGGATGAATGAGATTCGACGATTCTGTCCACTTTTGCGGGCAGTGAAGCTTCTTGGAAGCCAAGAAGAAAGGGTTTGTATTTACTGATGAATATAATTACCCAATTTTAACCTATATCGTTTTTAAAGGATTGTTAATCAGTTACTGATGATTTTTTTGGCCTTCTTAAATTATGTAGGCAAACATCCGGGAAAATATGTTGGTACCAGGGAAATTTGATGTGTGTGTCACTAGTTTTGAGATGGCAATTAAAGAAAAAACAGCACTTAAACGATTCAGTTGGCGATACATCATTATTGATGAGGCACATCGAATTAAGAATGAAAATTCGCTTCTTGCAAAAACAATGAGAATCTACAGCACCAATTACAGGCTTCTTATAACTGGGACACCTCTTCAAGTATGATGCATCTCTAGTCTTTCCAAGACTTATATTATGTTCCTATGACATTCTTATGCTGACATGTAACTTGACTTTGTGGATGTTGGTCCAATACGAATGAGTCTTATAGCTAGTAGAAGCAGCCTTGTTACTTGCTAACTATTATTTAAATGGTCTATTTGCTTGTGCTTGCAGAACAATCTCCATGAACTTTGGTCATTACTGAATTTCTTACTTCCAGAAATTTTTAGCTCTGCTGAGACTTTCGATGAATGGTTCCAAATATCTGGTGAAAATGATCAACAAGAAGTTGTCCAACAGCTTCACAAGGTACTTTAGTCAAATTTCTTTTGTTATCTACTATTTTTTGGTAATATGTATGCATTAAACATGGGTCTCCTTGGCTAAAATTTGTTTCACTTGAAGGTTCTTCGACCGTTTCTGTTGCGGAGGCTTAAATCTGATGTTGAGAAGGGTTTGCCCCCTAAAAAGGAAACAATATTGAAAGTAGGGATGTCAGAATTGCAAAAACAGTTTTACCGAGCCCTTCTTCAAAAGGACTTGGAGATTGTCAATGCTGGAGGAGAGCGTAAGCGCCTACTGAATATAGCTATGCAACTGAGAAAATGTTGTAACCATCCATATCTTTTCCAAGGTGCTGAGCCAGGACCACCTTATACCACTGGAGACCATTTAGTCACAAATGCAGGTAAGTGTTGGTTTGGCATATCACTGTGGGTTCTATTTGATACTATCTTGGGTTTTGCCACACTTGTAGGTTTAATATGTTACTTTTGCTAATTATATCATCTTGGGTTTTGCCATTTAACAGGCAAAATGGTTCTTTTAGACAAGCTTCTTCCAAAGCTGAAGGATCGTGATTCCCGAGTTCTCATTTTTTCTCAGGTTAAGTTATAGTTTAATGAAATTGTTTTAGAGTAGTATTCTTTACCATGCAAGAGCCTGCCTGAATATTTCTTGTCTTCTACAGATGACCAGGCTATTGGACATTCTGGAGGATTATTGTATGTACCGAGGATATCAGTATTGCCGAATTGATGGAAATACAAATGGCGAGGAGCGTGATGCTTCAATAGATTCTTTCAACCAAGAGGGCAGTGACAAATTTATTTTCTTGCTTTCTACCAGAGCAGGAGGTCTGGGCATTAACCTTGCCACTGCAGATGTTGTCATTCTGTATGACAGTGACTGGTATGCACCTGTTATATGAGGAATATTATAGTAGGCATGAACATTGCTACCAGAATCTAAAATTTTCAGGGTTACAGGAATCCTCAAGTAGATTTACAAGCGCAAGATCGTGCACATAGGATTGGTCAGAAGAAAGAAGTTCAAGTGTTCCGATTTTGTACAGAGGTTTGCCTTGTTACTTGAGTTGAACAAAATAATTCCAAGTTTTATTGTCATTTTTTAAGATTTACTCTTGTTTATAATTGCAGTATACTATAGAGGAGAAGGTGATAGAGAGAGCTTATAAGAAACTTGCACTTGATGCTTTGGTCATACAGCAAGGACGTTTGGCAGAGCAGAAAGGTAATATATCATTTAGGCTTTTGGGTCAATTGCAGTGATTACATGCTAGTTCATTTTATTTTTATGAATCAAGGTATAGCCCTGCTGCCTATTAAACTTAATGGTTCACTTTTGTTTTTGCATTAAAAGCTCTATTTGTTGTGTAAGTGACCATCAGTGCTGGTTGCGTTCACAGTTTTCCAGTTCACCTGGCAAATGTTTTCAAAATGTCACATTTGATGCTACTAAATAGAATTATTAAAACATGTGGAGGTGTCTTGAGTTCGAGTCTACTTGAGCTTAACACATAATAATAATTAATCTGAACAAATAATAATAAGTAAATAATCTAGGCTTTGGCCCATTATCTATAAAGAAGAAATAGGGCCTTTTGCATGAGGCAGGGCCTCTTTTTTTGATAAGAAATAAAATTAAGATGTTAAAACTTTTTTTTATCTTTGCAATAGCTCATAATAAGAGCTGTTCAGTTTTCATTCTTTTATTTTCTTAAGCACTTTAGGAAAGTGCTTAATTCAACGTGAACACTGTTGAATATAAAGCTTGATATTTTTGTAATGCCAGGCATTTGGATGAAGTAAAATAAATATTCTTATCTAAAATGCAACTCTCAGGAAGTTCCCAAAAGTGAAATCCGAGGACACTGTTGCCATTCTGTTTGAATTTCTTTTGGAAAAGTTTGGAGATCGAGTAAATAAATGCTTTTGGGGTATCATCAAAATAAATTTATACAACTTGGGTAGTCTGAAATCCCTGAGGTCATATTGAACAATGCTGAAGCTAAAGTTCTGATGCCTTAATCTAATATTTGTTCGGGGGGGCTGGGACAAAACTAATGAAAGACATTATTTGAATCTTCATGGAGACAGCTGTAGGAAATTTGTTAAAAAAGATGGACCCAAAATATTCCTGCGGAAAATAAATCTGTTAACATTTGGAATGGAATCATGTATGCTGTTTCTGTGAAATCAATTTTTTTGTAAACTTTTAATATTCTTATCTTATGAATATCATATGCTGTAATTATCACTAATCAATGTGCCATTCTACGTGCATGGTATCACTCGTTGCTTTTTTGTTTTTATTTAGTGTTTCCAATGTTGAATATGAACATAGCATGAAATGGAGCCATGCCGCTTTGACTTGGGCATGACAAATGTTTCTTAGATGTGGAGGAATAACCAGAGAGAACACTGTTTTTTTGAAAACAAAAGATTTAGAGTTGTGATTGTCCCCACATTGACAATGTGTGAGACAAGGGAGCCTTAACAAGTTTGTACATGTATATTTACTGATCGGGTGGGGAATAGCTTAACAGATGCATTGTGATTTTCCCTGGCTTGTGATCATTTATAAAAGGTCTTAGAGAAATGACTATTTGCTGAACAATCATCATGGTGATGTATCTTCAGTTTAGTTTGATATGGTGTAGTTTTTTTTCCTTACTCTAGGACCACTTGAATATCAGATTTTATTATTTTGAGGTTGATAGCTAAAAGTAAATGCCTTTTCTTCACTGCGTGTTTTATAAAATTGGAACACAACCTGTTATTTTGGTGTATTGTGATGATGTTGGCAAAATGTAGATTATCTAGCTTGTATGTTGATGGTACTATGCTAATAGTATGGTTTGTCTTCTTGTTGCAGCTGTGAATAAGGATGAGTTGTTGCAGATGGTAAGGTTTGGTGCGGAGATGGTCTTCAGCTCAAAAGATAGTACCATAACTGATGAGGATATTGACAGAATTATTGCAAAAGGAGAGGAGGCTACGGCAGAACTTGATGCAAAGATGAAGAAGTTCACGGAAGATGCAATAAAATTCAAGATGGATGACAGTATGTGATCCCTTCCAAATGCATTAGTTCATGTGCTATGTCTTTTATGTATCTTTTGCTAAATTATGCACTAGCAAGTATTTGTTAATAGAATATAATAAGATGCTAATATTTGGGGAAAGAGTTGTATGAGATACAGGGTTTCCTATTTGAGGGGACAATATATGTATTGAATTAATCTGTGTTATTATATATACAAATGTGAATTTGAGTTGAGTTTGTAAAGATGATGCCTTGTGTTTGATGCAGATGCCGAGTTATATAATTTTGGCGATGACAAGGTCAGAAGAATTCCTGAAACTTTTGTTTTATAAAAATTGCCTGAGTGTTGTGTTACTTATCTTTGGATTCCTTTTTTCTTTTCGTTTGAAACTGATATCACTGATCTTTGGATGTCCTTTCATTTGAAACTAAGGATGACAGCAAGTTTGACCTGAAAAAGGTAGTTACTGAAAATTGGATTGAGCCTCCAAAGCGAGAACGAAAACGCAAGTATGTGTAATAAACTGATTGAAGTAAAATTATCAATTGTTTTACCTTTTAGTGTTTATTATAATTCTTTTGTGTTTGCAATGCAGCTACTCTGAGTCAGATTATTTCAAACAAGCAATGAGACAGGGGGGACCACCAAAACCAAGAGAGCCACGAATTCCTCGGATGCCTCAATTGTAGGGAAACTGAGTTACCTGTATTCTCTTATTTTGTTTGTATTGTAAATAGGTTTTTTTCTAACTTTTGATTATTTGTTGCTAGGCACGACTTTCAGTTCTTTAATACTCAACGATTGACAGAGTTATATGAAAAGGAAGTTCGCTATCTCATGGTTAGTTCCATTTTGCAGATTTTATAACAGTTTGTAATCATATTTATGACTCATTAGTAAATATGTTTATGCAGTTTGTAACCATTTCTCATGATCTGTCTCTAATCTGTAACCATTTGTATTTCATGTCTCAGTTGTGTTATCTGCAATGTTCTAACTTCATGTCGGACACCTTGTCAATTTTCTAAGTAGGTTTAATATTAATGATTCTATATACTTTGTCATTATCAGTTTTGGACAAGTCTAATGAAGCGTTTTATCAGTTTAATGATATGCCGATGTTTCTACTCACCTTTGAAATGATGGTGGCAATGTTTATTTTAAACTCAATTGTTCAACCATGCACTTTTTAGCATTTTAATGTCAAATGCTTCCTGACAAAGCTCTTACAAATTCAAAACCTCCTGAATTGGATATTGGGTGTGAGAGAGTGAAGTCATGAATGTCCAGCTCTGAGCCACCACTAGCGTCAGTTGTGGTCCATATGTGTGTGTGTGTGTATAACTAATTTCCATGAATCATATTATATTAATTTCTCCCAATATGTGTAATATATCTATAATTAAATACATATATAATATCTTCAATAGTTTAGACTCAGGTTTATTCGATTGAAGCTACCAAAACAATAACAATTTATGTGCTATTATATTTCCATTGCATGTATTCAGAGTATCACTCATTCACTAGAAATAAAAATTATGTGCTATTATAATTCCCATTGTTTACTTATTTTGGTCCTGCAGCAATCAAATCAAAGAAATCAAGCAAAAGATACCATCGGTGAAGGAGATGACACAGAAGGTATGCATGATTATGTTTTATGTTTTAGATTATTGAACATTTTTTTTCTGTTCTAAACCTCAGATCTTTCTGTCTAACATTTTTTTTTTAATTGTAGATGTTGGGGAACCACTTACTGCTGAAGAACAAGAAGAGAAAGAGCAGCTATTGGAGGAGGTGAGAATGGTGTTAAAAAAGGCTTTGATTATGATTATCAAGTTTAATTGTGTGAATGAGTGTTTAGCTGACATTAATGTGATGTACTAGGGATTCTCGAATTGGACTCGAAGGGATTTCAATACATTTGTACGTGCATGCGAGAAGTATGGTCGGAATGACATCAAAAGTATTGCTTCTGAAATGGAAGGGAAGGCTGAGGATGAAGTTGAGAGATATGCAAAGGTTTTCAAAGATCGGTATAAGGAGTTAAATGGTATGTTTGAGTATTAATTTCAGCATTTTTATTATTTAATGTCTGTACATGATCTAGAAGGAAGGTAGTGTGGTTTGTGGATCAATATTTGTTTGTTCTGTGATTATTTTGATGTGAAGCTTTAAATTTGTAAAGTAGTACATTATTGATCAGCTCACATAAATTTGTACCACTTTCTAAGTTCAAGATTTTGTCCAAGGTCTGTCTGATGAGTTGTGTGACTGCAGATTATGACAGAATAGTTAAAAATATTGAAAGGGGAGAGGCTCGAATATCTCGCAAGGATGAGATTATGAAAGCAATTGGGAAGAAGTTGGATCGTTATAAAAATCCCTGGTTGGAACTTAAGATTCAATATGGTCAGAATAAAGGAAAGCTGTATAATGAGGAATGCGATCGCTTTATGGTAACTTTTAGCTGCCAACCATACCCTCTCAACTACTCTTGCCTTATATTTTGGCTTTTTAATTAACCATTGGTTGATCTGGCTACTACTTTTAAGAAAAGCAAGAAACAGTTGAGTTGACAAATTGTAATTTTGACCTTTGAGACCCAAGTAGGCCTAGGTTGTACTAGAGGGGAACTCTTATCACTAGATATCTGAATGAGGGTTTTCTATTTGCAGTTGTGCATGGTCCATAAGCTTGGATATGGAAACTGGGATGAGTTGAAGGCTGCATTTCGAATGTCACCTCTTTTTCGTTTTGATTGGTTTGTTAAGTCTCGCACTGCAGCTGAACTTGCAAGGCGTTGTGATACACTCATACGATTAGTTGAAAAGGAAAACCAGGAAGTAGATGAAAGGGAGCGTCAGGCCCGTAAGGATAAGAAGCTTGCTAAGGTACAGGATAGGATTCATTAGTTGTTTATTTGCTTTTGTCCATGACTATATTTTAAATAATTTATACATATCCAAAGTACATTGACATAGTTGAGGCAAATAAAAAGTTTTTGAAAATGTTGGGATTTATAAAAGCTAATTGGCATGTATTGTTGAAAGTTAGTCATTGACAAAATTTGTTCGACTTCAGAACACAACACCTTCTAAAAGGCCACCTCCAAAGACTTTTGCTATTGAGCCTGCGTCCAGTACTGGTGGCATGTCTGCTAAGAGAAGAAAACAAGCCAGCATGGATGACTTTCTTAGTTCTGTATGTATATCTGTAGATTTCTGTTTGTTCAATTGCTTTCTTGACTTTTCATCTATCTTAAAACCCTGAGTATCTGTTTTATTGAAATATTATGTTGTACATGCAGCAGGGAAAGCAGAGGAGGTGAAAACTAATTTGTGAGGTTCAGCTGGTAATTTGTATGTCATTTATTTGGCAGTTCTGCCAAGCTGATTTTGTATTATATATCTTCATTTTTTTTTGAGCTGGGTAAGAGGCCGTGAGTTGCGACAAACAGGAGGGTCTAAAGCAACAACTTGGTCAGTTTGCTTTGGATTAATTTTGAGCGGACTGGCCTATAAATCCTTTTAAGGACAAAAAATCTTTCATTCAATTATCTGTGAGCATATTGGGCTTTTAAATCTTTTTAGGATATTAAACCACTTGCATTCAATCAATTGTAAGCAGATTGATCCCGGAAGCCTTTTATAGAATATGAAACCACTTGTGGTCATATAAAACATACCAGTTCTTACCTTTTGATGCCATCCAAAAGTCGCAAATATAATTTGTTATCAACATTGCGGTGGACATTGAGAGAAATAGTTATTGTGCTATGATGCACCTTTTTGTTGAAATTGTAAAACTTTAGTGGTACAAGCAATATTTATTTTGCTTATGAATCTCCATGCATATCTTTTTTCTAAATCTTTTTTTCATGGTTATACCATTCAGATTTAGCTAATTTCTATTTAGCATAATTTTCGTTCTCAATTGAGCAGGGTACGCCCTCATTATCTCGCTTTTCACGGGCGCAAACGTTTATTGAATGTAAAAACATTGTTTTGAATCTACTATTGAGTTGTGTTCATTACGTTGGTTCAGGTTCTGGATTTGATGATGTGACGTATATAATTGTTTTAACCTTTGTTCTAAGAGACTGTTCCTGCTCATCCTTTTTATAGCTAACGTTGCTTACTTTTTATGTTGCAATGCATAATCTTTGTATTAATCATAAAAATTCAGTTGTACAGTATAATTTAGGCACTTTTGACATGTAGATAGTTGTCAGATTTAACTTAAAAGAATTAAAGTTAACACATTCACACCATCTCACTCCACCCATTTTGCCATTGTAGAATGCCTATTGACATTAATGATATAAGTACGTTGATCTTGTGAGCTAGATCGAATAAATTTTAACAAATTAGACTATCTTCATGAATATTACAAGTACTATCTTCACAATTAGTTCACTATGAAATTTAAATTACATGCATGTATCGGTTTCAAAGATGAAAGAAATTTAAGGTCTCAATAAAATCAAATGAATTATATGCAATTGACTAAATTAAATTATGAATATTTGTTTTTAGATTTCATTGGCTTTCTTTTAGTATCAATGTTTTTGAGCACACTCCATGATCCATTATTAGGTGAGTGCAAGAATACAAAAGTAAAATATTTGTTTCTAGATTTGATTGTATTTTTTTTAGTACTAGTGTTTCGGAGCACACTTCGTGATCCATTATTAGGATGTGAGAATGCAAGAATGTAAAAGTATAAGATTTTACTTCATTCTTGCATTCTCTCATTGTGATATTTTATTTTTGCATTCTTGCATTCTCATTGTGATAATGGATCATGAAGTGTGTTTTGAAATGTTCATGCTAGAAAAATAGACAATCAAATTTGTAAATAAATATTCATATTTCAAATGGATTGTGGAAATTTGATAAGATCAAATTAAATTAGGCAAAAGGTATCATAAGTTGATGAGTACTACACAATCAATTAAGTAGAACAATGAGTTGTAGATTGGATAAAGTTCAAGGATACATTGTTGAGTAACATGGGTCATTTTTTGCAAATATGTACTAACATGGCTATTATAATTTATGTGTTCCAAATGCAAATTTGAACTTCATATAAATACAAGAGGAGGAGGCATTGTCTTTAATAATCATATATATATATAGGAAATGCTGACTTACCAATAACAACAATGTATCTTAGATTGAATTAATTTGACTAAAGTAACAACTGTTACACCCTCTTAGCAAGGGAGGATTTATAAAACACATTATGCTCTCAAGCATATGGAAAGATCATCTCAATATGATATTTTTGGAATGACATATTAATATATATCCATCAATTTAGATGTTATCTTTCAATATAAGCCTAAGTATGATTCAACAAGCAATGTCAATAATGTGATGTTTGTCAATATTATATTTTTTTGGTATACCAAAATAATATGTTATATCTTAGTACAATATGAGTTATTTGATTTCTGGCATTGTGGGACAATTTAATGAAGTTGATCAGTGTAATTAGAAATCACACTGTCATGATATATATATATATATATATATATATATATATATATATATATATACATATATATATATATATATAAACATGAATAAGTATATATAGGAAATGATGACTTACCAATAACAACAATGTATCTTAGATTGAATTAATTTGACTAAAGTAACAACTTTTACACCCTCTTAGCTAGGGAGGATTTGTAAAACGCATTATGCTCTCAAGCATATGGAGAGATCATCTCAATATGATATTTTTGGAATGACATATTAATATATATCCATCAATTTAGATGTCATCTTTCAATATAAGCTTAAGTATGATTCAACAAGCAATGTCAATGATGTGATGTTTGTCATAATTATATTCTTTTGGTATACCAAAATAATATGTTATATCTTAGTACAATATGAGTTATTTGATTTCTGGCATTGTGGGACAATTTAATGAAGTTGATCAGTGTAACTAGAAATCACACTGTCATGAACTCTATCATGACAATTATCATGATATCTAACACACTATGACAACAACTTAATGAAGTTGTGCATGATATGTTCGTTATCACGACTTCCAACACTCTAGGACAACTTAATGAAGTCTGTTATCATAACATGTCTACCATTTATAAGATCGTCACTTTACAATGGTTACCTTCTGTTTATACATGTCAATGAAAGATTATCACCTTTTATTACATATCATATACGAAATAGTGGCCACAGTGAACCAAGTTAAAGGGTGGTATAAGGGCTTTCACCTTAATTCTCTCTCATAGGTAAGAATGCATTACAAGGAATTTCACTTCAAACTTTTGCCTTATAGAGAAGAGATCACATTTCAAATTTCTCCCTTTGAACAACAATCTTGGGAAGTCACGTTCTCTAGTTACTCTCTTAGAGCTCTCTTCACCTAAGGATGCTTGTCGAACTCCCTTTGAATTTGATTTTGATCTTTCTGACTTTTTGGTGATAAGTCATTACTTTCTCATTATGTACATATAATTAGGCCTATCAAAATCATGTAGTCATACACATATTTTGAGCTCCTACATTGCCTTTGAAGAAGTGTTAGACTCCCTCTTAATATAGAAGGATACACATAATCCGAGTCATCACGGATATTTGCTTCGAGGGTCTCACTTTATTTAGCCTGGTCATCAGATGACTAATGGTTTCTAGATTACAACTTCTTTAGAGATAATGTCATAAGATTGAGTCTGCACAATATTTGATAGTATGCGTAAAGTACCAACCTTCTTTTCATGTAAAAACATCCTTGGACATAAAGGAAAAGATCAATCCAATTAACTCTTATAGTGTTATAGAATTACAAGTAGGGATGAGACTGCAATAAATTGTCTTCATTTAAGACAAATAGAAAGTTGTGTATTGTCTAAAATATGTCTTTATGCAAGTGTCTTAATATATTGTCTTTAAAAAGTGTCTTTGTTAGATAATATGAAACTAAATTAATATTTGTCTTACAAAGACAATTTTTAAGAACATATTAAGACGCTCAATTGTAGACATATGCGAGATGATAATTTTTTTCTTCATTTTATCTCAAATGACGACAATTCATTACAAAATTGTCTCAAAAGTTGTCTTTCAACCAACCCCTCTTTGTAGTCATGTGAAAAACAACTTTGCTGCATACATTGTAGTATACCCCTCTTTGAAGAGAAATAAGCACACAAATCATTCACCCACACAGAAAATGACCACCACTGCATGATTGATGAAAACATAGTCCAAGATGATGTAGAAGATGTTGGCACAATAAAAAATGAGAAAATACCAGAATCTTTTTTTTTTTGATATTTTCTATGTTTTAGTATTTTGCATTTTTGGAGGCCTTCAGGGCATTTATGGGCTTTGGTAGCTAAGAAGTCATAGCGCTATGCTTAAGACTTTGGACATAAAATGTAGAATTTTAGAAGATCTTTCCAAAAATTTTGACGGTTTGTGATTTCAAGCTACAAGTAGAAAGTTATGACCTCTACAAGTAGATGTATTTTTTAATATAGATTTTTATAGTTGTTTAGATTTATTTTGTAATTAATTATCTTGTGGACTCTTCATTTTCATTTCAAAGGGATAGTGATGACCCTTTGGAACCATCATACTTGTATAAACTCTATTTTCGAATGGAATGGATCACTTTTGGCTTGCAAATTACCTATTGTGGCATTTTAATGGTTTTTTCAATTAATTCACAATACCGCAGGTTCTACACCAGGTACTATAATCTAAATTCTTAATTCAGATTAATGGTATCAGAGCTTGTTCACTCCTGTATGTCCCATCATACACGGTCATCTTATCGAAGGTTGGGATTGGGCACAAGAGATCTCTTAGATTATCTTCCTTTGAGACGCACATGGTCGCCGATGGCAAAACAACAAACTGAGAGGATGGATGAATCCCTCAAATCACTGGTGGAAGAGGCATTAAATAAGCGATGTGAAGAAATGATGAAACAATTTTCAGAGATGCTTCGAAAATGAGAGGCACAAGCCAATCCAAAATTTGGTGGGCAAACCCCATTCAAGGTGTAGATAAATTTTGAGATTCCAACTTTTCAAGGAAAAATCGATGCAAATGCTGTTGATAACTGGTTGTCCAAATTGAAGAGGTACTTTTGTGTTAATAATTTCTTAGATATTGAAAAGATAACCTTTGCCCTCCTCAAAGCTGAGAATCATGTGAAGTTGGCATGGGAGGTTCACTTAACAACTGAAGAAAACCAAGAGGCTTAGGATGAACATGAATTTTCTGTGAGGTTTGATGGAAAACCCACATGGGAAGAATTTGTAGAGCATATAAAACAAGAATATTACCCTGAGGATACTTATGAACAAAAATATATGCAATGGCAATTACTCTGACAAAAGAAAGACCAATCAATTTAGGAGTACACCGACATATTTCATGCTCTCTACAAAGCTTGGCATCAAAGTCTTAGAAAAAACATTGAGTTTTGAAGTATACGAGTGGTCTTCATAGATATATTTAGGCTGAAATAGATTTCTTGAATATAGAAACATTGTCTATTGCTTTCAAATATGCATAAAAAGTTGAGGAGAAGTTCAAACAAAAAGGGAGGATGGAAAATCCAATGAACGAAAAATGGAAAGGTGAAGGTAATAAGCCAATGGGAAAGCAAAAAACCATGGAGCCATCTCCAAATGCACCAGCAAAGAAGACACGGGACATAAATAAAACAAGGCAAGACTCATGTATGTGGTGTGAAGTCCATAAAAGTCCCTCTCATAATAGCAAAGATTGTAGAACTATAAAGAATTTAATGATGGAAACCCATGAAGAGGCTATTGCACCCGAGGTGACAAATTTTGGAAAACAAAAGGAGGATGAA
Organism: Cupressus sempervirens; assembly: GCA_028749045.1. Classification (NCBI taxonomy): domain Eukaryota; kingdom Viridiplantae; phylum Streptophyta; class Pinopsida; order Cupressales; family Cupressaceae; genus Cupressus; species Cupressus sempervirens. Next base: position 660,547,325 of record CM053791.1, read on the forward strand.
CAAAGCATTAAGGCTAAACCCATATGCCATAGTGGCCATTGCAAAGGTATTTGCTTGCGACGATGAAGAGATATTGTTCCATTCACAAATATGGGTAGGAGGAAAAGCTTTGCATTTTATTGTTGATAGTGGTAGTCAAAAGAATTTGATAGCTGCTCAGACTGTAAAAAGATTGAATCTGAAGATCACAACCATATTCTATGGGATGGGTGAGCCAAGGGAGAGATATTCAAGTAATCAAGCAATGTCATCTATCATATTCCATTAAACCATTCAAAGATGAGTTGATTTGTGATGTAGCTCCTCTTGATGTGTGTGATATTTTGTTAGGGAAGCCATACATGTATCAACGTCATGGGGTGTATGAGTCTAGACCACGAAGTGTGACAATCAAATTAGGTGGACAAAAGTACAGGATTCTAGAGGTAAGTCTTGCACACTTTGTATCTTTGATTAGTGCAGAGCAATGTACAAGATTAATAGCCCAAACTAGTACATTTGTGTTATAGATGATTCGTCCTGAGGAACAAAAGAAAAGTGTGTGTAATTCTAATTCCATGGTGTCCATCATGACAAAACAACAAAGATCGATGGATTAGATTTTAACAAAATATCAGAATGTGTTTGAGTTACCAATAGGGGTACCCTCACATTGCCAAGTTAGACACTATTGATTTTATACCAGGAACCCCATTGCCTAATGAGCCAGTGTATAGGTCGGTTCTAGAAAATGATGAGATAAAAAGGCAGATACAAGAATTGATTCAGAAAGGACATATCTGCCCAAGTGCATCACCCTATGGTAGCCCAATTGTTCTTGCAAAGAAAAAGGATGGTACATAGAGGCTTTGTATTGATTATAGATCATTGAATAAGATAACTGTAAAAAATAGATATCCAATTCCTCAGATAGATGATCTCTTAGACTAGCTTAGAGGGGAAAAATTCTTCACTAAAATTGACTTCAAATCTGGATACCATCAAGTACCAATTGATACAACAGATGTATGGAAGACTGCTTTTAAATCCAAAGAGGGATTATTTGAATGGTTGGTGATTCCTTTTGGCCTCACAAATGCCCCAGCCACATTTATGAGGATGATGAATGATGTGCTTAGGCCATTCACAAACTCTTTTGTAGTTGTGTATCTAGATGATATCCTAATTTTCAGTAATACATGGGAAGAACATCTGCAACATGTGGAATAGATATTGTTTGCATTGCAAGACCATGGAATCTATGCAAATAAGAAAAAATGTTATTTTGGTATGAAAAGTATTAAGTACTTGGGATATGTTATTGATAGTGAAGGTGTTCATGTTGATCCTGAAAAGATCCAAGTAATTAAAGACTGGCTTGCTCCAAGGAACCTCATAGAGTTGCATAGCTTCTTAGGGTTAGCTAACTTTTATTGTAGATTTGTGTTTGGATTTTCACATTTGTCTTAGCCTTTGAATCAGCCATTACGAGGAGGTATGAAAGCAAAATTCAAGTGGACAAGTGCTCAACAACAAGCATTTGAGGAGCTGAAACAAAGGTTATGTTCTGCGCCTGTTTTATCTCTTCCTGATTTACAACAATATTTTGAAATTCAAACTGATGCATTAGAATATGCCCTGGGAGTAGTCCTCATGCAACATGGACATCCAGTTGCCTACCATAGTGAGACTTTTTCTGATATAGTGTGTAGATATCCCACTTATGATAAAGAATTGTATGCTATTGTTCAAGCTTGTAAGCAGTGGAAACATTATATATTGGGAAAGGAGACTATCATTCATACAGATCACAAACCCCTTCAATTTTTGCAAACACAAGGCAAATTACAGAATGACAGGCACCAAAAATGGCCAACTTATCTTCAACAATTTCATCTCAACATTCGTCATAAGAAAGGAAGCACCAATAAGGTAGCAGATTGCCTGAGTAGGCCACCAATTGCAAGAATAAGTATGGTATTAGAATCATGTGGTCACCAAACAGAAAATTAGGCCCACTTGTATGGACAAGATAACGAATGTTCTGATGTTTATACTTAGCTTGTGAAAGGTAAACATGTGAATGATTATTACCTACAAGATGGAATGCTTTGCCACTTTGGCCAAATTTGTGTTGCTGAGGAAGAACGTAAGAAGTTAATATGGGAAGCTCACTACAATAAGGTTGTTGGTCATTTTGGAATAGGTAAGACTATTGCTATATTGCAAAAATATTTTTATTGGCCAAGAATGAAAAATGATGTGATAGAATACATTCAAGCATGTACAACATGTGCTATTGCAAAGCTTGCAAATCGCAAGTTGGGTTTATATTTACCACTTCCTATTCCAGATAGACCTTGGCATTCAACTTCAATGGATTTTATGTCTGGTTTTCCTACCACTAAACATGGGAATGATTGTGTATATGTTGTAGTAGATAGACTTTCAAAAATGGCAATCTTGGTGGCTTGTAGAAAGGCAATCTCTATAGAAGAAATTGCAAAATTCTTTTTTGAGCATATTTGGGTTCATTTTGGGCTACCAAAAACCATTATTTTAGATAGGGATACTCAGTTTCTCAATAAATTTTGGTCTTCATTATGGGCAATGATGGAAACAAGACTAACAAAGTCTACTGCATTTCATCCTCAAACAGATGGTCAAACAGAGGTTGTTAATCGAATGATTATTCAAATGCTACGTACATATCACTCCAAACATCCTTGCACATGGGATGAGAGCTTTCCATATGTGCAACATAATTACAATAGGGCAATTCATAGCTCAACTGGTCACAACTCATTTGAATTTTGTCTTAGATATCAACACTTAGCACCAATAAATGTTTCTATCCCAGTTATGCAATCTAACTTGGTACCATGCTTGGATAAGGAGAAGGACAAAGCTATGAAGTTCATTGATAAAATTCATCATTTGTAGCAACAGGTTCATGAAATTTTGGAATAGACCACTAAGAAGTATAAATAGAGGCATGATCAACATCAAACTCCTCATAATTTTCAGGTTGGGGATAAGGTATGGTTGCATTTATAGAAGGAACATTTACAAGGCCCTCATAGAAAGCTTTTTCCTCTTCGTTATGGTCCCTATAAGATCATCAAGAAAGTTGGTGAAAATGCATTTCAACTCAACTTCCCTCCATTTTTGGGTGTTCATCTTGTTTTCAATGTAGAACTATTGAAGCCATGTTTCCCTCCTTTACTAGACATTGTAGATGTTGCTGAAGAAATTAGTCATATAGAGTTGAATCTAGAAGTTGTCAATCCACTCCAAAGTGACCAAATTTTGGAGGTTGTCATGAAGAATTTGAGGAACCAAACAATCTATTTATATCGTGTGGTGAAAGCAGGGCAATTTGTTCAACAGGGAAAGTGGCTTACACGTGAACAAATCCAACTTCGTTTTCCACATCTGATGCAAAGTATGGATGAAATGGGGTTCATTTCCTCTCAAGGGGGAAGGATGATCAAAACATAGTCCAAGAAGATGCAAAAGATGTTGGCACAAGCAAAAATGAGAAAATATCGAAATCTATTTTTTTGGTATATTCTATGTTCTAGTATTTTACATTTTCGGAGGCCTCTAGGGCATTTTTGGGCTTCGACAGGGCCACTACACCTAAGGCTTTGGATACAAAATGTAGAACTTTAGAAGATCTTTCCAAAAATTTTGACGGCTTGTGATTTCGAGCTACGAGTAGAAAGTTATGACTTCTACAAGTAGACATATTTTTTAATATAGATTTTTGTAGTTTTTCATAGTTGTTCAGATTTATTTTGTAGTTGATTATCTTGTGGACTCTTCATTTTCATTTCCAAGGGATAGTGATGACCCTTTGGATCCAACATACTTGTATAAACTCTATTTTCGAATGGAATGGATCACTTTTGGCTTGCAAATCATCTATTGTGGCATTTTAATGGGTTTTTCAATTAATTCACAATATCGCAAGTTCTACACTAGGCATTGTAATCTGAATTCTTAATTCAAATCAATGATTATTTTCCTAAATATGTAGCATATGTTTATTCTAATGGTTATTCCACCATCTTAAGTCTTTTTACCATACTTAATAATACAAAAAAATGATTTCCATACTATAAAAATTCTGTTACTTACCAAAATTAGTCTCAGTGGTGTGTTGAAAAAATACAATAAAAACTCTGTTACAATCTAGTATTTGTCTCCACTAAGTTTGTTGAAAAATACATGAAGCTAATCAAATTTTCTTGATCAATCATGTGTTGGCTAGGAAAAAGTTTAAATGTTAAAACTGAAATGTTACATTGGTTGTTGTTTTATTAATACAAATCAGATTAACTCTTAACAACATCAAATATTTAACTTCAAACAATTATGAATTGATGATACAAGTATCAACTGGTCAAGATGAAGGATCTTGTAACCTTTATGATAGGGAGGATGGGCAATGAGAATTTTTAAAAAGTAATTTTAAACATAATCAAATGTCATTAATGTCACAAGTTTGAACATATAAAAAAGGAACATAAAAAGAAAACACGATCTATCATATAATAAGTTGTTAGAAAAGAGACTTTAAAATGAAAGAGTATACATAAGTAAACTTTACAGAGATGATCGAGATAAAAGTCAATTATTTGATAAAATCTCACATTAGAATATTGAAACTCAAAATTGCACAATAAACTCTTTATTTCAGCTTCAAGTGTATCTTTTGTATTGGCTTTCATTACACATTATAAGTATCAATAACCATCATCTCTTATTAATTGACAATTCTAATCTAAATATATATTTTTATTGAGATATACAGAAGAAAATATTTTAGCTTCAACATGTTGGAGCTATAGTTTTTTCAACATGCCATGTTAATGACCACTTGAAGATGTAATTGCTCAACAATCTTTTGTAGATAAACACGAGCCATTCCATATTCTTAATGTTTCTCCAGTTGCCTTAGAGAAAGATAAGACAATAATTATTAGATTAGAAGAATAATGAATTTTGTGAATAGAATGACAAGAAGAATGCATATATAGTGGTTTACATATGTCAATGAACATCAATCTATTTGAAAGGAGCAACAATCCATTCATGAAAAATATACAAGAAAAGTGGAAAAGAGGACTTATTATAAACTATACTTTGATAGAGTTTAAAGAAAAAAATTGTGACAAGAATATTGTAACAATAAACATAAAGTTTGTCTTCAAGTTCAAGAATTCTTGGATCTTTCAAATAGTAATATATTTAGTAATTTCTTACTACATATGCAATTTTCAAATTCAACATTGTCTTTAATCCATTCGCTTTGCATCCTCTTTTTATGAGGCATTGTTGTGATTGTGTGTGTGGATTGTCATAATATCGAACACCCTCATTATCGTTTTTCCAACTTGTTGGAATTCAAGGATAATTTCCTACTGAACTTCTGGAATCATAGTTGAGTCATTATGTGTAGCAAAAATTTCAGCATGTTCCTCTAGTTCCTCTTCATGCTCACTATTGGATGATTATGTTTGTTGGGCTTGCTATACACATATAATTTTACTTATTAAAATAATAGAATACGCCTGATTAAATTATGACAAGTCATAGAATATTATAAAGAATTTACCTCAGATTCAAGGCCAGTGACTAATTTCTCCCCTTGATCTAGCAAGTGTTGTCGAAGACCTTGAGAACCATATAGTAAGGCATATTGTAAGTCCTCATTTGAAGCCTCCTTTTGAAATTAGTGAACTTACATAGAAAAATATAACAAAAGTGCAAGGTACAATGAATTAAAAGATACAATTGAAACACGTTTATTATGAAATTAGAAAATACTAAAGATGAAATTATTCATGTACCGAGCCACCATGCATGCTATTGTATCCACTAGATCCTAATCTATGGGATCCAATACTTGACACCCTTGCTTGGGTTGCTTTTGTCATATCTCGAAGACACCTTTTAGCTCCTACTCATGCAAATGGCCAATAGTTCAACTTATTGTGTATCTTCCTCTTGAATTTTGCATCTTTTATAAGCTCATCCCATGTTAGTTGATCTATAATCCAAGTTGGACATGGATATCTCAAACCCTTTATCAACTTATACCTTAAATTATCTCGTTTGGAATGAATATATTTTCTTGCAATATCCAAAATAAATTCCTAATTAAAACTAGGATTTCCAAACACTAATATTACATCTTTAAAAAGTTTATCTTTGTTGGCATTCGTTTGTTTTCTCCAATCCATCTGAATTCTATTACCAAACAAACTCTATGCACAACGATAAATAAAGTGGAAAATTTCATACCCATTTCATCTTTCAAAACATTACCATCAGAGGAGAGCAATATTGTTACTTATTGCATCTCTTTTGTGGTGATTGAAGATATTGTTGATGTCTTAGGTGTTGAGGTAGATGCACCTATAGGTCCATCTATCACTCCTTCATTTATTTCCTATAATTACATAATGATTGTGAAATTGATATAAGCCCAACCAAAATATGCAAGTATTTTTAGATTTAAAATTATATTTGTGCATTGAGAGTTAAATGAATTCTTAAAAAATGATGCTGATTTATCTTAATGAACAATTTTTTTTGAAGGACAAGACAAACACATGCAAATCAAGAAAACACAATATTACTTTCAAGGAGTACATTCCATTAAGGGGACAATAAGTCCAATGGAAAGAGAACAAATATGCTTAGTGGACAACAAATAGAAGGTTATAGCAGTGAAAACTAAGTTCAGAGAAATAAACAAATTTTAGAATGTATGGACCAAGTAAAGGTGGACAACAAATAGAAGGTTATAGCAGTGAAAACTAGGTTTGGAGAAATAAACAAATTTTAGAATACATGGACCAAGTAAAGATAAGACAACAATATTAACTTCTATTGATCCAAGTCAAGACTGTCCAAGTAAAGTCACGACAACAATACAAATAAAATATATTGACAATAATCATGTCTAAAATATTTTATGAAATACAAATTTTTTGACGAAGAAGTAAAGTAAATCATTAGTGGACAACAAATGGTAGGTTTGTTGAACACTTGGTATTTGGTCTTTGATTATTGTCATTGATGTCAATAATGTAATTATAATGAGCATATGGTATGGTTAACATCATATAATTTTCTTATTTGATGTCCTTAAATATTGTTCAAAACATATTCAAGACAAACACTTAAACAATTAACACTTAATGTGCACATTGGTTTAGAAAATGGTTATAAAAAAAAAGTTTTGGTCTATGAGAAAGTAGACAAACTTTTTTATCAAATAGACCCCAACTATCATACCTTTTTGGAAAGATATTTGAGTTAGCTAAAATGGGTCTTTGTTAGTTTTTGCATAAGACATGTATGGAAAGAGAAAAAGTCTGTTTATCAAAAACAATTACCAAATTGTTATGATTGTTTTAACAGTTTTGAGTGGTTTTGGTCTAATGGAAGTTTTGGGTATCTACTTGCCTCCAAAATTTTGACTTTCTTGGTTTATAAGTAGAGGATACATTCCTCTAAAACATCCAACAGGTGGTTTTGATAAAAGTTGCAGAATTGGTGTGGAATTCCTTATAGACCGAATAGTTTGCAGATAGATTTTTAACAGCAAAGAAGAGGGTAATGCTTTATGTTTCTTATTTCATATTTGTGATTTGATTTCATTAAAAAAATTTATTAGACGTAGAAGAAGGGTTATATATTGCTTCTTCATTCATTCATATCAGTATTTGATTAGATGTTTTAATGGAAAAAGAAAATATATTTGGATATTGAATGTTTTGAAGAGAATAGAACTATATCCTGCATTGTGTTTTCAACAAGAAGTTGAAACTAGTGATTCATGTTTTGTGTTGTAACAGAGATGATTCTTTGCTTCTATATCTCATTTGTTCATTTTGGAAGTTGGTGCTTTTTGTATTCATGAAGTTGGTGCTTTAGGTGTAAGGGATTGGTGTTCCTTGAAATTGATGTTACTAAAACATGGTGTTGGCACTTTCCAGAGTTGTAGCTCTAAAATATTTGTCCAAGAGGCCAATAAAGTTTCTGATTCAAAGTGGTTTTTTACCCTAAGGGGTTTTCCACGTTAAAATATTGCGTCACTTTGTTATTCATTAACTATCTTGCTCATGTGTTAAATTTTTATAACTTGTATTTGTTTCAAGTTTTGAAAATTATTTTAAACCACTGATTCCCCCCCCGCCCCCCGCTTCAGTGGTGTTTGTATTCCAATAAGTGGTATCAAAGCAAGGTTCCCTACATCAAGTTTAACAACTTTGGGTAGATTTTTTTTGAGTGGAATACTTATCTTTTATGGCTCAAGATAGTTCTTCAAAGGTTCCTATTTTTGATGGATCATATTATGCTTTTTGGGAAGTAATGATGCAAACATATTTGTTATCTATTGATGTTGATGTTTGGGCTTCAGTTGTTAATGGTTATAAAGTTCCTAATACTTTACCTACAAATCCTGATGAAAAGAGGAAGTATGAAACTGATATGAAAGCTAAATTTGCTATACTTAACAGTCTATCTAGAGATGTTTTTGTTAAGGTAATGTATTACAGTTCTTCTAAAGAAGTATGGGATGAATTGAAAAATACATATCATGGTAATTATAGAGTTAAAGAAGCCAAGATACAACATTTTAAATCAAGATTTGAAGACCTTAAGATGGGTAATGATGAAAAGGTAGAAGACTATCTCCTTAAGATAGATGAAACTGTAAATGGCATAAGAAAACTTGGTGAAAAAATTGATGATATTGATGTTGTAAAGAAAGTTTTGAGATCTCTTCCTAATAAATTTAATTCTAAGGTATGTTCTATAGAAGAAACTAGAGATATTAACAATTATACAATCAAACATATTCATGGAAAACTTGTAGCTTATGAAATGAGAAAGTTTGGCAAGCAGGAATTCAGAAGCAAAGAAGCAACATTCAAGGTGGAAAAAGTAAAGTAAAGCAAGTCTCTTCAGAATTAGAAGATCTTGATGTTCTTGAAGCACATTTATCAAGGAAATTAAATAAAGGAGCCGGTAAATACAAAGGTAAACCTCCTTTCAAATGCTTTAATTATGGTAAAATAGGACACTGTGCATCTAAATGTCCTTATAATAGTCATGATGAAGTAGATGATGAGAAAGAGAAATCAAGTAAAACAAAATTTTATAACAAAAAAGAGTTCTTTAAGAAGAAGAAGAGTTTCATTGTTGATGTTTCAGATCGTGAATCTAGTAGTTTTGAATGCGATGAAAATGAAGTTTCATTCATGGCTATAGAAACTACGTGTCAAGAATCAAATAGTGATGATGATGTTGAACTTGTTGAGGCTGATTTAGAATGAATTTCTTTATGCACTTAAAAAGATCAAGGAATTAAAAAAGAATTTAATTGTTCAAGAAAATCAATTCTTAAAAGAAAAAGAGAACTTTGAAAAAGAAACTAAGGACTTAAATCAACAGGTTATAGAATTGAAATTACAAGTTGAGGAACAAAAGAGAATTGTCTTTGTCACTAAGGAAGAGTTAAGTTCTAAAGATCGAGAATGTACAAGGTTAATGAATGAAGTAGTAAGATATAGAAGAAATTTAGAAAAATATGAGAACATTACTTTGGATGAGATGTTAAGGAAACAAAGAAGAACTGATGATCTAACATGAATTGGTTTTGAACTTGGACATTGTTCTCGTGACAAGAAAGATAAATCTATATTCGAGATATTTAAATATGAAAGTAAGGATACAAATTAGAATTCTACCACTTTTAATGCAAGTAAAAATGTAGATTTTAATCAGATTTCTAATGATAAAAATCAGGTTATATCAAGCACTTTATTCATGGGTAAAAGACATTCAAACAGGTTCACTTCTTTCTTTGATGAGTATTGCTTCATGCATCATCAATATGGACATAGAATAAGTAATTGCAGATACATGTCCAGGAGGTATTCAAAGTTTCATTTTGGTTATTCCTTTCCTAAAATGAATGGTCTAAGATGTAACAAATGCAATCTCTTTGGTCATGTTATGAGTAATTGCAAAACTAAGTCAATTCAGAATGATCAATCTTATGCTACTCTACAAGTTGATAAAGAATTTGACACTAAAGTGACTAAGATATGGAGGCCTAAGATTAATAAGTCTATGTTTGTTCAAATGACTCTACATTATGAAGAAAAGGACTTTTGGATAATTGATAGTGGTTGTTCAAGACACATGACAAGAGATAGAAAAAGTTCGACAAATTGATTAGCTACAAAGGTGGCAATGTTAGTTTTGGTGATGATTCTTCAAGGAAAATTAAAGGTTTGGGTTCTTTGATGCTTAGTGACAAAATGTCCATTCATGATGTGTATCATGTTGATGGATTAAAGTACAATCTTCCAAGTGTTTTTCAAATTTGTGATAATGGATATGAAGTTGTTTTTGATGACCATGGTTGCCAAATCAAATTCAAATATGGACAGTTGGTTGTATCAAGTAAAAGATCTAAAAGCAATGTATACAATTTAAAAGATATCACAAATACTAACAATCACGAAGATGTTTGTCTTATGGGATAGGTGAATGAAAGTTGGTTATGTCACAAAAGGTTTGGGCACTTGAATTTTGACAACTTGGTAAAAATTAGTAAGCATCAGAAAGTAAGAGGTATGCCATGTATAAGTAAGCCAGAGAATGTTATATGTGAAGGGTGTCAATATGATAAACAAACAAAGGAATCTTTTCCTTTAAAATAATATTTTGCTTCTAAATCATTGCAATTAGTACACACTGATTTATGTGGTCCTACAAGGACAATGTCGTTAAATGGTCAAAATTATTTCATGCTTTTTATAGATGATTATACAAGAATGACATTGGTAACATTCTTAAAGCATAAATTAGAGGCATTTAACAAGTTTAAGATTTTCAGGAAAATGGTTGAAAATGAGTAAGACATGAAGATTAAATGCTTATGATCAGATAAAGGTGGTGAGTTTACTTTAGATGAATTTGTTGATTACTGTGAAAACCATGGCATCAAAAGACAATATGCAACATCCAAGACACCTCAACAAAATGGAGTTGTTGAGAGAAAGAAGAACAGTGAAAGAAATGACAAGGACTATGTTAGATGAATCTAAAGTACCAAACATGTATTGGAAAGAAGTAGTTCAAACAATAGTATATATTTTAAACAGGGCACAACTAAGGGTAAAAAATAAGTACACTCCTTATGAGTTATGATATGGACATCCTGCATCTGTTAAGCATTTTAGAATTTTTGGAAGTAGATGCTTCATTAAGAATTCTGATGATAAAATAGGAAGCTTTGATTCAAGATGTGATGAAGGAATCTTTTTAGGATATTCTTCTCAAAGTAAAGCTTACAAATGTTTTAATAAAAGGTTGAATAAACTTATTGAAAGTGTACATATGAAAGTGGATGAATTTGTGCAGGATAAAAAGGAAATACGAATGGATAATACTTTCCTACAAGACAATGATAAAGACTTGAAAGAAGTAGATAATAAAGTTGATGAAGGTAAAGAAGTAGATAATAAACTTGATGAAGGTGAAGAAGTGATAAAAGATCAAATATAAACACCAGAATCCACATGTACAAAGGCTACAAGAACAAGATTGAAGAAGTATCATCCTCAAGAACATATTATAGGGGATAAACATGCAGGTATTCAAACAAGAACAAGAACTACATCTAGTGAATGTGCTAATCTCTATTTGTTATCTCAAATTGAACCTAAATCATATAAAGAAGCTAGTATGGAAGAGTTTTGGGTTGGTGCTATGAAAGAGGAACTAAGTCAAATTGAAAAGAATAAAACTTGGGAATTAGTGCCTAGACCTAAAGATAAGAATGTAATAGGTGCTAAATGGGTCTTTAGAAATAAACTTGATGAAGATGGAAAATATCAAGGAATAAGACCAGATTGGTTTGTAAGGGTTATGCACAAATAGAAGGTGTGGACTTTGATGAAACTTTTGCATTGGTGGCTAGAATTGAAACAATTAGAATCTTTCTTGCATTTTCAACTTTCAAGGGCTTTAAAATGTACCAAATGGATGTTAAAATGACATTTCTTAATGGTTATCTTGATGAAGAGGTTTATATGGAACAACTTGAAGGATTTGAAAAAAAAAAGACTATCCTAATCGTGTCTATAGGCTAAAAAAGGCTATTTATGGTTTGAAACAAGCTCCGAGGGCTTGGTATTCTAGGTTGGATCAGTATCTTCTCAAAAATGGCTTCAAAAGAGGTGGTGTTGATAACAATTTGTACATGATATATGGTACATGTGATGATGTTCTCATTATTCTTGTTTATGTTGATGATATAGTATTTGGATCCAATGATGATGCTTTAAGTCAAGGTTTTTTAAAGCTTATGCAATCTGAATTTGAAATGTCCATGCTTGGGGAACTATCCTATTTTCTTGGGTTGCAAATTTTTTAGTTGGAAAATGGTATATTCTTATCCCAAACTAAATATGCAAAAGAAATGTTAAAGAAATTACATATGGAAGATTGTGAGCCTATGGGAACACCAATGATAACAGGATGTAAAATTACTAAAAATGATGATTCTCCTAATGTTGATCAAACTACTTATAGATCCATGATTAGTAGTTTATTATATCTCACAGCTTCAAGGCCTGATATCATGCATGCTGTATGTTTGGTTACAATATTTTAATCTTTACCTAAAGAATCTCATGTTATGTCAGTTAAAAGAATTTTTAGATATATTTAGGGTACTTTGGATTATGGGATTTGGTATCCTAAACATGATGATTTCATATTTGTTGCTTATATTGACTCAAATTGGGCAGGTTGTCTAGATGAAATAAAAAGTACTTCAGGAGCAACATTTTTCTTGGGTAACAAGCTAGTGTGTTGGCATAGTAAGAAGGAAGAATCTACTACACTTTCTAATGTAGAGGCTAAATATATAGCCACATGTTCTTGTTGTCAATAGGTTCTTTGGATGGTTCAAACTTTATCAGATATAAAAGTAACAATGTCTAAACCAGTTCCTATCTATTGTGATAATCAACATGTAATCAGTATTTCTAAGAATCTAGTTATGCATTCACACACCAAGCACATTGATGTTTGTTATCATTTCATAAGGGAACATGTCTTGAATGGTAATGTTGAATTAGAATTTGTTCCTTCTTCAAATTAGCTTGCTGACATATTTACAAAACCTCTTTCAAGAGCCATATTTGAAGGGTTAAGAACAAGATTGGGGGTTTTATCCCTTTCTTCTCTTGCATAAGTTCATAAATGAGTGGTAGGTTTTAGGGGGAGCATATTTTTCTTATCTTTTTGTTACACTGAAACCTTGGTATATCTCCTTTATCATTGATGTCAAAGGGGAAGAAAAAAGAAGAAGATGTCTACATGATGGATATACAGGTATATAGGTACAGATACAGGATATACAGGTACACATGGATATATAGGTGGAAGTTGGTATTGACATCAATGCCAAAGGGGGAGTATGTTGAACCCTTGGTATTTGGTCTTTGATTGTTGTCATTGGTGTCAATAATGTAGTTATAATGAGCATATGGTATGGTTAACATCATATAATTATTTTATTTGATGTCCTTAAATATTGTTCAAAACATATTCAAGACAAACACTTAAGTGTTAAACAATTAATACTTAATGTTCACATTGGTTTAGAAAATGGTTATAAAAAAATAGTTTTCGTTTATGAGAATGTCGGCAAGATTTTTTTTTATCAAATAGACCCCAACTATCATACCTTTTTGGAAAGGCCTCTGAGTTAGCTAAAATGGGTCTTTGTTAGTTTTTGCATAACATGTGTACAAAAAGAGAAAAAAAGGTCCATTTATCAAAAACAATTACCAAATTGTTATGACAGTTTTAGCAATTTTGAGCTATTTTGGTCTAACAGAAGTTTGGGGTACGTACCTGCCTCCAAAATTTTGACTTTCTTGGTTTGCATTCCTCTAAAACATCCAACAGATGGTTTTGATAGAAGTTGCATAATTGGTGTGGAATTCCTTATAGACAGAACAATTTGCAAGTAGATTTTTAACAACAAAGAAGAGGGTAATGCTTTATGTTTCTTATTTCATATTTGTGATTTGATTTTCATTGCAGAAGTTCATTAGAGGTAGAAGAAAGGTTATATATTGCTTCTGGATTCATTCATATTAGTATTTGATCATATCTTTTAATGGAAAAAGAAAATATATTTGGATATTGGATGTTTTAAAGAGAGTAGAAGTATATCCTGCATTATGTTTTCAACAAGAAGTTGAAACTAGTGATTCATGATTTGTGTTGTAATAGAGACGACTCTCTGATTTTATATCTCATTTGTTCATTTTGGAAGTTGGTGCTTTTTGTATTCATGAAGTTGGTGCTTCAGGTGTAAGGGATTGGTGTTCCTTGAAATTGGTGTTTCTAAAATAGGGTGTTGGTGCTTCCCAGAGTTGTAGCTCTAAAATATTTTCCCAAGAGGCCAATAAAGTTTTAAATTCAAAGTGGTTTTTTACCCTAAGGGTTTTCCACGTTAAAATATTATGTCACTTTGTTATTCATTAACTATCTTGCTCATGTGTTAAATTTTTATAATTTGTATTTGTTTCAAGTTTTAAAAATTATTTTAAACGATTGATTCACCCCCCTCTTAGTGGTGTTTGTATTCCAACAAGGTTATGACATTGAAAAATATGTTTGGAGGAAGAAATTCATTTTAGAATGCATGGACCAGGCAAAGGTAAGACAACAATATTAAATTATATTGGCCCAAAGCAAGATAGTCCAAGTAAAGTTATGACAACAATAAAAAGAGAATACATTGGAAATAACCTTGTATAATATTTCATATAAATACAAACAAAGAGCTAACAGATAAGGTTAAACATGTCAAAAAAAAAGAATATTAGATTCATACCTTGAAACACAAGTGGTATGCAATGACAACTACAATGGATAAATAACAACAAAATAATAAGAGAGAAGTGTCAATCAAACAATAAAAGTTTGCAGTTATACCGTTTTAAACATGGGATAGTTATACCTTGTTAATAGGTTTAGTATAAGGTTTAGACCTTATAAAGGTGTTTCACATTAAAAAAAGTGTTGTATACTAAAAGTTAAATAATATTTAATAGTGAAAAATAAAATATATAAAGCTGAAGAAAAATATAAACTGCAAAAGAGTAATAAGATAATGCTTAAAGATAATTTTTCTTGTTCAGTTGAAGTAATCCCTCCACTCCCCAACAATGTCCTCTCACATAAGTCAATTTGTTTTAGTATTTCTTTCCTCATTTCAGCAATTTCAATAGTGTCAGGTAAAAGCTTTAACATTCTCGGTTGTGACTCCATAACACTCCTTACGGAAACTTGTTCATGTGTTGGTGGAAGAATTTTGACTGAACCCACACGTGATGGATTATTTATTAATCGTGATGTAATCCTAATAGGGGCATGATTGTCTATTTTGATAGGAATACTAGGACCATCCATGTTTGTGTAGATGGTGTGCCATGAAGTATTGCACTTGATGTCACTCTTGTGATGGGTGTATCCACTCCTAATTGTAGGGCATGACACATCTTGAAATATCCTGCGAGGCACAAACATAAATCTAAAAGTGTTATAATAAGATAAATAACATAATCAAATTCCTCAGGTTTGAAGTTGGACAACAACCAAAGATTTCCTATGTAGACTCTGTCTTGACAGTTCCATACTTTGTCTTCTTTAAGGATGGGAAGGCTTTAGATACACTAGAGGGTGCAAATCCATCAGAATTGGCCAAGAAAGGTGTGTGTTTCCATTGGCATTGTTGATACAACTAGTCCTACTAGTCTTGAAATGTTTGCTAGTTCAACAATTATTGAGACAATGAAATAAATATCTAAATGATTTCAGGTTGTTAAAATGATATATAAAATGAATAATGTTGTTAAGAGAAAATTGCAACAACTTGTCAATTCAAAACATATCATGTTGTTTATAAAAGGGACACTTGAGGAACCAAGATGTGGATTTACTAGAAAGGTTGTGGATATTTTGAAAATAGAGGGCATGGAATATGGAAGATTTAATATTCTAAGCGATGAACAAGTGGGGGAGGCCTTGAAAGCATTATCCACCTAGTTGAGCTTTCCACAACTTTATAAGTTTATTGTATGGGAGAGCTTCTTGGAGGCTATGATGTCACCCTTGAACTGCATTAAAGTGGGGAACTGGACAAATATTTAATGACTATGAATTTCTCTTAACTACTAAAAGTCTGTTGTATTGATTGAAAAAGCTACTTCTACGAACCCAAGCTTGATATTTTTATCTCAACATATAGTAATGGTCGTACAGTGGACTCAATTAGTATAAGTGAATCATTAAGTTCTTAGCTAGAAGAAATCATTAATTCCATCCCAATCATGTAATTTGTGAAGGGCACTCTAGAAGAGCAATGTTGTGGCTTTAGTTTGAAGGTTGTTCAAATTCTTAGAGAGGAAGGACTATAATTTGAGAGCTTTAACATTCTGAGTGATGAAGAGGTCAGAGAAGGCTTAAGACATATTCTAACTAGTCTATCTATCCACAATCATACATGAAAGGTGATCATATTAGTGGATCAGCTATCATGATAGAGATGCACAAAAGTGGAGAGCTTATAGTAGTTGAGAATGTAGGGAAGATGTGTTCATGTAATATATAAAAGGGATCTTAACATCAAATGCATAAGAGTCTAGTAGTACATTTTAGAACTTATGCTATTAAAGATGGAGGATATTGTATCATTTTTTGTTTAGGGGATTTCCTTCTACACTATGTAAGAGTTTTATCAACATTCTAAACTAGCTTCTATATTAATAATGATCATATAGTGGCTCTGTGCACCTTTCCTTAATTTTTTTTTAAAATCTCACACAAAGATACAATTGAATCTTACCTTTTGCATAACATTGGATGTATCAAATGGCATAATCGGGTCTTTCATACCAACAAGATGTGTACTTGGTGGAGCTATTGTAGGAATGCCCTATCGCAAAAATACAAATATTAGTAAAATATAAAAGATGAAATAAGTAAATTAAGTGCATAAAAATTTTGAAAACATTTTATGTCAATTGGCATAGTATTAGAAGTATTGAAGGATGTAGCAGGGGCTTGAACAACTTTAGAGATGGGCTCCATTTCACAAACATAAATTAACATAATATTATATAAAACATGGTATAATTGAGCCTAAAAAGATCATTTTTAAACTTACCTCATGCACCATCATAATAATATTTTGACCTTGGCCATTCCTTAGCATTTTAGCTAGAGGATTCAAGATCATCGTATCCCCCATAGTAGAATTGGGAATACCAGCCACATGCACATTCTTAAAGAAACACATAAATGACATAAGATGATATAAGATTGATTATAGAATATGTGCAAGTGATTAAGAAATTATAAAATTTTAATGTAGACTAATTATTAATGGACTTAAAAATTCATCTATAAAAAATTTCAATAATTTTTGATGTCATGGTGCTTCATATAGTAACATTTTATTATCAAGGCATAAAAAATGCATTAAAATGTTTCTAAAACTAAAAAGTAATACAAATTTTGGACAACGAAAAATGCAACAAACCATACTCATAGCCACTTTACAAAAAATTTTGACGTCCAAACAAGGCATTTTTATCTCAATATTTGGTTGAGTACCATGTTACAACTCCAAGTCTCAGAAATTGAAAGGCCCCCAAGATTTACCTAAATCACAACTTAAATAATATTTGAAGAGCATGGCCAATGCAAAATTTATTAAATAAGAAAAGAAAAAATAAGATCACAGACTTGATGTGACGATTAGAAATGAAGGACAAGTTGTTATAAATATTCTATTTATGCTTTTGGGTGAGATTGTGCATGAGTTTATCAACATCAACATTTCCAATCATACTCAATGATCATACTCATTTCTTTTCTTAGCTCTCTCATCCTGATGGTGGACCATTGAGTATGATCCAAAATGTTGATGTTGATAAACTCACACACAATCTCACCCAAAAGCATAAATAGAATATCATGGATTGTGGAAATATATTACAATTAATGTTATAAATATTGTAATGAATTCACATTAGAAACATCTACAAACAAAATCATAACAAACGAATTACTTTATTCACATGTGCAATCAAGAAACATAATAGTTAACTTGTAAACATAGGGCCCCATGAATTGCCTAAATTGAAATTTAAATAGCATTTGAAGAGCATGGCCAATGCTAAATTTATTAAAGAAGAGAAAAAATAAGATTAGAGACTTGACATGACACTTAGAAATGAAGGGTACTATTATAAATTTTGTAATGAATTTACATTACAAACATGCACAAACAAAATCATAACATCCAAATTACTTTATTTATATTACATGTTGTGTACAATCAAGAAACATAAAAGTTAACTTCTAAATATTTCTTTATTTTTTTATTAAATCTTCACAATTATCTTAAAGTGAACATGGTGATCAAACAATGTCACCCTCACATGAGATCTCATTGTCTGATGGAATATATACCCCATCATTGATGGGACCTAAATCCACAAATAAATTAATACTATTAGTTTAATGGTCTTCATCACCTTCAAATATAGTTAAATGAAAATCAACAAATTCATCATCTTCATGGACTTGATTCCCATGTGGTTGCTCATCTCCTTCAAACACTTTAGTAGGCTCATCATGATCTTCATCTTGGCAATATGCCTCATCGACAATAAAATTTTCATCATCCCCATCTTGGCCATATGTTTTTTTAGGGGGTACTTCTTCATCTTCAAGTATATTGTGGTTATCTATATCCTAAGAAAATGTTACTCTTCATCCTCTTGGATCATAATCAATTACAAATGACCATCCAGGTTGTTCTAAATTTGGAATAAGAAAAAATTATTCACATTGATTTGGAAATACATAAGGTTCAGAAGTGGCTTCAAACCTAGATTTATTTATCATATAGAATCCATTGTTGTGCAATAAGATATTTCTTTCTTCACCCACTTCAATAAGCTTATACCATTCAACACGAAAAATAACTTTCTTGAAAGACAGAAAATCAAGCTCTATGATATTCTCCAATACTCCATAATACCCAAGTGTGGTTGTGATTAGTTGTCTATCATTTGCATGTGAATGATATTCCATCTCAAATGATGCTGATACTCCACAATCATAAGTTTGTCTCTTTTTATCAACTTTTCTAATGCAAATATGATGACCATGATTCCACATTACTAAGTTGTAATATGTTACCTAAATTCATATAAATATTAACTAATTAGATTCAATGGTACAAAAGTTAAAAAACACTTTATTAATAATATCTAATATGTTAATATATATTTATTACCTTTTCATTTATAGATCATGTAACATAATTCAATTGTTGTGGTGTCACTCCATTCTTCCTTTTTGTTGCCTCATGTTTCAATATTGGTCTTTAGCTAATTCCATAAGCATCTCTCTAGCCACTTTCTTTTATGGCTTGTATGTAGTCCTCAAGTAGTGTTTTGACTATTTTTATTATATATGTTGGCCCATGCTTTTTCATCTTCTAATTCCTTTTGTTCAACATACTTCTCTATCTATTAAAACATAAAGCTAGAATTGTATGCAATATACAAATGTAACATGCCTCCCAATCCTTAGCATCTACAATAAATTTTTTTTATAATTAATTAAAAATTATTTAAGGACATTTTTAAAAATTAAGATAAAACAACTATTTCCAACATTCTTGCTTACCTTTTATCCTCTTAGAAGTTCCTTGACCCACTAATTTTTCTCCTTCAAATGATTGGGGTTGTTTATAATTCTATAATTATGGAGCTTCAAGGTGAAATTGAGGTAAGTACTCATTCAAATTAAGCATGGTTGGAAAACCATATACCCCTCAACCGTGGACCCTTTTGGTCGAGCCTTTTGCCTCACAAATTGGTTTAAAACTTTCATGTAACTCTCCAAAAGCTACATTGTTCGAATATGAATAAGACCACATCACTCAATCTCTTCTACTAGGTGTACAAGGTAGTGCTCTTGAGAATTAAAAAAACTTGGAGGGAAGCACATCTGAAGATCACACATCAAAATTGAAATATTTATCTTCTAGTACTTAAGGTCATCCTGATGTATCTCTTTTGATGAGACCAACCTACTTGAGTATTCACATGTTATTAAGTAGATATTTATGATATTTTAAAAACCAAAAGTATCAAATCATATAAAGGCACAAGAAAAAATACACTTCAAATTATAAGTGTCATGGAAGAGTATGATTAAATGATTCAATATACCTCAAATATTTGGATAATTTACAAATAGTTAATGTGATATCATGATAAAAAGTACTTGGTATTGCTATGAGAAAGATGTACTACATGACCATTGATGAATAACCATATTAAAATATGCACAAACTTATATTATCACTCAAATATACCAATTTATGATTGTATTCCAATAATTGTAACATAATACAAAGTTATCCTTATTCAATTGTGCCAATCATGGGCTTTCAGGTCTGACAACTCTGATCTATCTCCTACGAATAATTTTTTTAATGTTGCTCCAAATCCTGAAGGATTTTTTTTTCATTATATCAATGATGTTTTCTTTTTCCTTTGATGTAAGTGCCCATGGAGCATGAATATATGTGTTGTCTCCATGCAATCACATGTTCAACATGATATTGGCAACTTGCAAATCCTTTCGTAACTTTATTTGTGCTTCAAGGTTAGTTCTGCTTAGATGTTTCCACAAGCACTCTGCCACATTTTTCCCAATGTGCATAGTATCAAATAGGTGGCCTTTTGGTAACTTATCATAATATTCTAATATGTAGAAAATTGAGAGTCTTTTCATTTCTAGTGGAAAGTTCATCCCTTCTCTTTTGTCATACATCGCTTTCCACCTAGCAGGGTTCATCCTTTTTGGCTTCCATATTTCCACTTCCTTTGTATTGAACTTATTTTTATCACGTACTTGATAGCAATGATTTTTTGGTAAGAAATGTCTATACTCATCTTACACAGTCTTATTGAGATCTTTGGATTGCCTATACAAGGTTTTTGGCCCATATGATGGACAACCATGTTTCCCCTTTGTTTGTAGCCCTAAAATAAGAATGATAACTGGAGTTAGGATATAGTACAATGAACACAATAATTAAAATGTAATTCATCATATATTACCACAACAAATAGAGAGCCCAGGGGCATCATGAATTGTCCAGATAAGTATCACATGAAAGAGGAAGTTTCTATCATTAATAGGTCTTGATACATCATGCATATTTACACCATCCCATAATTCACGAAGCTTGTCAATGAGGGGCTCCATACATATAAATTCATATCCTTTACCTGATACTTCCCTAAGTAAACAATTTTTTTAAAGGTTTAATAATATTGAAATATTTGTATATAATGTTCAAGAATAAGAATGTTAACTAGCATTAGTATATAGTAAAATGAGCACAATAATTACAATGTAATTCATCATATATTACCACAACAAATATAGATCCTAGGGCCATCATGAATTGTCCAGATACTTGTATTGCATGAAAGAGGAAGTTTCTATCATTAATAATTCTTTATACATCATGCATATTTCACCATCCCATAATTTGCGAAGTTTGTCAATGAGGCCCGGCTCCATTAATACATCCATATCCTATACTGATACATCCCTAAGTAAACAATTTTTTAAAAAGGTTTAATAACGTTGAAATATTTGTATATAATCTTCAAGAATGCATTGTATTATATTTATATATTTTAATACCTGGTATGATTAGAGTTAACATTGCATGTGTATGCTCCATTTTTATTGCCATCCAAGGGGGGATATTGTTGTTAATAATTAAAATAGACCAAACAGAATATGTTGTTCTAAGATCTCCAAAAGAATTGACTCCATCCATTGCTAGAGAGATTCTTGCATTCCTTGGCCCATTTCTTAAATGTGGCCATTTTTCCTCAACCTCTTTCTAATGTTTTCTATTTGCAGCCATACACATGACACCATCTTGGCTCCTCCCTTGCTCATGCTAAATCATATATTTTGCCAACTCCTTGCATTTGAACATCCTCTCAAATGTTGGCTTTAGTGGAATATGTTGTAGTACTTTATAAGGAACCTTCTTGGATTCTTGATCTTGGCGATACTTGTGTGACAAATTGGGCATTGCTTCAAATGTGCATTCTTTCCACAATACAATATATGGTCATTTGGAAATGCATCATATATATTTTACTCCATCCCAATATATTTCACTATTGAAGATACATCTCTATGAGAATGAGGCAACTTATTATCCTTTGGAAGTATTTTGTTTGCCAAAAGCCTACATTATGAAATAAATGATTTTTATAAGTATAAAAAACACAAATTTTTTAAGACATCAAAGAAAATTAATATATATGAATATCAAATCCTACCTTAATATGTTAGTAAAGTACATGTATTTGTTAATCCATGTGTAACCTTCAAGTTCAACAACAACATAAGTGTCGCCAATATTGAAGTATCTGCACTTGGGAAAAGAGGCATCCCAGTCAGTTGAGCTAGAGGTGAATCAATAACTTCTTCATAAGATTTGTAGAACTCTTGGATAAATTCATTGACACTTGCCTCATTTATCCGTGAAGTGGTTCCATCCATTAATGTGTGTTTTTTTTCATCTTGGGATTGACTATCATCAATAACGTTTATTTCTTCTTCAACAATATTGGTAACTGGAAGTGGCTTTTCATCAAAAAATAAATTGAATGATCAATAATAATGTATTAAATAATATTTGCATATAATAGATTTATTATGAGATATATTAATTATAGTGTACCTCTTCTATATAAATTCCATATTTCAATCTATGCATGCCAACTTGAGTTGTCGCTTCTTTAGTTTCCTATTCTGGCACTTCTTACGAGTGCAATATTTTTATTATTGAAGTATGTATTTGTACCTGGGGCAGGTCTTGGTGCTCATTCATCTGAATATTTAGATGATGATGACATCCTAATTTCCTAAGTGCACCATGTACGGTCAACAATAAGTGTACTAATTATAACTTGCATATCACATATTCTTTAAGAGCATGTGATTAAGACTTGAGAAATTTGAAACTTTGAAAACATGCGTTAAGGAGACATACACCAAAGTGGAAAAGTTTTAGCTATTTTCAAATGTAGAATTTATTAGCACAAAAACTTATAAACAAATTTTAACTTTTAAGAGACAGGGTTTTAAGTGCATTTTTATCATCTTGGACTGCCTTTTTGAACATTTTTAATGTGGATACATAGCTCTAGAATTAGAAGTTGAATAAATAATGTTCTTATACTAGTACCATGTGATACCTACATTAAAGATGAAAACACATGTTGCAAATGTTGTATTGAGGTGAATATAGGGTAAAAACCATCATTAGTAACCTAATTTGAATGCTTGTATGCCTTCAAGTAACTTGAGATAATATGTTAGAATAGTTTTTTATCATCGTTTAACACAATTCTATAGAAACAAAAGGATACTATATTATAAGGTTGGTCTCATCATAAGACCATAGCTAAGCATGGTCTAAGAAACATGTTTCTCTTCAAATGTCACACTTAACCCTTACGATTTTTTTTGGCTCAATATATAATAGGTAAGAGCAAATCATTTGACTCATTTATTACCCTTAGTATCATAGTATGTAAAAAGAATGAAGGTGTTTTCTAATTTGAAGCATTTTATTAATGTCACAAAGGAGACCAATATTTCATGTGCAGAACTTTGAAACATAAATTTCATTTTTTTTATCACTAACTAATTTAATATATTAACCACAACAATGAATATATTAGGTATTACTATATGTGATAAATATAAATCATAGTTTAGTCTTTAATTTCATTAAAATGATATCACAAGTAAAAACAATATCTACATAAATACCTGGTCCGCCATTATGTAAAATATTAAAGTTTTTCTTTATAATCTTGAACCCTGTAAAAACAAAACAATAGTTAAGGCATGTAGAAGTCTTATTGAAGTAGTCAGTATAGTGTGCATTAAAATAATGAAATGTGCTAGTTGTAAATATATGGTAGTGAATGACAATCAATAACTGTGTATCTGAAGTTTTATGACATCGACATAGCATCACTTATATTCTACAAAAAGATGTGCCTAATATTTATCCCTAAATCATTAAACAAAAGAATTTTTAACTCCACCTTTGTGTTGTGTGGTTGTAATGCTGAAATTCTCAACCCTAAAATCAAAGCCCCCTCTTCCCCTGCACATTAGCACTATCAACCCCTTTCAGAATGTTGTTGACATTGAGAAATAAAAACGGTGATGCTCAACTAAAATTTGACAGTAAGTGATAAAATAATTATTTTCTTTGTTGTCGTAAACCTTGCAAACTAGTTCATGTGGATTTAAATTGAGCCTATCCTTGCAGCCATGACTTCAAAATCACTCAAAATATGCTTTATCCAATACAAACTCATTGAAGAATAGCAAGAAAGTTTGATTTTATTCATATTGTTGTAATCATATAAAAAATTATGAAATAATTTAATTGAAGTTAATATTGCAATATATCAAATGAGAAACAAATAAGGCAATCTGCTGCCAAAATGACATACTACAAGAGAAGAAAAATAACAAAACAAAAAAAAGATTGTTCTCAAATTGAGTTTTACAAGCCACTATTTTATTTCAGCAATTTGGCCTCTCCTAATTGAACAACTCACTATGTTACAGCTATAGAATGTAACTAGCACCTGCAAAACTTATAAATGGCCTCCACAGTTGTAGCCACTTCACCCTGATTACCTCTCTTATTTTCGATCTCATGTTTTCCTAAAATAATTCCATAAAGGAAAGAAACCAAATAATTATCGTGTATTAAATGTAAGATAAGTGATTATTGGACTTGCATGTTAACTTTTTGTAGCCAGCTGACTTCTTATCTTCCTTCATTAGTTTCAAACTATAATGACCACTGGACTCTACATTTGAGAAATGTAGATATTCAACTTGCCTGTTTTTTTTTTTCCCATATTTTGTTGTGTTTTTTTTTCTATATCCTCTTTATCCTATACATGACATCTTCGAGACATGTATTCTTGAACTGCTCATGATCTACTCAAGACGGCTGAAGCAAATAAATAGAACCGGGTTATTTTTACTTCAAAGGTTTTACTATGGTTGCTGCAAAAATTGAATGATTGATTTTCTGCTGCAATATGTAACTACCACCAACATGTTTCTATACTCTGTTACAAACAACAAACATCTTTTCCATGGATATATAATTTCTGCAATGTCATTCCATATTAGTTTCAAAAGCAATTTTATGACTATTGAAGATGGTTTTCCATGGCAGGGATATAATTGTGACAGGTGGCTCTCTAAAAATAATAAAATTGTATAATATAGAAACTATTTTTGCATCAAAACTCCTTTGACTATAGCAAGAGGACATAAATAAAGGAAGAATATATATAGAGCAGAGCACAAATAGAGACAGTGAACAAGAGGGCCACAATAATCCCAATCAGCATACTCAGCCAGCAGAGTTGAAATAATCAAGTCAACACAAAAAAGAAAAGAAAGTAAACAAATATCTCATCAGAGCAACTTGATATAGTCAGCGAATGGTTCAATAAAATACCAAATAATTTCTCATTCAATAGTATAACATATATAAAGAACGAAGGAGACATAGAAGAATAAGTTGGCACCAAAAACATAAAATGAGAAAAAGGGAGAAAATTGGTCTCATAGTATTAATTATTGGTACAACCGATCAATATATACAAACAAATGTATTATTGAGAGTAGTTACTCGCAGTGGAAATAATAATATTGATGCAAAAATAGGATAGTTACTCCCAATATATGCTCAAGGGTGCTGTGATATGGAATCAATATTTCAAAATAGTTATTGCTTGTAACTATTTTTGTACTATTTTTGGAATCAATATACAAGCAATAACTATTTTAAAATATTGATTCCATATCACAACACCGTTGAGTATATATCATCTACACAATCAATGAGTACACAATATCAAGGAGAGAAGCGCCTTTTTGTCACCATTTGTAAGGAAATTATTTAAGGTATTAATGATCACAAAAAATTTAAAAATGCATCGAATAAGGTATGGATTTGTTATGCCTCGATCCTATATAATGATGGTCACTTCTTAAAGACCAAATTGTATAGGTGTTATTCATCTACCATCATTAAGAAAACAGTTATTGATGAGGATGAATGAATGACTATGGACCGACAATTACAAATGATCGAAGGAAGCCAAAAATTGCAAAATGAGGATACAATGATATATAGTGACTCTTCAAATATCAAGAATATTGAAGTACTAAGATGGAAAGATGAAATCCATATTAGAGATGACATTTGAAGAATTGGGTTAAGTTTTGAAGAGAAGGAAAAACTTAGTGTAGAAAGCGGTGGATATAGCTAAGGAAGAACCATCTTGCCGATGGTGTCCAGTATGGATCATGTAATCATATAGATATTAAGTACGAGTCATCATTTGTTCTATCTATCAAGATATAGCCAAATTATTGGACGTCACCATAAAGGATTTTTAAGACATCAATAAGCATGAGAATATGCCAATTATCATTTACAAATGACTCCATAAAAATGAACAAGCAATTCTGAGATAATGTAATCATTGTTGAATGGGTGCTATTAAACAATAAAGATAATCAAGGAGATGTGATGCATCCCATTTCTCATGTCTATTTATGCTACTGCTTTTCTTCATATCTTGTTAGATATGCCCTGTTTAGAACCAACAACCTCATTGGCTTTACTGGTGCAAGTACAAACAACATATATCAAAGAGAACATCTGAGGGATTGCACATCTCAGATTGTATATCAGATACAATATTATTTGAAATGTAAGTACTCATAGATAATCATAGACAACACTAATCACCTCAAGCGTTGCTTTCCCGCTGCATAATATCATTGATATATTTCAGATATTGCAGCATTTCTATAAGCAATAGACATTGATTGTATGTTTCCACTATAAATAAGAGGTAGCAATATAGAGCTTGGAACATATTGTGGGTATTCTGCAGTGAGAATTGCTTCGCAGCTGCACAAGGAGGGTAGTAAACTTCTCACTTTTGAGATGAGTTCTAACCTTACTTGCCGTTTTGGATGATAAGCATTTCACCATATAGTTGGTAAAACATTACAAACACATATTATTTGCATAGTTAATTATGTCAAAAAAATTGATAGGAAAAGTAGTCTGAAATATTTATTTTGAAATGCAATGACATGAATCCGTGCACTCAGCAACTGATGGCAACCTTTGTCAAAAGACACAATTTCACAGGAAGCATGTAGTCAAATAATTAAAGCAAAGCTAGCTTGAAATCTTCATTTCATTTTTTTATAATTTTGACTAATAATCTGCAGATCTCTTCATGAGCTAATGTACTAACACAATTCTAGGCATACAAATTTTGTGGACAGTTCAAAGTCAACATTATAAGTGCTTAGCAGTAATTTATTTGAATTCAGATCTCCAGTGCCCCAATTCAGCATTAGGTACATCAAATGAGTATGTTGAAGAAAATCTAGAAACTTCAAAGTGTCTAAAATTCCCTAAGAAAATACAAATTGACAGATATAAGGAATGCAAGCATGGTGAGAATCAAACAATGATAATTTTGCTTAAGTGTGGTTGAAGAAGTGATCCTTGTAGACTCAAGCTTCTACAATGCACTCAATGAAGTTTTTAAGTTGTCAATTGCTCAGCTGGTACTCGGAAATGCTCTGGCTATGCACATGCAGGATGTGGATCATACATAAGACTCTAAATTGTTAGACCATAATGCATGAAGAGATATCATTTTGAGGAATAAACTGATTGTAGAAAGTGAGCAAAGTAGATTAAATTGCTCTAACTTTTCTAGAAAATTTCAAAGAATGCATTGATAGGGACAAGTGAAGTCCCACAACATTTTCCATCATCCTTAATGCTCACTTTCCGTAGCCGGCCTGCTCACTTTCCTTACGTTGCATTTTCCACTTGCTCAATTTTATAAGTAAAAAAATTAAGCTAAATTCTCTACTACAAACAAAAATCAGAAATTTCTTTGTAATTCATCTACGATACAGATGCATAGAATAGTACCTACTAGAACATGCACAACCTGCAATGCCTACCCTGATGCATATGACATAAACAGAGTTAGAAGATGACCCAAAAAAATTATGCTAAATCTACTACATTTACTATGTATATCTTCTTCTGACCGCTTAATCCAAAATGCACGGCCTTTGCTTCCCGCCTTCATCTTCCTCTTACCCTTAATGGAAAATGCATGGTGGTCTTGTCTTCAAAAGACCATAAAAGTAAGTTTCTATTTTTTTCCAGATAATTAAAATAATATTTAAATATATAAGACAAAATGATAATTTTGTCTATAAACAATGTCTTTAAATGCCTCCTTATGTACTAGTGTATATATATTCTTTATCAATAATCATATCTATACATTATAATAAGGCTCCTCTCACATTGACACCCACAATAAAATATATTGTGAGGTTTGTACAGTTCACAAATGACATATATCTTCCATTTTAGTGATTCACATCTATCTTCTATGCCCATACTATTTCCCATGATCTATAATCTAATTTGATCGATGTCTACTCGAAGACTGTTTCTTTCTTGTTCACAACACTCCTCCCAAGGTTCTGGAACATATTGTTGCAATATTGGATTGTTTCTAATATTGGATTGATTCTTTCCTAAATTGATTCTTTATGAATAAAGTGTGGTCTGAATTGCTCTGATGGTAACCAAAGGCTTTCATTGACTTTGTGAATCTTCTGAACCATGCCCTCAGAGATTGTTTCAACCCATATAGTGACTTCTTTAATCTGCACACCTTCAAACTATGTATTTTTGGTATCATGCAGCTGGGTGGGAGTTCCATGTAGACTTCTTTGGACAACTCTCCATGTAGAAAGGCGTTTTGCACATCAAACTGTTGTAATGGCCAACCCAAGTTTGCAACTAGAGGCTACAAGACTTGTACTGTATTGATTTTAGCTACAGGTGCAAATGTCTCTATATAATCGATCCCATAGGTTTGGGTGTACCCTTTTGCCACCAGTCTCGCCTTAAAGCATTCAATTGTACCATCTGCTTTGTACTTAATAGTTTAAACCCACCGACATCCAACTGATTTCTTTGCTGGTGGATGGTCAACAAGTTCCTAGGTATTATTTTCCTGTAATGATTTCATCTCCTCATTCATAGCAGCTTTCCATCTTGGATCAGCTAAGGCTTCTTGCACATTGTTAGGAATAGATACAGTAGATAATTGATTTACAAATGACTAATTTGATTCTGACAAACAATGGTTAGACACATAATGACTCATAGGATATTTAACTTTACTAGAAAGTTTGAGTTCATATGTGGATTTAGGGATACCTCTGGTGAGAAGTTGAGGTAGTTATTTTCTAGATGGTTCAAGAACATCCTTGGTAGATGATTGGTGTGGTGTGAGCGACTCGGACAGAGGTGGACCCAAAGCTTCAATTTCTAGACGTTCATCACTACTTTGATCCAAAGTTTCACCTACTTCTTGATTAATAGGTTTAGAGAGTTCCCCTTCTTCAGAGATGTCCAAGCTACCTACATCTTCAGAGATGTGAACATCCACATCTTCAGAGATGTGATCATTGTAGTCTAGAGTCTGAATTTCCTTTTGGTACTCCCCCTGAAGTTTAGGCTCAGAGGAAAAATACATCGAGTCTTCATGAAAAACTACATCCAATCTAATAAGCATTCGTTGGGTTGGAGGATGATAGTATCCGTACCCCTTTTGATAAGCAACATATCCTAGAAAGACACATCGCAATGCTCATGAGATAACTTATTGTGTTGATGCTTATGGAGGTGTACAAAAGCTACACAACAAAAAATGTGAGGAGGTAAATTTGGGATAGTTGGAGCAACAACCACCTCAGCGAGAGCTTGAGATGGTGTCTGGAAATCAATAGTGCTGGAGGGTACCCAATTGATCAAATATGCTATAGAGGTAAGTGCTTCGCCCCAATAGGATAATGGCATATGGGCTTCTATCAGAGAAGTACATACAACCTCCAACAAGTGACAATTTTTTCTCTCAGCTACCCCATTCTGCTGAGGTGTATAGGAACAAGTAGTTTGATGAATAGTTCTGTGTACTTCTAGATATTGTTGAAGTTCAGAACTCAAATATTTGCCTCCATTGTCACTACAAAGAACTTGAACTTGTGCATTGTATTGAGTATGAATCATGTTATAAATTTTTTGAAATAACAAGTTCACATCACTTTTAGACTTCATTAAGCATACCCAAGTCATCCTAGTAGAATTATCAATAAAAGTAATAAATCAACGTGATCCACCCAAGGTAGTGACTTTGGACAGACCCCAAACATCAAAATGTATGATCATAAATGAAACTGAACTTTTATTCAAAGTTAATGGAAAAGAGGCATGATGACTCTTTGAAAGTTCACAAACTTCACATCGAAAGCTAGAAACATCAAATTTTGCAAATAATCTAGGAAATAATTTCTTCAGGTAACCAAAGGAAGCATGTCCTAGACGTAGATGCCATAACCAGATTTTAGATTTTTGCTTGTCCCCCTCAGAGCCATCCATCGCTAGAGCGTGACACAGCTTGTCTGAACTCTTTGACACCAAGTCCAAGTAATACAACTTCCCTCACCTAACAACACAACCAATCATTTGCCTCATTTGGATGTCCTTAAACACACAAAAATTAAGCCAAAAAATTATAACACAAAGTAAAGTAGTGGTGATTTGGGTAATTGACAACAAATTGTAATCTAAAGACAGAACCACTAAAATAGAATCTAGATTCAAAGTATCAATGAGAGGTAAGGATCCTTCTCCAATAATTGGGGCCGGAGAGCCATTGGCAATGGAAACAAATTTTTGTGAGGATAGCTTAAGGGATGAGACCTGTCTAGAATCAAATGTCATATGATCCGTAGCACCAGAATCAATTATCCATGTACTATTAGAAACAAGTGTAGACATATTCAAAGACTTACCATCATTACCTGCCATTGCTACTAATGCCGAGATCTGTCCAGCAAAATTATCCTTCATCTATGTTTCAACAAACACTGCACTAGAGGTCTTCTTGGAATTCTTCTTCTGTGAATCATGGCTATGAACCCATCATTTTGGATACCCAACAAGTTCAAAGCAGTGACTTTTGGTATGACTAGTTTGATTGCAATGGGTGCATTTGTAGGTGGATTTATTAGCACCATTAATGATCTTAGGTGGGTTTTGAGGAGGCCCATTCTGATTAGATCAGTTTCAAGTTACCATGGCTGAATCTTCAGTCTTTTTTGGTTCTCCAAACATTATTGTTCATTGAACAGATTCACAACAAACCAATGCATAACATGCTTCTAATTCAGAAATAGGATCCTTTCTCAAAATTTCACCACGAACTTGTTCAAAGTCACCATCTAATCTAGCAAAAAAAATATGCACCCTTTGTCACTGAACTGATTGTCGATAAGATTTGACATCGTTGTCACTTTCCATGATCACTTTATCACGATGATCCAACTCACAAAAAATCTCGATTAATTCTCCATAATACACAGAGAGTGTTCTGCCATTCTGTTTGGCAAAGAAAGCCCTTTGATTCAAGACAAACACTTGCAATTCATCTACTCCATCATAAAAAGCCTTAGAAAGAGCTTTCCAAATATCTCAAGTGGTGGGTATGCGAATGTATTGCTTCATAATTTCTGGAGAAATAGATATCAACAGCCATTTTTTGACCTTTTGATTGTTTGCATACCACTTCTCATATCCATCATCTTTCTCAGCAGGTGGCTATGAGTTAACATGAATGAAAGAGAGTTTCTCCTTCTCAACAATATGCATCTCCATGATTTGAGACCACAAATCATAGTTTGTTTGATTGAGTGTAATCCTTGCCTTGAATAATGAACCTTCGGATTGAATAATAAAGGGAGTAGATTTGTTCTCAAATACTTCCGAATCTAAATTGGCCATGGTTCAATGAAGGGATACAAATGATTCAAGCTTCAAAGCTCTGATACCAATTTGAAAATCAGAAATCAAGAAAAATATTTTTCATTCTTGTATTCACATAAAACTGTACAAGCACATATATAGCTGTTTCCCATATGCATACAGCTACAGGAAAGGAAAGAATCAATTTAGGAAAGAATAGTTTAGGAAAGAATCAGTTTAGGAAAGAATCAATCCAATATTAGAAACAATCCAATATTGCAACAGGCAGAGAAAGCCCTCTATGTACCTGTCATATTATTGTCACATCTCTCCATTTTTGTTAAGAGATTCTATTAATGTTATCTGAAGAATGTGATATCTGGTAGTGCACACTAACGTTGCATTTTGCTAGTGGTAATCTCTCTTCCCACGTGTTTTATGTCTTTCATACATAGACTGCCGCTTCAAGGTGAGGAAATGTATAATATTAAATTGAATGTCCAATTGTCCTATGTAAATGATCAATGCCCTTCTTATTAATCAATTCCCATTATATCTTGATTGTAAGCTTGGCATTTTCTTAACTTAATTAATTCTTAAAAATAGCTTTCAGCCACTTATGAGATGTGCCAACTTGGAACTAATATTATTCTTGGAAAATAGCTTCGTTGTTATCTTTGATACAAATCATATTGCAAACCGAATTTGTTCAGTTTACAATATTTGTAGAGTTGTAGACCAAGATTGATTTTCGGCTAAAATCATAATGCACATGTTCTTATAGAAATCTAGGAAATATAATCATTCTTCTCTATGACAAATAATCTATTCATTCATTTAGGTATTCACTGCTATGTTGCAGCAATGGACAATTCAGTTGGGAAAGTATATTGGCCAATGAAAGATATAATATTTGCTAATTGTTGTTCTCTATAGCGCCAAAGCATTTAGGAGTGCAATCCTATCTATGGTTGTTATGTTCTCATTTGACTTCAATCTTATGTATGGGAGTTTCATTTCTGACAGTTGCTTTCATCAGTTGACGTTGAAAGATCTTTGGTTAGTTCTATTTCTGAACTACACAATCTTGATAGCTCTAGGAAGAAGCAAAAAAAGAGTATTGAAAAATTTGGGAGTCACACAAGCAATAATCATGATGGTAGTTTTGGTGGCTGTGAATGTACTAGCATAAAGAGACAAAATTTGGTTGTGAGAAAGTAATTTCTTACAATGTAACCTAGTCCGTTAACATTTGTTGCAATCTAGAGGATGTATATATGGTGTACCAAACGAAAAAGGCATCTAAAATATATGATATGTTTGTGAAATTGATGGTAAATGGAAAGCATCCTATCAGAAACTTTCAAATACATGGGCAGGAAGTGCCATCTTAGTCTTAGGCTCATTACTCTTAAATTTGATGCACATTCTCTTTAGGCTTTTTTTTGTTTTTTTTGCATATTTATAAACATGATGATGATGCTATTCTTCATCGATTTTAGGGCCTTTTTGACAACAAAAATACAAGTGGAATAGGCATATGTATATTCTTAAAATTTTGAATTCTCTGTTTGGATGCACCAAATCAGAATTGGAATAGGAATAAAATTGGAATACGTATTCCAATTTTGACCCAAAAATGAGGATTTGTTAATTCACCTAAATAGATGGAATAGGAATACGTATTCTTATTCCAATTTTTTAAATTTTAGAAAACATAAATTTTTGAGTCTGTGTATTTCACATTAAATTTTGGGTGAACCAAACAAGAATAGGAATATGTAACCACATTTTTTATTCGAGAATAAGTATTCCAGAATAGGTATTCCTATTCTCATTTTTATATTCTCACAGCCAAACAGGCCCTTACTAATCAGAGTTATTTGATTTTTACTCTTTCATAAATTTGTTAGTGCTTGCTCGATAACTTTGCCTCCACTCTCTCTAGATCATTGGTCTTCTTTGAACATAATCCTTCATACTAGTGAGATGATTTCAAAGGTGCCTCTTCATTCCTTCTGAGTTTATAGGATGGCTATATAGAATGTGTAGATTGGATCCCGATGAATTTTGACCGCTAATGGTCTAGTGCCACTTGGTAATTGTGCTATTTTTATTATCTTTAGTTGATTTGATAAGAATTCCCATTTGTGATGGCTCTGGTGGGTGTACTATCATTCATTCATTTATTTGATAATGATTGGTAATTTTTCTTTCCTTTTCTCAAAAACACTGGTTGCAGACCTAGTGGGTGTCACAACCCACTCCATCATAAACTAAATAACTTGGTATTGGGTTGCCACATGGATTAAACCAAATGAATCATCGGCTTAATATGAATCAAACTATTACATTAACAGGGGTTGTTGAAGCTAGAGTCCCTGCCTCTTGGTTTGATAATGAAATAGTAAGCCATTGATTTGAAGTAATTGCTGAAGAAGTAAATGTTTTTTTTTAAGGTGCAAGTGGTCGTTGTAAAGATGTTCATTGCGAGTAATAGTAAATATTTATTAACATAGAAGTTTCTTAAGTTCATTGTATTAGTGAATTGATTGTCAAAAAAAATTTGAATTTTTGAGTCATGTAATAAGTGTTCCATTTAAGCTTTGGTAAGAATATGAAATGGTCAACATATGAAGCATTAAGTTCTTGCCAATAGAAGAAAATAATATTAAATTTTGTCCCAGTTTAGTATAATTAAATTTATCAAAATTTGTATTTTACAATTATAATTGTAATATGTCATGTGTGGATTGAAGATTGTGTTCTTTTTTGTGAATTTTATGAATCTTGGAGGCTAGGTTATTCAATATCATTCTTATCTAATCATATAGCCATCTTGAAGCATCAAATTAGTCTATAATTTTTAATTGAAATTTATTGTAGTTAAGAGAAGATAGGTGCATATGACCTTCTTGAATTTGTCTAGTTGTTGGTATGAATATATTCTCACATAACTTGTCATACTTTAATAGGTCAAACCCAATAGGTATTATGTTGGTTCATAAAAATAAACATTATTTGATGTATCTTATTCATTGTGTTCATGCATTTAAATCATAAGCATGAATTATTTTCAAAATTTACAATAGATTGCATCACCATCCTTATTGCCTACACAAAAATTGATAACTTTGAAAACAAAGGGAAATGAGCATATGCTGATTCATGTCCAAACAAGTTGGGCCAATTTGGGAGCTAACTTAGAGACCAATTGGTGGCTTTGATCTCTAAAATGACATAACAATTTTTTTTGAAGGCTTGTAAATATATAAAAAAAACTTTCAAAAACTATCAACTTCATGATAAAATAGAAATATGTATAATGTTGTAGAATTTGCAATGGTTTTAACGTTGTCAAATGCGGTGAAAGTCATAAATTCCATAGCCTTAACTAGCTGTGTGATTGAGGTTTAAAAATTGAAGAGCGCTATATTTCAGACATAACTAAAACACACCTGAGCTACTAGCATCTACCTACTCAAAAGCATACATCCCCAACCAACATAACTAACAATATTTTTATCTTCTATTGAGAAAATAGTTTTATGGTTTACAAAGTTGTCTACAGATGTAGTGGTCTATACCGATTCTGCAATCTCAATGTTGACTTTGATAAATTCATTTATTGCCAATGTAATCAATATTATGTAAATTTGATTTATAGCCGACTATAGTTGCTAGAAACTCTGTAGTTTCCTTACGGAGCCCCCATTTGCACCACTCTACCTACCTGGACCCCAGCTCTATACCATGCATGGCATATAGAAATCTGCACATGACCCTTCATGGTCCATCGAGCATACTCCTTGATCAGAGATAGATAGTCTATGCAGCCAATATAAAAGAAGATAATTTGATATTACATAATTCTATATTAGAACTAATAAAAAAACACTGGTAGATGTCGCCAAAATCATATTGCCATCTCCAATTCAAAAATAATACATTTTTTAGTTTGCTTCAACCAGTGAAACTAAAGTAGAGAAAGACTTTAAAGACATAGTAAGCTTGTTTTGCATCATCCTAAAATAGTAGTAATACAGTTGACTATTTTATTCTTTAATTACATTCCACAATATATTTGTGTGAACCTGCAAAACTTAGCCTTGAAAATAGATAACAATTGGCCTATTTTGGTTGTTATATTAGGAATTATTATTTATGGGAAATGTAAGAAAACTTCAATCATCTCTAGTTAATCTGAGGTATGGTACAGGTTTGGGAATTGAATAAAAAGAGTGGCAACTACAAATTTAATGTCAACCCTTGCAGTCATTTTAGCCAAATGAGGGGGTTTGTTAGTAATTAGCAATTGATTGCTCTTCATATTTATTTCAATTTCTTTTAACTATAAGCCAAACACCTTGTTTCATTGTAGCATATAGAGAAATAACTAATAGTTTAGTTGTGCCAAATTTAGTAGCACCAACAACAAACCCATTGTTAAGTTTTCAAAAGTGATCCCTATATGAAACTTGTTAGAAATGTTTAGATCATAGTTAGAGATCTTTAGGATATGTGTGTGCTGATTTCTTTCCATCAGAATCTTTATCATAAAATTGAATTGAGATCTACTGTCAATGCAAAACATGCAAAGTAGGTATGACATCTATATCAAAATTTACTACTGATAGAAAATTTCTTCAATTTGATTTTCATTTATTAAAATGTACATTACATTCATACTCCAATAGAGAGTCAGAGACCAACTGAAGCAAATTCAATAGAATAAAATGAACATGGTTACAAAAGAGCCAAAAGCAAATCTGTGAAAAGAATGAATTTGGGCTAAGCGATCCAAGTTTAAACATTAATAATCATTCCATCTTGCCAAATTTGTGTTCCAATTCAAAAGAAACATTCTTCCAACACACAACACTAGTAGAGGGCAACATAACTGCATTAAAAGAAAACAAAGAAAATGATTTATTAGATCTACATGAAATACAAAAAGAACAGGGCATTTCCCAATGTAATCTTTCCTTTAACGATCTATTTGTCACAAGTTTTTAATTGTGGATGTTCAAATGAGGATGGATTGAAAGTACCCACTTAAAAGAATGAGATTGAATTCCTTAAGGTTTTGAATTGAAAGTTAGATATAAAAAAGACAACCCATTTAGCCCAAGACAATAAAGTAGAAAAATCACCATCCTTTCTAGAATCTACTGCCTCTAGATTTTGTCTTAGGAGGAGGTCCTCCTTGAGGAGCATATAG
This sequence comes from Cupressus sempervirens, assembly GCA_028749045.1. Lineage (NCBI taxonomy): Eukaryota > Viridiplantae > Streptophyta > Pinopsida > Cupressales > Cupressaceae > Cupressus > Cupressus sempervirens. The sequence continues at coordinate 660,584,692 of CM053791.1, forward strand.
ATGTTCCTGAGGATACCCGGGTGGAGGATAAGCTTGTGGCAGTTGAGGATAAACCTGTCGATACCTTGTTTACATTTGAAAAGAGGGAAACAAATTATAAAATTGCTAAGATTGTTTTCCAATCAATCAAAAGAAATAATGTTATGTGATAAATAGAATGTTTCAAAAAAATCCAAAAAAGAATGGAAAAGATTGAACATAAATGAGGAATACCTTGTGGAGGAGGAGCTCCAATAGGGGCCTGGTTTTGATTGTAATAACTCATTCTTTGTAAATTGAAGAAAAAAGAAATGGGAGAAAGTATAAATTGGTATTCACCAGTGATTTCTTTGTTGAAGAAATCAACTATCCTAAATGATTAATACCAATTTGTAGGTACACGGTCAAGAGAACCAACTTTGTAGCTACAGACTGAAGACAACCAAATGTATTTCAGCGAGATCTGCAAGATCTAACTAGAGTTAGATACAATTTAAACCAAATTAGTATTATTTGAACGATTGGGTTTAAGTAGCCAATGCCAAGAGGAATAAAAATGTGAGACTAGCTAGAAATGTGATAGTTGTGGGCACATAATTCTAGTAGCACTTAACTGGGTTAAAATATTAAATAAAGTAATTGGTAGTTGCAACCACTGTAAAAAATGGAAAAATTAGATGCATAGTCTATAGATGGAAAGAACAAGTTGTTGCACAAAGAAGAGGTGAAAAAGACATTGATTGTGTCTATTAACACAAAGTAAAGACTACCAAAAATAGTAATCTGAACATGGTGGTTAAATATATAGAAACTATGCAGAAACAAGATACTTTCCAAATCTATTAACAATACTGTTGAAATATGTATGAGGATATTGAAAGTAGAATTGTTTGCAAAATACAAAATTTATATAATTTATGCCATTACAAATTGGCATAATGTTCTTCTATGCAATAGAGTTGTATTGTCTTCAACATATGAATCATTACAAATTGATTGAAACAGTTTAGACTTGACTATAAAAGTTTGAAGTGTATTTTTTTAAAGAAAAATAAACTATTGTGTACAGAAATGAGAAAAGTTAATTGCATCGAGATCTGTAATAGTCAATTAACCCGCAATTTGCAAAAAAATTATTGTGTTAATGAAATTAGTTCAAATACAATTCTGTAAAGTTAGAATTTTGTAAAATCATAAGTAACAAAGAAGACAAGATAAAAAAGAGAAGATATGTTCATCTTACATAGTCGACTTTTGGTAGAATGGAAGTGATATTGTTGTTCATTGCAATTGTAAAATTTCCTTTAATTTGAAATGTTCGCAGCATGTATACAACTACTGACATGATTTTTTTGTAGTTTTCAAATGGTATTTTTGTAAGTTTTGGTAAGTGTTGATGAAGGATTTCTCCATGCATGGTGCAGTCGACAATGTCATCTTCATTTTGTATCATGCATTGAAAAGAATGGTCATAAGCAAAGGTTGTAACTTTGTCACATGCAATGTAGTGGGCATTTTTGGTTATTGAGGATGGTGGCAATGATGATGACTGTTGGCATTAAGTGTGGAACAATTGGTATGGTGGTAAGAATGATTTTTTTGATTTTAAATTTCCAATGACCTAAAATTTGAATCAAAATTTAAGTGTCAATTTTAGTGTTTACTTTTAATGTAATTGTAATTGTCTTTGAAAGATGATATGGTTTTGTTTCTTACCTATGTAGTTGAGGAGACAATTTTTTGTAAAGAAATTCTTGTAGATGCATCATTGAGAGTGTCAATGAAAGTGGATGGTGTTGTTTTAATGTTATATGTTCCTTTTGGTCCACTTTGTACAATATTATTCAAGAAGAGGAATGGTGTTTGTGTGGATGTAATAATTTCTTGTACTTTTGCATAAGCTTGAGCATGGAATTTAGGAACTGTAATCTACAAATGTAAGAATTTTGTTAGTTAGTGTAGAAAGGAATTGTAATATAACAGAAAACATAATTCGTTATTTGATGAATGAGTTGCATAGCTTACAATTGTTGTGTTTTATGTAGAGTTTCCATCTTTTACATTTAGTTGATACTCTTTTGGCATATGCTTGTGTGCTGCAACTAAAATGCCCAATGTACCAATTGAGTAGTTAGTTTGCGAGTCTATAAGTTTTTGTTTCTTGCAGACTCAATCTATTGTTTCAATTGATGTTTGTGCAATGAATTGAAGGCAATAATCAACATCACCTCTTTCATACTCTGTTTTTTGTTTTAGTGCAAAATCATTTATACAAACACTTGCTCCAGACAAAAGGTGGGTGATAAACTTATCAATCAGCTAATTGGTAATGCTTTATGTTATTTTCATTTGGCCTTCATTGTCCATGAGGTCAACATGTCCTATTGGTTCTTTTGCAAGGCTTGTTGGATTTTTTGCATAGGCAGGACCATAAGTCACAAGGACATCACCTTCAAAACAAGTTGCAGATTGTAGTGTACAGATGTCCATAATGGTGGATATCTTTTTCTCTTCCATCTTCAACTCGTGACAAGATGAGATTATTTATTTTATATAATGCATTAATATATAAAGTTGTGTCAAGAATTTTAGAACTCTATAATAATCCTTACCTTCTTTCTAGTTGTCTACCAGTACAGTTCTTGTCATCTTGCAGAGGGTTTTCTTGTTCATTTGATGATGTGAATAGAGATCTATGCAGTTTGTTGAAAAAAAGTATGTAAAGGAAGTGAATATTGTAAATAATCATATGTAAGTGCACTAAATATGTAATTAGAAAAGAATTATGTGAATACCTTTTTGTTGCAGTTGCTAGTTTGTTGGCTGAGGTGTTTGTATCTAACCTTTTCTTTTTTGAAGCCTCCATTAACAACAATATAATTGGTATATTGTTGTACTGAAATAGGATTTTTTTTTATCGGTAAGAGGCCGAAGCCAAGATTTATTATTATTATTATCATGTGTTGTGATTAATTATTATTATTAAGTATTAATCTTGAGTAGATTCGAACGCAAGACCTCCCACATAGGAAGCTCACACTTTGCTGTTGTGTTGTAGGCTATTGCCTAAAAAAAGTTGATAGGTAATTAGCTGAAGCCTTGATTATTTATCATTTATTTATTATTATTTGTGAAGATTAATTATTATTATGGGTTAAGCTTGAGTAGTTTCGAACCCAAGACCTCTTCGATGAGAGGTTCACAAGTTACCATTGTGTTGTAGGCTCTTGCCTATTGTGCTAAAATAGTTGTTAGTACATGAATTAATGATTTAATTCATTAAATTATCAAACTAAAATGAATTATGCATGTGAAAATACCTGAGGAATGTAGATCAAAATGTTTATGCATCTAATATGTTTTCAATAAATTGTTTATAGATAATAATTTTGTACAACATTATGAAATGATTAAGCATGTTGGGTCATTATGAGTAAAATAGATGGATTTTTTGAAAGTTAGAAGTGGAGGCATAAAGATATTGCAAAATGGTCTGACCAATATGTACCCAGGACAATGAATTTTGCAGATTGTTGATTGATATTGTAAATCCAGAATTGATCAATTAAAGTACCTGCATATGTTGTTGGCTTGTCAGTAAGCAAAGACAAGTTCTGTTGTTGCATAAGTGCAACAATCATTTTTTTAATTTTTTTTTGTAAATTGCAACATGTCAATGTTGAAGTCTCCAGTGATTATGACTTTGTAGTTTAGTGGTAAGTTCGTAATTTTTTTTCTATAAGACTAAATATGTCATTGATGGGTGTACCTAGTGTAATGTAAACATTTTTGATTCATATAGTATTGGTCATATGTAAAATATCAATTGTTAAGGATTTTATAAATTTTGTTGAGAAAGTGTTGGTATTTAAGACAGTGGTGGTTTTGGAAGAACAAGTCAATAGGCTATGAATAGTTATTGAAGAATAGCAATTATAGATTCCACCAAGCAAGTGGAGGTGCTCATGTGTCTTGTTTCTTGTTTCTTGAAAGCAAAGAATAGTTCCTTTTAGCAAGTCATGGTCATGGATAATTTCTTGTACGTGCAATGCAAAACTTTGAGTATTCAAAGAGCATACAATGATATGATCGATTGCGATTGGTATAAGGGAAAGACTATATTGAAGTTTCTATTGTGCAAGATTTTGTAGACGAGGCATTTTATTTTCCACTTTATGTGATACTTTAAAGTTTTGATGTTCTAGTTTGTGTAACAAATACAATGTTTCAATATTTGTTACATGAGACAAAGCAATGTAGGTTAGACCTTGGTGATAGACTTTGCTAGGATCAAAAGCAAGTGTATTCATTGTTAAGCCCTGTGCTCTATGTATAGTGTGTGCAGATGCTAATTGAATAGGGAATTTTTTTCGAGTAAAATTTTTGGTAGATGTTTTGACTCTTCTAGCTATTTTCATTATTGGCATCCAAGAATAAAGAATTGAACTTGTGTAAAATCTTTGCATTGTTTTCTGATGTGAGGTACCAATTTGAGATCCATTAAATTAAATCCAAATAATATCTTCGTGTTCAGTTGTATGCATTTGAAAGATTCTATCACCACCATTGACTAGTCCATCATGTGTATTTAGGTTTCCAGTAATTAGCTCAACTAAATTTTTTGGCTTTAAGTAAAGTACAATAGGTAGTGATGATTTATCAACTTGGTAGTGGTTATTGTTAATTTCAAAGTCTTTTTGATCAACAACTTCAAAGACATAAAGTTGAGTAGGTAAGAAGATTAACATTCTTTTATTGTGTTCATCGACAACTGAATTTTTGTGGAACAAGTATGGCTATTTTGGATTGTTAGGAGGAATCTTGTAGAATGTCATGTTCAAATATGAAAGGTCTTGATCATTTTGTTTTCCAATTCCTGTACGGTTTAGAATAGATATGAAATGTTGATTTGTTTGTTTGATGACAGTATGCAATTCAAAGGATAGTACATTTTCAATCCAAAATGTGTATGGTATTTTGTCACCACTAATTCTTGTCTCTTCAAATATCCAGTTATCACACACAGGTTATGCTTGGTAAAAGTCACCACAAAATATGATAATATTTCTAAATGGTCGTATTGGTGTATGTTTGATTTGGCGAACCCTTCTGTCAATATTGTATAACATTCTAGAACCAATTAGGGAGACTTCATCAATGAGCAATACTTGGAGCTAATCTAATTTCTTGTTTAGATTGTCAAGTGTGTTCGAATCCAAAGGTAACATCTTTGAAGAGGTACATAGGAGGTGGAAAATATAATGTGTAGTGATGCCACCTACATTATAAGCAACTTTCCTTGAGGAAACAATACTATCTTTAGGTTTAAATGGGTCACTATCTAGTAGTTTATCATAGATTTGAGTCATTGCTTGAAAGAGAACCCTTGTTGTGAAGGTTTTGCCTATGCCAACACCTCCCGTCAAGAACAAATATAGTGGTTTGTCTAATGTAAGTCTCTTTGTCATCAAAACATCTTTTACTATTTATTGTTACTCTTCATTCAATTGTCTTCATAAACTGAAATATTTGTCATTCGTAAGCAAGAATGGATGTATTTTTCATTGAACAATGAGAAGCTAGTAGTACATACATGTTTTTGTTGTTTTTTGCATGTTTAATGTCAGTTATGATGTCATATTTCTTAGTTTCATTCTGTTTGGTGGTTTTTGCATGTTCATTTTCAAGGTCTATTTTTGGGTTGTTATCATTGATGATTTCTCTTGCAACAAGGTCAATGTCACCCCAATTGTTATGTACTTTTGAGGTAAAGATTTTTTTCTATATTTTCTATATATTTTTTTTCCACTAAATGCCACACTCCATGTTTGATGGCCTAGTAACAATGATTTTTCGTTGTTTTTAAAAGGGACATAAAGCATAAGTTTTTTTTTACAATAATTCTCATGATCAATGTGTTGATTGTATCTTACATATCGTATGATATATGGCTTTTCTCTTTTTTTAGTCTTTGATGGGTTGCCTATGTAGAAAGCTGTATATTCAGCTAATGATAGTCTATCTAAATCTTGATTGTTGTATGTACTTATCTACTGTAGAGGCATACATGATGTTCTCAGAATCATCTTTTTCTTTTTCCAAAAGCTTTGGACTTTTCAACATAAGATTTATATTTTTAGGTGGTGAAATGTTGGTGAAAATTGTTTTTCTTGAGTTCTTGCATAAGGGCAATGACAGTGCAATATGAACTACTTGTCGACTAGAAATTTATTGATAGTCAAGCAATGCATTTCTTAGTTTGCGTATGAAGTGAATCTTTTCATTGTAAGCATAAGTACATTGTTTTCATATTTGGCAAAATGCAAGTGTCAATGTTCGATCTTTCTTTGTCATGTATGAACTATAGTACGATGTAGCGACATACACATCTAATATAAATTGTGTGTCTGTATTTGCATACTATAATGCTGGTACTTTTCTAGCAAATGCATTTATCCATATATCAACTGGCTTCCATTTTAGCAATACAACTCTTTGTGTTAATGTTGCTTGCAACATGTCAATGTAGTTTGCCTCTTCAAGATGAAATTCATGTAGGAATTCATCAAATGTAACATCCTTTGTATAGTGTTTATTTTCTAATTGTTTGAAAACAAAAATAATGTTATCCTTCATTGCAGGATCAACATTTAATAAAGGCTCTAATATTGTTGTTTTTCTCATGGGAGGCAATGGAAAGCTAAATTGACAACTAGATGTTTTGTATTTTTTGCATGTCTTTGTATGGTGGTGTGTTTGCATTTTGACAAGATTTTCATCTAATAACGTAGAGTCACATGAGATATATTTATCAATAAAGTCTTCAATGTCAATGTTTTTGCATTCTCCAAATAAAGGTGCATCTTTTATCCATAGCATGAAGTGTACATGCTCATTTTCTCAATTTTGAAATTCTGTAACAAAGAAATAGTCACAAACTTTGCCAAAAAGTTTTTCATTTTTTAACATCAATTTTCTAAATGCATTGATCCTATGATTGAAATAACAACTACAAAGTATTGTATTTTTCTTGATTTCAAAGTCCAAGTCTTTAAATTCTAAAGATTCATTTTCTCTATGTTGTTGTGTGTTTGATATATGTTGCAATGCTTTACATAGTGGCTCCCACAAATGCTTAGCACTTGTTAGTGTTACGAAAAAAGTTGGAGGCCCTAGTTGTCTATCATTGCAAAAATATTTTTTCTTGTGTTTTCTGAGTAATCTGGAGATGTTCATATACTTTTTAGTAATTTGTATCCTATTGGGAATTTCAATATTTTTTCTAGGTTGGTAGTGTTGCAAATGTCCTTTGCACATAATTTATCACCTTTCAATTCAGCTTTTCTTATACAAACCCATGCTAGTGAGGATATTTGATGGATAATTATTTTTATAGCTTTGAAAAAAATATTTGTTATATGTGTTGAAGAGTCATTGCCTCTATGCATGAGCTCCTGCTTCACTATTTTTGGATAGGTAAAACATTTTTTTATTTTTGTTGTTGTGCAAATCCATAAAAAAGTGTTGAAAATTTCATTTCTTCACAATAAGTGTCTTGAAAGATACCTAGTGGTTAAAAACCTTCTAAAGGTGCAATTTCAATTATCATTGTATCAAGATCTTTGAATGAATGTGATTCATTGAACCAACGTATAAGCGATTCGGTTATAGGCTCTTGCTCATGCTTAGATATTACATCATACATATCTATGTCAATATTTGTGTTACTATTTGTGCAAATTTGTTGTTGTTTCATTGTAAAAAGAGTTTCCCAATCCTTATTTATTGAAATTTTTTCTTTCATATATAATGATGTTTTTGCCAATATTGTCAATGCATTCATTACATGGGCAGGTCTTACATTTCCTTGAGCATATGCATTTTTGTATTGTAGTTTACATTTTATTTTGACCGCAATTATTTTTGTCTCATCTATGTGTCTAGGCAATACTTTTTGCACTCTATCAAAGTCAACAAGGAAACTGATTATTGTACCATTCAATCCATATTGTGCTCTTTTGTATCCCAATTGCCTAATTTGTGCAAAAGCAATACACAACAACACAAGCCTTTCTTTGAGGCTCGCCAATCCATGGACAATATTTATTCTTTTATTGCATCTTATGTTCCATGGTGCAGCAAAGGCAAGGACTTTTCCAAGCATAATGTCATGTATACATTTCTTGCAAATCAACTGGCCCATCATAATTGTTTTTTTATTTGTCTCAATAGAGAGCAAAGAGAAGGCATAAGAAAATGCATTGTTTATTTTGTAGATATCTTTTTGGAAGTATAACATTTTACATATTGTGCATGCTTGAGTAGGTGTATCAGTGATTTCTCGTACATATTGCATAACATACTTCTTATTTAAATTGTTTAGTACACTTGCATGTCCATGAGTTGTTGACTAATGTGTTGTTCTTGGTTTGTGAGATACAAATCTTATCCTTGATTTTGACCATCTTTTTGGCTTCTTTTGCATATTGTTAATATGAATGTGTTGATCATTGGCCATGGTTTTTGAATACTTTTCTTTATTACGTATTGTTGCTTTTAGATTTCTTAATGAATGATGAAGACTTAAACTTTTGGGAGTCGTAGTTGTATTTTTTTTTAGATGTTGAGCTTTGGTCAAAGCAAGGTATTGTCATGTTCGTTCCAAATGAAGTTTCATTTTTCATTAAATTGTGTTTGTTTCTTTCCATTTAGAAAATAAATTGTTCACTTTCTTGGAGTGGTTCATAATGAAAATGGCCTGAACTATTTTTGAAACATATTAAGTTTATGTTTTTTTGTTGGTTCTATGCAATTGCAATAGAGTTTGAATTTAAGTAGAGGAGTTGGTTTCCATATATGTATACAAATATGAAATACAAAGAAAGAAGAATTTAGATCCTTCTTCATTGCTCTCAGTATATGGCTTTCCAATTTTGGATACAAATATTTGTATTTGTGACATAAATTCATTTTCTAATGTTGCAGATTGGGGATACATATTGAAGCAATGCATTGCAAATCTATTTTTCACTATCAACGCATTGGCTGATGACTGTGCTATGAATAGTCGCAAGGAAATTGCATCAAACATATTATCAACTAAGAATGCTATAGCAACAAACATGCTTTCATCGCAAGTAGAAGAAAATGCAGGGAATTGTTGGAGACCAAATTCGCCAATTTTTTTTGAACTTATATTCCACCTATTTGTTATATTACAAGGTAAAACTGGAAGTTGTTGTTGCATAGTTTGCATTGTATTATATGTCGTCACCTTTAAGAATATAGGTTCATAATGCCCGACCAATGGATTAGCATCATGGAAAAGAATTGATATTGTAGAATGAGGTGCATTTTTATTTAAGTGCAAGTATGATTTCTTTCGTGTCAATGACCAAATGCATATGGGTATGTTTAACCAAAGAGATAGCCAATGAATAAAAAAGGTGTCTCCCCAAAGGCTAGATTCACCAAGAATATTGACTTCAATTACTAATAGCCTCATTCTTCGAAAGTATGTTTCCTTATCACTCACTCTATGCAAATCTAAGAGGATTGAAGGGTGCAACTCGTATTCAGACGAGTTTAAAGCCATAGCACAACCATTGTCAAGATAATCCAAGAAATAGTTAACAAGACCGTTGCGAAGCTCAACAGATGTATAGTGACAATGGAGCAAGACTTGTAATGTATCAAACAAGCAGTCACCAACATTGAAGTTAAATGAATTGATTCGAAAGCAATGAACATTGTCAAGAGCATTGTTGATTGATATGTTTTATAATTTTTCATTAGATTTATATGCTTCTATTGTAATCAAATTTTTTGATTCCTCTCATAATTTAATTGAATAAGTACGAAGTATATTACTCATTTGATATATGAAGAAAAATTTACTACTAATAGAAGTAGTTTTACGAGATCTATATTAAGTATTTTCAGAGAACTATAATATGGATATGTGACATAAATAGGCAACAATACTTTGATATTCGTAACAGATAAATTTGGTGCAATAGTTTGATTTTTGTAACAAAAAATAGTACCAATTTTAATTGACCTTCAATGGTTTAGAAGAAGGATTCCTTCGATGTAGTACATGTTCTCAAGTTCCTGGAACACAAAAGAAAATCAAGAATTCCATATCAAATAAAACAATTAAAAAAGTAACACTTGGTAAATAACAATATGTTTCTATAATCAAATTTTGAGAAAATGTAGAGATCTTATAAAGGAATTTAGCCATAATAGTTAATCACATCATGATTTTTGTGTAGTACCTGCCCCTAGTTTACATTTTTCGAGCTACATTTATGATATGATTGCCAAACTCTTTTAGGCCAATTTATGTTTGATGAGTAGTATTATTATTTTAGAGATTATCAGAGGATGTTTACACTCAGTTTATTATATGATGAGATTACTTGGTACTCTATATTTCATGCATGTATGATGATTATTCAATGGTTTTAGTTATCGATGATGATTAGTTAGATGGCTTATTATTTTATGTGCCTCTTATGGATACTTACCCCATACTGCATGTGTATGGTGTGCGTGTTGTTTTATTTATGTATGGTGTTTCTGATATGGTTAAGGAAGGGAGTCGTAGTCACCTGCTAGTCGGGATCTACGCGATGCACCACTTCCTGCCATTGCCTGTTTAGCTTAGAATATTGTGTTTGTACATGCGTGGATTTTATGCAGGTTGCAGGTACTGGGTATCGACTTCCCTGAATTGTCAGGATGAGCGTACCCTATCGCACTGTCTCAATGGTAAGAGAGGGGAGATAAACTCTTAAGTCCAAATCCTAAACCCTTTAGCCAATTGTCCTAATTGATAATTAGGACAAGTATATGAGTTAAGTGCCCTCCGAATGCATCAAATGATGTAATTTCATGATTATAACCCTTTTTGTTTGATTTGGTATGTATTTTTCTATGTTGGGTTTTCGTATGTTGCTTTATGAGTCCTTGGTGTATTTTCTATAAATTAAGTCTAAATAAAAAGACTAATTAATGATTTAATTTAATAAGGAATTATTATGATATCTTTATATTTAATTAATTAATTAATTAATTAAATAAAAGAATTAAAGTTGGAAATTAAAGTTCAAGATATATTTAGAACAGGATAATATTTATTTAATTTAATAATAATATATTTGGAGTTAATTTTTAAATAAATGCTAAATATTATTGTTATTTAAATTAATTAAATATGTTATCAATTAAGTTCTAAAATAAATTAAAAAGTTGAAAGATATTAATTTATTAAGAATTCTAGATCGCATGATCTAAACATGAGTTAAATATAAGAATTAAATTAAAAGATTAAATTATAAAAATTAATAATGTTATTTTAATTTCTTAAAAGTGCACATAAGATTTAAAGTAATAAATTAATTAAGAATTGAAGTCAAGTGAAATTTTAAATAAAGTTATTTAATAATTCAACTTAATGTGCATGAAAGTTGAATGCAAAAGAATAAGAAAAGATAATAAAAGTTAAATTGGAGTTAACTGAGTTGTGCAAAGAGTCTTCTCGGGTAAACGCACAATTAGTGCCTCGAATTGAGGAGAAATTGCTTATCACAACTTTGGGGGTTCATTTTTGAAAAGGAGGAATTTGGATAGGAATTTTTGAGGAGACAATTTTTGGAAGCAAATTTCAGAAGGCTGATACGAAGAAAGTCTTCGAGGGGAAGGTTATTGATAGGAGCAAATTCGCATACAGTTCCTGGAGATTGCATAATAGCATCAGGATCAGGTAAGGTCTTGTGTTTTGACTATCCATTAAATATGCAATTATCCCTTCCTGTCTTCTTCGTGTCTGTGGTTTGTAGATCTGAATTCTCTGTGATGAAAGTTTTAACTGTTCAATATTGTGAATTTATTAATTGTTCGTCAATAATTTCTGTATCCATGAAGACTGGATGAATTATGAGAGCCCTTGTTTTCCTGATTTAGAAATTGAGATTTGATTAGGTAAGGGTTTGAGTGTAAAATTGAAAGTTCTAAATTCTTTTAAATATACATACATACATACATATATATATATATATATATATATATATATATATATATATATATATATATTTTGCTTGGAGGATATTGTCTTAATGAAAATTAAATATAACTAAATATAAAATAAACATTATTTATTTTATATATATATATAATTATTGTTTTAATAAAATTAATTTATTTAGTACTTTTATTAAAATTGAAATTTGAGATTTGTTTTAAATAATAATAATAAAAAAAAATTTAATTTAAAAAAAAAAAAAAAATATATATATATATATATATATATTATATATTTTGGGTGGGGCGGGGCCACCACTTCCCACGCCCCACACCGTTCCCCACACTGCCGCAGCAGGTGGACGGCAGGCCGACGGGCCTTTAAAAACGCCGTAAGTATTAATGCGATTTCATTTTTTTTTTATAGTTTATTAAATATTATTGTTAATTAATTTAAATTTTATAAAAACTTTAAATTATATTGAAATTATATTGTTTATTAATAATTTTATAAATAAATAAATTATTAAATAAACATCATATGATTCTTTATGTATCATTAATTAATCTTATTTAGGTTTGACTTAATTAGGATTAATTAAATTGAAAATTTGTTTAATCAAATTTAATATTATAACACCGATTTTAATGGAAGCGTAGATTATTATAATCAATAAGGATTATTAATAATTTCATTATTACCTTAGATTGTTTTAGGATTTTTGACTTAAAATCAATTAAGGTTATTTAGGTGTTCCATTTGGAGTTAGGAACAAGATAAGGTTCTATCTGTTTAAAACATACGTGCAACTGGAAATGAAAATCTCACATTAACTCAATAGTATATTATCAATCAAATTGAACTATAAAACTTTCTACTTGAATATAAACACTGAAAACTGAAACCTTATTGTTAAACTCATCTGTATGTTTTCAAATCAACACCAATTGAGAGACTATGACATTTTCTATATATTGTCTATGCTTTTAGTGTTATGGGGTTGGTTTAGCTTTGACCAGTTAGGATGTTACCAGAGGCTCGGGGTTTGTGAATGTGAGGCTAGGATGATTTGTTCTCGATCTTTTCAAACCAACCAAGGTAATGTGATAGTATGCTCTATGATGGATGTATTTACTGTTTGTTATTGCTTTCTAGTTTCCTTGTGTAAAGCTGAGGTGTATGTATTTGAGAATACCTAACTTAACCATTTTTGAGTCTCGATCAGTTATATTTGATAACCATTTCTGAGTCTCGATCAGTTATACTTGTATTACTTTCTGGTTGCTCATTAGAGAACCATTGGATTTTGTGACTTATCATTGATGCCTTCAGTTGCTGATAGAGGACTGTCGGGATTACATGATTACTATTCGATGTTATCTGTTGCTCATGAAGAACTGATATAATTTGTGGATTATCTTTTTATGATGTTTTTCAGTTGCTCGTATAGGACTGAGATGGTTTTATTATGATTCTTTGATTTACGAATTCATGAGCTAGGGTAGGTTATCTATGTGTAGAGTCGGGAAGTGGCTTGCAATAGGGGTCGGAGCCCTAAGAGGCTGCCTTGAGAAACCCATTGTAAGCCGTTTTTAATAAGTGAAAACATTTACACTAAATGAGAGAAAATGAACCTAACAAGATAATTGTATGTTCTCTCCCATGCCATGAGTGCTAGTACAGACTAGGATGGGGTAGAGAGAACGCTTGGTTACGATCTTGCATTCCATAGTATGCCTCGTCAGTACGAGAGGATACTAGTGGCCGCAGGATCAGTAGGGACCCGGGATTCCTAAGGGATTGCTTGGGTAACTTCTACATGACTTTTGTGATGACACTTTCCCGCTTGCATATTAGGTTTCCTACGTGTCTTGTGGTACCTCTGGGATTTAGATGTCGATCTTTTTAGGAACCCTTGAGTTAGCATACTTATAGGATTTCCTGGACTTAGAGAGTATTTATGATTATAGGTTTTGTTATCCTATTTGGGACTTGAGACTATCTCCTCAGCGCGGTGGGAGTGGACCATTTAGGTTCCACGCGGTCGGGTGGTAGTGCTTTTACTCTTACCATTGAGATCCGTTTCGTGGTTACCGTGGCTGGAGTTTTCGTGATTGGCCTTTACCTTCACTATGTTCTTGGATTATTATGATGGATGGTTAGATTTTATGATAGATGTTTTATCATTATGGATGTATGGATGTATCATGTATGGTGAATAGTTTCATATATTTTTACTGTACTTTGTATCATGGATTTAAGGATGTTGTATATTGATCTTTACATATGTATATTCTTTTAAGCCTTTCATACCCTGTGACTTGTACAGTGGATGATTGAGCATTCCGAATTAATTTGTCGAGAGGCATTCAGAACAAATGTATATTATGGACATTGGAGTTTTTGATTATTCTTTCATATGTATGTGATAGTTGTTAGAATTAAATTTAATTAAATTTAAACGTGACTCAACGTCTTGGGATCTTTAAGAAATGTAACTTGCAATGTATGTTTGTCGATGATTACATGTTATTGCTTCCGCTACTATTTGTTTGATGTGTATGTCATACTTTCTTACTTTAAAAAATAAAAATAAAAAAATGTTTAGCAAACTTAGTGAAACTTTAGGTTAATTCTTTTGGATCCCTTGGCGGGGCGTTACATCTGGTATCAGAGCGCAAGTTTTTACATTGGGAGCTCTGGGTATATTGGAATGCCACTAGTGTTAACTAGTTGAATAAAAATGCAAACCTTAAACTAAAACTTGAAGCTAGTTGAACTGAAACAGTATATAAACTATTAGTTACCTATTTTATTCATACTTCAAAACTGAAATTATACTTAAACTGAAATTATAGGTAAACTGAAAACTGAAAATATCTTGTTTGCAAAACATGTGTCTTTTATCTATGTATTTTAGTAGTATGTTTCATGGTTATTTTTAGCATCTTGTGTCTTGGATATTATTGTAGGATGGTATCTGGGACGAGATCTTTCGTTAGGGGCCGTAGCCTGGGCCGTGGCAGAGGCCGTGGCCTGGGCCGTGGCAGAGGCCGTGGACGAGGCAGAGATGTTAGTGTTCATGAGTCTATCCATGAGAGCCCCATTCAGGAAGAGAATAGGGAAGAACATGTCAGTGAGCATCAGGAAGAGAACCATGAAGAGGGACATGCCGACTCTGAGGAGGTTGATCTGAGGCAAATGATGCAAACCCTTATTGATCGCTTACCTCCTGTTCTTGAGCAGGATAGAGCACACCAGGTTGGACATGAGCATAGACGCAGATCTATGAGTCCTCAGAGGGATCGACATAGATTCATAGTATCTTCTCAGATGAAGGATCTTCAGAGGTCCAAGATCAAGCCCTTTAATGGGCAAGGTTCTGGGTATGTAGCTGAGCAGTGGCTTATTGCCCTTGACAGGATTTTTGCAATGCAGGACTTTGACAGTAATGTCAAAGTGAGGTTTGCCATTACCAATCTAGAGTTATTTGGAGCCACCTGGTGGACTATTGAGGAGAAGAAGTTGGGCATTGACATGGGTAGTGTCACTTGGGAGATTTTCTTGGAGAGTTTTCATGAGCGATTCCTACCAGAGGAATGGAAGCAGCATAGAGCAGATGAGTTCCATAACCTGAGACAGTTCACTATGACCGTTGTAGAGTATGAGCGCAAGTTCTATGAGCTCATGCCTTTTTCAAGATTCAGTGACAACCCAACACAGTTGGCACAACATTTCATCCGAGGCTTGAACAACCGTTTTATTGGGGGTGTTAAGGTATTTGAGCCTAAGACCCTCAAGGATGCGGTACATCGAGATATCGTGGTAGAGCAGAGTGTCAACTTTGGGCAAGGGGGATTTGTGGGAGCGCCTACTATAGCAGGATCTAAGGGCAACCACAATTTCGGTGGAATCAGGAAGCCTCCTTTCCCTAGGAGGAATCAGTATTCTCAGCAGCATTCCCAGCAGCAGCCTCAGCAACATAAGGGATTTTACCCTCAGGCACAGAGTGGTGGCGGTGGATCCAACTCTAGGATCAATCGCAATGCTCAACGTAATAGACAGAATCAGCAATCTCGGCCTGCACAGAGCAGCCAGTCTTTCGCTAGCAGGGGTAGCCACCAGCGGTCGAATGCACCACCTATAGGGAGAGGATCTAGCAGAGGCACGAGATGTTATTCGTGTGGACAGATTGGTCATATTGCAGCATACTGCCCACAGCGAGCATCTCAGTATTCAGGACCCAGGCCAGCAGCATCTGAGCCTACAGTCGGAAATACAGGTGGATCTCATAGAGTATTTGCAGCGGTGGATCACCGTCAGGCAGACCATTAGGGGACAGTAGTTGAGACTACAGGAGCTATCTGAGGTACACCTCTCTCTGTATTATTTGATTCAGGTGCTACAGATTCTTTCATTTCTCCATCTCTAGTTGACAAGTGTAAGCTGGAGTCGGTTAAGCAAGATCATGGTTGGCAAGTGGAACTAGCCTCAGGCGCTAAAGTTTCCACAGATTCTGTAGTTCATAAGTGTGGACTTAGCATAGGAGGGTTTGAGACTTCAGTCAATTTTTGAGTTATTCCTCTTGGCTCCTACGATGTGGTCTTAGGTATGGATTGGCTTGGCTCTCATAGGGCTAGTATAGACTGCAGAAAGAAGACCATTATGTGTCAGGATGACCAAGGAAGGGATGTTGAGATTGTGGGGATACCGAGGCCTATATCCCTATGGATGATCTCTGCTATGCAACTTAAGCGAAGCTTTCGTAAGGGATGTCAGGTATTTTCCATTACGGTAAATGAGCTAGATGAGGAAGAATCTACGAGGAAGATCCTAGATCACCCTATTTTACAGGAGTATGCTGATGTCTTTCCGAGTGAGATTCCAGGCATGCCTCCTAAGAGAGACATTGATTTTAGCATTGAGCTCACTCCAGGAGCATAACCTATCTCTAGAGCTCCTTACCGTATGACCACTCAAGAGCTAAGTGAGTTGCGTTTGCAGTTAGAGGAACTTTTGGCCAAGGGTAGTATTCGACCTAGTGTATCACCATGGGGAGCTCCAGTGCTCTTCGTGAAGAAGAAGGATGGTTCTTTGCGCCTTTGCATTGATTACAGACAGCTGAATAAGGTGACAATAAAGAACAGGTATCCTTTACCAAGGATTGACGATTTATTTGATCAGATCAAGGGGGCTACAGTGTTCTCTAAGATTGATCTTAAGTCAGGATACCATCAACTTCGCATCAAGGAGGCTGATATTCATAAGACCGCCTTTCGAACGCGCTACGGGCATTATGAGTTCACAGTGGTACCCTTTGGGCTGACGAACGCTCCATCAGTTTTCATGTGCTTAATGAATGGGGTGTTCCGTTCCTATATTGATAGATTTGTTCTTGTGTTCCTCGATGATATTCTGATATATTCTAAGTCCCAAAAGGAACATGAGGAACATTTGAGTTTAGTTTTGCAGTGCTTGAGAGATAATCAACTTTATGCCAATGCGGCAAAGTGTGATTTCTTTCAATCAGAGATACAGTATTTGGGGCACGTTATTTCAGGCGAAGGTATCTCTGTAGACCCTGCGAAGATCCAGGCAATAGTAGATTGGCCTGCACCCACTACTGTGTCGGAGATTCGTAGTTTCATGGGTCTAGCTGGGTATTATCGCAGATTTGTTCAAAACTTCTCCAGAATAGCACACCCTATTACCTCCCTTCAGAGGAAAGGAAAGAAGTTTCTTTGGATAGAAAAGTGTGTAGAAGCATTTCAGAAACTCAAAGAGCTTCTGACCAGTGCACCGATCTTAGCAGTACCTGATCCAGAAGGTGATTTCATGGTGTGTACAGATGCTTCCCTTGAGGGTATTGGAGCAGTTCTAATGCAGAATGGTCGAGTGATTGCATATGAGTCACGCAAACTCAAGGATCATGAGTTGAATTATCCTACACATGACCTTGAGTTAGCAGTAGTAGTTCATGCCTTAGTGAGATGGAGACATTTCTTGTTGGGACACAGATTTGAACTATATAGCGATCATCGTAGTCTTCAGTACATATTCACGCAGCCTAATCTGAATGCTAGGCAAAGGCGTTGGATGGAGTTTTTGTTCGAGTATGACTTTGAGGTGAAGTATATCCAGGGGAAGGAGAATGTCATAGCTGATGCTTTGAGTCGCAGGAAACATGTGATATCATCTATGACTCTTAGTGTCGATTTGAGATGTCAGATACTTCAGGCACTCCCCACTGATTCATGGTATCTGGAGGTGTGCAGTGAGATCAATTCAGGGAGACCCTTGGAGGGTAAGTTTTCAGGCTATGTCCTAGAGTCAGATGGCCTTTTGAGACTTTCAGGAAGGATCTATGTGCCGCTACTGGATGAGCTTCGCATATTGATCCTATTAGAGGCCCATCGTGCACCTTACTCGGCACATCCAGGTGTCAAGAAGATGCATGCAGATTTGCGACGTTTATTCTATTGGTCCGGGATGAAGTGTGACATTGCTGATTTTGTGGCTAGATGTCTTGAGTGTCAAAGAGTCAAGGCAGAACACTAGCATCCGACAGGACTCTTGCAACCGAATCTCGTTCCTTCATGGAAGTGGGACATCATCTCTATGGATTTCATAGTAGGATTACCTATGACTCTTCGTCGTCATGATGCTATCATGGTCATCGTTGACCGGTTGACCAAGCTGGCACATTTTGCACCAATCAGGTCTTCCTACACTGCAGCTTTAGTAGCAAATGTCTTCATGCGTGATATTGTGAGACTACATGGTATTTCCCGAAAGATCATTTCGGATAGGGATCATGTTTTCACTTCCGCATTTTGGACATCACTACAGCATGATCTTGGAGCGCAGTTGAACTTCAGTTCAGCATATCACCCAGAGACAGATGGGCAGACAGAGAGAGTGAATCAGGTTCTCGAAGATATGTTGAGGATGTACGTGATGGATAGGAAGACTCATTGGGAGGACTATCTCTACCTAGTGGAGTTTGCTTACAACAACGGGTATCACAGTTCTATTGGCATGGCACCTTTCCAAGCCTTATATGGACGCCCTTGTCGTACACCTTTGAGTTGGGATAGCCTTGAGGATCGCATCCTGTTGGGCCCAGAGATGCTTCGTGACATGGAGCAACAGGTGGTGCGTATCCGAGAGCACTTGACAACGGCACAAGATAGGCAGAAGAAGTATGCTGATGCTCATAGGTCAGATAAGCAGTTTTCTGTGGGAGAGAAGGTTTTCTTGAGAGTGCGTCCGTGGAAGAGTCCGATCCGTTATGGAAAGGGCTCGAAGCTAGCACCTCGCTTTGTAGGACCATTCGATATTCTTGAGAGGATTGGTCTAGTTGCCTATCGTCTTGCTTTACCGCCCAGCCTTGCTCGCATTCACGATGTTTTCCATGTTTCAGTACTTAGACAGTATATTCCTGATGTTGTACATATTCTTGATTGGAATGCATTGCAGGTAGAGGACGGGCAGCTGGCTTTGGAGCCAATACATATTCTGGAGCAGCGGGAGTTGACCCTCAGGGGTCGAACCATAGAGCAGGTAAGGGTCCAATGGGACCCTACTGATGACTCTTCAGCTACATGGGAGGATGCATCTAGATTACGGGATTTATATCCCTATTTGTTTATAGGCTTCCAGGAGTAAGCCTAAGTCTAGGGGGGGTGGATGTAGTGCCTGCCCCTAGTTTACATTTTTCGAGCTACATTTATGATATGATTGCCAAACTCTTTTAGGCCAATTTATGTTTGATGAGTAGTATTATTATTTTAGAGATTATCAGAGGATGTTTACACTCAGTTTATTATATGATGAGATTACTTGGTACTCTATATTTCGTGCATGTATGATGATTATTCAATGGTTTTAGTTATCGATGATGATTAGTTAGATGGCTTATTATTTCATGTGCCTCTTATGGATACTTACCCCATACTGCATGTGTATGGTGTGCGTGTTGTTTTATTTATTTATGGTGTTTCTGATGTGGTTAAGGAAGGGAGTCGTAGTCACCTGCTAGTCGGGATCTACATGATGCACCACTTCCTGCCATTGCCTGTTTAGCTTAGAATATTGTGTTTGTACATGCATGGATTTTATGCAGGTTGCAGGTACCGGGTATCGACTTCCCTGAATTGTCAGGATGAGCGTACCCTATCGCACTGTCTCAATGGTAAGAGAGGGGAGATAAACTCTTAAGTCCAAATCCTAAACCCTTTAGCCAATTGTCCTAATTGATAATTAGGACAAGTATCTGAGTTAAGTGCCCTCCGAATGCATCAAATGATGTAATTTCGTGATTATAACCCTTTTTGTTTGATTTGGTATGTATTTTTCTATGTTGGGTTTTCGTATGTTGCTTTATGAGTCCTTGGTGTATTTTCTATAAATTAAGTCTAAATAAAAAGACTAATTAATGATTTAATTTAATAAGAAATTATTATGATATCTTTATATTTAATTAATTAATTAATTAATTAAATAAAAGAATTAAAGTTGGAAATTAAAGTTCAAGATATATTTAGAACAGGATAATATTTATTTAATTTAATAATAATATATTTGGAGTTCATTTTTAAATAAATGCTAAATATTATTGTTATTTAAATTAATTAAATATGTTATCAATTAAGTTCTAAAATAAATTAAAAAGTTGAAAGATATTAATTTATTAAGAATTCTAGATCGCATGATCTAAACATGAGTTAAATATAAGAATTAAATTAAAAGATTAAATTATAAAAATTAATAATGTTATTTTAATTTCTTAAAAGTGCACATAAGATTTAAAGTAATAAATTAATTAAGAATTGAAGTCAAGTGAAATTTTAAATAAATTTATTTAATAATTCAACTTAATGTGCATGAAAGTTGAATGCAAAAGAATAAGAAAAGATAATAAAAGTTAAATTGGAGTTAACTGAGTTGTGCAAAGAGTCTTCTCGGGTAAACGCACAATTAGTGCCCCGAATTGAGGAGAAATTGCTTATCACAACTTTGGGGGTTCATTTTTGAAAAGGAAGAATTTGGACAGGAATTTTTGAGGAGACAATTTTTGGAAGCAAATTTCAGAAGGCTGATACGAAGAAAGTCTTCGAGGGGAAGGTTATTGATAGGAGCAAATTCGCATACAGTTCCTGGAGATTGCATAATAGCATCAGGATCAGGTAAGGTCTTGTGTTTTGACTATCCATTAAATATGCAATTATCCCTTCCTATCTTCTTCGTGTCTGTGGTTTGTAGATCTGAATTCTCTGTGATGAAAGTTTTAACTGTTCAATATTGTGAATTTATTAATTGTTCGTCAATAATTTCTGTATCCATGAAGACTGGATGAATTATGAGAGCCCTTGTTTTCTTGATTTAGAAATTGAGATTTGATTAGGTAAGGGTTTGAGTGTAAAATTGAAAGTTCTAAATTCTTTTAAATATACATATATATATATATATATATATATATATATATATATATATATATATATATATATATATATATATATATATTGCTTGGAGGATATTGTCTTAATGAAAATTAAATATAACTAAATATAAAATAAACATTATTTATTATATATATATATAATTATTGTTTTAATAAAATTAAAGAAATCTATATTAAAATAAAATTAATTTATTTAGTACTTTTATTAAAATTGAAATTTGAGATTTGTTTTAAATAATAATAATAATAAAAAAAAATTAATTAAAAAAAAAAAAATATATATATATATATATAATATATTTTGGGTGGGGCGGGGCCACCACTTCCCACGCCCCACACCGTTCCCCACACTGCCGCAGCAGGTGGTACTGCTGCCTGCGGCAGCAGCAACACCTGCGGCCGCAGGTGGACGGCAGGCCGGCGGGCCTTTAAAAACGCTGTAAGTATTAATGCGATTTCATTTTTTTTTATAGTTTATTAAATATTATTGTTAATTAATTTAAATTTTATAAAAACTTTAAATTATATTGAAATTATATTGTTTATTAATAATTTTATAAATAAATAAATTATTAAATAAACATCATATGATTCTTTATGTATCATTAATTAATCTTATTTAGGTTTGACTTAATTAGGATTAATTAAATTGAAAATTTGTTTAATCAAATTTAATATTATAACACCGATTTTAATGGAAGCGTAGATTATTATAATCAATAAGGATTATTAATAATTTCATTATTACCTTAGATTGTTTTAGGATTTTTGACTTAAAATCAATTAAGGTTATTTAGGTGTTCCATTTGGAGTTAGGAACAGGATAAGGTTCTATCTGTTTAAAACATACGTGCAACTGGAAATGGAAATCTCACATTAACTCAATAGTATATTATCAATCAAATTGAACTATAAAACTTTCTACTTGAATATAAACACTGAAAACTGAAACCTTATTGTTAAACTCATCTGTATGTTTTCAAATCAACACCAATTGAGAGACTATGACGTTTTCTATATATTGTCTATGCTTTTAGTGTTATGGGGTTGGTTTAGCTTTGACCAGTTAGGATGTTACCAGAGGCTCGGGGTTTGTGAATGTGAGGCTAGGATGATTTGTTCTCGATCTTTTCAAACCAACCAAGGTAATGTGATAGTATGCTCTATGATGGATGTATTTACTGTTTGTTATTGCTTTCCAGTTTCCTTGTGTAAAGCTGAGGTGTATGTATTTGAGAATACCTAACTTAACTATTTTTGAGTCTCGATCAGTTATATTTGATAACCATTTCTAAGTCTCGATCAGTTATACTTGTATTACTTTGTGGTTGCTCATTAGAGAACCATTGGATTTTGTGACTTATCATTGATGCCTTCAGTTGCTGATAGAGGACTGTCGGGATTACATGATTACTATTCGATGTTATCTGTTGCTCATGAAGAACTGATATAATTTGTGGATTATCTTTTTATGATGTTTTTCAGTTGCTCGTATAGGACTGAGATGGTTTTATTATGATTCTTTGATTTACGAATTCATGAGCTAGGGTAGGTTATCTATGTGTAGAGTCGGGAAGTGGCTTGCAATGGGGGTCGGAGCCCTAAGAGGCTGCTTTGAGAAACCCATTGTAAGTCGTTTTTAATAAGTGAAAACATTTACACTAAATGAGAGAAAATGAACCTAACAAGATAATTGTATGTTCTCTCCCATGCCATGAGTGCTAGTAAAGACTAGGATGGGGTAGAGAGAACGCTTGGTTACGACATTGCATTCCATAGTATGCCTCGTCAGTACGAGAGGATACTAGTGGCCACAGGATCAGTAGGGACCCGGGATTCCTAAGGGATTGCTCGGGTAACTTCTACATGACTTTTGCGATGACACTTTCCCGCTTGCATATTAGGTTTCCTACGTGTCTTGTGGTACCTCTGGGATTTAGATGTCGATCTTTTTAGGAACCCTTGAGTTAGCATACTTATAGGATTTCTTGGACTTAGAGAGTATTTATGATTATAGGTTTTGTTATCCTATTTGGGACTTGAGACTATCTCCTCAGCGCGGTGGGAGTGGACCATTTAGGTTCCACGCGGTCGGGTGGTAGTGCTTTTACTCTTACCATTGAGATCCGTTCCGTGGTTACCGTGGCTGGAGTTTTCGTGATTGGCCTTTACCTTCACTATGTTCTTGGATTATTATGATGGATGGTTAGATTTTATGATAGATGTTTTATCATTATGGATGTATGGATGTATCATGTATGGTGAATAGTTTCATATATTTTTACTGTACTTTGTATCATGGATTTAAGGATGTTGTATATTGATCTTTACATATGTATATTCTTTTAAGCCTTTCATACCCTGTGACTTGTACAGTGGATGATTGAGCATTCCGAATTAATTTGTCGAGAGGCATTCGGAACAAATGTATATTATGGACATTGGATTTTTTGATTATTCTTTCATATGTATGTGATAGTTGTTAGACTTAAATTTAATTAAATTTAAACATGACTCAACGTCTTGGGATCTTTAAGAAATGTAACTTGCAATGTATGTTTGTCGATGATTACATGTTATTGCTTCCGCTACTATTTGTTTGATGTGTATGTCATACTTTCTTACTTTAAAAAAAAAAAAAAAAAAATGTTTAGCAAACTTAGTGAAACTTTAGGTTAATTCTTTTGGATCCCTTGGCGGGGCGTTACATTTTGCTTGTTTAATATTTAATGACTTTGTGATGATATAATTTATATATTTACTTATATATTTTTCCATTGGAGAAAAGATAACTAAAGATAACTATATTGTACATAAGTTTTCTCTAGTAAAGGAATTTGTCTAAGGTATATGCAAATATAACTTCTAATATTACTTTTTTCCGCAGAATCAATAACCTGTGGAAACTCTTCCCAGATTTAATACTCAATCCAAACATATACAAATTTAATACCAACAACGAAAGAAATATATGAAAAGAAAACTTTAACATATAATGTAAATCAATTTCCATGAACATGTCATTTTTTTAACACATAATAGCAATACGTGTTTACAAGCAAAAGTATAAAAAATAAATCTCAACACTGACAACATCTACATTTAAAAAAATGAATTACAAATGCTGAAAATTTCCTTTTTCAACACTCGACTATTTTACTTCCCTCAATAGTTAAAAGAATGACACAAACAACTATCAATTCTGTTACTTTTGACAACCCTACAATATTCAATTTAAAAAAAAATATGTTACATTTATTTTGCAAGAACACCATGTTGAATGCCTAGATTTTACTGTAATTAACCTATTTCTAAACCTTGTAAACCCAACAATTATAACCTTTCTAATATTTTCTCTAGGTCTTTTTATTAAAATATAGATTTTAATTTTCTGAACATGTTTTTCCTTATAACCATTTTTGTACAAATTATAGAAATGCCTGTCATAGTTGCTGAAACAACAACATCTATGTGACTAAATACATATCATATTGGATTATTAACAATAAATATTTTGTGTCTTCCAACATTGTAATTGAAGTATATCTAATACTGTGAATTTTCCTAACAACAAATAATATGTATTGTAACTCACCTTTGATATTTGAGAAGAGAAATTAGTTGAATGTAGAGTGTGTTGTCAATGTCTTGAGACAAAGAAGAAAAAGGCAGAATGTGATGTCAATACATTAAAAATATATATATTTTAAATTACTTATTTAAATTTATTTTGCTTCTGGTCAACAAGCCTACACCTTTTTGCAATCATCATATTTGAAAAGATCCAAACCAACAACAAATATAGTTGGGTATGTGAACTTTGTTCTCAATACACTTTCATAAGAAAGAAAAGAACCAGCCAATAGATATAGCCAACAAATATATGCTCAAATTGAAATACTGAAATTGATTACAAGTATGCAATTTTCATAGGAGCCTCTTGTTATTTGGCATTACTATTTAGCATTTTTAAATACCAAGTCTATGTTATAATTCTATTTTTTAGCATTTTTAAATACCAAGTTTTTGTTATAGTACTGTGCTAGTTGGTTTTCTGGAGTAAATTTACATACCACAATTTGATATTTACACTATCCAATGCAAGCCAAATATACCATAATTGAAGAGAAGTAGTTCTTTTAAATGATTAGATAGCCTATTCTTAAACTATTTTGTCATATTCACCCAATTGGGTTGCCTAAAGAAACTAATTCAGGCAAGAGAGGCAATTTAAAAAGTAAGAGATAGTATGTACATGATAGAGGCAAACAAGAGATTCGTACATGGTTAATTGATATATATTTAAAATAAATTGTGCATATTATTTTTGTATTTATAATAACATATAAGAAAGAATTAGTCATACTAAAACCCTTTATGAGATATGGTATCCTTCCTACTATGAACTATCTCAGATTTTTTTTAATGTTTTCAATCAATATATATTAAAGGATTTTGTCTTGGATATTGTAAAAGAAGAAAACTATGTTAATGTTACAATTAATGACTCCAAATAATTATACAAAGAATAAATAATAGAGTGAACAAAGAAAGGAATTTGGAAATTGAAATTGTAAGATTGAATTGGAGGGCTACTTGACAAATTGTTCATCAAAGCTTAGACAAAAAATTATGTTGTGTTGTTTTATATATAGTTATTTTAATACATATTCTTCAATTAAAAACACATAATTGAGGTGACCTATAATTGGACATAAATTTATTCGAATTGAAGTTGCAAAAGAAAATAATCTCAAGACAAAATTTCAAATAAAATAAAGGATTGCAGGAACAAAATAAGATTTAATTCATCATACCTGCTATGCTTGTGAAATGTTGTTTCTAAACATAGAAATTCTAGCATTTTTTTTTACTCTGGAAAAAAAAGGTACATGAAAGTAGTAACTTATGAAAGAGGAAAAAAAAATTGTTAAAGACAACATCAGGGTTATGGAATTAGGAAAAAAGGCAACATTTAGTGGTGATCATTGTACAGCTACAAAGAGAAGACATTTTTCAACCAGGTTGAGGGTTATATGTAAGGTAATAGATAACAAATATTTTCCAATCTAAATGATTGTTTATGAATATCAAGTACCTTCAAATGAAAGATAACCTTCCAAGTTACCAAACTTGAAGTTTTATCAGCGGAAGCAATATAATCATCAAGTTTGATACCCCAATGAATTTGAAATATAATGACATATTGTTGCATTACTGACTCCTAATTTGTGTAAGCGTTGTTAGCTTTGTAACAGATTTGGTAAAAAGATAGACAAGGATTACAAGGTTGTGAAGCCTCGCCCCACTGGCAGGCTTCTCTCATGGCTGATTGACATTGTGGAGAAAATAGTGGTGAAGGGTTTGTCTCTGCATTCCAAAAAGCCATTGCATTATCTCTTGGGAAATTTTACCCCTATGGAAGAGACCAACCCTAATCCACACTTGACTATTGAGGGACATCTTCCTATAAGTAGCCCATGAGTAGACAGTTGGCTAGGTTGTTGTTATTTGGAATTTTAATTTATGTTCATTATGACGATTGAATTATGGGTTGTCATCTGAAATACATTTTTTTATAATAGAAACTCTCCATAATAAATGGTATGGAGGTTGTTTAAACTTTATATTGTGGGCAATTTGAGCATGTTGTTTCTTATTTGAGACTTTGAATGTTTCAGTTAAGAAATACCATGTCAGCTGTATTAAGTTTTAGGCTCAATGTGTTCGAATGAAAGAGCAATAAACATAATTCAAAAGAAAGAAATAGAAATTGGAAAATTAACTAGAAAACTATAGTTTTATAGTGGTTTAACTAGAAAATTAAATTTATTTGTTGTGTCTTCATTTATTTGTAGTGTCTTCACAACAAATAAATGAACATACTAAAGAAATAAATGACTAGATGACCCTTAAACTTCACATTATCAACATTATGTACTATATTTCAACAACTTTGTAAACTAAAAGTTTGAAGTATTTTAGATAATCTGTTTAAGTTTCTGTTATATGTACTTGGCCCATCAAATCAAATCTTTTCATTTCATTAAACATTAGTTTGTCTTAGTGCTGGTAATGCTTGAATATTGTGCTAGTATTTTAAGCTTTCCACTGTATATACTTTTATAAATCTTAATGTAATTTTTATTTTTCACTTTACTAACCATAATTTTGTGAGTGTATATGCCAGCAATGCTTGAATGGTGAGTTCGTGAGAGTTGGTCCAAATCCTAAATTCACTCTAGTTGTTTATCATCACTAGTAATTACTTCCTTGAACTATAACTTTTTTTTTCAAAACTTCAAGGAGAAGTGCCTCTCTTTTTTTAAATCTAGTAATGCTAACAATTAGACTTCAACTGAAATTACTTTTCTTTTCAATTAAAATAATCACCTATCATAACTAATACAAAATTTGCACAATTCAGCAGCTGAAAACTGAGTAGGGACAAATCAGAGATCTAAATTGCCCTTATACTTATTTTTAGTTTTCAGATTATGGCATAGTAAATTTGGAGACCAATTCCTGCTCCTGACAACATAAACAAAGTTGAAAAGACTAGAGCTAAGGAATCCTCAAAATGATTTTCAAAGGCTGGGTAATCTCATCAGGAAAGGGAGCAAATCAGAAATCTGATGCTTGAACAAAGCTTCTAGAAAGACTCATGATTTTACTATCATTGATGTTTTTCTATCATCCTCCTTGATTCCAACTCCCTTTTTTAAACTGATGATGATATATGGAAGGCGATTCAAAATGTTGTTTGAAAACTCTCATAGGGTCTTTTCAGAAGCTATGCTTAATTCTCATGGACTATGAAAGTGAAAATACTAAATTACTCTCAAACGACAACTCGTATCCTCATATATAGACTGATAGCAGGGTCCTTTTTATTATGGAAATTGGCATACCCCTACGATTTTTGAGAATGACTGAGATGTTGCTCAAATCTCTTGGACATGGTCATATGCCCCCTAGTAGTCTGATTATTTTTTAACAAAAAATAGGTATTGTACAAAGAGGAAATGTGTTGCATGCAATTGTGGAAAGAAAGTGTAGAACTTTGAAATGACTATGTACATCTATACAATGAAAGGGTACAACTTTAGAATGATTGCGTACAATTGTATGTTGGAGCAAAAAATAATAAATGAAAAATTATGTGTCTATGAGTTGAGATGATTAACCCATTGAGTGAACTTGAGCTAGTGTGAATAGGATTAATAGGTGTAGGAATTGGATAAAAGATATATAGATGCATATGAACACTTTTCACATTAACAACCCCTTTCAAGAGATACTTAGATAAGATAAGATAACAAAGCCATTATCAAATGCTATATCATTTTCAACAACCATTAGAAGAGGAGCTATGGAAGCTGAAAACTAACTTGCAAAATTCCAAACAAAGAAGAGAGAGAGAGAGAGATAGAGTAGGGAAAACTCATTACTAAAGGGTAAATGTAGAGCATGGGAGTCAAACTTGGGTAGAAGAGAGAGTGCCATTAAGGTACACATTTTCCCTTAACGAGGTTGGCTAAGCCCTTAATGAAATGCCCCCGCCTATTGTATTATATAGGGCTTTGCCGCAAATGTCGGCCAAGGCCAAGCCTATAGAATACAATGAAGCCAAGGCCCAAGGAAGGCCAAGGAAAGAAGAAGTTAGCTAAGTGCCAAGCCAAGGCCAAGGCTCAATAGAATCAAGCCATAGAGCCATTAAGAGTCCTCTTTCTTTCCCCTAGTGCCAAGCCAAGGAAATAAGTGTAAGTACAATTGATACTATAAAATACAATAAGCCAAATAAATAAGGATAGTAGGTACCGACTTGTCTGACTCCAACCCAATGCCAATGCCACTAACTGATAATTGTCTAGCTAGATAGAGGAGGTCCGAGGAGTACCCCATAGTGCCAGAGTTAAGAGAGGACTCCCCCAAGTTAGTAATCGGAAAGAGAATTTAGACCTTCGACACTGCTAGACAGTGAGCACCCTAGAATTTGGCTAAGGGAGTACCTACAATCCCTTTTCTCTAGGGAACTGTTGCATTATTCAGTCCTCATTTCTATAAACGTTGTTAGCTCTATAAAAAATTTGGTAAAAATATTAGTCCTTGAGCCCTAAACGTTTAAGAGCCAAAGCCAAATTAGGGCCAAGGGAAAGAGAAAAATCCGTATGCCTTTAGAGCTAGGGAAGGTGAAAATTAGACTGCAAAATTCCAAACGAAGAAGAGAGAGAACACAAAAAAGTTCAAATGACATTCCACAGAGCATTCATCTCAAAAGGTACTAAAAAAATAAAAAATCAATAATCTAAGCTACCCAAAAAAATAGAAACCCTTTTTGCCATGAAAGCTACATAATACGACAAAGATGGAACAATATGAACTTGTTATAGTATCTAGTATTACCAAATTAGCAAGAACATTAATCTGTGCTCAAAATTTAGAGTTCACTCCTCAAACCAGAATGATTGCAGAAATCTTAGAATGTAGTAACAATTCGTATCCTAGGAAAGCAAGAAAAATATATTATTCACAATATGGTTACCTGCAAAACTAAAAAAAGTAATGGAAAGCACAATACAAACTATAAACTCTTATGTAGTTCAAAAAATACATTTTTGTGCCCTCCTCAAACAATATAGTGCAAACATAGAAGAAATTAAATCCTTCGTGATCTTTATAAATCTTTTGCTCACAGATTGCAACATATTAATGCCAAACAATTTGGTGGTTGCACGATGAACCACTAAGCATAAAAATTAAATGTGTGTCTCTTTCATTTAAATCAACTTACTTTTAATATATGGATGAACAATAATATTCATATTTTTAATGCCAAATTTTTTCAGAATGGCCTCTTTCATTTAAATCATCTTACTTTCAATAGATGACTAAACAATAATATTAATCGATTTTTCTTTTTAAATTCTTTAAAACCACTAGGAAAAATTTCTATAACTAATTAAAAAATAGCATTAAAATATAAAAATATCTATTTTCAAGATAAAAATTTAACATTCATTAATGTTTTCAAATCTTTCCAAAAAAACAGTAATAGGATAAATTGGGTGAAAACTACAGTCTCCTACCTATAAGGCAGGGACTAATAATGTGTTCATCTTATTCGATGATGAGAAGTTATAAACAACACAAAAGAAATAGTTACAATGAAAAAATATATTATTTTTTCGCGTCAAGAAAGAAACAAAGAAGAAAAAGAAGGGGGTATTCTTAGGGCTACTAGAGAAGCGTGCATAGGAGAAGCAACAATCAGACTCAAAGGGTCTGAAAGTAGGGATCTGAATTCTATTCTTTCACAAAGTATTAAAAATAAAAGAACTCACACCTCTATTAAAATAGACACAGAAGCATGATTACAAAACTTTTCATTTATTTGTACATTGGATCTTATTCGCTTTTTATTCTTATATTGATTTAGTAATGGCATCGAAATGTGCCAATAGAGATGAAGAAACATTGTTCTATTGATAAATCCAACTACATATTATCTATCCCTTTATAGTTGAATTTATAAATTACAAAATCAGTGATGTACCATACTACCTTGTCTAGCTCTTGGTTGAGAGTCGGTGCTATTTAATTGCTTTAAGTTGTGCCACTTTATCCTCTTCCAGAAATTTTGTTAAGAATTTTTCCCTTCTTTTCTTTGAATTGAGTCATTCTCTTTGTCTTTTTGTAGTGAAGAACTATGGGTGATCCGCTTCTTTAATTCAAAAGGCATGGGCCTCTGCTATGTAATATCATCGTGGAACCACAAGCACTCAGTTAGGTTATGTGCCCAATCAAACTTTGGCACCAATAATTTATGGATTTAATGATTTTTACGTGACATCATTTCTAGCTGCAAATTCTCCTAGCTGGGTCACGTTGGGTCTCAAGCTCCTATGCACAACCATAACCATGAGCCTTTATGTGGTTGCTATGGCAAAATTTCCTTTGATTACTTAATCCCTTGTCTTGTTTTCTACCGAATATAAATATAAGTGTTGAAATTGGAACTTTTATTTGTGAGAATGAACTATATCCATAATATGAAAGAGGATATTCTTGAAACTTAGAAATCTTAGGAGAGAGTTTGTTTTTGGAAACCAATATCATTACTTGTCATTAGGTTCTATTACATTGAAATGAGATGTTTGGATTCTTGAGTAGTGGATGCTTTATTGGTCGTCAATTAAATTAGAACATTGTAGTTTGTGAGGATTTGCTTCATTCTTGAATAAATCACTTTATAACTGTGTAGAAATTATTACTTATTTCTTTGTAGTTTCTAGAAAATAGGGGGTTTTCAAAATGACAATGTATTTATTACTGCTTTTGTATAGGAATGGAAGAGTAGCATCATGGTATATTTTTATTTCCGTATGATTAATGGGAGCACATAAATGATAGCATAAAATCCAAATCATATAGACATTCCCTCTAATCTGCATTTATTAATTTTAGATGGGTAAATGTGTTCCTATGCATAGTATTTTAAGTTCCAATATTTTAGATGGTTTTGTACAAGCTACCTTTAGAATGTTTGAGCTGAATATATACACACACTCTCCTATCATGAAGTAGTTGCATTAAACAAAGATGATCATGCATTTCAATTTAAAAAGTGAATGTATGTCTTTGATATTCAGTAAATGCATTCTACAAAATTGCAATTCGATTGTATGCATTGAAGCTAGGTGAATGGAATTCCAAAGATAAATCTAAATGAATAAGTGAATGCAAGTAAAAATTTAGTTACTTCAATATTGAATGTTGGATTTGTAGTCCAATATGTGAGATTTTGAAAGCCCTCAATTACTTGCAACGTTCTTAGAAGTCATGTTCAGCATGACTATGAACATTGGATTTTGTTTGTATCAGATTATGGAAGAAAACAAACTATTGAACGTTGTTTTCTTGTGAACAGAGAATTCTTGATTAAATATAAACTTCAACATTATGTTTTTAACGGAAATGCCTAAAACCACCAAAATAAGAAGTATTTAAGAGAAATTGAGTTAGAAAACTTGCAAAAAATAATTATATTACATGTATATTATTATTTTCTTTGAGATTTTCACATGTGTGACTAAATGACACCCTATTGGATAATGGTAAAAGGTGTACTTAAAGTCTTAGTTCAAAATGAGTATTCATGATTTAGCAAGCATGTTAAATTGTATGCCTACGTGTAGATAACACATAAGGAATCTTGTTCAAATATGATTATTTTATTCTAGAAAGTGATGTCCTTAATGTGTACTTGAAATTGAAGTTTTTATCTTTTATTGAATTCTATTGATTGAATCATGTACATTGAAGAATGTATGACTTGTAGGTCTACATCATTGGATAAATATCATGTATTTGCATTCAGCGTTGTCAACCTTTGATAAAAAAAATTTTGTAATTTAATGATAGAATGAGTTTCACTATACTAGAGAGGACATATATTATAAGTGTTGCACACGATTCCATTATTCTCTTTAGTTTTGTTTGGTTAGTTTTCCTCGATGCCAGGCTAGGTATCTTTCATATCAGGAAAGATTCTATGGAAGCTTAATAGCTTCGTGGTAGAGTGGTAAAACACTCCTACAATATTCTCACCCTTATGTTCCTAAACAGGTTATGGAGCTTCTTTCAAATTGATCACATTGTTCATGCCATCTTGGTATCTAGTATCTGGTATATGTATTTCTTTTGAATTC
Organism: Cupressus sempervirens; assembly: GCA_028749045.1. Lineage (NCBI taxonomy): Eukaryota > Viridiplantae > Streptophyta > Pinopsida > Cupressales > Cupressaceae > Cupressus > Cupressus sempervirens. The sequence continues at coordinate 660,617,873 of CM053791.1, forward strand.
AATGATAATTGAAAAATTAATGTTGACTGGTCAATATTCAAAGGACCTTGACTCTCTTTGACTTCCACATCGAAAATTACTGATGTGACATTGATTTTGCAGGCACAGTCATTACAGTGGGGCATTGAAATCTTTGTTGTAGGATGGACTAGCAAGTTTGATGCTTCGTATTGTTAAAAATTTCAGTATCTATTTTATATTAGATTCCATACATATCTTTTTCTAAATCTTTTTTTTATGGTTATCCCTTTTAGATTTAGCTAATTTCTATTTAGCATCATTTTCATTCTAAATTAAGCAAGATACACCCTTATTATCTCAGTTTTCACAGGTGCAAAAGTTTATTGAATGTAAAATATATTAGAGTACAAGGTTAATTTAATTTAATTTATTAAATCATCTTTACTCCCTTCTTAAAATTTTCCTTTGTGCACTTGTATTTGCATTTAATAATTAATTAGTAATTATTAAATGTCATTTACCTCTTAGGGTTTCCCTTTTAGGTTTTTCGACCTCCTTCTATAAGGATTGATCTTTTGTAAATATCTCTCATCTTTTCAGTTTGATAATATAATTTTCCATATTTTCAGAGCAAAACCCTTGCCTCTTCTTTGTCTTTTTTTTTTTGTGACAAGTTCTTGCATGCAGGTGTTCTTCGAGTTTTGTGGATTTGTATTGCTCAAATCCAACATGGTATCAGAGCCTGACCTGTTGTAGCTTGTTCTTATTTGGAAAAAAAAAAAAAAAGAATAAGAGTTTGACAAAACAAATCTGATGATTTTTTAGTATTTTCTATGAAAATATGGAGGTCTCTGATTTTTGGAGGACTTTGAGGCCAAACAGACTTCATGGTTGGATTCAAAAGCCATCAAAACCCCCATTTTCATATAAAATTTGTTGATTTGGACAACGTTGATTGGGTAGGAATTTTTTTTTGCATACCAGGGTCGTATGACCTTTGGCATGTATTTCGATGCAATTTTTTGCACACAAAAATCATTTTTTTTAAAATTATAAAAAAGCAAGTTTCACACCGCTACGATTATCACACCCATTGAAATGGTTACACCCACCATAGTGGTTACACTAATTGCATAGGGGTAAATCAAACTGCTTGCAGTTGGTGTCTACACTGCTTGCGATTTCAAAAATGTCATCACACTCCACTGGTGCCACCACCACGACATCACTCTGCAACCTGACTCTGCTTAGCTCTTCCTAGATTCACTGCTTGGCCACCGCTCAGTCTGCCTAGCTTGCGGTCACGTGGGGGGGCCGAGGGTGCTTTGTTGAAGGCCCCTTCTAATTTTGTTTTTGAAATTTGCAACAAAAAAATTGCTATATGGGGGCCCTGTCATTTTTTTGCCTCTAACTTGAGCAAACAAAGGTGTTTTTGGGATCTGAAAAAAGTGTTCAAAAGATGATTCAGAGACTGAGATGATGGTAAAGGTATTTTTTGGAGTTTTTTCTAGTTTGGTGCCTTTTTTTTATTGAATTCAGATGATGCTTTCTATCTTCCAGGGGATGTAACTTGCTCATTTTGGCTCCATTTTTTAATTGAAAAGAAGCGTCAGAAAGCTCTTCTTGAGCCCTATCCATATTATCTATTATTTTAATCAATGTTTCTCAAAGGTACATATTATTCTCAAACTGAATCTTTTTTCTCTCTCTTCTTGTTCACGCATTCCTTCTAGCAGCTGGGGTTCTATTTTTGTATTGTGGGGGGTGTTTTGTATTATTGTTTCTGTTATTTACATCAATAAGCCAAAAAAAATTCAAAAAACATTCCATTGTATGCCTAAAATGTGAGCACACTTCTATGAGTCATTATATCCAAGATTTCTCAAGAATGAGGTCTCGAATGGCAGCTCATAGCTCTCTATTCATGGAGTGCAAGGGTTTGTAATGGAGGCCCTTAGTTTGACCTAGTTTTTGCCCATGCAAATACACCATAAAATGAGAGATTCAAGGATCAAAATACGAATGCAAATAAAAATGCAAGATAATCTAAATGATAACAATGCAAAGCAATGCAAGAAAGGAAATCTAATCTATGAAAGAAAATATGGATCTAAGCTAATATAAAAATGCAAGGATGGATCATGATGATGGAAGCCATGGATGCATGAGAGAAGAAAACAAGAAGATAGAAGTTCTCCACAAAAAAGCTTTAATGCTCAAACTCCTCCAAAAATCACTCTCCAAACCTGCAGCATAACAATAGCATAATCGTGGATGTCCAAAAATGAGAAGAGGGCTCTCCCTTATAAAAAATAATGGATGATTAAAATTAAGAGGCAATAAGATTTAATCAAGGGTGGAGAAAGAATGATCTGTGTGATATAAAATTCCACCAATGAGAAAAGTGTAGAAAAATTAAATGGAATCCCACCTAGAAATATGTGCATTTAAGTGCAGAAGAAAAAAAGAATTTATTTTATTTTAATTTATTTTTGTTGAATATTTGATTGAAAAGATCATTGATAAGGAAAATTTTTGAAACTAGAAAGGGAGATTGTTGAAGAAGACTATGTGTTTCAATCATTGTTTTGTCACTGATGTCAAACCTGCTATTTGTTGGTAAGACAACTGCTTATATGATTTAAGAGGATTTGATCAAAATATGTAACAATAGCACCTAAAGGAAAGGTTGAGTTATGATTATGTAATGAAGTACAAGAATCATTTAAGACAGTGATGACATGATGTATTAATAATCTACTTAAGGTTACAAAGGCTAGTTTCAGTAAGAAAGTTTAGAAGAATAAGTTACACAAAGTTTGTTTGCCAAGCTTGACCTAGTAGGTGCCGAGCAAAGTCAATGCAAGCCAAGCATAAAATCAGTTGGAGCCAAGTAAAATTTCATTTTAGTGTATGTCGAGTAGAACAGTGGATGCCGAGTAAAGTTTTGTTGATGTCGAGCACCAGTAAACTTAGTTTGTACTGAGTAATTTCACAGTGGACGCTAAGCAATGTAGTATGTGCCGAGCATCAGAAGGTTGATAATGTCAAGCTGTTGTATTATTTAAAAGATTGTGAATTCGATGAATCTAAGCTGACAAGTTTGTTTTCTTGGATTATGTGAACCAAGTGGAAGATAAGATTGATGAGCTAGTGGCATAGAATTCAAGGAAAACCATTTTTAGGCAAATTCAAAGTAGATTCTAGGTGAAGTTTCTATAAGAGATATGGAATGTGGGGTAGATACATTGTATCCTACCTAATCCATCCTAACCCTAATTTGGATGATGGAGAATAAGCAACAAAATATCTTAATTTTCTATTTATAGGAATGGTTGGTCATGAAGCAAGGTTGTCATATGCGAGAACCTAAGGAAGACAAGGAGTCAAGGGTTTTACTTCATCAAGTGACCTAAGAGAAGAGACTGTAATGGCATGTTAAGCAAGAAAGCTTAAGGAGATGAATGCTTGAAGGGTGAACAAGCTATCAGAGCTGCAAAGTATGAGGGCAAAAAGAATTGAGGACTGACCACAGATCTATAATCTGCAAATGAAGTTGTAAGTTGTATCAGATCAAGCCTTAATGTTACTCTCTAATAATTGTATTAGTCTAGGGTTCATCCTTTGGATTAAGGTTGACCTAACAGTCATTTGTAAATCCTTTAATCGGGTGACATTCCAAGTGAATGGTCTAAAGTCCTCTAACAAGGGTCACTTCTAACAGGGTGATTGAAATCCTTTAACAAGGTGACATTTAACAGTGTGTATTGTAACCTTTAACAGGGTTGGCCTTTCATAGGGCATCACTTCTAAAGAGTGAAAAGAGTAGCATGTTACTGGTGTTTTTTTCTAAATTAGGTTTCCATGTTAATCATTGTGTCAAGTGTGTTGATGAATCTGTTATTTTTATGCTTTACATTTATGCAAGTTGATTTGACAATAACCTACAAGTTTTAAGTGATTGCATAATCCTATGGATGCATGCATGATGAATAATGTTTTATGGGTTCACTAAGCTGTGAAAAGTTTTATTTATAAATCTAGACCTTGGATAACTGATTCACCCCCCCTCTTAGTGTTGGAAATGATTGAAATGATCATAAGAAAAGTTGTTGGAATAATATATGGAACTGGTAAAAAATGTCCTCAATCATTGTTTTGTCATTGATGTCAAACTTGCTACTTGCAGGAATGACAATTGCTTTAGTGATCCAAATACTATCAATTAGTTGATTGTCAAGGAGGAGGCAATCAATAAGATGTAACTAGAACACCTAGAGAAAGGTTGAAGTTATCATGTTGTAATGAAGTACAAGGATCAGCTAAGCCATTGATGAAAAAGTGTATTTGATGACATACTATAAGATACAAAGAATGGGCACACTAGAACATATCAAAGATTTAAGGTTTTAGCTAAGTCTTTTGTAAAGCTCAACTAAGTTCATTAGAGAGAAGGAGTCGAGCAAGCTAGTAAGAGCCGAGCAAATTCTTAGTTTATGCCGAGTAAACTGTAGATGCCGAGCAAGTTCAGATGTCGAGTGACATAGAGTTTATCAAGTGCCGAGCAGAACCAAGTGCCGAGCAGGTATAAGTGCTGAGTAACACAGAGGTGCCGAGCACTAGTAACTCAATAATGCTGAGTTGCTGCATTATTTTGGAAATCAAAAATTTGCCAGATCTAAGCCGACAAGGTTGTTATCTAAAAATTTTTGAATTAAAAGGAAGATAAAAATGATGAGTTGGTGGCACAGAACACCATATAGAACGTTTTCAAGGATACAACTGGCAAAATTTCTAGAAGAGAACAAGATATGGGGTAGATACATTGTATCCTACCTAATCCATTTTGAAACCCTAAAATTCGAGAGGGAGAATTGAGCGACAAAGGCAAATAAGATCTCTATTTAAGAAGACATAAGTTAATGAAAAAAAAGGAGAGAGAGGTGGTCAAGCATAAAAGCATGAAGTACTAAAGAAGGTGCTAAGGAGAGGAAAGCATAGGAACTCTGTTTGGATAGACGACCACAAGGATGATTGCATTGGCAGAATGAGTAAGAAGACTCAAGGAGATGAAGCTTGAGAGGAAGACAAGCAGTCAGAGCTGGAGTGATTGAAGCCAAGCATAAGGATTGAACTGAAAGTGTGATCTAAAATCTGCAAAGTATGTTGTAAGTTATATAAGATCAAAAGACCATTGTCGTTACTTTCTAGCAATTGTAACAATAAGTTTAAATCCTATGGACTTAGGTTGGTTTAATAGCCATAAGATAAATCCTTTAACAGGGTGACATTCCAAGTGAATGTTCTAAAGACCTTTAACCAGGCCCATTCCTAACAGTTTGGTGAAATCCTCTAACAGGTTCACATTTAACAGTGTGTTGTAAGCCTTTAACAAGGCATCACTTCAAAAGAGTGAGAATCAAGTAGCATGTTACTGGTGGTTTTTCCCAAATTGGGTTTCCACGTAAATCATTGTGTCATGTGTTGATCTTGGATGTTTTATCTTTGCATATTGATTTACTATAACTTGCTTATATGATTGATTTATGTTTGGATGGATGAAAAGTGTATGGATTCATTAAAAGTAGTAAAAAGGTATTAATAGGGCATTTGGACCTTGGATAACTGATTCACCCCCCCTCTCAGTTATTCTAAAGAATTCTAACACTTAGTTATTCTAAAGTATTCTAACAATTTTATTTCCTTTTTCAAGTGGGATTTTATTTAATTAAAAGGGAGCAAGTTCTTTTAATTAAATAGGAAATATTTAATTAAATTAAAAGAGGGGTTTTTCTCTTAATTAATTAAATGTGGATTAATCATTTAATTAAAAGAGAGGTTTTCTTTTAATTAAATAAGACTTAGGATAAAATGATCAAACCTTAAGAAATGTTGAAATAATTGAATTAATTACAATTTGATCAAAGAAATTGATTTGAATTGATTTAATAAAATATTGTGAACCATTGATTCAAAAAATTCAATAAATTGAATAATGGGGGCCCATAGTCTAGGCAACCATTTTAGAGTGCATACATCCATCACCTTCTAAAATGATGACCAAGACCTCTTCTTGTTTAGAACTTCTAACTCCTCATAACTATCACACATGGAAGTCCCTAATGACACGGCTTCTCTGGTCAAAAGGGTCATGGTCTTGTTTAGATGCAATGCAACTAATTTTATAGAGGCCTTTTGAGGTCATGCAATATCATTTCAAGATGGATGAGGCAATGGGGTTGATTTCTTTACAGGTATTTGACAGTATATAACTTCATCTTCATGGGTGCAACACCCCTCTAGCTATGTGGACCAAGCTTGATGGCTTTTTTGGTACACCAAATGAGTTTAGGGCACTTTAGATTGAGGTAGAGCTTACCTCTCTTGTAATAGATTATTTTCCTTCTATTGAGGACTTCTTAATGAAGTTCAAACAACATAGATCTTCATTACAGGGTTGTGGGAAAACCAAGACTAACACTGAGTTCATTTACCTAATTCTTTCTAAGCTTCATGGAAAATTTCAGATTTTTTATTCTACCTTATATTCCACCAAAGATGCTTTGGGTAATAGATTTACCATGCCATCCTTTGAGGTTTTTTGTGATCGTTTGACTTGAGAGCAAGCTAATCTCTCCTAGTTGGATTCTCTCACAAGCTCACAGACTTATGCATTGGTAACTCAGACATCTTCTAGGATGAAGGAGAAGAAACAAAAGTCACATCCTACAGAGTCTCAGATTGATTCTAACCCTCACATCAAATTAGACCGACCTCCTTCTAAGGGAGATAATGATGCAGGGGCATCTGAGGTTCCTGAAGATTTAAGCATTTTTATGGAAAGTTGGAGGTTTTTGATCATCTCCATGGTGTTTCTCAGTTGGAGGCTTGACCAAATGGGCTTGGTGGATAATCTTGGTGCTCAGTTGAAGAAAGAGTGGTGCTCAATCACTACTGAATGTGGTGTTGGCCAAGGTTCTCAATCACTGAAGGCACTCAGTCATTGTGGTGCTCAACATGCATTAGGAGCTCGACATGTACTAGGAACTTGACAGATATAGATTGCTCGACATTCATTGTAGTTCTCGACATGTGTTGGTTTCTTGGCATGCACTAGGAGTTTTCAATGCTTGTGGTTTGGTTGATGCTTGGCTTGGTTTCCCTAACACTCAGTCTAGTCTTGGTTCCTGTAGGTGTCAAGTTGTCTGTGAGCTGAATTTTGGTATTTAATTCATGTTGTAGTTGACTTTGGGTAATTTAATTTATATATTTTCCAAATTGTGGCTGAACATATATTTAATGTAAGGGATTTAATTTAATTTGTAATGAATAGTACTAACTTGTGGCTTAGTTGGGTAAAAGTAGGAGGTATTGTGGAGTCTTTAAGAATTCATTTTAGAGGGAGCGGATGTTGAGTTCAACATGGAGTAGCTAAAGGGTGATTTTTCCTAAGTCTATGGATAGAGCACCAAATGTGAGTTAGTTTATAACAAGATTTTGGTGGAGATGTGAATTTGTGAGCAGGGCTAGTAGCTAAGGCTTGAGATCTAGAGGATTGTTTGGTGGACCTGAGGGTATAAGTGTAGATTCTTCTTGATGATCTTATCTAGTTGTGGATCTGGACTAAGTAGGGTTTGGATTAGATCTTGAGGTATCTTGTAGAACTATTACTTGCATTGTAATTGGTCGTAACGAAGAAGGCCTTACAGCTTGACACATTACATGTAAATAGTTATATTTATGAATAAAGAGTTGTGATTTGGTATCAGATCTTGCATTGTTGTTGTGTCTCCATTGTGTGGTTATTTTCTTCGGGCTAGGACATCTCCTTTGGGGATTCTCCTGCCTTGCACTGCATCAGATAAACCAAAGCTAGAAAGACTGAAGTGTGTTTATTGTAATAAGCCCAATCATGATGAGTCACATTGCAATGAGAAGAAGTTAGATGGCTATGCCAAATAGGTTTCAGATTTGACAACTCTCCTTCAGAAGAGCAACATTGATATTCCTTCTACTTCTCATATAGATCTTCTTCTTCTTCATCATTTTAATTAGATGGTAAAGATACAGGAAAGGGTCATGCATTATGTGCAACTACTACTCCACATTCTTCTAGATGGTTACTAGATTTAGGTGCTTCACACCATATGGCATCTTCTCAGAATTTGCTCTCTTCTTTTGAGGCTTCTCCTACTCCACACATTTTTATGGAGAACAACATTTTCATGATTGTATGTGGGAAAGGTTCTATTGGCATTGATGATGGTACATTTCATGATGTACTTTGTGTTCCATCTTTGTCCTCTAACCTTCTCTCTATCTATCAAATTATACATAGTGAGTCAAGGAAGACAATTGATTTTGCACAAGATTGAATGCACATCAAAGATAATGAGAAAGGAATTATTATTGCTATAGGGATTGTTGATCACTCTTCCTTCCTATACTCTTTCTCTCATATTGGCCCACCATCTCCACTATTGGAGACTCACTCTCCTTCACGAGAGACTACTGAGGTCAGGTCAGGTCACTTGAACTTATGTATTGTTATTGAGACTAGTGTTGTAACTTCTACCCCTCCACCTCCTATTCAGATTTCATTCATTGTACATAATTACTCTTCAACATTTTCTATCATTGAAGCTCGAGTTATTGAGCCACCTATTGCAGTTGTTGATGATATATCAAAGGACACACATCTCCTCTCAGATGACATATTCAACACAATTGTTATCCCACCTCCATTGGAGATTCCATTTCAGGATTCTCATGTATTCTCCTTTGAGCATCAACTAGGACCTCCAACTTCACCTTACATTAATGGGTTTTACCCTCCTTGCCCATTACCTTTGTTTCTTTCAGTTTGGAGCCACATTGGTATGTTCATTAACACATGAGTTCTACCATTCTTGGGGGGGGGGGCTATGGAGTCTCAAGCTTCTATCATGGGGGGTTTAATTGTACTTATGGTCTTTAGAGAGTCTCTTGAGATATTTCATTTGTGCATCCTTTTCTATCTATTTTTGGAGTAGGGTTTTTCCCATTGGGTTTTCTCTACTTCTTTGTTTCATAGAGATTTGGTTGTGATTGGGTACCTCGTCAAGCCTTGTTTCTGGGACCCAAGTTTTTCTTTCAACATTGTCGTTTCCTTTCTTTTCCTTGCATTATTTGTAGCTGCATTCTTGCTCATCTTAAGGGGGGTGTTAGAGCAAAAGGTTAATTTAATTTAATTTATTAAATTACCTTTACTCCCTTCTTAAGATTTCCCTTTATGCACTTGCATTTTCATTTAAAAATTAATTAGTAATTATTAAATGTCATTTACCTCTCAGGGTTTCCCTTTTCAATTTTCTGATCTCCTTCTATAAGGATTGATCTTTTGTAAATATCTCTCATCTTTTCAGTTTGATAATATAATTTTCTATATTTTTAGAGAAAAACCCTTGCCTCTTCTTTGTCTTTTCTTCTCTATGAAAAGTTATTGCATGCAGGTATTCTTTAGGTTTTGTGGATTTATATTGCTCAAATCCAACAAAATATTGTTTTGAAACTACTATTGAGTTGTGTTCATTATGTCTAGTTTAGGTTCTAGATTTGATGATGTGATGTTTTGTAACACCTCACCATGTGACCCAAAAGAAGTTAACCTAAGTTTTACTAAGTTTGCTAAACATTTTTTTTTTAAGATAAAGATACACAACAACAATAGAATAGCGGAAGCAATAACATACACTCAAACATCAACAACACATGAACAGGTTACAACTCTTAAGGGTCCCATGACGTTGAGTCACATTTAATTTTAATTAACACTAAATGAAATATATAATAAATCCACAACAATTAATAGGGTACAAGTAGGATTCCAATTAAATAATATACAATCATCTCAAATGCCACTGGGACATAATTAAAATGCACCTTCATCCTCTATATAGGTCACAGGGTATGAAGGGTTAAAAGAACATACATCATAAAAAAAGATTACAACATCTCATAAGATTCACAAAATCAAATACAATACAAAAGGTATAACCATCCATCATAGTACACAAGAATATAATGAAAGAGATGCAGAATAGGGAACTCTAGCCACGGTAATTGAACTGTCGAATCTCAATGGTAAAAGTAAATAGCACTACCACCTAACCACGTGGAACCCAAAAAGGTTCACTCCCACTACATTTAGGAGATAAACTCAAGTCCCAAATAGGATAACAAACTCAAAAGTTAAAATCACCAGCTAGGTTCAAGGAATCACCTGAAAGTAAATTATCTCAAGGGTACCAAGACACAAGTATCAACTAAACCCAGAGGGAACACAGACACATAGGAAATCTACTATGCAAGTGGGCAAGTGTCATCACATGAGCCAACTCTAAGGTTACCTCACTAGACTCTAGCCCCCTAGTGACTCTATGCAACACTAGTATCCTTTTATACTAACAAAGCAAATATGTCACAACCAAGCATCCTCTCTACTCCCATCCTAGCCTGTACTAGCACTCGAGGCATGGGTGAGGAAAAACAATGACTCTTGTTAATTCATTTTAAACCCATTTAATGAAATTTTATCACTTCTTAAAACAACCTACAATGGGTTACCCAAGCAACCTCTTTAGGGCTCCGATCTCCATTGCAATCCAGTTCCCAACATGACATATAGAAAACCTACCCTAAGCTCAGTAAAATCTATAGATCACAAAAGACCACATACCATACTTCAGTTCTTAAACAAGCAACTGACAAGTACTGGAAATCACTGATCATAATCATGGGTTCCACCAATACAATCATCCTAATAGTGTTAGGATAAACCACAGACAAAAATAAAAACTACATGCAAATATAACCAATAATAGATCACATAGAAATGAACACAAGGCACCAAGATTTAACGTGGTTCACCCAATCCCTGGGCTACGTCCACCAAACTGCAAGTCTAATATTATTATAATCTAGTGATTACAACCTGATTACAATCCGTAATCCCTTACAGCTCAATACCGCCACAAGAAGCAATTTCGCATCACAACCCAATGAAAATACCTAACCCTAAACCCTTTTATACAAGTATTTTATGTTGTTTTAGGGTTACAACATGTCGGCCCATATGTCGTCCATATGTCAGCTACAACGTCGGCTACAGTACTTTCCTGATCAGTCACCATAATCTAACAAACAGGACTGGTCCCAAAATTGAGTACACATAAACCAATCCATGTCATAACATGAAACCACCAAGAATAGATCATACAAACACCACAATCCTATACAAGTGACTGGAAAGAAATTCAAATACAACTGATTGAAAACTCAAAGGTTATATCAAATAGGTCACACTATTCACCTCAGTTTCACACAAGAACACTGGAAAGCAATAATGATCAATAGATCAAAACACCTCATAGAGCATACAAGACACATTACCATGGTTGAGTCTAAAAGATCATGATCAAAACATCATCATGACATCACAAAACAAAACTTCAGAGCCTCTAGTAAACATTTTGATTTGGTCAAAGTACTAAGTCAACCCGACACCCAACAGTAAAATCACACGTCATAAAAAGAGTACATACAAAAGTCATTTTCTCAATTCATTACATTTTGAAAACACCAAGGTTTAATTTTCACTTTTAGGTTTTCAAGTTTCCATTTCATTTTCAAGCACAAGATTTTGATATCCAATAATAGGATTTCAATTTTCATTTCTCTAGTTACCAGATTCACTAAGGTTTCCCAAGTGCAGTAGAATTTCAGATGATTCAACAAATCATATAAAGTTTCTTAAACCTAGTTTCATAGTTCAATTCGTTATCAAACAACCACAAGATTCAATAATCAAAATAGGGCACTTTTTTCGTCTTTTCAAAGTATAATAATTACTAAGGTTTTCGAATCATAAAATTACCCTAGTGATAAAAATCATTTTCATGACTAAACTGAACTATCAAGCACAACCTAAGTTTACCAATCTTTCCCAATTCACAAAACAATAACTTATTTAATTAAATCATTATCAGATTTAAAATAATTAATTCACAATTAGATTAATTCACAAATAACCTGATTGGTTTTAAAATAGAGAACCATCCCCAAACTCGCTTAAAATTGACATATACTCTAAACACATTATAACATAATTAATTAATATTATTACACCTTAAGTCTAATAATAATTTAATTAATTAATAACAATTTAAAACATTATATATATTAAAACATTTATTAATTATTTGAAATTTAGTAATTGTAAATATATTAAAACCATATATAAAAATATTTATTAATTTAAAATATTTAATAAATAAAATATTTTATTAAAAAACATAAAATAAAATACACACTAACGTTTATTTAAAAGCCTGTCGACCTTGCAACAGCATTGCCATAGCAGCAGTATTTGTTGCGCAGTGGCAGTAACGTTGTCGACGACAAAGCAGCCAAGGGAAAAAACAAGTGGGGTGGAGGCTTAGTGGCCCTCACCTACCCAAGCATTTTTAAATTTTATTTTATTTAAATATGTTTTTAATAAAACAAACCCCCTCCAAAACAATTTCCCCTTTTTTTAAAATATATTTAATAATATAATTACATGGTAATTATAAATCACTATGCAATTATATATATATATATATATATATATATGTATGTATATGTATATGTATATATATATATATATATATATATATATATATATATATATATGTATGTATATGTATATGTATATATATATATATGTATGTATATATATGTATATGTATATGTATATGTGTATATATATATATATATATATATATATATATATATGTATATGTATATATATATGTATATATATATGTATATGTATATGTATATATATATGTATATGTATATATATATATGTATGTATATATATATGTGTGTGTGTGTGTGTGTGTGTGTGTATATATACACACACATATATACATATATATACATACATACATATATATATATATATATACATATATATGTATGTATATACATATATATGTATGTATATACATATACATGTGTGTGTGTGTGTGTGTGTGTATTGATAAAAATTTTCAATAGAATCTGATATGAAAATCCGAACCAACCAGTCAAATTCTATAAAAAAAAATTGTTTTCTTTTCAAAATCCAACTCTCGAATTTTACCAATTAGATTACAAATTTATAACATCTACCAAACAAGGGTTTCTGATTCTTCCATTTAATTATAGATGTTTTTGAGCATGAAGAGCGATAAAACATAAATGAGGGTTTTCTAATTTCCAATTTGTATACAGATGTTTCTTGGAACAATTAACAACCAAATCCACACACAAGATTTTCAATCATCAAATTGCTTACAGAAGTTCCCAAAAATGAAAAACAATAAATATGCAAACATGGGTTTCAACCCAAAAGAATTCTAAAAATAGAAACACAACAGACACAGAGAAGACAGGAATTTGAAAGACGAAAAACCACTGTACAAATAAACCACAAGATCCTACCTAGATCTGATGCTAACATGCAAACGCACCAAGCACACAAAAAAACTCTTTTCTTCTGAAAAGCTTCCTTCTTCGAATTGCTCCTCCAAAACCTGTGTAATTGCAAAATGAGCTCTAGATCTCTGATAAAGTTATCCTCTAAATTTTGGGCTCTGACTGTGCAATCACACGAGGAAACTCGTTGATCAAAATCTTTTTAATATTTAATTATCTGTTTACATTTTCATTTATGCTTTTTGCAATTTAAAATATCTTTATTAAATTGATTTGCTTTCTCTCTTTAATTAATTTATTACATTTTAATTTCATGCATAAGCTTTATGCAATTTAATTAAAATAAACTTTATTAAATTATTTATTAAAATATGTTTTCTCTCTCTCTTATTAAATCATGAGACGCTTTAATAATATATTTATTAATTCAAATAATAATATTATTTAGAGTTTATTATTAAAATAAAACTCTTAAATAAATTATTATTAAATAAAATAAATATAAATACACCAAAAATAAATCTTTAAATTTAATTCTTTATTTAATTAATTTCTCAACTAATTAAATATAATTAAATATTGAATTTTCTTTATAAAATTTCCATTAAATTAAATCATTAAATTATCTTTTAACTTGATTTAATATAACAGAAAATACACCAAAGACCCACAAGACTTAATGCAAACCCATAACAAAGTAGAAAAACCATATCAAACTCAAGGGTTATAATCACAAATTTATGTCACTTGACGAATTCAAAAGGTAGACAACTCATATTCTTGCCCTACTTTTTAGGAAAAATGGTTTAACGATAGGATTTGGACTCAAGAGTTATCTTTCGTCTCTTACCATTGAGATATTGTGATAGGGTGCACTCATCCTAGCAATTTAGGGAAGTTGATAATCGGTACCTACAATCTACATAAAATCCATGCATGTACAAACACAATATTCTAAACTAGATAGGCAATGGCAAGAAGTGGTTCATCATGTAGATCCCAACAGGCAGGTGACTATGACTCCCTTCCTCAACCACATCAGAAATGTCAAACATAAAGAAAACATACACGCACACCATACACATGCAAGTATGGGGTAAGTATCCATAGAAGCTACATAAAAATCATTTGTCTAACTAGCATCATTCAATAACTAAAATTCAATACATGAATATATAATATCATCATCGAACAATCATGAAGTAACTAAAATAACTAGCACTAAAGTAACTCAACATATATATCAACTGACTATAAAATACAATTAATCAATTGGGTAATCTAGCACAGCTAATCACAAAACATAATCATAGAACAAGCTTAAAAGAATCTGGTCAAAACAAATTAGAAAAGTCAAGTAGGGGTACGCATTACATCAACCCCCCTAGACTTAGGCTTACTCCTAGAAGCTTACAAGAAAGATAAAACTAAACTAGGGGTAGGCATTACATCCACTCCCCCTAGACTTAGGCTTACTCGTGGAAGCCTACTACAATGACTAGGGTAACTAAAATTCAATGAGTACTATCTATAATATCAAACAAAAAGCTCATTTAAGAGACCAGTACAATTAAGTTCACTATGTATACACTTTCAGTCACTTAGAGCAATATGATTCTAGTTTAATAATAAATCGAAAGTCATATTGATCCAACATTCATCTTTTTAACAAATACTAAAATAGATCCCATGAAACTCTCCAAACAAAATATCAACATCTCTAAATCTATCAAAAAACATAAAAGTTATAAGGTATAGACATAAATCAAAAATCAAGAACATAAATGGTATGACTTTCCAAGTTTCATGTTCAAAAGTTCCACTGCTTCTAATTTTTTTCTTTTTCAAACTATTTAGGTTCAAGTTTATAACTCTATTGAAAACACCCAAACAAGGACAACATAATATTTGCAAAAATATTCAAAGGCATACTACCTTAACATGCAATCATAAGAAAACATGTCTGAAATCCAACTCACAAGTTTTTCCTTTTTTTATGTTTCAAGTATCAAGTCTTCAAGTTTGAAGTTTCCAAGTGCTCAAGTTGCAAAAGATACACAACACTATTTACGTTTCATTTCAGTTCAAGTGTTCAAGTTTGTAATAGATAAATATAACAGTTCAAGTTTCATTTCAATTCAACTAGTTAACAACTAGTGGTGTTCCAATATACCCAGAGCTCCTAATGTAGAAATTTGAGCTCTGGTACCAAATGTAATGCCACGCCATGTGACCCAAAAGAAGTTAACCTAAGTTTTACTAAGTTTTCCAAAAAAAAAATTTTAAAGATAAATATGCACATCAATAATAGAATAGTGGAAGCAATAACATACACTCAAACATCAACAACACATAAACATGTTACAACTCTTAAGGGTCCCATGATGTTGAGTCACATTTAATTTTAATTAACACTAAATCCAATATATAATAAATACACAACAATTAATAATGTACAAGTAGGATTCCATTTAAATAATATACAATCATCTCAAATACCACTTGGCAATAATCAAAATGCACCTTCATCCTTTGTATAGGTCACAGGGTATGAAGGGCTAAAAGAATATACATCATAAAAATAGATTACAACATCTCATAAGATTCACAAAATCAAATACAATACAAAAGGTATAACCATTGATCATAGTACACAAGAATAGAATGGAAGAGATGTGAAAGAGGGAACTCCAACCACGACAATCGAACTGTTAGATCTCAATGATAAAAGTAAATAGCACTACCACCCAACCTCGTGGAACCCAAAATGGTCCACTCCCACCATGGTGAGGAGATAAAATCAAGTCCCAAATAGGATAACAAACTCAAAAGTCAAAACCAACAACTAGGTTCAAGGAATCACCTGAAAGAAAACTATCTCAAGGGTACCAAGACACAAGTATCAACTAAACCCAGAGGCAACACAGACACTAGGAAATCTACTATGCAATTGGGCAAGTTTCATCACATGAGCCAACTCTAAGGTTACCCTGGTAGCCTTGCTAGACTCTGGCCTCCTAGTGACTCTATGCGGCACTAGTATCCTTTTGTACTGACAAGGTATACTAACGAAGCAAGGTTGCAACCAAACGTCCTCTCTACTCCCATCCTAGCCTGTACTAGCTCTCGAGGCATGGATGAGGAAAAACAATGACTCTTGTTAATTCATTTTAATTTCATTTAATGAAATGTTATCACTTATTAAAACAACCTACAATGGGTTACCCAGGCAGCCTCTTTAGGGATCTAGTTTCCATTGCAAGCCAGTTCCCAACATGACATATAGATAACCTACCCTATGCTCAATAAAATCAAAAGATCACAAAAGACCACATACCATACTTCAGTTCTTAAACAAGCAACTGAAAAGTACTGAAAATCACTGATCATAATCACGGGTTCCACCAATACGATCATCTTAGCAAGACTGATCCCAAAATTGAGTACACATAAACCAATCCATGTCATAACATGACACCACCAAGAACAGATCATATAAACACCTCAATCCTACACAAGTGACTAGAAAGCGATCTGAATACAACTAATCAAAGACTCAAAGGTTATATCAAATAGGTCACACTATTCACCTTAGTTTCACACAAGAACATTGGAAAGCAATAACGATCAATAGATCAAAACACCTCATAGAGCATACAAGACACATTATCATGGTTGAGTATAAAAGATCATGATCAAAAAATCATCATGACATCACAAAATAGAACTCCCGAGGCTTTGGTAAACATCCTAATTTGGTCAAAGTACTAAGTCAACCTGACACCCAACAATAAAATCACACGTCATAAAAAGAGTACATATAAAAGTCATTTTCTCAATTCATTACATTTTGAAAACACCAAGGTTTAATTTTCACTTGTAGGTTTTCAAGTTTCCATTTCATTTTCAACCACAAGATTTTGATGTACAAGAATAGGATTTCAATTTTCATTTCTCTAGTTACCAGATCACTAAGCTTTCCTAAGTTCAATAGAATTCCAGACAATTCAACAAATCATATAAAGTTGCTTAAACCTAGTTTCATAGTTCAATTCGTTATCGAACAACCACAAGATTGAATAATCAAAACAAGACACTTTTTTCATCTGTTCAAAGTATAATAATTACTAAGGTTTTCAAATCATAAAATTACCCTAGTGATAAAAATCATCTTCATGACTAAACTGAACTATCAAGCACAACCCAAGTTTACCAATCTTTCCCAATTTACAAAACGATAACTTATTTAATTAAATCATTATCAGATTTAAAATAATTAATTCTCAATTAGATTAATTCACAAATAACCTAATTGGTTTTAAAATAGAAAACCATCCCCAAACTCGTTTAAAACTGACATATACTCTAAACTCATAATAACATAATTAATTAATTAATTAATATTATTACTGTTGATCTCAGATTGGTTTTGACGAGTGTCAACACACTTAAGTTATTTACTTAGTTCATGTTGAACAAGTAGTACATGTCAAGCACAACATGTGTATATAAGAGCATGCTGAGTCATAGTGAGTGTCAAGCCACTCATGTGTTGAGTCACTCAAGTGTTGAGTAGACAGTGTATGTCGAGTGACACAAGAGGTGAATAAATAGTGGATGTCGAGCAATATAGATGTCGAGTCATAGCAAAAAGATTAGTGTATGTTGAGCATTAGAGACTTTAGATTTCAAGTAAGATAGCTTTGACATATTTGTTTGTAAAGGCACAAACAACTATGTAAACCATTTTTGAGCCGACTTAAAGGTGAATTACGATATTTTGGAGATAAGGACGAATCTTAAGTTGGATTCCCAATGTAATTACATGCAGCCAATCAAAAAATGAGAAGGATTAAGTGGCAAAATGGATGAATCTTAGTCATAGATTCATACCTAACCATAAGTCACCAAAGTCTTCTTAAGGAGGACAAACCCTAAACTTTTTAGCGAGTGTGTAAGGTGTTGAAGCTAAGTATAGAGAAGTTTGTATGTGCAAAAAGAGCATTCATGGAGGCTTAGAAGTTATGAAGTGAAACTACATTGCAAAATCAGTTAGAGAAAAATAGAGGAAAGGAAAAGGATACAACAAAAAGATAAGAAGGATCAAGAAAACATCAGTTTAGAGGTGATTTGTTATCAAGCAATCAACTATTAATTGTAGGATCAATCCTGAGACATTCTAACAGGTGATTTCAGTCAAAATCTCTTAACAGACTAGTCTTAATAGGCTATATGAAATCCTTGAACAGGGTCCTTACTTGGTTTTGAGTTAAAGTCCTTTAGCAAGGCACACTTCTAACGGGGTGTTGAAATCCTCTAACAAGGTGAGACTTAAAATTCTTTGTAAGCCTTTAATAGGGTAGACCTTTCATAGGGTAGATCATGTCTCATGATCAAAACATTATAACCTTCATTGGATACACTTTATTACTATAGTAGTGAAGATTTATGGGTGCCATCCCCACCCCAGTTTTACCTTCTCACTTGGAGGGTTTCTAGGTAATCATATATGGTGTCATATGTGTGTGATGCTTATATGTTTACATGATTTAGATGTATGTGTTTTACATGTTATTTTAGTTTTCTCATTCAATGCATGAGATGGATGTATGGTGAAAGTTTTATGGGTCCAAGTTTAAACTACTAATTCACCTCCCCCTTAGAAGTTTACCTTTCCTATTGTAATTCCAACAATTGGTATCAGAGACTAGTTCTCTGAAAGTGAAGCTTTGCAGCTTTGAGGAAAGATCTTGGAAATGGAAGTCTACAAGTTGGGAAAGACTATTGAGAATTAGGAGATTGAAATACATCTCATTCTAAATGAATTGAATGAAGCAAGAGAAGAACTAAAGAAATCCTTAAAGAGAAGGAAGGAAATTGCTATTTCAGAGAATGACACACAATATAGAGAGATAGACACTACTAATCTATTTGCAGATGGAGACTCAAATGAATTTGATGCAGCAGTTGCAGATCTAATGGAAAAGAATAGAGCCCAAGCTAAGGAAATCTAAAATCTCAAGTTAGAGCAAGAATCATAAGCTATATTGCTATGTGAAGTGACTGAATAGAAGAAGAAAGCCATGGAAGACAAAGCTATGATTGAAGAAGACAAAAGAGTTTTGGTCAACAAACTAGAAGAAAAATCATCAAAACTAACCAAGATTTCCAACATGCAATTGGATACTCTAAGTCAAATGATGAATGCAAACTATGAGTTGAATGTCAAAGAGATTGAGATAACAACATTGAAGTTGTAGAATGAGCAATTGCAGAGTGATCTTAAAAGGGAAAAGGAATTTGTTGAAAGTTTCAGCAAACCAAGTGAAGCCATCAAATACTTTGAGAAATTAATGAGATCCCCTAGATCCAACAATGATACATCTGGATTGGGATACACAAGTACTGAAAAAGGAGAATCATCCAAAAGTGCTGAAGAAAGGAGCAATAAAGGTAAGAACTTCGAACCTACTTGTCATAATTGTGGTAAAAAAGGACATACTACTAATATGTGTAGGAGCAAGACTACAAATCAGAATTTCAATCATAAGAGCATGGTTTACTATCATAAGTGCAAAAAACAAGGTCATCAGGCACATGCATGCAAAACTAGGACCATGCGCATACAAAGATTTGAAGTATATTGTTACAACTGTCAGAAGCATGGACATAGAGCTTTTGAATGCATATCCAAACCCATGTGGTCATCAAACAAGAAAGCAAAGGCAAGGAACAATGACAACTCTTATAACTGGGATTATAATACAAGATATAGTTGTCATTATTGTCAAGAATATGGACATGTTCCTGATAATTGTATTAGGACACACTTCAGTGGTAACTACAAAAGGTGGTTAAGTCAAAACACATGTTTCAGCTATTTGAAGACTAGTAACATCAATAGATAGTGTCCAACAAATTCAATGACACCAAGTTGTGAATTTGATAAAGGCAAAGGCAAGGTAGATGTTAAAAATGTCAGAGATGAAATAAATAAGACATGGAAGAGAAAGGATGATTGTAGCACATCAAATGGAGAAAGGATCACTTCACCCAATGGGTCAAGTGATCACACCTCATCAAACTAGGAAATAAAAAGGTATGTGGGACTGATATTTAAAGATTATATCATACATCAGTTTCGAAAGGATTTGGTATTGAAAATATTACATTAGCATGAATAAAGATGCGATATGTTATTAGAAATCCAAGGTAAATTTTTAATTCTTTCATGTTGTTTCCAACCATGAAATATTTCCTGTGTGTCGAGCGAAATGCTAAAGGATGTCGAGCTAATAGTCTGGCTAGTTGATGTCGAGCTTGTAATGGTTGCCAAGTGGTTGAAATGTTAATGGATGTCGAGTGAGCCTGAAATTGGTTGATGTTGAGCTTATAGTTGTGTAAGCACTCAACATTTATTGTAGGGTTTTCAAAGGGTATTTTATTGATTTTAGCTCATTTCACATCATTTCAAATTCGAGAAAGAGCCAGCAAAGCAGAAGGTGATCTGGAAATCCATTCAAAGTAGCTACAGAAGGTTTTAGTAGCGATTCTAGACCAATTCGTCAGATCTCACAAGGTATTTATCAAGAGCCAAGCTACATCATTTAAGTTTGTGTAAACCCTAGTTTCACATTATGGCATAAAGTTTAAAGAATGTAGAGGAAAAGGAAGTTTTGAATGTTCAGTTAGTAAGTAATAAAGTTAAGAAACCCATATTCAAAGCTATTCTTGATATTACATACAAGTAAGACCCTTCTGGTGTATTGTCGATGATTCCACCAAATGTTTTAATGGTGCAAGATGTAAGAAAATGATATAACTAGAAAATTGGTAGCATTTGGGATATGGAGATTAGGGAAGCATATGGCAGACTCTATGATAATGGTGTACTGAAGGAAGAATTCAAAATTGTAGAGAAGAAGGGATTAACATGAGCCCTAGATTTTCCAAACGTATTCAAAATAGAATGGATTAGGATAGTGCTTAGCCAAATCCACAATGGTTCATTATGGAAGGATAATGGACCTATCAAGATAACTAAAAGGATAATTCATAAGGTTACTAGTTACCCATCCCTAGATCAGCCTAAGACACTAAGAAGTGATTCAAAGGAGGTAACTGAGAAAAATATTGGAGCTGTATGGAAAAAGAGAGGCATAACAATTGATACAATAATTGATCCTTTGATAGACTTTGTTGTAAAGGTTATATCACACAAGTTTTAGCAATCTAGTAGATTGAACAGTGTGCCCTGTATAGCTGTTGATGTGGGATATAAAATTGCTAAGAAAGATCGCACATATGATCTTATAGAGCTACAATTGCAACAACTGATGGAGAACCTTGGAGTTATAAGAAAGACAAAGAGTGCACAATGTAAATTTGGTTCTATTTTGGTATGCATATTCTTTTATGTTCAAAACACATTCCCTTTATTTGGCACTATGGGATGGAAAACTAACAAATCAGTAGTAGTATAGATTGGTGAATATATTGAGCAACTAGGTGAGAATTTTGAATCTTTGATGACAAGTTGTTTTGAAGACTTCAAGAAGTCAATGAAGGAGAGATTGAGAATACCAGTGTCACTAGTAGAGAAACACTATGATGATGTATGTTTTCTAGTGGATTTTGATTATACTTTTGTATAAGCTGCTACACCAAGGGTGAGATGGTTGAGGCTAGTTGGATATGATATAAATGTAGACGAAGCATCTCTAGCTATTACTAAATTACTTACAGAAGAGGTAGATAAAAGTGCAAAGATATTTGGAAACTATGAAATAGTAAAGTCCAAAATTACCATGGAATTGAAGACTACCTCTACTATGAAGAAAAAAGAGAAGATGGTGAAGAAATTGAAAGCTAAATTTGGAGAGGGTGTCGAGCAGGAAGAAGAAGAGGAGGAGGAGGAGGAGGAAGAAGAGGAAGAAGATTCTCAAGCACAAGAAACTCTTGCACTAACTCAAGGTATGGGTGAAGATTAGCCAAAAGAGGAAGAGACTAAACAAGCTGAAGGCATCAAGGAAGAAGAAGCCGAGGAAGCACCTACACCCACTGATACAAAGAAGAGGAAGGCCAAGGCACAAACTATGGAAAGGGATAAGAAAATTGTAAAGCTAAGCTAAGCCAAGCCTATTGCACCTAATACAAGGGCTAGTACACGTGCAATAGCTCAAAAAGGCTAAAGAAAAGACCAAACTAGTAGAGCAAGGAGGTCAAGATCAGAAAAGGCCAAGAAGGAAATATGTGGCACAATTCAAGTTTGATGAAGAGAAAATAGAATCAGATGACAACAACCAATTTAAGGTGGTGAGTCATAATCCTCTTTTAGACTTAAAAAATTTATGTGAAAATGTTAAGGATAGTGCAGATCTATCAGGATTTTCTCATATAGATTTTGATAAATTGGGTAAAGTAGAGAAAAATCAAGTGGAGGAAGCCATATATTCCATGATGGAAAAATTCAAGACTACTCCACTAGAACTTGCCAAATCAATGCCTAAGATGCTGCAGTGGCAGAGAAGAGAAATGCTATAGGAGACAACATTGTTGAAAATGTAATAGGGAATTTAATATTATATTTTAAATGCTTTTAATTTTTGAAGTTTGTAATAACATCCTACATGTAGTGGCATACCTAGAGTAGCAGTTCGATAAGCTCTCCAGATATAGCCACCTAGGACCAGGTGTGTGGATCTTAAATTAGAATAGTTTTTTTTAGTTCGTAGGTGGAGTGTTTAATGATTTTTAGAATCCAATAATAGGTAGTAGGCAGTTTTTAGAATATTCCTGACTTAGAAAACGACTGTCTAATATTGGTAGAAAAAACGTTTCAGATTCTTATCCTTTTTTTGGATAGAAGACATTCTTCTTTTCTAAAATAAGAAGAAAACGTTTCACATCCTTTAATAGGAAAAAGAAAGTCAGTTTTAAGGGTGAGCCAGTCGGCTATGTAAGACACGAATCGAATTTGGAGAGATATGGAATGTTTTTTTTATTTTGTCTTTGTGCAAGTTTTCGATGGTCTGAGTTTTGAACGGATTTTTCTTATCTTCTCACTGGAAACAAGTTGATAGTTTGCAAGAAGATTAAAAAGTTTTAGTTTTGAGTCGAATTCGGTATGTTTGCAGAAAATTAGTCTCAGTGCATGGGTAATATCTCCCAAATGCACCGTTAGATTTTCATGAGCTTTGGATATGTTATTGTAGGCCTAATTACGCCCATCTTCACCAGAGGGATCGAAGAGTTTTAATCTGGTTCAAAAGTTATACATGTCTGTTCACAGGTCTATCTAGAGACAGCAACAAGCAATGTTTTGCAAAAAAATGTACTCTGATGCGTGGTCAATTTCTCAGGTTTGAACCATTGGATTTCTCTAAAAAAATTATATGTTGTTTGAAACCTAGTTGCGCAAAATATCAACGGTTGGATTGAGTAAATATTTTTTGGTTCAAAAGTTATTCATACCTGAGTGCAGGTCTATCCGGAGGCAGCAAGAAGGAATTTTGGGGGATTTATTTTAAAAGTTTTGTTTTGAATCTGATTTTAGTGTGTGATCTTGGAGGTTGTAGATGCCCTTTGAAGCAACTTAGTTGAGTGATTGATTCCTCCTGAGTTTTCCAAGGTGTGGCTCTGCATCATTTTTGGTATCAGAGCTCAGCAAAAGGTTTGGAAAAAAGTAGTTGTGTATATGTTTGTGTGATTGTGAAAGATTGAGAGAAATAGTCTGAGAAGAAGTCCAAGAGACTAGATAAGAAGAAAATAACCTAACTGAGGAATGATGGGACAAGAAGAAGCAACTTTATTGTATCTTTTTAGAAGGTATCGGCAGAGAAAGGATTCTAAACAGAAGGAGATAAAGGAAAAGAAGAAAAGAGAGAAAGAAGAAAGGAGAAAACACAGAGAAGAGCTAAGCAAGATAGAAGAGGAGATAAACAATTTGAGAAGGAGACTTGAGGAGAATGACGCTAAGTTGAAAGAGAATAAAGCTAAGTTGAAAGAAGTGCAGCAAGAACAAAAAGTGCAGCAACAAGAAGTGCAACAAGTATCTCTTGACGAGAGCAATAACAAGACAAGCCCTATTGGATTTGAATGCAAACAATTTGTGGTTGGAACAGTAACATGTCCTTTGAAAATACAGAAGAGTACAATGCTGGAAGGTACTCCTATGGAAAAGATTTTAGAGGCAACTGATGAAGCCTTAAATACGCATAATGAAGAAAAATGTCAATGGCATGAAGATGAAGCTAAGGAATGTGTAATAGCAAGTTCTAAAGAAGAATCTGATTTATGGAAAAAATTTGCAGCCATTGTGAGAGAATGGAAAAGGCATGGCGGTAGTATGGAAACTCAGCTTGAAGAAGAAAGGAAAGAGTGCAATACTGTTATTGTTCTTGAGCAAAGTTGTAATAAGAAAGAGATATTTGAAAGTGAGATTACTACAGAAGATCAAGATGATGATAAATGTTTAATAAAGGAAGAAGAGATAAATACGATTCTTAAGATTCAAGATGTGAAACTAGTTGATAGTCAAGAAGCAGATAAGTTTATGGTTACTATTGATGAAGATAGATATGATGCACATTACATGGTGTATAAGGAAGCTCATATTCAAAAAGAGAACTCAAATAATCTTAATGCTGATGATATGTTTTCTTCTAATAATGTTTATGCAGGGATGCAAATTTCATGTATAGTGAATCATGCTGGAAACTTTTATGTGACATTTACAGCATTAAAGAATCAAAGCTACAATGTGGAGAAGTTGGATATTATTTTTGTTTTTCTTGTAGATATGCTCATCCTAGTTCAAATAAATTGGAAAGTTCGAAAGAAGAATGAGATTCATTTCTACAACACATCATCTCAAGAGGACTTGAGATTCATTCTACAGGGGAGTATGCTGCAGTGGCAGAGAAGAGAAATGCTATAGGAGGCAACATTGTTGAAAATGTAATAGGGAATTTAATGTTATGTTTTAAATGCTTTTAGTTTTTGAAGTTTGTAATAACGTCCTACATGTGGTGGCATACCTAGAGTAGCAGTTCAATAAGCTCTCCAGATATAGCCACCTAGGACCAGGTGTGTGGATCTTAAATTAGAATAGTTTTTTTTAGTTCGTAGGTGGAGTGTTTAATGATTTTTAGAATCCAATAATAGGTAGTAGGCAGTTTTTGGAATATTCCTGACTTAGAAAATGACTGTCTAATATTGGTAGAAAAAACGTTTCAGATTCTTATCCTTTTTTTGGATAGAAGACATTCTTCTTTTCTAAAATAAGAAGAAAATGTTTCACATCCTTTAATAGGAAAAAGAAAGTCAGTTTTAAGGGTGAGCCAGTCGGCTATGTAAGACACGAATCGAATTTGGAGAGATATGGAATGTTTTTTTTATTTTGTCTTTGTGCAAGTTTTCAATGGTCTGAGTTTTGAACGGATTTTTCTTATCTTCTCACTGGAAACAAGTTGATAGTTTGCAAGAAGATTAAAAAGTTTTAGTTTTGGGTCGAATTCGGTATGTTTGCAGAAAATTAGTCTCAGTGCATGGGTAATATATCCCAAATGCATTGTTGGATTTTCATGAGCTTTAGATATGTTATTATAGGCCTAATTATGCCCATCTTCACTAGAGGGATCGAAGATTTTTGATCTGGTTCAAAAGTTATACATGTCTGTTCACAGGTCTATCTAGAGACAGCAAGAAGCAATGTTTTGCAGAAAAATTTACTCTAATGCATGGTCAATATCTTAGGTTTGAACCGTTGGATTTCTCTAAAAAAATTATATGTTGTTTGAAACCTAGTTACGCAAAATATCAACGGTTGGATTGAGTAAATCTTTTTTGGTTCGAAAGTTATTCATGTCTAAGTGCAGGTCTATCCAGAGGTAGCAAGAAGAAATTTTGGGGGATTTATTTTAAAAGTTTTGTTTTGAATCTGATTTTAGTGTGTGATCCTGGAGGTTGTAGATCCCCCTTGAAGCAACTTAGTTGAGTGATTGATTCCTCTTGAGTTTTCTAAGGTGTGGCTCTGCATCATAAGAGTCTATATGACAGAGTTGAGAAAAAATGACACTATTGTCTGAACTTGGAGAGACAAATTAGAGAAACCTCACTTGCACAAGTGATACCTGAACTAACTAAGGCACATATTGCTAAGGCTATGAAGAAGTATGCAGTTGGGTTTGTACCTAAATACATAGCCTTTAGAATTTTGCAAAAATAACATTGAGGATGTAGTTAAGAAGACCACTCAAATGTGGAAAGTAACATATGGGTTAACTACAGTCAAATAAGGTGAGGAAAAGCCCATAGAGATCAAGAATGATGAAGAAGATGATAAGAATGAAGGTATTGTTGAGGGAGGAATAAAAATGAACATAGATGATAAGGCAACAGCTAAGGAAGAGTAGCATGAAGAATAGAGTGTGCAAGACACACAATTATCGAGTGTCGGTCCTCAACATGTAACATGAGAGAACACTAAAACAGTAATTGTTAAGGATGTTTCTAATGTCACAGCTCAAAACATCAATCCCCTTACAAAGGAAGATCTCAAGAAGATCCTAGATTAGTCCACATTATAGGAAAAACTTTTTTATAATCCCGTATTGGTCAGTGTGGATGAACTATAGAAATCAATGACTGAAACAACAAGGGTAGAGGTGAATCCACAAGAACCACCTTCTATCATCCCTCAAGTCACTAATGTACAACCTTTGGTCCAAATAACAGGAGATATTTTTGACAAAGTTGATACAATGGCTAAGGTTGATATAGTAGGGAAGAGCACAGTGGAAACACAAGTCACTACTAAAGGACAACAAGAAACAGGGTAGATAGACTTATCTGCGCCTGCAACACAAGATCAAGGTGCATCACAAGTCATTTTGGAAGTCAAGGGCAAGCCTAAAGAGAGTGAGATGACACCCCAATTAAAGGAACAAATAACTATCCAAGCCCTGGTCACATTACCAGCATCTAACACTCCTTCCCCACAAACTCTTCAGAGGTTGAGCATCGATGCCACATCACTACAGATCTCAGTGTCGAGCCCGAGTTCATCAAAGGAAAAAGAAGTGATTCGATATGGAGATGTGAACCTTTATGAAGAAATCATTTTTCCCAAGTATGATTATGATACAATGACCATAGAACAAATGGGTATATTGCAACAAGCCCTAGCAAGGAAGAAGCATCAAGAAATGCTTAGAAGGGAGCATAGGTAGAAGCAAGCACTACAACATATCAAAGACATATTTTTAGATGCATTTAGTCTGCCAACTCCAGATGAGACCAAGCCACTAATAGAATAGCTGACAAACATAATGGAGAAAGTCAATGATGCTAACTTAGATACAAATGCAAAATTACTTGAATGGTCAGAAAATAAATTTTAGAGCAAAGTGAATGAAAAGATATCAAGTGACATAGCACTGACACAAGTTGCATTGGAAACTAAGGTTGAGGATGTGAAGAAGTTACTTGAGAATATTTTCTCATTGTACACTAAATTATGTAATCCAACACTCTTAAATCAAGAGACTAGAAGTCACATTCTAAGTCTGGAGAGCCAAATTATTGCATCAAGTGCAAAACTACCAATGAATCCATCTCAAAGTGAGAAGCACTTCAGGACATTGCTTCAAACCTAGAGTTAGTTAGCTGTATTGACAGTAGATGAGGCCAACATAAGGGCCAAACTTACTAGCATCTAGGCAACTCTCACCCCCCATATGGAAATTTTGCACAAGGAACTAGGCTATGTTGAAACCCTAATGAAGAAAGACCCAAATATTTCTACCTTAGATGGTCTAGTCCACCTTGCTACCAAGCTAGCTATCAAAATCAATTCATTGGATGTAGCATGTGAGAACTGGGATGCAACTCTTAAGATGATATTGGATGTCCATAAATCCTTTTTGGACAAACACACTATAAGTGTATAACCCATTGACATAAGTGTCAAAAAGGGGGAGAAATATTTTGGAGAGTAAGAAAAGGGAGTAGAAGGACAAAGAAAATTTGGATCAAGCTAAGGGGGAGCAAGCACAAAATAACATGAAGTCAAAGTGTATCAGTAGAAACACATTTACTCAATAGGAGTATAGAATTTTGGTTATAGAATAGACATATCAACTCAGGAGGAGTTATCAAATTTTGAGGTATACAAGTTGTTACAAAATTTTGAAATTTTGTATATAAATCAAGTTACGAATATGTTATGCTCATGAGAATTAAGGATATTATTGCATACTCAAGTGTTTTTGACACTCATGTCAAAGGGGGAGATTGTTGATCTCATATTGGTTTTGACAAGTGAGTGTCAACACACTTAAGTTATTTACTTAGTTCATGTCGAACAAGTAGTACATGTCTAGCACAACATGTATATATTAGAGCATGTCGAGTTATAGTGAGTTTTGAGCCACTCATGTGCCAAGTCACTCAAGTGCCGAGCAGGCAATGTATGCCGAGTGACACAGGAGGTGAGTAAACAGTGGATGTCAAGCAATACAAATGCTAAGTCACAATAGAAAGATTAGTGTATGCTTAGCATTAAAGACTTCAGATGTTGAGTAAGACAGTTTTGACATATTTTTTTGTAAAGGCACAAACAACTATGTAAACCATTTTTTAGCTGACTTAAAGGTGAATTACAATATTTTGGAGATAAGGACGAATCTTAAGTTGGATTCCCAATGCAATTACATGTAGCCAATCAAAAAATGGGAAGAATTAAGTGGCAAAATGGATGAATCTCAGCCATAGATTCATACCTAACCCTAAGTCACCAAAGTCTTCTTAAGGAGGACAAACCCTAAACTTTTTAGCAAGTGTGTAAGGTGTTGAAGCTAAGTTTAGCGAAGTTTGCATGTGCAAATAGAGCATTCATGGAGGTTTAGAAGTTATGAAGTGAAACTACATTGTAGAATCAGTTAGAGTAGAACAGAGGAAAGGAAAAGGATATAGCAAAGAGACATCTGATCAAGAAGGATCAAGAAGACATCAGTTTAGAGGTGATCTATTATCAAGCAATCAAGTGTTAATCACAAGATCAATGCTGAGACATTCTAACAGGTGATTTCAGTCAAAATCTCTTAACAGAGTAGTCCTAACAAGTTGTATGAAATACTTTAAAAGCGTGCTTACTTAGTTGTGAGTTAAAGTCTTTTAGCAAGGCACACTTCTAACAGGGTGTTGAAATCCTATAATGAGGTGAGACCTAACAGTCTTTGTAAGTCTTTAACAGGGTAGACCTTTCATAGGGTAGATCATGTCTTATGATCAAAACATTGTAACCTTCATTGGATACACTTTATTACTGCTATAGTGAAGATTTGTGGGTGTCATCCCCACCCCAATTTTACCTTCTCACTTGGAGGGTTTCTAGGTAATCATATCTAGTGTCATATGTGTGTGATTAATTATATGTTTACATGATTTAGATGTATGTGTTTTACATGTTATTTCAGTTTGCTTATCGAATGCATGAGATGGATGCATGGTGAAAGTTTTATGGGTTCAAGTTTAAACTATTGATTCACCCACCCACCCCCCCCCCCCCCCCCCCCCCTTCAGAAGTTTACCTTTCCTATTGTAATTCCAACAATTACACCTTAAGTCTAATAATAATTTAATTAATTAATAACAATTTAAAACATTATATATATTAATAAATATATTAAAACTATATAAAAAAATATTTATTAATTTAAAATATTTAATAAATAAAATATTTTTTTAAAAAATAAAAAATAAAATACACACTAACATTTATTTAAAGGCTCGTCAGCCTTGCGGTAGCACTTTCGTAGTAGGTTGTTGCACAGTGGCAATACCGCCGCTGATGGTAGAGCAGCTGGTGAAAAGAACAAGGGGGGTGGGGGTTGGTGGCCCCCGCCCACCCAAACATTTTTAAATTTTATTTTATTTAAATTTTTTTTAATAAAATAAACCCCCTCCAAAACAATTTCTCCCTTTTTAAAAATATATTTAATAATATAATTACCTAGTAATTATATTATTTTTATTTTAAAAAATTGATAAAATTTTCCAATAGAATTTGATATGGAAATTCAAACCAACCAGTCAAATTTTATAAAACAAAATTTGTTTTCTTTTCAAAACCCAACTCCCAATTTTTACCAATCGGATTACAAATTTATAACATCTACCAAACAAGGGTTTTCAGTTCTTCCATTTAAATATAGATGCTTTTAAGCATGAAGAGCAATAAAACATAAATGAGGGTTTTCTAATTTCTAATTTGTATATAGATGTTTTCTGGAAACAATGAACAACCAAATCCACACACAAGATTTTCAATCATCAAATTGTTTACAGAAGTTCCCAAAAATGAAGAACAATAAATATGCAAACAAGGGTTTCAACCCAGAAGAATTCTAAAAAGAGAAACACAACAAACACAAAGAAGATAGGAATACGAAGGACGAAAAACCACTATAAAAATAAACCATAAGATCGTACCTGGATCTGATGCTAACAGGCAAACGCACCAAGCACACGAAGAAAACCCTTTTCTTCTGAAAAGCTTCCTTCTTCGAAATTGCTCCTCCAAAGCCTGTGTAATTGCAAAATGAGCTCTAGATCTCTGATAAAGAGTTCTCTCCTAAATTTGGGGCTCTGATGGTGCAATCATGCGAGGGAACTCGCTAATCAAAATCTTTTTAATATTTAATTATCTTTTTACATTTTCATTCACGCTTTTTGCAATTTAAAATATCTTTATTAAATTAATTTGCTTTCTCTCTATAATTAATTTATTATATTTTAATTTCATGCATAAGCTTTATGCAATTTAATCAAAATAAACTTTATTAAATTATGGTTTCTCTCTCTTATTAAATCATGAGATGCTTTAATAATATATTTATTAATTCAACTAATAATATCATTTAGAGTTAATTATTAAAATAAAACTCTTAAATAAATTATTATTAAATTAAATTAATATAAATATGCCAAAAATAGAACTTTAATACAAAAATTAAATTAAATTCTTTATTTAATTAATTTCTCAACTAATTAAATATAATTGAATATTAAATTTTCTTTATAAAATTTCTATTAAATTAAATCATTAAATTATCTTTTAACTTGGTTTAATATAATAGAAAATACACCAAAGACCCACAAGACTTAATGCAAACCCATAACAAAGTACAGAAAAACTAGATCAAACTCAAGGGTTATAATCACGAATTTACGTCACTTGATGAATTCGAAAGGTAGACAACTCATATTATTGCCCTACTTTTTAGGACAAACGGTTTAAGGATAGGATTCAGACTCAAGACTTATCTCCACTCTCTTACCATTGAGATATTGCGATAGGGTATGCTCATGTTGGCAATTTAGGGAAGTTGATAACCAATACCTACAATCTGCATAAAATCCACGCATGTACAAACACAATATTCTAAACTAAACAAGCAATGGCAGGAAGTGGTTCATCATGTAGATCTCGACTAGTAGCTGACTATGACTCCCTTCCTCAACCACATCAGAAATGTCAAACATAAAGAAAACATACATGCACACCATACACATGCAAGTATGGGGTAAGTATCCATAGAAATCTCATAAAAATCATTTTCCTAACTAACATCATTCTATAACTGAAAGTCAATACATGGACATATATATCATCATCAAACAATCATGAAATAACTAGCACTAAAGTAACTCAACATATATATCAACTGACTATGAAATACAATTAATCAATTCAAGTAATCTAGCATCGCTAATCACAAAACATAATCATAGAACAGGCCTAAAAGAATCTGGTAAAAAAAAATTAGAAAAGTCAAGTAGGGGTAGGCATTACACCTTTTATATAATTGTTTTAAGCTTTGGTCTAAGAGATTGTTCCTACTCATCCTTTTATGGGTAACGTTGCTTAATTTTTATGTTGCAATGCATAATCTTTGCATTAATCCTAAAAATTCAATTGTAGAGTATAATTTAGGCAATTGTTGCATTTTTATTAATTTAATATAATTAGTAATGCATAATTATGATAATGGTGATGGTTGCAATCTCCATTACTAATGGTTGCCTATAAGACTCATGTTTTAATCGTATGTATTTTGGTTCTAGTCTTTAATTATCATATGTACTAAATTTGGTATCAATTTGTTTACTAATGTCAACAACACATACATGTTTAAGGATTTTACTTATCTCTAATAAATTCATAATTGCATTAGTAGAGTAGTGGTGGTTGTCATGGTTTGTAACACCCCACCAGAGAACCCAAAAGAAATTAACCTATTATGTCACTTTGTTAAACTTTTTTTTTTGAAAGATTAAAACAATAAGAGATAACATACAGGAAGCAATAACTCACATGTATACATAAGCAATACAATAACAACTACATCTCTCAAGGGTTCCATGACGTTGAATCACATACATAAGTTTTATTAATATTAAATCTGACACATAATAAAGTTCACATCATAGAATAACTAGAAGTGTGAAATCAATGAATTAATATACAAGAATATAAGATGCCACATGGCATAACCAAAAAACATAATCATCCTTTGTACAAGTCACATGGTATGAAATGCTAAAACAATATACATCATAATAAGATACAACATCCCATAGGATCTCAAAATAAAAGTATGATAAATCAACATATGACCATAGAACAATATCAAGAGATCAGAAGATTAGAACAACTGTACAAGTACATCTAGCAATAGCATCCAATTTTCGGATCTCAATGGTATAAGAAACACTACCCTAACCTCATGGAACCTAAATGGCCCACTCCCACTGTGCTGAGGAGATAATCTCAAGTCCAAAATGGATAACAAACCAAAAGTCATAACAAGAATCTAGGTCAAGGAATCCTGATAGCGATCTATCTCAAAGGTACCAAGTACACAAGTAACTTCTAATTCCAGAGGCAACAAAGACATGTAGGAAACTTAATATGCATGTGGGTAAGTGGCATCGCATGAGTCAACTATAAGGTTACCTAGGTAGTCTCTCTGGAATCCATCCCCCTAATGACTCTATGTGGCATCAATATCCTTTCTTACAAATGAGGCATACTAACGAGGCAAGGTCACAACCAAGCATCCTCTCTACTCTCATCCTAGCCTGTACTAGCACTTGAGGCATGGGTGAGGTAAAACACTGACTCTTGTTAATTTATTTGAACCCATTTAATGAAATGTTATCACTTATTAATACAACTTACAATGGGTTACCCAGGCAACCTCTTTAGGGCTCCAATCACCATTGCAAGCCACTTCCTAATGTACACATAGATTACCTACCTTAAGCCCATTGAAGTATATCTCATAAAATCACAATATTCACCTCAGTCCTATACAAGTAATTGGAAAGAACCACTAGATAAATCACAATATTCACCTCAGTCCTATACAAGCAACTGGAATGCACCAATAGATAAATCACAATATTCACTTTAATCCTATACAGGCAACTAGAAAGCACCAATAGATAAATCACAATATTCACCTCAGTCCTATACAAACAACTGGAAAGCACCAATAGATAACTGATCGAAACTCATAAGTTACACCAAGAAAATCACAATACATGAGCTTACAAAAAAGAACACAATCTCATTACACAAACACGTGGATATAGCACATTGGTTGGGAATAAAATAATCGGGATTAAACAACATCACATAAAAGCATCACAAAAACAACCACTTCCCAAGCCTCTGGTAACATGTCTATCTAGTCAAACTACTAGGTTTCCCCCAAACCCACCACAAAATCAAACATGACATCTCGACATGCATTTAAAACAAGTGTAGTTATTTAGTTTTTTTTAATATAATTCTATGAAAAAAAATGATTTGTGTCAAATTCAAGTTTACATTTCGTAATCGTATCACAGTTGGATAAAGGTTATCAATCATGCAATATTAAATCATGAATGTTTTAATTAATAACATAAATGTATATTATTACATTAAATTTTAATGTCAATTTCATTTCTAAAATATTAATTTGACTTCTATTCAAGTCTAATATTAATATTTACTTTTCCTTTAATTCATAATGCAACTTGAGACAACTCAAAATTGAAATTATAATTATAATTAGACAATTTATAATTTCTCTCATTATATTTAAATATTCATAACTAAGTGATTATGAAGTTAACTCAACTATAACTCTTCTTAAAATATAGCTACATCACAAATATAGATTGTTGGGTGATGCGACGCGTTTTGGCTTGGTCATGGGTTCAAATCTCTCCAGTGCCTTCCCGACCCGCGTAAGCACCTGGTATGCACGTCGAGGGGGAGATTGTTGGGTGATGCGACACGCTCCCCTGCCCACAGGTGGTTAATTATGTGGTGTTCCATGTTCACTAACAGTCATGGCTTTTGGTGCAACGGCAAATGGGCCCAACATAGATTTATTAACTTATAACTCCACTTGCATTAATAAATATATAACAAGTTATAACCCACTCAGAGTTTTTAAAAAGAATTAATATTAAAAAAAACTCACTTATAAGAAAATAAGTAGTATTTATTTATTTAATTTTTAAAATAAATAAATAATATATATTTTTAATTAATAAATATTTAATATTCAAAATTAATAAATAATCATTAAAAAAGTTTTTTTTAATAATAAATAAATCCAAAAATTATATTATAATTTTATAAAATAAAAATACTTTTGATCTCTCAAATCATGCAACCATAATATACTTAGTTTTCTATATCTAGTATATTTGTTTTACATGCATGTATAAGTTTAGCTACAACATGTTTTTCTCTCAGTTAATCTTTTATTTTTCCAATAATTTTTGCAACCAAATTATTTTATATTTAAGAAGAACGTTTATCTTTATTTAAAAAGATTCATGATAATCACATGGTTCTAATGACAAATTTAAAGTTGAACCCCCAATTGTTCAATTTGTTGTTTTCTTCCAATCTTCTATAATTGAATTAGAAAGGGTTTTAAAAAGAATATAGTCAATGATAATTTCCTAATTTTTTCTACAATTTTCCTCAATCACGTTTTCTTGATTAACAAGTTTTCCTTTTCAAAATCTACAACATAATTCTTTATCCACAAATTAATACTATAAATTAATAAACATTATGCAAGCACCTAGGAAGACACAAAGTAGACAGATCTTTCAATAAAATTCTACAATGGATTTTCAAACCTTACCTCAAAATAATAGCTAAAATCTGAGACAACCTATGAATGCATGCAAATCCAAACCCTCCAAAACTTTCAACAATTCTTGTGCTCCAATTCTAAATTTTGCTCTCCAAAACTTGTGTGTGGAGAAATGAGCTCTAATCTCCTAATATAAAAATTCAAAACCTAGGGTTTCAGTTTAACGAAAATGCAAAAGTCTTTCTATCATTATTTTAATTTATTTAATTCGTTGCATATACTTTTTGCATTTTAATTAGAATAAAGTTTATTGAAATTATTCCCACTTACATTTATTAAATAGTAAGACGTATTTAGAAAAGATATTTATTAATTTAACTAATAATAATATTTAAAGTCCATTATTAAAATGAAACTTCTAAATTTATTATTATTAAATTAAATAAATATAATTACACCAAGTTTGGTCTTTTAATTAAATCTTTAAATTTCTTTCTTTCATTTAATTAATTAAATATAATAAAATTGACTTTTCTTTATAAAAAATTTGTCTAATTAAATATTTTAATAATCTCTTTAGTTGGTTTAATTATACTTGAAAATCATAACATACCCACAAACTCAATAAGATAAAACTCAATTAAAAAGATAATATGAATCAAACTCAAAGATTAAAAATCTTGAATTCACGTCACTTTGACGAATTGAGAAAGGTAAATAAATCATATATTTGTCCTATATTTTAGGACCATTGGCTCAGGTTTAGGATTTGGGCTTTAGAACTATCTCCCATGTGTACCATTGAGATACTACGATAGGGCACACTCATCCTGGCAATTCAAGAAAGTTAATGCCCAGTACCTACAATCTACATAAAAGCCAAACATGTACATATGCAAATATATCTAAACTAAGCAAGCAATGAAGGGGAGTGGTACATTGTGTAGATCCTGACTAACAAGTGACTACTACTCCCTCCCTCAACCACATCAGAAATATCAAACATAAAGTAAAACATACATGTACACCATACATATGCAAGTATGGGGTAACTAACCATAAAACCACATATAAATCACTCATATAACTGTAATTACAAAAGCAACTAAAAATCACTATATAAAACATACAGAGCATCATCGTCAAAAGAATAACCATGAACACATGAAATAATCAAGTATCAAGTAGCTCATCAAATATATAAACTAAGTATGAAATAACATCAATCAAATCAAGTAACCAAGTACCACTAAATCATAACATATAACCATAAAAGTTGGCCTAAAAGAATTTGAAAATATAACAAAAAAAAAACTAGGGGTAGGAATTATATGGTTTCAGCTTAAAATCAAGGGATATTAGCACTAGTTGTCGCCCTATACCTTTGAATTTGGCAATCATTTGCATGTCATTGATTGATTTGGCTGTTCATGGGATAGTTTTTTTTAAACAAGTTAATCTCTTAAAAAGATTGTCCTGAAACGTGTTGGATACATTGTTTAAATGTTAAATGATACAAGTATATTGATCTCGTGAGCTAGATCGCATGAGTTTAGAGTAAATAGACTATCTTCATGAATGTTGCAAGTATTATCTTCACAATTAGTGCACTATAAAATTTAAATGACATGCACGTATTGATTTCAAAGATGAAAGAAATTTAAGGTCAACTTGAAATCAAATGAATTATATGGAATTGACTAAATTAAATTAGGCAAAAGGTATCTTAAGTTGGCAATTACTGCACAACCAGTTAAGTGGAACAATGAACTGTGGATTGGATAAAGCCTGAGCAAATAAAGTCAGTCTACAAGGAAGATCAAATGCGTACAAAGGCTAGTCTATGAGGAAGATCAAGTGCATATGGAGGTGCTTAAGTGGGATAAAAATGTGGATGGAAAAAATATCATTTTAAATCTAGCAACAATGCAAAATGCATTTATGATATCAAGTCTAGTAATCCACCAATCATAGATTTGTATTTGGTTTAATTTTCTTTAGAAGAATCATTATTGGTCAACTTTCATTTGGTTAGAATAGGAATACTAACTGATTTAGAATCATCAATTCTAAACTTTTTCAACATCTCTTTCACATACTTGGTTTGAGATGTAAAAATACGATTTTTTGATTGAGTAATTTTCAAAGCAAAAAGTAATTTCATCTCTCTAATCATACTTGGTCTAAGATATAAAATTCCATTTATTTGGTTGTATAATTTGCAAATCAAAAAATAATTTTATCTCTCAATCATAGACATTTCATATTCAATTTTTTTTTAATAGTAAAAAAATTTAAACTAGAGAATACATCATATGTACATTAGAATCTAGTACAGAGGACTATGCCTCAATCCTAGCTAAAAGACTATGTTAATAAAAATAACATATCCAATTTTTAGCAAGTGCGACTATAATAAACTCTTAAGGATAGATGTTGCAATCAACCCAAATTTGGAGTGTAAGATGGCCTGACCAATCCTAGAGTACAATATATAACATGATAAAAAATGAAAGTAACAAAATGCAGCATTCATACATCTTTCAATTACTAGGAGATTGATCTTTGGAAGTATTATCATATTCATCAATATGGGCTCCATGTTCATTGCCCCTAGCTTCAACAGTCCTATCTTCAATCTTGAGATTTTTTATAGATTGGCTCAAATTATTAAGTTCCCTCTGGTTAAGCATGTTCTTGTGCACTGAGAATTATTGGCAAGATGTTGCATCCTTCTTGTGTATTAACAATTGACCTTCCATCATCAACATCATAAGATTGTCTTTGGAGATCTCCAATGCAACAACAACATGTGTCATAATATCAAAATGTGTGAGTTTACAACCAAAATTAGTAAGTTGCCTCTTTTGCCTTTGGAAAATATCTTCATTTCTATCCTTCCAAAGGAGTCACAAGATCTCACATTTTAATACATACCAAAAAGTGTCAGCCTTTAAATCAAAAAAATTCTACAAATCCATAAAGGATTTCACTCCAAGATATATTGTGATCACTATTCCTAGTAATAGGAGAACCAAAGAAAATAGACCAAATACCACAAGTGTAGCTACATTTAAAAAAAAAAAATTCATAAGTTTTAGGAACAGAACAAATCCCACACATAACGGTGTTGTTCTTATCATGGGGTATAGAAAAACCAACAAGAAGTTTTTAAAGCAAAAGCAACCATCTAAAACAAGCTTTTTTAGGTTTACAAGGAGAGTGCTAGAAGAAGTCAAAGATAAAATGTCATTTCAAAATAGACCATCCGATCCCCCAACCATGGTTCACTCTATCAAAAGTGGAACAATTACTCTTCAAAAAATAATATATTTATGTGGTATAAATCTTATGAAAATTTGTACCATCTTGCCATTTAGTCCTTTGCAAGAATTGATTACTACTCATGATATGCCCAGGAAAGTAATTGCCCATTGCTTTACACACAATAAAGAAAGTCCTTTTTTTTGTATTAGGGATGTTGAAGTTGGTAGACATTTCCTCCCAAGTCTCTAATCGATTTTTTATCAAAATATCTTGCACCATAGAAATACCAAGCTTATGCCAATTTTTAGCAGAGCAACTCTCAATAAGAGCTAAGGGTTTTCCATTAGTCTCCATACCCCACCATAAGGATCTATCAATGATAGAGTATGTAGGAGACCATCCAACAACCTCTTAAGCTTAATAAAGTCTCTAGCACTAGACTAGGCCTTCCATAGAGACTGGAAAAATTTAGAGCCAAAAGTAGACAGCTAAAAGTTACCAAATATCTTATCACACAGAGAGACATTATTCCAAATTTTGCCTTTCTTAGTTGCAGATTTAACAATATTGTTCCTAATTAGGACCTTCCATGGTTCCTCCCCTAAAAGAGATTGAATGATCTACTTGGAGGCCAATGCAATTTCATGAGCCTTCAAGTCTTTAATACCAAGGACCCCTTGCTCCTTAGGAAGACAACACCAATCCCATTTAACATTGTGTCTCTTTTTGTTCCCCAAACCATCAAACCATAGGAAATTTTTCATGATTTTTTCCAAGCTATTAGATTGATAATTAGAAAATAACAAAAAAGAAGAAAAATAAATATGATTAGTTGAAAGGACCTTTTAGGCAACTAGGATCCTCCCTGCCATAGATAGAAGATTAGTCTGCCACTTCATATACTTCTTTTCAATTTTGGAAAAGAGGCAAGACCACATTTCCTTAAGAGATGGGCTAATAGAGAAAGGGGTCCCTATATACTTAACAATAGAGTTGTTACAAGCTAGAGTTGTCATTGCACCAAAAGATCAACCTATTAATGCCCGATACAACTGCTAGACTTATAGAAAACAAGAGGTGATTAAGCCATGTCATGAATCTCAAAGGGGAAGGCTAGTAGTTAGTCCAACAATTCCCCTCTCAATGTTACTCGAGGAGATTCGAACCCTTGACCAAGTTCTGATACTACTTGTTTCAAGCTAGAGTTGTTGTTGCACCAAAAGATCAACCTGTTAATGCCCGATACAACCACTAGACTTATAGAACACAAGAGGTGGTTAAGCCATGTCACGAATCTCAAAGGGGAAGGCTGGAAATTAGTCCAAAAATTCCCCCCTCAGCATTACCCGAGGAGATTCAAACTTGTGACCAAACTCTGATACCACTTGTTACAAGCTAGAGTTGTCATTGCACCAAAAGATCGACCTATTAATGCCCAATACAACCACTAGACTTATAGAACATAGAAGGAAGTTAAGACATGTCATGAATCTTGAAGGGGAAGATTGGTAGTTCGTCCAACAAGAGTTAGGGCCAAGCCACTACCATCCTTTACTTTCAATCCATTCAGGGGGTTCAAGATGCCAGCCAATAATAGAGGACTTATGAGTGGAAACTTTAGATCTAGAGACTAGACAAAGGAATTGAACCTATTTGAACCTATTATACATATTGTCAAAATTATCCTTCTCCAATTCAATAAAAAGAGAAAAATCATCTACAAATTGGGCATTAAGAAGAGTCTCTTTATTAGGAAGAGTAATACCTCTAATCAGAGGACCTAGATGAGGAATCTTGAGAATCTAGTAAAGAGAATCTATTTTAATGCCAAACATGGAAGAAGTGATGGGGAAACCTTGTATTATAGATCTTTGGAGTTTAATACTATCTAACAAGTCACCATTAATTTCAATGATACTGGAAGAATCTTTAAGAAGGATATTGATCCATTAACAAAAGTAAGAGAGGAATCCAAAAGCTTGAAGCATACCCAAGACAAATAATCATTCAATTCTATCACATGCCTTCTCAAAATCTAACAACACCATAACTATATTTTGATCCTCACACTTAGCCAAATGCATTGCTTCTCAGCTAGTAATTAAGTTCTTAAGTATGAATCTCCCATTGATGAAACTAGTTTGGGTAGGAGAAATTCCCCTATTCTCCTAGAAAGAACTTTGGAAATAGTCTTATAGGATGGGTTTAACAGAGTAATAGGCCTCCAATTCCTCACTTGAGTCTTATCACCTCCCTTAAGAAGAATTTTGATAATACCTTCATTTATATCAGCTCCTAAGGAGCCTTTCTCAAGCACATCCTCATGCAACTCCAAGAACTCAAGGCCAATCCATTCCTTATTGTGCTTATAGAATTGAATTGGGAAACCATCAAGGCTTGGAGACTTATCATTGGCTAAGGAGTTAATAGTGCATTCAATCTCTTCTAGGTTGATGGGGGTATCCAACCTCTTTACTTCTTTTGGTGAAATCTTCTTAGGAATAAGTTTTAAGCACTCGTTCAAAGCTAGTATGTTATTCTCATTGTATTCTAAAGTAAAGAGGTCTTTATAAAAGTTTAAAAAGCCTACTTAATGATGTTAGGATCATTTGAGATATCTCCATCAATTTGGATCCCCTCAATCCTCTCCCTTTTTTGCTTAGCTCTAATGATATTAAAATAATATTTGGTACCTTTATCTCCCTCCTCAATCCAATTCATCCTGGCCCTAAATTTATGCCCTTTAATCTTGAACTACTAATAGGAAAATTGATTTCATCT
Source organism: Cupressus sempervirens (assembly GCA_028749045.1). Lineage (NCBI taxonomy): Eukaryota > Viridiplantae > Streptophyta > Pinopsida > Cupressales > Cupressaceae > Cupressus > Cupressus sempervirens. Next base: position 660,659,554 of record CM053791.1, read on the forward strand.
CTCTAATCATACTCTCTTTGAGATATAAAAATTCCATTTTTTGGTTGTGTAATTTGTGAAGTAAAAAATAATTTCATCTCTCTATTCATAGACATCTCAAATTAATTTTACATTTTTTTTTGCAAGGTCATCACTCAATTTGTCACTCTCACAAAAAATAATATCATCAACAAATACTTAAACAATAAGAATGTTAGCATAATCAATATTGAAGTATAAGTTAGTGCCAGTGGTAATTTGAAGCAAGAAATAATTTCATTTCTTATTATAGACATCTCAAAATCATTTTGAATTTTATTAGCAAACTTTTATAACTTGCATACCTATCCTTACTTTATTAGCAAACTATTATAGCTTGCATGCCTATCATTTTTTACTGATAAAAAGTTGGGTACCCTTTCCTTTTCTTTCTTTGTCCCTATGGGATTTTTTTTGGGTTATGTTTCTCTATTAGGTATGGGATTCCATCATATTTTACTTCTAAGTGAAATTTGGATTCTGGAAGTTCGGTGTCTACTTTCGCCTTTGGATGTGGTGGACATTAGGCCTCTAGAGTTGGAAATGGCTAAAGGTTAAATTAAAACATCATGGTTGTTGATGTTTGGTAGCTTCATTCGGATAAACCTATATATATTTTTTGGGTATCTCTAACTATTGTTGTCTATTAGTGTCAAACACTTAGTCATCTACAAGGTAGAGTCAGAAGGCCATCACTACAACCAAGCTACTCTATATAGTTCGAGTCATATAAAGACTTGTATATAAACATGTATATATCAATCTCTATAGGAGCTGAGAAAGTCATTAGTCATCTAGTATTTTTAGTATAAGTTGAGCCTAATGATTGTTGAGCAGTTTGAGCATATTGATGTCGAGTTACACAAACGTGTCGAGCACAATAGAGAATGCACATCGGCATCATATATCGTGAATGTTGAGTAATAGAGATAGTAAGTGTTGAGAAATGTAGAATTGACATTCAAGTCAAGAATGACACAAACTTTGAGCTAAACCATTTTAGGCTGACATTGACAAGATGTTTAATACTTGTAGAGGTCATTGCAGAGACTATTATGCATTTTATGACATGGATCATAGAACCCTATGTGTTGTGATTAACCAATCAAATTAAGAGGTGAAATAAGAAAGCATCTAGAAAACTCTATGAAATATTTAAATAGAGAAGATCTAAACCTAGTTTAGAATATGTATTGTGATGTGATGAGAAAGAGCAAACAAGCTATTTGTGCGATCATAAAGTAGAGGAGTGTGATAGTGCAAACATTACAGAAGAGGCAAAAGAGTTTTGTTATTACAGAGGAAGAGACCTTGCCAAGAAGTGAAGGAAATTAAAGCTATATCATACCAAAGATCATATCAAATTGAAGAGAGCAGATCCAAAACCAACTTATCAGAGCAAACTGAGGATCATGTACTTAAATTAGTTTTAATAGATTGAATCAGGGATAATCTCTTAACAAAGTGGTCTTAACAGATCTTTGTAAATCTCTTAATTAAGTCCTTACTTTGTTGTGAGTGTAAAATCCTCTTACAGGGTAAGACCTAACAATCTTAACAACCTTTAATAGGGAAGACCCCTCATAGGGTAGATCATCAGATATGGTCAAACATTGTAACCCTAACATGTTAACTATATTACTATAGTAGTGAATATTTGTGGGTGTCATCCCCACCCTAGTTTTACCTTCACCTTGGAGGGTTTATGGGTAACCAAATATTTTTGTAATGTGCTTATATCTACATACTGTAGTATGATTTTAAAAATTATGTTATGCATGCATTAGACATTAGATATGAGATGGTAAATATGGTGAATACACTATAGTATTGTTAAAAGTAAAAAATGTTATAGATCCCGATTCAAACCCCACCCCCCCCCCCCCCCCCCCCCCCCCTCTTCTCAATATCTTAGTTTACCAATTAAGACTTCAAAAAATTGGTATTACAGTCTAGTTTCTCTTGAAAAATTCTAACAACTTGGGAGATCAGATCATGGAACTGGAGGCTTATAAATTGGGAAAAGTTATTGACAAGCAGGTGATTGACATCCAACTCATACTATAGCAACTTGAGGTAGCAAGATAGGAGCTGAGAAAATCCCTAAAAAGGAGAAAGGAGTTGAATTATCAAGAAGTTGATACTCAAGGACTATTTGAAACTAGAAATTCAAGTAACAATGATGCAGTTGTTGCAGATCTACTAGGAAAGAATAGAATCCCAAATGAAGAAGTCAAAGGACTAAAAAGGGAACATGAGATTCAATCAGTGAGGTTGTGTTAAGTAACCGAGCAAAAGAAGAAAGTTGAAGAAGACAAGGTTTTCATTGAGGAAGACAAAATGAAAATGGTAGTTAGACTTGAAGAAAGGAAATCTGATGTACAAAAGCTTACAAACACTCAACTAGAAATGATGAATCAACTGATGCTTGCAAATCAAGAGTTGAACAGAAAGGATGTGGAAATGGGAGATCTGAGATCACAAAATGACTTATTGAAGAATGAACTAAAAACTAAGAAAGAACTTATGAAAAGATTCAATAAGCCTAATGAAGTAATGAAATACTGTGAAAAACTAATGAGGTCATCTGACAACACTTTTAAATCAGTTCATTCATCTACTGAGCAAGGAGAATCATCCAAGAGTGGAGAACTGAGAAGTGAAAAATCTAAAGGCAAGACAACATGTTATCATTATAGAAAAATTGGTCATACTGTTGAATAGAAAGAAAATAGGAACAAAAACCCAAATTCTTAAAGGAATGATCCAAATTGATTAACCACAAGGAAGTGATCAATGCACAAATGGGTCAAGCAATAGAGAATAGGAAGAAAGGAGGAGATCCTATGATCTTGGTATGGAAAAGTAAGTACTTGAAATCTTGAATGAATGAAAGAAAAATAATAACATCAAAGTAGGACGAATTTGTAAAATGTTGATTTATGATGTCTGTGTACAGTTTTAGAGAATTCTACAACCTATTTTGGACTGGAAATGTCGAGACGGAGAAAACCCAGAAAACTTTTGTCCTTTTGAGGGTAGGTCAACCTTGACCCAAATATAGGGGTATAATCTTAACCTAGGGCATAATTGTACCCTGAAAAGTTGACCTCGACCTACACTACTCCGATAAAATTTATGTTCATGAATCCTGCAAGTTTGATGAAAAGGGTATTCAAATCTGCACTTTGATTCACTATTCCAAACTTGAATCTACAAGAAAAAAGGGTTTTGTTATTTGGATGGGGGGTTTTCCTTGGTCAAACCTCAGTTTGGAATCAACCTTGAAATGTAATTGACATTGCAATATGAATAAACAAATTAAATGGAACTATTCACCTTGCTTATGTTGAAATCCTTGTGGAGGATTTGAATCCTTGAATCCATAAGTACGGATGCTCCAAATGAATGTAGAAATGTATGTAGGATGTCTCAAATCAATGGCATTAGATCTTCAACACCAATATTGAATGGATATTTGCATAGAAAAAGGCTTGGATGAATGTAGATGGAGAAATCTTTAACAAGAGGGCTCCATAGAGATTGAATCCTTCAATAGCTAACAATGGACCTCCTTGATGAATTGGATGCTTGAACACTTGATGGATAGGAGATCTTCACTTCATAGTCGGTAGATTCTCTTAAATTCACTTATAGTCTATGGATCATAATGCATCTTAGGTTCTTCAAAATGAGAAGAAAAGGCTTCCTTATAGAGAACTAGGGCACAAACTCCTAGAGAAGGGAGCATTAAATCCCATTTAACCATAACCCTTGGAATGGACCTAGATTAAATGTAATTTAAGAGTCTATAATTTTAAAACCCGAAATAGCCAACTCGAAAGTGAGAAAATGAAACTTTCCAAAGCCCGATATCCTGAAACTCCCAAAAATTGAAATTTGGACCTGGGGTCAAGGACGAGGTCGACCCTGCCCTAGGTCAGGGTCGAGGCAATCCTTAACCTAGGTCAGGGTCAAGGTCAACCTTGACCTAAAAGGTCATCCTTGACCTAGGAATTCAAAGTCCTTAGTTTCACAAAGAAAGTTGTTAGAAAGAGGTTGGAAATAAAGAGAGAGAGAGAGAGAGAGAGAGAGAGAGAGAGAGAGAGAGAGAGAGAGAGAGAGAGAGAGAGAAGCGGAACAAGGAGAAAATAGCCAGATCCATGCAAATACCTATTCAAGGCACTTAACATGACCCCATACCACTTACTCTGAGGGCTAAATGCTCTTAACATGGAAGTGCTTCCATTTTAAGATGATACATTAAGCCCCCACTATAGCAAGAGTATGGACTTGATGCAAATTCTTAGTAAAGTAGATCATAATGAAAGGATAATCTTATTAAAATCAAAGGGACAAAGAGATACTTAAGTCCCCAAAGACTCAAGTCTTTGTCAACTCCAAGATCACAATAAGAGAGACATCTCTATAAAAAGAAAAAAAGAAAAAGAGTGTAGTTATCTTGCCCAATGAGAACTTATGCCCCATTGTGAACCACACAAGGAAACAATGCAACTAGAAAGATAGAATTGAACCACCTAGTGAATGTGGCTACTCATTATTCAACCCATCGAAGATTCAATCTCAAGAATATTCTATTCCACAAGAGTAAAATCAAAAAAAGCAAAAGAGATCCAGTCTTAAGGACACCTTCGACCTTAAGGGATCAAAATTTTTGAAACTAGAGGACCAAGAGACCCTAAAATATTAATACATACTTTAAGGATTAGTCACTAATCCAAAAAGGGATTAAAGGTATCTTGAAAAATAATGTATATGTATTGAAAAGTGTGTGTGTATAATAGGAGAGCAGAGTGTATGCCCCCATGTTAAAGTTATTGCTAACACTTTAAGAGGAGTAATGGCTTTAACAAAAACATAAAAAACTCCATTGATTAAGTTTCCATGCCAAGATGCCCCCAGATGAAGACAAATCAAGGGAAATACCACATAAGCATATAGAAAACACATAAGGGATCTACCTACTGTAGGGTCAGTATGATCATAAGATAATATATATATGATATTATTGCAAATGAATTGACATCATTCCCCAAAGAAAGTAGAAATACAACCACAAAGGAGGAAAGATCGTGTAAGAAATACAAAGAAGAATCTTTTTGAACCATGACTTGGAGACCAAAAAGAATTAGTGTTACCAAGTCGCAGATCCAAGCAGATTACACAAGGAAACATTTACGAACAATAACATGTTAGATTGTGGTGATTGATCAGGGAAGTATTGTACATACTCCATAATTCCTTGGTGGGGTTTGGGGCCGGCCCAGGCCTCGAGTAGGGGTTTGGCCACGGCTTTTGGGGGTTCAATGGCGAAGCCCCCGAGAAATTGATTTAGGGCTACTATATCGACATTTTATGGCTGACATGTTGTAACTAATTTTAACCCTAAAGTGGCAAAAAATACTTGTATAAAAGGGCTTATGGTCAGGGATTGTTTCATAAGGCGTGATGCAAAAATTACTTCTTGCGGCAGTATTGAGCTATAAGGGATTACAGATTGTAATTAGGTTGTAATCACTATATTGTAATAATATTAGACTTGTTGTTTGGTGGACATAGCCCAAGGATTGGGTAAACCACGTTAAATCTTGGTGTCTTGTGTTCTCTTCTGTGTGATCTATTATTTTTTGTTATTGTTTATATTTGCATGTAATTATTATTTTTATTTGTGGTTTTATCCTAATAAGTGGTATCAGAGCTAGGTTATTTTTCAATTATCCTCTAGAGGAAAGTCTCACGGTTGAGTGGGAGCGATGGCAGATGAGGGTAAGCTAAGGGTTGAAAAGTTTAAGGGGTAGAATTTTTAGTTATTGAAGATGCAAATGGAAGACTATCTTCATCAAAAGGATTTATGGAAGTCATTGGAAGGAAAAACCAAGAATCAGGGATCGATGACAAATGATGACCGAGATCTTTTAGATAGAAAGGCACTTGGAAGTATTTGATTATGCTTGGCACCATTAGTGGCATTTAATATTACAAAAGCAGAGATGACGGAAGAGTTGATGGAAACCCTAGAAAAACTATATGAAAAGCCCTCTGCTTCAAATAAGGTATTTCTCATGAAGCATTTATTTAATATGAAAAGGGCAAAAGGTGGATCTATTGTAGATCATTTAAATGAGTTTAATACTATTATTAGTTAGTTATCTTCTATGGGTATTAATTTTGATGAAGAAATTAGGGCTCTCTTGATTTTGTGTTCTTTTCCTGAAAGTTGGAATGGCTTGGTAATGGCTATGAGTAATTCCACTTCTAGATATAATACTCTAAAATATGATGATGTGATCAGTGTTATTTTGAGTGAGGAAACTCGTAGGAAAACCTCAGGTGGATCTACATCTGGAAGTGTTTTGAATGCAAAAATTCGAGGCAGAACAACTAAGAGAGGAAGTAATTCTAGAAATCATGGGAAATCAAGAGGAAAGTCAAAAGGGAAGAGGTCTCAATCAGGAGGACCAAATAATTGCCGGTACTGTGGGAAACTAGGGCATAAGAAGAAAGATTGTTGGACTCGAAAGAAAAATGAAGGGGAAAAGCAAGATGGAGACAAGGAGGCAAATGTGGTAAGTAACAAATCCAAAGAAAATTTTTTGCTTCTGTCTTTAGAAAGTATTGATGATTCATGGGTTTTAGATTTTGGTGCTTCATTTCATGCTACACCTCATAGAGGTTATTTTATTGATTATGTCCAAGGGGATTTTGGGCTTGTTTATTTGGGAGATAATGAACCATGTCAGATTGTTGGAAAGGGAAAAGTTAAGATTAAGTTGCAGAATGGGAATCATTGGCTACTACATGAGGTAAGACATGTTCCAAGGCTGAGTATGAACTTAATTTCAGCAAGGCAACTCAATGATGAGGGTTGTGTAGTTCTTTTAATGATAAAAATTGGAAGGTTTCAAAAGGTTCTCTTGTAGTAGCAAAAGGTGTGAAAGTAGGTACCTTGTATCTTTGTACAGGTCATATTGTTCCTTCTACTTTAATTGTTTCAAAGAAAATGAATGTTTAGGAATAGTTGTTGGAGTTGAGCAAGGAGAATAAATAGTTGTTATAGATTTTGATATAGCGTTGTGGCACAATAGACTTGGGCACATGAGTGAGAAATGTATGAAAGTACTTCATTCAAAGAATGTTTTACCAGGTCTAAAATGTGTTAATATGGATTTCTATGAAAGTTGTGTATGGAAAATAAAAGAGAGTCAGTTTTGTGAAGACTAGGAAGGAAAATAAAAGTGAGAAGTTAGATCTTGTGCATACAGATGTATGGGGACTAGCTCAAGTATCTTCCCTTGGTGGCTCTCATTATTATGTTACATTTATTGATGATGCAACTAGAAAAGTATGGGTTTATTTCCTTAGATAGAAATATGATGTATTTCAAACTTTTAAGAAATGGAAATGCTTGGTTGAAAATGAGACTGGTAGGAAATTAAAATGTCTTAAATCTTATAATGGTGGTGAGTATAGTAGTCATGAATTTGAAGATTATTGCTCCACTATTGGTATTGGTAGACAGAAAACCATTCCAAGGACTCCACAAGAAAATGGAGTGGCTGAATGCATGAATGCATGAATAGGACTATAATGGAATGTGCAAAGAGCATGAGGTTGCATGTAAGGTTGCCCTTAAACATGTGGGCAGAGGTCATCAATGCTTATGTATATTTGATTAATAGAGGTCCCTCTACTCCTTTGGGTTGTGGTATTCTAGAGGAAGCATGGACAAGTAAGAAGGTGAGTTATTCTTTTCTCAAGACCTTTGGTTGGGAAGCATTTGCTCATATAGATTCTAAAAATAGAACCAAGTTGGAAGCTAAGTCAAAGAAATGTGTATTTGTTGGATATGGTATTGATGAATTTGGTTATAAGCTTTGGAATTTTGAAAATCATAAAATTGTAAGAAGCAGGGATGTCATATTGAATGAGAAAGTGTTGTACAAAGATATGTTGCAGCAACATAAGAAGAAAGAAGATGATTATGTAGTGTTGGATGATACTCCAAAAGATGATGTTCCAACAATTCCTCATGATGTGCAACAACCACAACAACAAATACCACACACGCGAGTGAATGTTGGATGCTCAACAAGGCTAAGTAGACCTCCAGAAAGATTTTCTCCTTCTTTGTACTCCATTTTACTAACAGATGCTAGTGAACCTGAATGTTATGATGAAGTTGTGTAGGTGGATACTAAGATTCAGTGGAAGTCTGCAATGAAAGACGAAATGGACTCTTTGCTAAAAAATAAGATATGGGATTTATGCAAGTTGTTTGCAGGTAGAAGGGCTTTACAAAATAAGTGGGTTTACAATTTGAAAGAAGAGGATGGAGGTAAGAAAAGATTTAAAGACAGGTTAGTGGTAAAAGGATTTGGATAGAAAAAAGGCATTGATTTTGATGAGATATTCTCTCTTGTTGTTAAGATGAATTCTATTCACACTATTTTAAGTATTGTGGCTATTGAATATTTGCATTTGGAGCAGCTTGATGTTAAAACAACCTTCCTTCATGGTGATTTGGATGAAGAGATATATATGGCTCAGCCATAAGGACTTGAGGTCAAAGGTAAGGAGAACTTGGTGTGCAGATTGAAGAAAAGTTTATATGGCTTGAAGCAAGCACCTCGGCAATGGTATCTGAAATTTGACAATTTTTCGCATGAGAATGGATATAGTAGGTGTCCTTCATATCATTGTATTTACTTTAAGAGGTTGGATGATGATAGCTACATTATTTTATGTTTATATGTTGATGATATGCTTATAGTTGGGTCTAACATGGATCACATTAAGGGGTTGAAACGCCAGTTAGCACATGCATTTGCTATGAAGGATTTAGGGGCAGCAAAACAAATCCTTGGTATGAAGATTTGCAAAGATAGAAAGAATAGGAAATCGACATTATGTCAGGTTGATTACATTGTGAAGGTGTTGCAACGTTTCTCTATGGAGAATGCTAAAGCTGTCAGCACACCTTTACCTAGTCATTTGAAGTTGACTAAGGAGATGTGTCCAAAGACACAAGAAGAGGAGGACAAGATGTCTAAGGTACCCTATGCTTCAGTTGTAGGAAGCTTGATGTATGTTATGGTATGTACTAGGCTAGATATTGCACATGGAGTGGGAGTCGTTAGCAGGTATACGAGTCATCTAGGAATAAAGCATCAAAATGTCATTAAATGGATTCTCAAATATTTGAGAGGAAAATCCATTAAGTGTTTACACTTTGGGGGCTCTACTACTGATTTACAGGGCTATTTTGACTCAGATTTGGTAGGGGATATTGATACCAACTAGAGTACTATAGGTTATGTATTTACTGTTGGTGGGGCATCTGTGAGCTAGGTTTATCGATTGCAAAAGCTTAATGCTTTATCCACTATAGAGGCAGAGTATGTTACTACTATAGAGGCAGCCAAGGAGATGATGTGGCTTCAGTTCTTCTTGGAAGAATTGGGACACCCTCAAAAGGATAATTATTTGTTTACAAATAGTCAGAGTGTCATTCATCTTGCAAAGAATTCATCTCTGCATTCAAAGAAAAAACACATTAAGTTGCAGTACCATTTCATTCGGTTAGTTTTGGATGATGGACAATTAAAGCTAGACAAGATACATACAAATTGTTGATCTCATATTGGTTTTGTCAGGTGATGAGTGTCAACATACTTAAGTTATTTACTTAGTTCATGTCAAACAAGCAGTACATGCCAAGCACAACATGTATATATTAGACCATGTTGAGTCATAGTGAGTGTCAAGCCATTCATATGCCGAGTCACTCAAGGGTCGAGTATACAGACTATGCCAAGTGATTCAAGTGCCGAGTAAATAGTGGATGCCAAGCATCAGAGACTTCAGATGTTGAGTGAGACAATTTTGACATATTTATTTGTAAAGGCACAAAAAACTATGTAAAGCATTTTTTAGCCAACTTAAAGGTGAATTATGATATTTTGGAGATAAGGACGAATCTCAAGTTGGATTTCCTATGCAATTACATGCAGCCAATTAGAAAATGGGAAGGATTAAGTGGCAAAATGGATAAATCTCAATCATAGATTCATACCTAACCCTAAGTCACTAAAGTCTTTTTAAGGAGGAAAAACCTTAAACTATCTAGCGAGTATGTAAGGAGTTGAAGGAGCGAAGAGAGTAGTTTGCATGCGCAAATAGAGCATTCATGCTGGCTTAAGAGTTATGAAGTGAAACTACATTGTAGAATCAGTTAGATCAGAATAGAGGAAAGGAAAAGGATACAAAACAGTGACATTTTATCAAGAAGGATCAAGAAGACATCAGTTTAGAGGTGATCTATCATCAAGCAATCAAGAGCTAACTGTAGAATCAAAGCTAAGACATTCTAACAATTGATTTTAGTCAAAATCTCTTAACAGATTAGTCCTAACAGGCTGTATTGAAATTCTTTAACAGGGTGCTTACTTAGTTGTGAGTTAAATTCTTTTAGCAAGGCACGCTTCTAACAGGGTGTTGAAATCCTCTAACAAGGTGAGACCTAACAGTCTTTGTAAGCCTTTAACAAGGCAGACATTTTACAGGGTAGATCATGTCTCATGATCAAAACATTGTAACCTTAATTGGATACACTTTATTACTGTAGCAGTGAAGATTTGTGGGTGTCATCCCCACCCTAGTTTTACCTTCTCACTTGGAGGGTTTCTAGGTAATCATATCTAGTGTCATATGGGTGTGATTGTTTATGTGTTTACATGATTTAGATGTATATGCTTTGCATGTTATTTTAGTTTACTCATTGAATGTATGAGATGGATGTATGGTGAAAGTTTTGTGGGTCCAAGTTTAAACTATTGATTCACCCCCCCTGCCCCCCCTCTTCAGAAGTTTTCCTTTCCTATTGTAATTCCAACAATTAGTATCAAAGCTTTGTTCTCTAAAAGAGAAGCTTTGCATCTTTGAGGAAAGATCTTGGAAATGAAAGTCTACAAGTTGGGAAAAACTATTGAGAATTAGGAGATTGAAATACATCTCATTCTAAATCAATAGAATGAAGCAAGAGAAGAATTAAAGAAATCCTTGAATAGAAGGAAGGAAATTACTATTGCAGAGAATGACACACAATACAGAGAGATAGACACTACTATGCTATTTGGAGATGGAGACTCAAATGAATTTGATGCAACAGTTGTAGATCTAATGGAAAAGAATAGAGCCCAAGCTGAGGAAATCAAAAATCTCAAGTTAGAGAAAGAATCACAAGCCATATTGCTATGTGAAGTGATTGAACAGAAGAAGAAAGCCATGGAAGACAAAGCTATGATTGAAGAAGACAAAAGAGTTTCGGCCAACAGACTGGAAGAGAAATCATCATAACTAACCAAGATTTCCAACTTACAATTGAATACTCTAAGTCAAATGATAAATGCCAACTATGAGTTTAATTTCAAGGACATTGAGATAACAACATTAAATTTGTAGAATGAGCAATTACAAAGTGACCTAAACGGGAAAAGGAGTTTGCTGAAAGTTTCAACAAACCAAGTGAAGCCATCAAATACTTTTAACAATTAATGAGATCCCCTAGATCTAATAATGACACATCAGGATTGGGATACACAAGCACTAAAGAAGGAGAAACATCCAAAAGTGTAGAAGAAAGGAACAACAAAGGTAAGAACTCCAAACCTATTTGTTATAATTGTGGTAAGAAAGGACATACTGCTAATGTGTGCAGGAGCAAGACTACAAATCAGAATGTCAATCATAAGAACATGGTTCACTGTCATAAGTGCAACAAACAAGGTCATCAGGCACATGAATACAAAACTAAGACCATGCACACACAAAGATTTGAAGGATACTGCTACAACTGTTAGAAGTATGGATATAGAGCTTTTGAGTGCAAATCCAAACCCATGTGGTCATCAAACAAGCAAGAAAAGGTAAGGAAAAATGGCAACTATTATAACTAGAATTATAATACAAGATATAGCTATCATTATTGTCAAGAATATGGACATGTTCCTAAGAATTGTACTAGGACATACTTCAGTGGTAACTACAAAAGGTGGTTGAGTCAAACAACATGTTTTAGTTGTTTGAAGACTGGTCACATCAATAGATATTGTCCAACAAAGTCAAAGGCACCAAGTTGTGAATTTGATAAAGGCAAAGGCAAGACAAATATTGAAAATGTCAGAGATGAAATGAATAAGACATGGAAGAAGAAAGATGATTGCAACACATCAAATGGAGAAGGGATCACTTCACCCAATGGGTCAGGTGATCACACCTCATCAAACTAGGCAATCAAGAGGTATGTGGGACTAATATTTAAAGGTTATATCATACATCAGTTCCAAAAGTACTTACCACTAAAAAGACTACATCAGCATGAATAAAGATGCAAGATGTTATTAGGAATTCAAGATAAATCTTTAATTTTTTTGTCTTGTTGTCGAGCATGAAATATTTCTTATGTGTGCCGAGTAAAATGCTAGAAGATGTTGAGCTAACAGTCTGGCTAGTTGAAGTCGAGCTCATAGTGGTTTCCGAGTGATGGAATGTCAATGGATGTCGAGCGAGCCTAAAATTGGTTGATGTCGAGCTTACAGTTGTGTAGGCACTTTGCATTTATTGCAGGGTTTTCAAAGGGTATTTTATCAATTTTTAACTCATTTTTCATCATTTAAAATTTGAGAAAGAGTGAGCAGAGCAGAAGATCATTTGGAAATCCATTCCAAATAGTTGCAAAAGAATTTAGCAACGATTCTACACCAGTTCATCAAATTTCATAAGGTATTTATCAAGAGCTGAGCTATGTAGTTTAAATTTTGTAAACCCCAGTTTCACATTATTTCGTCTAGTTTGAAGAATGTAGAGCGAAAGGAAGTTTTGAATGTTTAGTTAGTGAGTAATGTGGTTAAGCAACCCATTTTCAAAGCTATTCCTAACATTTCTTATATGCAAGACCCTTCTAGCGCATTATCCATGATTCCACCGAACATTTTAATGGTGCAAGATGTTAGAAAATGCTATAACTATAAAATTGGTAGCATTGGTGATATGGAGATTAGGGAAGCATATGGCAGACTCTTTGATAATGGTTTTTTTAAAAGAAGAATTCAAAATCATAGAGAAGAAAGCATTAACACGAGCCCTAGGTTTTCCAAATGTGTTCAAGACAGAATGGATTAGCATAGTGCTTAACCAAATTCATGATGGTTCATTATGGCTGGACAATGGACCTATCAAAATTATTTAGAGAATAATCTATAGGGTTACTGGTTACCCAACCCTAGATCAGCCTAAGACGCTGAGAAGTGATTCAAAGGAGGTGATTGAGAAAAATACTAGAGTTGTATGGAACAAGAGAGGCATGACAATTGACACAATCACTAATCCTTTGATAGACTTTGTTGTAAGGGTTATATCACACAAGTTCTATCAATCTAGCAGATTAAATAGTGTGCCCTATATAGCTATGAATGTGGGATATAAAATTGTCAAGAAAGATCACACATATGATCTAGTAGAGCTACAATTGCAACAATTGATGGAGAACCCTGGAGCAATCAGAAAGACAAAGAGTGCATAATGTAAATTTGGTTCTATATTTATTTTTATATTCTTTTATGTGCAAAACACATTCCCTTCATTTGGCACTATGGGATGGACAATAAATAGATCAGTGGCAGTACAGATTGGTGAGTATATTGGGAAATTAGGTGAAAATTTTGAATCTTTAATGACAAGCTATTTTAAAGACTTCAAGAAGTCAATGAAGGAAAGATTGAGAATACTAGTGTCACTAGTAGAGAAACACTATGATGATGTATGTTTTCTAGTGGATGTTGATTATACTTTTGTACAAGCTGCTACAGCAAGGGTGAGATTGTTGAGACCCTTAGGTTATGAAATGAATGTGGATGAAGCCTCTGTAGCTATTACTGCATCACTTGCAGAAGAGGTAGATAAAAGTGAAAAGGTATTTGGAAATTATGAAATGGTAAAATCTAACATTACCATGGAATTGAAGACTGCCTCTGCCATGAAGAAAAAGGAGAAGTTAGTGAAGAAGTTGAAAGCCAAATTTGGAGAGGATGTCGAGCAACAAGAAGAAGAAGAAGAAGAAGAGGAGGAGGAGGATGAAGAGGAAGAAGAAACCCAAGAACATGCACCTCTTGCATTAACTTAGGGTATGGGTGAAGATTATCTAAAAGAGGATGAGATTGAAGTAGTTGAAGGTGTTAAGGGAGAAGAAGTTGAGGAAGCACCTACTCCTGTCGAGCCAAAGAAGAGGAAGGCTAAGGCTCAACCAGTGACTAAAGCTAAAAAGGTTGCTAAGCCGGGTCAACCCAAGCCTATTGCACCTACTACAAGGGCTAGTACATGTGCAACAGCACAAAGGGCCAAGGAAAAGACCAAACCAATAGAGCAAGGAAATCAAGAGCAGAAAATACCAAGAAGGAGATATGTGGCACAAGCTAAGTCTGATGAAGAGAAAAAATAATCATATGACAACAACCAATTTAAGGTTATGAGTCATAATATTCTTTCAGACTTAGAAAATTTATGTGAAAATGTTAAGAATGGTATACACTTATCAGGATTTAGTCATGTTGATTTTGAAAATCTTGGCAAAGTAGAGAAAAATCAAGTGGAGGAAGCCATATGTGCCATGATGGAAAAATTCAAGACTACTCAAGTAGAACTTGCCAACTCAATGCGTAAGAATCTATATGACAGAGTTGAGCAAAAATGGCACTATTGTCTGAACTGGGAGAGACAAATTAGAGAAACCTCTCTAGCACAAGTGATGCCTAAACTAAGGCAAAAATTGCTAAGGCTATGAAGAAGTATGCAGTTAGGTTTGTACCTAAATATAGAGCCTTCAGCATTTTGCAAAATAATATTGAAGATGTAGTCAAGAAGACCACTCGAATGTGGAAAGTAACTTATGGGTTTACTACAAAAAAGGAAGGTGAGCAAGAACCCATTGAAGTAAAGGATGATGAAGATGATGATAAAAATGATGACAATGTTGAGGGAGGAGCGGAAATGGAAATAGATGACAAGGCAACAGCTGAGGAAGAGAAGCATGAAGAATAGAGTGTGCAAGACACATAATTCTCAAGTGTCAGTCTTCAACGTGTAACATGTGAGAATACTAAAATAATCACTATTTAGGATGTCTCTGATGTCACAACACAGACCATCAATCCCCTTACTAAGGAAGTTCTCAAGAAGATATTAGATCAGTTTACACTATAGGCCAAACTTTTTGATAATCCTATTCTGGTAAGTGTAGATGAATTATAGAAGTCAGTGACTGATACTGCAAGGGAAAAGGTGAATTCACAAGAACCACCTTCCATCATCCCTCTAGTCACTAATGTACAACCTTTGGTCCAAATACCATAAGATACAATTGCCAAGGTTGATACAGTAGAGAAGAGCACAGTGGAAACACAAGTTGCTACTGTAGAACAACAAGAAACAGGTCAGATAGACTTATTTTCACCTACTGCACAAGACCAAGCTAAAAATCAAGTCATTGTGGTAGAACAAGGAAAGCCTAAAGAGAGTGAGATGACACCACAACTGAAGGAGAAAACTTCCATCCAAGCCCTGGTAACCTTACCAGTATCTGGCACTCCATCAAGTCATACTCCTTAGAAGCCAAGCACAAATGCTACTCCATTGCATATCTCAGTGTTAAGCCCAAGTTCATCAAAGGTAGAAGAAGTGATACAATATGGAGATGTGAGCCTTGATGAAGAAATCATTTTTCCCAAGTATGATTATGATACCATGACTATAGAACAAACGGGCATATTGCAAAAATCCCTAGCAAGGAAGAAGCATCAAGAAATGCATAGAAGGGAGCACAAGCAGAAGCAAGCACTACAAGATATTAAAGACATCTTTTTGGATGCATTTAGTCTACGAACTCTAGATGAGACCAAGCCACTAATGGAACAACTGACAGACATAGTGGAGAAGGTCAACAATGAAGACCAAGATACAAATGCTAAGTTATTAGAATAGTCAAAAAAGAAATTCCAAAGCAAAGTGAATGAAAAGATATCAGGTGAAATAGCACTGACACAAGTTACATTGGTCACTAAGGTTGAGGATGTGAAGGTACCTGAGAACATATTCTCATTGTACACTAAATTGTGCAATCCATTACTCTTCACCCAAGAGACCAAATGTCACATTCTAAGTCTGGAGAGCCAAATTACTGCATCAAGTGCAAAACTACCAATGAATCCAGCTCAGAGTGAGCAATGCTTCAAACCCAGAGTCAATTAGTTGTATTTACAGCAGATGAGGCCAACATAAGGGCCAAACCAACTAGCATCCAGGAAACTCTCACCCCCCATATGGAAATTTTGCACAAGGAGCTAGATTATGCCAAAACCTTAATTAAGAGAGACCCAAATCTTTCTACTCTAGATGGTCTAGTCCACCTTGCTGTCAAGCTAGCTATCCAAATTGAGTCATTGGATGTAGCATGTGAGAACTGGGATGTAGCTCTCAAGAAGATATTGGATGTCCATAAATCTTTTTTGGACAAACACACTATAAGTGTATAGCCCATTGACATAATTGTCAAAAAGGGGGAGAAATATTTTAGAGAAGAATGAGAGAATGGGGGGAGACATAAGGAAAGTGAGAAATGGGGGAGAGCAAGCAAAGAGGGAGATGTTGGTCTCATATTGGTTTTGACAATTGAGTGTCAACACACTTGACCCAATTCTTAAGATGATGCTGAGTATAATACAGATGTCGAGCTACAATGTGTGTTGAGCCAGAGATTCAATAGGTGTCGAGTAAACTTTAGGTGCCAAGTGAACTTCAAGTGTTGAGTGATAAGTGATGTGAAGTCACCATAGATGTTGAGCAAGATTCAAGTGCCTAGCAAAGTATAGATGTCGAGTGAAACATAATTGCTATAGGAGCCGAGTGAGACAGAATTCCTATATGTGTCGAGCATCAGCAACTAGTAAATGTCAAGTAACACAGAATCAACATATGAGTTTGTATCTTCACAAACTCAAACGTAAACTATTTTTGGAGCCAACATAGGATGAATCTTGAAGGATCTTGAAGATAAGATCGAATCTTTTACATTACCTATGCAATCAACATGCAGCCAATAAGAAAAATGGAGAAGGCATGCAACCAATAGGAAAAGTGAAAGAAATGAGCTAGAAATGAAGAGTAAATATTGATCATAGATTCATACCTAACCCTAAGTCTTCAAAGCCTTTAAAAGGAGGACAATACCCCATTTTATGTGCATTAGTGAGAAGTGTATGGGTGAATTATAGCAAAGTGTAGAGGGGTATAAAGACTTAGAAAGAGCAAAACAACATTGCAGAATTCAGTTGATCAAGAATAGAGTATCAGAATCTCAAGAAGAGACATATCAGATCAAGCAAGGATCAAAGTAGACAGGACAAAATGAGGATCTAGAATCAGCAATTAAGGATTGCAATTCATCAGGTCAAGACATTCTTCTATACTTTCTAACCATTATATTGTGAAAATGAAAATCCTATGTTGATAGGTTGGCCTAACAGCTATGTTGGTTTAGTTGCCACATTGTAGATCCTTAACAGGATTGTAAAACCTTTAACAGAGTAAGATTCAAAATGAATGTTTGTAAATCCTTTAACTAGGTCACTTTTAATAGGGTGTAAAGTCTTTAACAAGACAGGCCTTTCATAGGGCAGACCATTGGAAGTGGTCAAACTTTGTAACCTTGAATAGTTACATATTTCTATAGTGATACTTTGTGGGTGTCATCCCCACCCCAGTTTTACCTTCTCATTTTGGAGGGTTTTTGGGTTGCCAAATTTTGTTATATTTTTTCATGCATGTCTTTACTTTCATGTTTACTAGATGAATTAGATGCATGTGAATGTTTTCAGTTAAAAGGTTTTGAAAAGGTTAAAGTTAGTTACTTCTAATTCACCCCCCCCGCCCCTTGCCCCCTCTCAGAAGTAAATCTTCCCACTTGTAAATTCTGAAAATTGGTATTAGAGCCAAGTTCTCTCAAGGAAGAGCCTTACAACTTCGAGAAAAGATATGGAAATGGAAATCTACAAACTTGGGAAGATCATAGAGAATCAGGCAATTGATATACAACTTGCTCTACACACTCTAGAAGAAGCTAGAGAAGAACTTAAAAAATCCTTAAAGAGAAGAAGAGGCATTACCATAGCTGAGAATGATACACAATACAAGGAGATTGTCACCTCAAAACTATTTACAAATGGAGATTCCAAAGAGTTTGATGTAGCAATAGCAGACCTGATGGAGAAGAATAGAGCTCAAGCAGAAGAAATCAAAACACTCAATATATAACAAGAATCACAAGCCATGATGCTCTATGAGGTGACTGAATAGAAGAAAAGAGCCATTGAAGATAAGGCTATGCTAGTAGATGACAGGAGAAACCTTGCCAAAAGACTAGAAGAAAAGTCAATTGCACTTGCAAGAATATCAAACATGTAGCTAGACACCCTAAGCCAAATGATGAATGCACATCATGAACTGAATGCCAAGGATATTGAGATCTCAACACTGAAGATGTAGAATGAACAACTGCAAAATGCCCTAAAAAGAAAGAAGGAAATTGTAGAGAGCTTCAACAAACCCAATGAGGCCATTAAGTACTTTGAGCAACTACTGAAATCACCAAGGGCTAGCAATGATACTTCAGGACTAGGATACATCAGCACTGAACAAGGAGAGTCATCCAAGACTACAGAAGAAAGGAGCAACAAAGGTAAGAATACTAAACCTACTTGTCATTTTTGTGGTAAAAAAGGACATAACTCTAATGTATGTAGGAGCAAAAATGTCCATCAACATGACAAACCTAAGAATGTGAGTTACTGTCATAAGTGCAAAAAGCAAGGACATCAAACACATAACTGCAGGACTAGGACTATGAGAACACCAATATTTGAAGGTCACTGCTACAATTGCAAAAAGTATGGACATAGAGCTTTTGAGTGAAGATCAAAGCCTATGTGGACACCTAATCAGCTAGCAAGAGGAAATTACCATGTACATCACTATAATTGGGACTACAACACCAGGTACAGTTGTCATTACTATCAGGAATATGGACACATTCCTGAAAATTGCATAAGGACAAATTTTAGAGGAAACTACAACAAATGGTTGAGTCAAACCACATGTTCCAGTTGCTTGAAGACTGGTCATATCAGTAGGAATTTCCCTACAAGGTCAAAGGCACCCAACTCAAAGAACAAAAAAGGTAAAGAAAAGGTAGATGTTGAACACATTAGAGGAGAGATGAATAAGACTTGGAAGAAGAAAGATAGGGGTAGCACATCAAATGAAGGAATCACTTCACCTAATAGGTCAAGTGGTCACACATCATCAAACTAAGCAAAGAAAAGGCATGTGGAACTGATCTACAAAGCTTTATCATGCATCAGTTCCTAAACAAGCAAGTACTGAAAAGAAGAGATTAGCATGACTAAAGATGCAAAGTCAAAATTTCAAGATTTCACAAGTGTTACCGAGTTGCCTTCAGATGCCAAGTAAAATCCCAATGCATGTTGAGTTGGTAGTGGAAGTCGAGTGAAGAGAAAAATTTAGTTGAAGTTGAGTAAAGGAAACTCATGTGGAAGTCGAGTGATGAAAAGCCAATGGAAGCTGAGTAATGTCAAAATCCTTAAGAAACCAAGTGGACAACTATAAACGCACTAAGCATTAAATGCAATAGGAATAGGGTATATTATCACATTTTCAATCATTTTTCTTCATCGCAAATGAAGAGCAAAGATGAAAAAGAGTGCAAAGTGACTTCATAGTAGAGAATCCAGTGTTTAAGCATATTTCAATAGTGAGTCAACATGATTTCATCGATTTTGAGGTATTTACATTTGTGCCAAGCTACACAGTTTCATATTTTCTTCGTGTTCAAACCCTAGATTGTATAAATGGCTTCTAGATGTAGGAAAACATAGGAAAAGGAACCATTTGAAGTCCAACTAGTGTCCAATGAAGTAAACAACTATATTTTTGGCCAATTCTAGAGGTAGCGTATAAAAATGACCCAGCTGGAGCCCTATCTATCATACCTCCTAAGGTAGTTATGGTTCAAGATGTTAGACGATGTTACAATTGTAAAATTGGAGCCATAGGAGACATGGAAATGAGGGAAGCATATGAGAGACTATGTGATAATGGAGTTTTGAAGGAAGAATATCATATTGTTGAAAAGAAGGGTTTGACATGTGCCCTAGAATTCCCTACAGTATTCAAGACTAAATGGATCAGGCTAGTGCTTAATAGAATACATGATGGAAGCTTATGGTTTGAGGATGGTCTAGTGAAAATAACCAAGAGAATTGTACATAGGGTGACAGGGTACCCGACCCTAGATTGGCCAAAGACCCTTAGGAGTGATTATAAGGAGATAATTGAGAAAAATACTAGTGCCAAATAGAACAAGAGAGGGATGACAATAGACACTATCCAAGACCCTCTTGCTGACTTTTTTGTTAGAGTTATTGCACACAAATTCTACCAATCCAATAGACTTAGTAGTGTGCCTTGCATTGTAGTAGATGTGGGTTACAAATTGTTGAAAAAGGATCATACTTATGATCTTGCAGAATTGCAACTACAAAAAATTAATGAGAATTTAGCAACAATAAGAAGGACAAAGGGAGCCCAGTGCAAGTTTGGTGCTATTTTGATTTGCATTTTCTTTTATGTACAGAATGAATTTCCTTCTTTTGGCAAAGTTGAATAGAAAACAAATAGTTCTATCATAGCTCAAGTTAATGAATATATTGAATAGATGAAAGTTAATTTTGAGACCCTAATGACTAGTTATATTGAAGACTTCAAGAAGACAATGAAGCAAAACCTAAGAATACCAATTTCATTAGTAGAGAAGCATGTAAATGATGTACTATTTCTTGTAGATATTGACTATACTTATATACAAGTTTCCATACCAAGAGTGAGATGGCTAAGACCTCTTGGCTATGAGATAAATATAGATGAGGCATCAACAACTATAACTACTCTACTAGGTAAGGAAGTGGACAAGAGTGCACCACATTTTGGAACTTTTGATGTAGTCAGATCAAAGATGGATATGGAGTTGAAGACTACCTCCACACTAAAAAAGAAATACAAACTTGTGAAGAAACTCAAAGCCAAATTTGGTGAGGGGACAGTAGAAGAAGAAGAAGAAGGTGAAGAAGCAGAAGGTGATGAAGAGGAACAAGGTTAGGAAACACTTGCATTAACCCAAGGAATGGGGGAGGATGCAAAAGAAGAGGAAGGTGCCAAGCAAGAAGCACCCAAGGCTAAGCAAAAGAAAAGAAAAGCACAAAAACAGTCAGTTGCACAGCCCAAGGGGAAGAAGAAAGCAGCAAAGCCAAGCCCAACCAAGCCAACTACAAGGGCAGATACCAAGGCAACAACCCAAGTGGAAAAAGAACAAGAAAAACAAAAAGCAATAGAGCAAGGAGGGCCTATTGAACCAAAGAAAAGAAGAAAATATGTTGCACCTTCTGAATCAGACGAAGAAAGGACAGAGTCTGATAATGATCAATTCAGATTGGTAAGGCATTCTACCAAGTCTAAATTGGAAAATGTTTGCAATAACACTAGGGATAATGCAGATCTAACTGGTTTAAAGACCGTTGATTTAATAAATTGTCAAGAGAAGAACAGAACATAATGGAAGAGTCCATCTACACTATGATGGCTAAGTTCAAGACCACCCCATTTGAACTAGTGTAGAGAATAAATGGCATTACTACCTTAAAATGGAAAAGGAAATAAGGGAATACTAGTACTAGCATTACTAGTACTTGGGAATGTATTTTCATTGTACTCCAAGTTGTGTGATTCATAATATTTCACACAAGAAACTAGCCAAAGGATACTAAGCTTGGAATGAAATCTCAAGATTTCTAGCACACAGCTACCCAAAGATCCAGCTCAAAGTGAGAAGCATTTTGCAACAATGCTTCACACCTAGAAGGATCTAGTTGTATTGACAACAAAAGAGGCTAATATTAAGGCCAAATTGATGCAAATTCAATCTTCTATTACTCCACATCTAGAAGTCCTACATAAGGAACAGGCCTATGCAAAAAATGTTTTGAAGAAAGACCCAAATCTTTCTACTTTAGAAGGCCTAGTACATCTTGTAGCAGAGACAGTCGTCCAACACAAATCACTAGAAATTACCTTAGATAATTGGGATGCTTCTTTGAAGATGATCATGGAGGTAAATAAAACATTTTTGGCTAAATATTCTATTTATCCTTAAGACCCTTTGACATAAGTGTCAAAAAGGGGGAGATATAGTATTTTGGGGGAGTATACCCATAGGATATATGAATGAATGTGTAAATAAAGGGAGAGATACCCAAAGGGGGAGACAATAAAATTTTGAACCTTGGAGAGATAAGGTACTAAAGCCAAAAGGATGCAAAAACTGCAAGAAGATGTATAAAAAAGGGAGCAGAATATAGATTAGAAATAGGGTATACAGACATAGAAGCAGACAAGGCAGAGAGTGTCAGACATATCAACATGAGAAAAATTTAGGACAAGAGTCTTTGGTTGCAAAAATGAAATTTTGGTTACAGAATTGGCACATTAGCTCAGGGGGAGTTACAAATTTTTCAGGTATACAAAATTTTGAACAAGTTTTTGAAGTTTTGTACATATGCCAAATAGAATGTGTATTATACTCATAGAGATGAGATTTATAATGATTAGTTAGGTGTTTTTTCCACTCATGTCAAAGGGGGAGATTGTTGGTCTTAGATTGGTTTTGACAATTGAGTGTCAACACACTTAACCCAATTCTTAAGATGATGTCAAGTATAATACAGATGTCAAGCTATAGTGTGTATCGAGCCAAAGATTCAATATGTGCCAAGTGAACTTTAGGTGCCAAGTGAACTTCAAGTGCCAAGTGATAAGTGATGTTGAGTTGCTATAGATGCCGAGCAAGATTCAGGTGCCAAGCAAAGTATAGATGTCAAGTGAAATAGAATTACTATAGGAGCTGAGTGAGATAGAATTCCTATATGTGTCGAGCATCAACAACTAGTAAGTGCCAAGTAACACAGAATCAATATATGAGTTTGTATCTTCACAAACTCATATGTAAACCATTTTTTGAGTCGAGATAGGATGAATCTTGAAGGATCTTGAAGATAAGATCGAATCTTTTGCATTACCTATGCAATCAGCATGCAACCAATAAGAAAAATGGAGAAGGCATGCAACCAATAGGGAAAAGTGAAAGAATTGAGTGGGAAATGAAGAGTAAATATTGATCGTAGATTCATACCTAACCCTAAGTCTTCAAAGCCTTTAAAAGGAGGACAATACCCCATTGTATGTGCATGAGTGAGAAGTGTATGGGTGAATTATAGTGAAGTGCAGAGGGGTGTAAAGATTTAGAAATAGCATAACAACATTGCAGAATTCAGTTGATCAAGAACAGAGTATCAAAATTTCAAGAAGAGAAATATCAGATCAAGTAAGGATCAAAGTAGATAAGACAGAATGAGAATCTAGAATCAGCAATTAAGGATTGCAAATCATCAGGTCAAGACATTCTTCTATACTTTCTAACCATTGTATTGTGAGAATGAAAATCCTATGTTGATAGGTTGGCCTAACAGCTATATTGGTTTAATAGCCACATTGTAGATCCTCAACAGGATTGTACACCTTTAACAGGGTAACATTCCAAGTGAATGTTTGTAAATCCTTTAACCAGGTCACTTTTAACAAGGTGTAAAGTCTTTAACAGGACAGGCCTTTCACAGGGCAGACCATTGGAAGTGGTCAAACTTTGTAACCTTGAATAGTTACATATTGTTGCAGTGATACTTTGTGGGTGGCATCCCCACCCCAATTTTACCTTCTCATTTTGGAGGGTTTTCGGGTTACCAAATTTTGTTATTTGTTTTCATGCATGTCTTTACTTTCATGTTTACTAGATGAATTAGATGCATGTGAATGTTTTCAATTAAAAGGTTTTGAAAAGGCTAAAGTTAGTTACTTTTGGTTCACCCTCGCACACCCCCCCCCTCTCAAAAGTAAATCTTCCCACTTGTAAATTCTAATAGGAGAAGCATCAAACTACAAGAAGTATCAGATGAAAGAGTATCAGCAAAATTGCATGAAGTCAAAGTGTATCAGTAGAGACACATTTACTCAACAGGAGTACATAATTTTGGTTACAGAACAGACCTATCAACTCAAGGGGAGTTATCAAATTTTGAGGTATACAAATTGTTACAAAATTTTGCAATTTTGAAGTTTTTTATATAAGCTGGGTTGAGATATGTTATGCTCATGAGATTAAGAATATTAATGTGTACTCAAGTATTTTTGACACTCATGTCAAAGTGGGAGATTGTTGATCTCAGATTAGTTTTGACAAGTGAGTGTCAACACACTTAAGTTATTTACTTAGTTCATGCCAAAAAAGTAGTACATGTCAAGCACAACATGTATTTATTATACCATGCCGAGTCATAGTGAGTGTCAAGCCACTCATATGTCGAGTCACTCAAGTACCAAGCAGACAAACTATGCCAAGTGATTCAAGTGTCGAGTAAATAGTGGATGCCAAGCATCAAAGACTTCAAATGTCGAGTGAGACAGTTTTGACATATTTGTTTGTAAAGGCACAAACAACTATGTAAACCATTTTTGAGCTGACTTAAAGGTGAGTTATGATATTTTGGAGACAAGGAAAAATCTCAAGTTGGATTCCCTATACAATTACATGCAGCCAATCAGAAAATGGGAAGGATTAAGCAGAAAAATGGATGAATCTCAGTCATAGATTCATACCTAACCCTAAGTCACTAAACTCTTCTTAAGGAGGAAAAACCCTAAACTATCTAGCAAGTGTGTAAGGAGTTGAAGGAGCGAAGAGAGTAGTTTGCATGCACAAATAGAGCATTCATGGTGGCTTAAGAGTTATGAAGTGAATCTACATTGCAGAATTAGTTAGATCATAACAGAGGAAAGTAAAAGGATACAACAAAGTGATATTTGATCCAGAAGGATCAAGAAGACATCAATTTAGAGGTGATATGTCATCAAGCAATCAAGTGCTAACCACAGGATCAAAGCTAAGACATTCTAACATGTGATTTTAGTCAAAATCTCTTAATAGAGTAGTCCTAACAGGTTGTATTGAAATCCTTTAACAGAGTGTTTACTTAGTTGTGAGTAAAGTCCTTTAGCAAGTCATACTTCTAACAGGGTGTTGAAATCCTCTAACAAGACCTAACAATCTTAATAAGCCTTTAACAGGGTAAACCTTTCACAAGGTAGATCATGTCTCATGATCAAAATATTGTAACCTTAATTAGATACACTTTATTACTATAGTAGTGAAGATTTGTGGTTGTCATCCCCACCCTAGTTTTACCTTCTCACTTGGAGGATTTCTAGGTAATCATATCTGGTGTCATATGTGTGTGATTGTTTATGTGTTTACATGATTTAGATGTATATGCTTTACATGTTATTTCAGTTTACTCATTGAGTGTATGAGATGGATGTATGGTGAAAGTTTTATGGGTTCAAGTTTAAACTATTGATTCACCCCCCACCCCCTCCTTCTCAGAAGTTTACCTTTCTTATTGTAATTCCAACATAGATGACAATCCATTAGATACATTTACAAAGGTAGTAACAAGGGAGAAGCTAAACTCCTATTTAGCTTTGGTTGGTCTTCTAGACTAAACAGGAATAAAAGAACAATAGAGTCTAGAGTGGTTTGATCCAGTGAGAGCCTCATGGAGAAGTGACATAGCTATAGGATTAGTCTCCAAGTGGGAGATTGTTGTTTAGTGTGGAGCCTAATCAATCCCCAAGTGGGAGATTGTTAGATTGTGGTGACTGATTAGGGAAGTATTGTACATACTCCATAATTCATTAGCGGGGTTTGAGGCTAGGCTGGGCCAGGCCCCGAGTGGGGGTTTGGCCACGGTTGTTGGGGGTTTGGGGGCTGAGCGCCCGAGATTTTTTTGGGGCTACTATATCAATATTTTATGGCTAACATGTTGTAACTAATTTTAACCCTAAAGCGGCAAAAAATGCTTGTATAAAAGGGCTTAGGTTTAGGGATTGTTTCATAAGGCATGATGCGAAATTTGCTTCTTGTGTCAGTATTGAGTTGTAAGGGATTATGGATTGTAATAAGGTTGTAATCATTGGATCGTAATAATATTGGACTTGTTGTTTGGTGGATGTAGCCTAGGGATTGGGTGAACCACATTAAATCTTGGTGTCTTGAGTTCTCTTCTGTGCAATCTATTATTTTATGTTATTGTTTATATTTGCATGTAATTGTTATTTATGTCTGTGGCTTTATCCTAACATAACACAGGTACAACATAACATGAAACACCTATGGAATAATAAATATACATATAGAGGAATAGTACAACAGGTTCAATTCCTTTATCATGTTGAACCAATAGAGCAATAAAGATTGTATAAAAGAATCTAACAACATTTAGCAAACACATCATGGGAGAAACATAGTACAACAGACAAACACACAAAAGGGGCTACCATGAAGGACTAGCCAATCAAGCATGCCACCTACTCTCCCCATCTCGTTGTATATCATTTAGGGAAGGTGGATAACTCCCAAGAGGGACTATATCCAACATAGTAGAAATGATAGCCAGTTCCAAACAAGGATCCTCTTGAGAATCACAATGTTCAATACTAGGTGTAAGTGTCAATTGTGAGGAAAGCATATTAGGTAAATCAATGCCAATGTCAATAGTTTCATATTCATCATTAACATCATCTATATCATCAAGAGTATCTTCTTCATCTAGATTAATCAAAATAGGATCTAAGATACAAATAGAATCATTAGAATCATGCAACTTAACATCATTATTAGCAACAACTTCTTGTAACACCTCATGCATAGTTGTATCCAACAAAGATAAAGATTTTCAAGCTTTAGCTTGAGCACGATGCTTCTTATGACATTCATTAGTAGATCAATTACATTTTGTCTTGCTTGAAATGTTTTGAGAACTAGGAGGAACAATTAATGGATCCTTCATAGGTTCTATAGGAGGATTAATAGGATTATCAACAGACTGACAAGCCACTAGAGTGATTAACAAATGTAGAAGCCATAGATAAAGGAGGTAAGGAAGGTGTAGGCAAAAGACCATGGTTAATATCAATAGGAGGTAAACTTGACTCAAGAATCTTACAATGCTTAGAGGCTTGATATAAGCAAAAAAGATGATCAGGTCGAGAAGGACATGAATTAGGTAATGAAGGCCAAAAGAAGTCAAGTGTAGCATAATCCCTAGGGCTAGAAGTATGATATAAACTATGATTATCCATCTTCACTTCTTCATCATGAATAAATTTAAGAAATTTAGGAATAGGTGAAGCAATAGCATGCATGGCATTTAACCATGGCAAACCAAGCTTAACTCGAAACTAGTCAGAAGTAGGAACAACAACAAATGTAGTGTTCACAATTTTTCCACAAAATTCAACTGGTAAATCAATAGAACCAAATGATGGATAAAGAAAACCATTACAAGTTTGAATCCACACATCAGATGTATCATAAAAATTGCATTGCAATATTTTCATAAAAAAGATTTTATTTAGTAATAACATTGACTAAGGATGTAGGATCAACAAGACAACTATGAGTAGGTATCTAAGAAACCCTAGCAATAATATAAAGGGGACAATCGAGAGCTTTAATAGTCTCAAAATCATCAAAAGTAATCAAAAGTTCTCGAGATCATTTATTTGTAGGTTGTTGTTGAGATTAAGGTTGAGTCTTCAATTTAGGCTTAGGTTTCATTTGAGATTGAGATGAAACTTGAGATTTAAGCCGAGGTTGAGGTTTAGGTGGAGATACAGATTGAACAACATGCTCCACTTGATTAACAACATGATTAAGATCATCCATCTTTGAATCATACACAATATCCATTGAAGATGGTTGAGAAATGGTATTAGTATCATGTGTAGGTAAAGGATTCGTATAGATTTGCAAATATTGATTAGGAGGAGAAACAAATTTATTCCTACTACCATCAAAATTATCAATAGATAAAGCTTAGATTCGATTAAATCTTAAACCTTATTTTTTAAAGAATAACTTCTCAGTATCATGACCATTCTGACAATGATATTGACAAAAAGCTTTAGAATCAAAAGATTTAGATGCCATCATAGCAGGTAAAAGAAGTTTAATAGGAGGTAAAGTAATCATATTAGCAATGAACAACCTATTCATAATAGAATGTAAAAATTTAGAAAGAGGAGTAAACATACAATTTAATTGAAAAGCAGTGAATGCAAAAGTGGCATTGTGAGATGCAACAACAACTTGATCAGCAATTGTACTTGCTTGTTGTTTATCTTGACATAGATGTCAAATTTTTGAACTTTATTTAGATTAGGAGTAGCATCACTTTTATCAACAAGAATAGGAGCCATTGGAGTGGTGCTCTCAAATTGACTTAGTTGTAATTAATAATGATGAAGTGACGCACAAATTTCTTGAAAAGAAGTAAATTTAGTAAGCAAAATCTTATCTCTAATAT
The DNA here is from genome assembly GCA_028749045.1 of Cupressus sempervirens. Taxonomy (NCBI): domain Eukaryota; kingdom Viridiplantae; phylum Streptophyta; class Pinopsida; order Cupressales; family Cupressaceae; genus Cupressus; species Cupressus sempervirens. Next base: position 660,688,245 of record CM053791.1, read on the forward strand.
CCTATTGCAAATTTGAAATAAACATACATTGAATATCAATATCAAGAACATGATACGAAATTTGAGCATGTAAATGCTTAAATCTACCAATAAGTTCAGTCAATTTTTCCTTAGAATTTTGTTTATAATGCATCAAATCAATCAAAGACACTTGCGGGCCAATGTTGTTTTGAAATTTTTGAATAACTGCATTGGAAAGTTGTGGAAGTGAATGAATAGAATAAGGAGTCAAGGAACAAAACCATTGTAAAGCCTTGTCATGAAACGTTCAAGTAGACAACTTGGCTAAAATCCTATGATCATGAGCATAATCACTACAAAGGATTTGAAATGTTTTAACATCATGAATAGGGTCTCCCTTACCATTGTAATTTTCAAGACGAGGCATATCGGCTTGCTGAGGAACAAGAGTACTAATCATATTGAGACAAAGGACTTCCCATGTCACAAGTAGGAATACTAAACTTGTTTTGAGACAAGGCAGCAAGTTATTGTTGTAAAGAGGATATAGTTTGAGCCAAACTAATAATTGTTGAATCATTAGAAGAAATAGGAGAACTAGCAACATTAGAAACACTAGGTAAAGTGTATGAAACTACAGGAATAGAAGACACAACTAGAGGAACACTAGGAACTAAACTTGGCAAAGGATTGGAATAAGTAAAAGGAACATTATGATAATAAGGTTGTGATATAGGAAGATACACGGGAGGAACACTCATAGAGGGAACTGTCACAATCACTAAAGAAGGACTATAAGTAGGCACACTAGGTAAAGGAATAGAAGAAGGTTTGACACTAGTGATAGGAGGAAACAACCCTAAATCTTGAGCTTTTGGAGCTAAAGGCTTAACATTAGATTGCACAAGATGAGTAATACCATGCAAGAGGTTAACACCTTGATCACTATCACGAAGAACTTTCTTAAGAGCCTCTATAGCTTGAATAGAATCTTGATTATGGTTTTCTTCAATAAGCCAATTACCCATTTTATCAAGTTCGGTTGAAAGTTTTTGGACTTGTTTAGGAGGAACTCTTAAAGAATCATCCTCATCATGAGATGAGTGAGAAGAGTTTTACACCATAAGAGGATTATAATTAGGAAGAATCAAATTCTCATTCAGGATCCTAAGGAAAGGAGAAGAAGACTCAGGCTCAAAAACACCCATAAGTCTACGACTTCATCTAACCAAAAGATTAGAAGTAGGACTAGAAGTAATAAAGCTCATAAACCAATGCAATGGAAATGAACTAAACTAAGAAACATAAAATATGAATATTTTTGTATTTTGAAACAGATTTTGTAAATTTTTTGTAGTTTTGAATTTTAAAATGCAAGAGCATAGACTAAATCTAATCTTAATGCAAGAAAAGACCTAACAAATTTGAAATGAAATTTAACACCGTAAAACACAATAGAGCATCTAATTTCACAAAAGGAAAAGAGGTTAAGCACGTCGAGTTCACCAAAATGAATAGAAAGAAAATAGGAACAAAACCTAAACCCAAATTCTCAAAAGGAATGATCCAAATTGATTAACCACAGGAAGTGATCAATGCACAAATGGGTCAAGAAAAGGAGAATAGGAAGAGAGGAGGAGATCCTATGATCTTGGTATGGAAAAGTAAGTACTTGAAATCTTGAATGAATGGAAGACAAATACTAACCTCAAAATAGGATGAATTTGGAAAATGCTTATTTCTGATGTCTATGTACAATCTTGGAGAATTTTGCAACATGTTCTACAATGGAAATGTCGAGACAAAGAAAACCCAAAAAACTTTTTGTCCTTTTGAGGGTCAATCGACCTTGATCCAAATAGAGGGGCACAATCATACATTAAGGCACAATCTTATCCTAAAAATTTGACCTTGACTTGCACTGCTTTGACAAAATTTATATTCATGAATCTCGCAAGTTCAATGAAAAGGGTATCCAAATCTACACTTTAATTCGTTGTTCCATACCTGAATCTGCAAGAAAAAGGGTTTTTTGTTTGGATGGGGGGTTTGGCTTGATCAAACCCCAATTTGGAATCAACCTTGAAATGTAATTGAAATTTAAATATGAATAAACAAAGTAAATGGAACTATTCACCTTGCTTATGTTGAAATCCTTGTGAAGGATTTGAATCCTTGAATCCATAAGTAAGAATGCTCCAAATGAATGTAGAAATGTATGTAGGATGTCTAAAATCAATGACATTAGATCTTCAACACCAATCTTGAATAGATCTTTGCATAGAAAAAGGCTTGGATGGATGTAGATGGAGAGATCTTCAACAAGAAGGCTCCATAAAGATTGAATCCTTCAATAGCTAACATGGACCTCCTTGATGAAATGGATGCTTGAATACTTGATGGATAGTAGAACTTCACTTCATAGTAGGTAGATTCTCATAAATTTGCTTATAATATGTGGATCATAATGTGTCTTAGGTTCTTCAAGATGAGACGAAGAGGCTTCCTTATATAGAGAATTAGGGCACAAACTCGTAGAGAAGGCCGACATGGGAGCATTAAATCTGATTTAACCTTAACCCCTAGAAATGGGCCTAGATTAAATGTAATTTAAGAGTCTACCATTCTGAAACTTGAAACGGCCGACCCAGAAGCGAGAAAATGAAACTTTCCAAAGCTCGATATCCTATAACTCTCAGAAATTGAAAATTGGACCTGGGGTCAAGCACGAGATTGACCCTGCCCTAGGTCAGGGTTGAGATCATCCTTGACCTAGGTTAGGGTCAAGGTCAACCTTGACCTAAATGGTCATCCTTGACCCAAAAAGTCAAAGTCCTTAGTTTTACAAAGAAAGTTGTCGAAAAGAGGTTGGAAATTGTGAGAGAGAGAGAGAGAGAGAGAGAGAGAGAGAGAGAGAGAGAGAGAGAGAGAGAGAGAGAGAGAGAGAGAGAGAGAGAGAGAGAGAGAGAGAGAGCTAGAATAGGTGGAATATAGCCAGATCCATGCAAAGACCTATTCAAGGCACTTAACATGACCCCAGACCACTTACTCGAAGGGCTAAATGCTCTTAACATGGAAGTTCTTCCATTTTAAGATGATACAACTACAAACATTTGTAGAAGCAAAACTGTTATGCAAAACCCTAAACCTAAGTTTATTGGTTCTTATTTTTACTGCAAGAAGCAAGGACATCAAATACATGAGTGTAGATCAAAAATGACAAATGCATTTACTACACTTAGTTTTGAAGGTTGTTGTTACAATTATCAAAAGTATGGACATAGACCATATGAATGAAGATCACAGACAAGGCCCTATTGGACAAAAAAAAGGTAGAACCATGCACCTAAAAATGTATGTTCCAAATTTCACAAGTTTTAACTTTTAAGCAAAAACTAAAGGACCCAAGTACCAGAAAATCATAATCATGCCAAGGGTGAAGGAAAAGTGGACATTGATCAAACAAGGAAGGAGATGAAACAAACATGGAAGAAAAAGGCAGAGGATGGAAACAATGGAACAAATGGAGATGAGATCACCCAATCAAATGGAGGAGGTGATAATATCATCTCGAAATAATCAAGAAAGGTATGTAAGGAACTACATATTGAAATGATATATATTACATCAGTTCCAAACATAAAAGAGCTAAAGTCAATATTTGCATAAGTAAAGATGCATAAGAATATATTTATGAAAGGACTGGTGCAAAAGAATCATTAACGCAGTTAGTGTTGAACATCAGTAAAATTGTCTATATTGACCAAGCATTACAATATGGACCGTGTACTTCGGATGCTAAACTAGTGTATAGGCTAAGTTAGATGGAAGATGTCAAGCTATCTGGTAAAGATCTAGTTCACAAGGCACAATATTGACCAAGACAATTGGCTTCCACCTACCAGAGTACACAACATTAATAGAGGCCCTAATTTGAGCTAAAGGAAGTATATATCAAAATTTAAAGACATTGTTTCATACCTTGCATATAGAATTTGAAAGCGTAATGAAATTTGACCAATTTGTGAAAAAGATCTTTAGGCAATTTAGAGCAATTTTGGAACAAAAGCTTGATTGAGTGAAGATTTGACTGGTGTCGAGTTATCCAAAGAGAATAAATTTCAAACCCTAATAGAGAAATATGGCATCTTCATCATCCGTAGGAAAGAGCCAAGGAGTAGAGGTTAGTAACATTCAATTTGTAAGGAGTGATGCTTGTCCTCCACCAAAATTTTGTGCTATTCCTAAGATCGTGATAAAAGGAGACTCGATGGGTGTGTTATCCTTGATACCACCTAAGGTAATCATGATACACGATGTGCAAAGTTTCTACATGTATAATATTGGAGAAGTTGGTGACTATGAGATTTGAGAGGCTTATGAAAAATTGTGTGATGAAGGAGTTATGAAGGAAAAATTCAAAATTGTTGAAAGGAAAGGGTTAACTCATACCCTAGAGTTTCCAAGGAATTTTAAGATTGAATGGATCAAGGTTGTACTGAGTAGAATCCATGATATGAATTTATGGATATATAATGGACCAATTAAGATAACCAAGAAAATGATCCACAAGGTTATAGGTTATTCCACTCTAGACAAAAAGAAGACTATGTAATGTTTGAGTTGTGATGATATTGAGGCAAATATAGGATTTGAGTGGAATGGACAAGGGTTGTCCATCTCAAACATCTCTAATCAAGTGATTAAATTTGCAGTGAGAGTAATTTCTCACAAACTCTATCAATTGAGCAGATTGAACAGTGTACCATGTATGGCAGTTGACCAAGTGTGGAAGATTGTCATGAAAGATCATGAATATGATCTTGCCAAGTTGTAGAAACTTCAATTGGAAAAAAACTTGATCCATCAGGAAGGCAAAAAATTCTACATGTAAGTTTGGATCATTTATCATGTGTATTTTCTTTAATATTCAGAAGTATTTTCCTAGTATTGGAAATGTCGTTTGAGAATAAGGAAAACCAGTGACAAGACAAATTAGTGAATACATGACTCAATTAGGAGAGAATTTTGAGAATGTCATGGACATGTATTTTGAGGAATTCAAACAAAGAATAAAGATGAGGATGAGAATACCAAAAGAGTTGGTAATAAAACATTACAATGATATATGATTTTTAGTGGACATAGATAACACATTTGTGTAGGTAGTGAAGTCAAGGAATGCATGGCTACAAGCACTTGACTATGAAGTTTATAGTGATACTATTAGTGCAAATAGTGTTGCATTATTAAAAGAAGAGATTGATATTGAAGCTAAACCTTTTGGAAAGTATGAAGAAGCTAAGGCAAGAATTACTGTTGACATCAAAATAACTTCTAAGGACAAGAAAAGATAGAAAATGATTGAAGATCTAAAGGAAAAACTAGGCACCCAAGGAAAAGGCAAGGAACCTTTGCAACGCACACAAGGCCTTGGAGAAGATGAAGAGAAAGATAGTGACGATGAGGAAGAGGAAGAAGAAGAAGGAGATCAAGGTAAAGCCCTAGTTGTTGTCACTCCACCCACCAAGAAGACTAAATTTGTGAAGCCTAAAGAAAAAAAAGTTGCAAAGAAGATAGTGGTGACACCCATCTCTCCTCCAACACTAACCAAACTAAGGACTGGGGTAGTAGTAGCATGAGATGAGCTATCTACAAAGAAAGGAGTAGTTAAAATTACTAAACCAAGTGACACTAGTGCAGAGAAGAAGAAATCACAAGTGCGTATTGTTAGGATTAAATCACGGACAAAAAATAACAATTACATGCAATTATAACCAATAACAGAAAATAATAGATCACACAGAAAAGAACACAAGGCACCAAGATTTAATGTGGTTCACCCAATCCCTGGGCTATGTCCACCAAACAACAAGTCCAATATTATTACAATCCAGTGATTACAACCTGATTACAATCTATAATCCCTTATAGCTCAATACTGCCGCAAGAACCAATTTTGCATTACAACATAATGAAAAATACCTAACCCTAAGCCCTTTTATATAAGTATTTTATGTCATTTTAGGGTTACAACATGTCGGCCATATGTCAGCTGCAACATCGACCACGGCCCAAAAAAAAATTCCTACCCTGAACCCCAAAGAATTTATGATGTATAGTACTTTCCTGATCAGTCACCACAAACTAACAATCTCGCACCTGGGGACTGATCAAGCTCCACACTAAACAACAATCTCCCACTTGGAGATTGATCCTGTAGCAATACTACTACCACATGGGGCTCCCACTGGATTAAACCACCCTAGACTCTGTTGTTCTTTTATTCATGTTCAATCTAGAAGACCAACCAAAGCTGAAGAGGAGTTCAACTTCTCCCTTGTTACTACCTTTGTCAACATATATGCTAGATTGTTATTTGTATGTATCTTCTCTAGCTTTAACTGTCCATCCTCCAAAACTAACCAAATGAAATGGTACCACAACTATATGTGTTTGGTCTTTGAATGAAGAGCTAAGTTCTTTGCAAGATGAATGGCACTCTAAGTATTTGTTAACAAATAATTATCCTTCTGAGGATGTCCCAATTCTTCCAAGAAGAACTGAAGCCATATCATCTCCTTGGCTGCCTCTGTAGCAGCAACATACTCTGTGTCTGTAGTGGATAGAGCATTAATCTTCTGTAATCTAGAAACCCAGCTCACAGCTGCCCCACCAATAGTAAAAACATAACCTGTAGTACTTCACCTGGTATCAATATCCCTTGCCAAATCTGAGTCAACATAGCCCTGTAAATCAGTAGTAGAGCCCCCAAAGTGTAAACATTTATTAGATGTTCCTCTCAACTATCTAAGAATCCATTTGACGGCATTCTAATGCTCAATCTTGGATGACTCATATACCTACTAACAACTCCCACTGCATGTGCAATATCTAGCCTGGTACATACCATAACATACATCAAGCTTCCTATAGCTGAAGCATAGGGTACCTTGGACATCTTATCCTCCTCTTCTTGTCTCTCAGGACACATCTCCTTAGTCAACTTCAAATGACTAGGTAAAGGTGTGCTAACAACTTTAGCATTCTCCATAGAGAAATGTTGCAACACCTTCTCAACATAATCAGTCTGAGATAGCGTCAATGTTCTATTATTCCTATCTCTACAAATCTTCATACCAAGGATCTATTTTGCTGCCCCCAAATCTGTCATAGAAAATGCATGTGCTAATTGGCATTTCAGCCCCTTAATGTGATCCATGTTAGACCTGGCTACAAGCATATCATCAACATATAAACATAAAATAATGTAGCTATCATCATCCAACCTCTTAAAGGAGACACAATGATCTAAATGACACCTACTATAACCATGCTCATGCATAAAACTGTCAAATTTTAGATACCATTGCCGAGGTGCTTGCTTCAAGCCATATAAACTTTTCTTCAATTTGCACACTAACTTCTCCTTACCTTTGACCTCAAATCCTTGTGACTAAGCCATATATATCTCTTCATCCAAATCACCATAAAAGAAGGTTTTTTTAACATCAAGCTACTCTAAATGCAAATCTTCAGTAGCCACAAGACTTAAAACAGTACGGATAGAAGTCGTCTTAACAACAGGAGAAAATATCTCATCAAAATCAATTCCCTTTTTCTGTGCAAATCCTTTTACAACTAAACTAGCTTTAAATCTTTTCTTATCTCCTTCCTCTTCTTTCAACCTGTAAACCCACTTGTTCTATAAAGCTCTTTTACCTGCAGGCAACTTGCACAAATCCCATGTCTTATTCTTCAGCAAAGAGTCCATTTCGTCTTTCATTGCAGACTCCCATTGAATCTTAGTATCCACCTACATAGCTTCATCATAACTTTCAAGTTCACTAGCATTAGTAAGTAAAATAAAATACAAAGAGGGAGAAAATCTTTGTGGAGGTCTAATTTTCCTTGTTGACCGTTTAACATTCATCGATGTGTGTGGTATTCGTTGTTGCGGTTGTTGCACATCATGAGGAATGGTTGGAACATTAGCTTTTGGAGTATCGTCTAGCACTACATAATCATCTTCTTTCTTCTCATATTGCTGCAAAAGATCTTTGTACAACACTTTCTCATTGAATATGACATCCCGACTTCTTACAATTTTTTGATTTTCAAAATCCCAAAGCCTATAACCAAACTCATTAATGCCATATCCAAAAAATACACATTTCTTTGACTTAGCTTCTAGCTTGGTTCTATTTTCAGAATCTATGTGAGCAAATGCTTCACAACTAAAGGTTTTGAGAAAAAAACAACTCACCTTCTGACCAGTCCATGCTTCCTCTAGAATATCATAGCCCAAAGGAGTAGAGGGACCTCTATTAATCAATAGTATTGATAGCCTCCGCCCACATGTGTAAGGGCAACCCAACATGCAACCTCATGCTCCTTACAATAGTATTGATAGCCTCCGCCCACATGTGTAAGGGCAACCCAGCATGCAACCTCGTGCTCCTTACACGTTCCATTATAATCCTATTCATGTGTTCAGCCACTCTATTTTGCTATGGATTCCTTGGAACAATTTTCTGTCTACAAAAACCCTTAGTGGAGCAATAATTTTCAAATTCATCACTGTAATACTCACCACCATTATCAGATCTGAGACATTTTAATTTCTTACCAATCTCATTTTAAACCAACCATTTCCATTTCTTAAAAGTTTGAAATACATCAAATTTCTATCTAAGAAAGTAAACCCATACCTTTCTTGCTGCATCATCAATAAATGTAACATAGTAATGAGAACCTCCAAGGGAAGAGACCTGAGCCGGTCCCCATACATTGGTATGCACAAGCTCTAACTTCTCCTTTTTGTTTTCCTTCCTAGTCTTTACAAAACTCACTCTCTTTTGTTTTCCATACACACAACTTTCACAGAAATCCATATTAACACATTTTAGACCTGGTAAAACTTTCTTTGAATGAAGCACTTTCATAGCTTTCTCACTCATGTGCCCAAGTCTGTTATGCCACAATGCTGTATCAAAATTTACAACAGCTATTTGTTCTCACTGCTCAACTGCAACAATTGTTCCTGAACATTCATTTTTCTCTAAAACAATTAAACTAGAAGAAACAATATGACCTATACAAAGATATAAGGGGCTTACTTTCACACCTTTTGCTACTACAAGGGAACCTTTTGAAACCTTCCAATTTTTATCATTAAAAGTAACTACACAACCCTCCTCACTGAGTTGCCCTATTGAAATTAAATTCCTACTCAGCCTTGGAACATGTCTTACCTCATGTAGTAGCCAATGATTCCCATTCTGCAACTTAATCTTAATTTTTCCCTTTCCAACAATCTGACAGGGTTCATTATCTCCCAAATAAACAAGTCCAAAATCCCCTTGGACATGATCAATGAAATAACCTCTATGAGGTGTAGCATGAAATGAAGCACCAGAATCTAAAACCCATGAATCATCAACACTTTCTAAAGATAGAAGCAAAGCATGCTCTTCGGATTTGTCACTTACCATATTTGCCTCCTTGTCTCCATCTGATTCATCTCTTTCATTTTTCTTTCAATTTCTTTCAATTCCAGCAATCTTTCTTTTTATGCCCTAGTTTTCCACAGTACCTGCAGTCATTCAGTCCACTCGATTGAGACCTCCTCCCCTTTGACTTTCCTCTTAATTTCCCACGATTTCTAGAGTTACTTCCTCTCTCATTCATTCTGCCCCGCTTTGTGCATTCAAAGCACTTCCTGATGTAGATCCACCTGAGGTTTTCCTACGAGTTTCCTCACTCAAAACAACACTGATCACATCTTCACATTTTAGGGTACTAGATGCAAGAACAAAATTACTCACAACCATTACCAAGCCATTCCAACTTTTAGGCAAAGAACACAAAATCAAGAGAGCCCTAATTTCTTCATCAAAATTGATACCCACAAAAGATAACTAACTAGTAATACTATTAAACTCATTTAAATGATCTACAACAGATCCACCTTCTACCATTTTCATATTAAATAAACGCTTCATGAGAAATACCTTGTTTGAAGTGGAGGGTTTTTCATATAGTTTCACCAGGGTTTGCACCAATTCTTCTGTCATCTTTACTTTTGTGATATTAAATGTCACTGATGGTGCCAGGCATAGTTGAATGCTTCCAAGTGCCTTTCTGTCTAAAAGATCCAATTCGTCATTTGACATAGATACTCGATTCTTGGCTTTGCCTTCCAACAGCTTCCATAAATCCTTCTGATAAAGATAGTCTTCCATTTGCATCTTCCATAACTAGAAGTTCTGCCCATTAAACCCTTCAACCCTTAGCTTACCCTCATCTACCATCACTCCCACTTGACCATGAGACTCCTACTCAACTATGAGACTTTCTTGTAGAGGATAATTGAAAAAACAACCTCACTCTGATACCACTTGTTAGGATTAAACCACGGACAGAAAATAACAATTACATGCAAATATAACGAATAATAGAAAATAATAGATCACGCAAAAAAGAACACAAGGCACCAAGATTTAATGTGGTTCACCCAATCCATGGGCTATGTCCACCAAACAACAAGTCCAATATTATTACAATCTAGTGATTACAACCTGATTACAATCTATAATCCCTTACAACTCAATACCACCGCAAGAACCAATTTCGCATCACAACATACTAAAAAATACCTAACCCTAAGCCCTTTTATACAAGTATTTTATGTCATTTTAGGGTTACAACATGTCAGCCATGGCCCAAAAATTCTTTAATTTATGAAGTATGTACAGTACTATCCTGATCAATCACCACAAACTAACACCTGTGAGCCAACCAAAGAGGAGAGGATTGGTAAAGGTAAAAGAAGTTAAAGAAGATGATGCAGAGAGGATAGAATCAGATGAACTGACTAAAATACCTATAAGAGAAAAGAATATTGATAAGGTATGTGTCGACCTAAGAAGCTCTGTAGGCTTATCTAGTTTTAGATTTGTGAAATATGACACATTGGTTAATGCTGACAGAATTGAAGTTGAGGAGGCCATGATAGATATGATGGCAAGTAATAATCCTATTGATTTATTAATAGATTAAATAAAATATGGGAACATGCATCATTAGTAGAAAAAGATATTAGAGAAGGACATCAGCCAAAGTTATGTCTTATCTATCAAAGGAGAAAAAAGCAACATTTTTTGAGAAGTACAAGAACAAATTTGTTTCTAAGTTTAGAATTTTTTATGGTTTTGCAAAATAATATTGAATTTGTAGTTCAGCAGAATGAGTTACTTTGGAAAAGCATTTTTGGTCACGTCACCAAAGAAATGACATAGGAGAAAGACATTGAAACAGTAACCATCCAGGATGATTAAAGTGATGAAATGAGTTCAAGTGTTTCGAGTCCACAAGGTAAAATTTCACCTATTCATGTCAACACCCCTAACACTCTAGTTACTGAGTAGGAGAAGCCCTCAGATGTAGGAAAGTAAGAGAAAGAGGTAGAGGAAACAAATAAAGACACAAGTGTAGACATTTCTACCAGAGGTCAAGAAGGACCAAATGTGTTAGAATGACATATTGAGGAAAATAAGGAGGAAAATAAAATAGTATCGAGTGCTACTATTGATGTCTCTAGCACTGATATACAAGCAAGACAGAGTGGTGATACCCCCTTACCATCTCCTAAGTAGTGTCGAGCAACAACACTCTTTCACTAAATAAAGGGAAAGAAATAAAGGATAGCTCTCCAGATATTCAAGTTGGTCTAGATGAAGTTATTGAGATGCCAAAATGGGATTTGGCAAATCTCACTCTTGAGAAAACTATCATGTTGCAAGATATATTGGTGGAAAAGAAGAAACAAGAAGAGCTAAGAAGAGAACATCAATAGAGGCAAGTATTAGATTATGTAAAGGAAAATTTTGTAGAAGCATTTGATATACAAAATTTTAATGGCCAAGCCCCAATCATTTCATAGCTTGTACATATTGTTGAACAAATAAATGTTGAAGATATAGAAGCAAATGAGAAATTGATGGCTTGGTTAGCCAATAAATTTGAAAATAAGGTTGTGGAGAAAGTTTCAACAACCATTGCCAAGAAAAAAGTTGAATTATAGGACCATGTATAGAATACCATGGAACTTATATAGAAAGTACAAAATTTGTACAATATTTTGTGTGATGTGCCAAGATTCATGAGTAATCTAAAAGCATACATCCAACAAATTCAGGCTAAAATGCAGCAAACTAGCAAACTATTTCATAGTCAGCTGAATCCATCTCTAGCTATTATAATAAGCAAATATTTTCTCAAGGCAAATTGGTTGAGCTTCAGACAGTTGATAGCAACATGAGGTCAAAATTGATCTCTATCCAATCCATGTTAATACCTCACTTGGAGGTGTATCGTCTTAAAATTGAAGCACTTTCATGTTAAGAGCATTTAGCCCTCCAAGTAAGTGTTCTGGGATCATGTCAAGCACCTTGAATAGGTCTTTGCATGGATCTGGCTATTTTCCCCCTGTTCTGCTTCTCTCTCTCTATTTCCAACCTCTTTATGACAACTTTCTCTATGAAACTAAGGACATTGACTTTCTAGGTCAAGGTCGACCTCAAACCTAACCTAGGTTAAGGATGACCTCGACCTTGACCTAGAGAAAAGTCAACATCGTCCTTGAACTTAGGTCCAATTTTTAATTTTTGTGAGTTTTAGGATATCGAGCTTTGGAAAGTTTCATTTTCTCACTTTCGGGTTGGCTATTTCGAGTTTTAGAATGGTACATTTTTTAATTGCATTTAATCTAGATCCATTTCTAATAGTTGAGGTTAAATGGGATTTAATACTCCCATGTCGGCCTTCTCTAGAAGCTTGTACCCTAGATCTCTATATCCTCCTCCTCACATTTTCTCTAACAAAGCCTAAGATGCATTATGATCCATAGACTACGAGAAAATTTATGAGCAACTACCTACTTTTCATAAGGAGAAGCATCCATTTTCAAGTGAGAAAGCATTCTACCATTCAAGCATTCAGGTTCTTTATTGAAGGTCAAGGATTCAAGCATTCAAGCCTTTGAACAGATTTGGTTCAAGTATTCAAGATTCATCATCCAAACCCTAGATCTAACCATCATGGTGGTGTGATCTTCCTTCAAGATCCTTTGTTCATCTTCTAGATATCTTCATTCTTCTCTCAATGTGGATTCCAAGCATACAATCATGGAGGTTTTGATTTACATTTGCTAATGTTATGTTCAAGCTTTCATATCAACATACGTGTTTACATTTCAAATACAATTGCATATCTATTAAATATCATAGCTTCATTAATAGATTTACTTCTACTACTTGCTAGCATTCCTTCTTTCAATTCCATTATTAAGGTTGATTCCAAACCGGAGTTTGACCGAGGAAAACCCCTGATCCAAACAACAAAACCATTTTCTTGCAGGTACATGTGTGGAACAACAAATTAAAGTGCATATTTGGATAACCTTTTCGTCAAACTTGCGGGATCCACAAAAAGAAATTTTGTCAGAGCAGTGCAGGTCAAGGTCAACTTTTTGGGGTATAATTGTGCCCCAAGGTAAGATTGTGCCCCATTATCTGGGTCAAGGTTGACCTACCTTCAAAAGGACAAAATTTTTTGGGTTTTCTCTGTCTTGACATTTCTAGTCCATAACAAGTTGTAGAGTTCCCCGAAACTATACACAGACATCCAAAATTAGCATTTTTGAGATTCACCCTACTTTGAGGTTAGCATTTGTCTTTCATTTATTCAAGGTTTTCAATTACTTACTTTCTATAGTAGATTATAGGATTTCCTCCTTTCTTCATATTCTCCATTGTTTCATTCATTTGTGCATTGATCACTTCTTTGTGATCGATCAATTTGGATCATTCCTTTTGGGAATTTGGGTTAAGGATAAATCTTATATTCCCCCTTACATCATATCCATATTTTATCACACATCACCATCATTATACAATCCTATTCATTTTGGTGAACCTAACACACTTACCCTCTTTCTTTTGCGGAATTAGATGCTCTATTGTGTTTTTGGTGTTAGATTTCTCTTCATACTATCTTGTGTGTTCACCTATTCATTTTGGTGAACCCGTGATAGACAACACTTTCTTTTTGGTGTTAGATTTTTTGTTCTTGCATTTTAACATTCAAAATACAAAAAAATCTATATATTCACTAAAAATACAAAAACAAATCTTTCATTTCATTTACTATGAAGATTATTAAGATGTGTTGGTGTGTGGTTATGTTCCTTATTACCCTTCTTTTAACATCTCTTTACCATACTTATGATGTTTATGAGAGTATCATTCACTTTATTATGTTGATGATCCTTCATTTTATTCTTGCTTATGATTTTGTGAATTTAACTAATACTAGTCTTCCCACATTCAAAACTTTCATTAAGGATTTATGTGGTAGACTTATTATTCTTTTGGATTATGTGAAGGATTTGGTAGATGATACACCATCTCTTAATCTTCCTAATCCTCATCCTATCATTCCTAATCCAATTTCTCCATTTGTTCATCCTTGTTCTTCCCATACTTATGATGGAATTCAAGCTATAGTTCAGGATGGAAATGTGCAAGACTTCTTTGATTTACCTTCTCCTCTTATGATGATGATATTAAAGGAAAGGGTAGAGAAACTTTTTCGAAACCTATTATACCACCTTATACAACTTTTACTCATGAATGTGGTAAACAATCACCTCCTATAGAATCTTTACATGATATGTACACTACAATATATAATATGATAACTAAACAAGGTTATAGAGGTTTAGGTCTTGGAGTTAATGAGCATGGTATCAAGTATCCAATTCATATACCCCCTAAACCGGATATGCATGGTGTTGTTTGTTTGAAATCTCAAGTTAAGGTAGGTGATGCTAAACATTGTCATCCTCCTCTTCATAATCTTCTCCCTACACCTACCTTGGATAACCCTAATATTCATCAAGAGGTGGCTAGAGAGGTGTATGTTGAATTAATGAATTTCAAGAAAGAAATCTTTAGACCTATGTTGATCAATGCTTTATATAATTACGAATGTCCTTTTCATTATTGTAATACACATTTACTTGTTGATTGTAAACATTTCAAATTATATGTTCGAGAAAGAGCTATTTTAGGAATTATACCTTTCTCTCGTGCATTTTTACGATTCCTTCATAATTTTGATATAGGGGATTCCCCTCATTCTAATATAATATAGATCTCTTATCCTCTTGTATTTGGACTGGGGGGAAAGAGGTGGATTTCCATCCAATCTCCTAAGATCCATTAGGCCTTTTATTAGGCTTAATTGGTATTCTTTCCTCCTATATTTCTATGATTTTGTTTTATGCTATATTCAAGATATCTTTTCTAATAAATTTTCTTTCAAAAAGTATCCCTTGTCTTCCTCCCTCGGGAGCAAGGTTCTTCCTTCTTCTCTCTTTTTAGAGAACTGCTTTCCTTAGCTTAGTGGAATTTGTTTATATTGCAATATTATTTCTTCATACTGACAGATGTTTTGACTATGGATAACCCTTTTATATGAGAGGTTGTTGTCCTAGGTCATCACCTCTTCCTTATGTTTCCAATTATGTTTTTATAAAACTCTTACCCTTGCTTTGGTGTTAGAGTTGTTTTCCTCATTCCAAAGATTCATTTTCCTCTTCCTTATAGGGGGCTTGATGATTGAATCTTTGTTCCTACTTGGTTTATCTTTGAAAGATGATATTTTATCTAAAAGTACTCCTTTATGGTGGGGGTCTTGTTGATAAGATCTCTTTCTTTGAGGATCCTTTTTTCATAAGTGACATATCCTTTTCACAATTATCTATGCTCTTCGATATCAGGGTCAAAACACTTCGCTAAGAACATAGTGTACATTGTTGTTAATAGGACATCTCTTTATGTTGTGAAGTAGGTATCCTCTTCCTTATCATGTCTAGTAGACAACCATGATAAGGAGGGGGGCATATACAGTGTCTCCCTTTTACTATAGTTTTTAGTTATATGCTAAATCTCGGAGGGTAACACACATAACTTGCTAAATCCTGAAGAGACACATTTTGCAAATTTTTATATGCTAAATCCTCCAAGGGTCATGCACATAAGTTGTTAAGTCCTTAAGAAACATGCATTTTCCAATTTTCAATATGCTAAATCTTCCAAAGGTGATGCACATAAGTTGTTAAATCACGAGGAGACACACATTTCATATTCATAGTGATACAAGAAGGTGGATCTATGAGTATTCCAAAAGCTGTCAAAAGACACATTACAATTACAAGCATTGTTTATGGGTGAACTATCAGGTTTGGCCACCTGTTGGGCTCTCCCTCTCTCTTGGTGATTCATGGTAAGGTGGGCATCTTACTGGGCAAGGTAATCACTTTTTCTTTTCTTTCTTTTTGCTTTCATGCTAGTAGGACTAGATCATGAAGCTATGTTATTTATAGTGTTTCTCTTGTCACATTTATGCTAGTAAGTGTTCCATTTATTCTCATGAGAGATGGATTCATGTTGAATCACTACTCATGAAACATAGGTCAATGAGTTTGACTCAAAAATCACATAGTTAAATCCTAATAGCAATATCACAATTTGACTTGCTGTGGAAATTATCTCCTACTTATCAAGTGTTTCTCTTGTCTTTCTTATGTAATCATTTATGCTTTTATGATAGCTTTCCAAATATGATATTAGTATGAGAAATATTTCTTAGCAATGTTTATTGTGCTAGTTTATTTGGGTTTGTTTAGTACTAACCCTTCTTTTGTGTTGTTTTGGTTTTCTTTTGCACCCTTGTGTGTGTATATTGAGTTAGAATCCTTAGCTTGGGGGCTTGTGTCCTTATTTGATTGTTATTTTATCTTGTTGTGAATCCACTTGCATCTCTTATTTCTTCTCCTTTACCAAGAGTTTGATTGAATCCATACTCTTGCTAAAGTGGGGGATTAATGTATCATCTTAAAATGGAAGCACTTCCATGTTCAGAGCATTTAGCCCTTTGAGTAAGTGGTTTGGGTCATGTCAAGCACCTTGAATAGGTTTTTGCATAGATCTAGTTGTTTTCCTCTTGTTCAGCTTCTCTCTCTCTGTTTCCAGCCTCTTTCTGACAACTTTCTCTATGAAACTGAGGACTTTGACTTTTCGGGTCAAGGACTACCTGAAGGGTTAAGGTCGACCTTAACCCTAACCTGGGTCAAGGAAGACCTCTACCCTAACCTAGGGTAGGGTTGACCTCTTCCCTGACCCCAAGTCCAATTTTCAATTTCTAAGAGTTTTGGGATATCGGGCTTTAGAAAGTTTCATTTTTCCACTTTTGGGTTGATTGTTTCAGGTTTTGGAATGGTAGACTCTTGAATTACATTTAATCTAGGTCCATTTCTATGGGTTAAGGTTAAATGGGATTTAATGCTCCCATGTTGACCTTCTCTAGAAGTTTGTGCCCTAGATCTCTATATAAGGAAGCCTCCTCCTCTCATTTTATCTAACAAAACCTAAGATGCATTATGATCCATGGACTATGATAAAATTTATGAGAAACTACCTAATTTTCATAAGGAGATATTATATCAAACAATTCATTATCAAGCATCCATTTTCAAGTGAGAAAGCATTCTATCATTCGAGCATTCAAGTTCTTTATTGAAGATCAAGCATTCAAGCATTCAAGCCTTTGAATGGATTTGGTTTAGGCATTCAATATTCATCATTCAAACCCAATATCTAACCATCATGGTGGTGTGATCTTCCTTCAAGATCCTTTGTTTATCTTCTAGATATCTTCGTTCTTCTCTCAATATGGATTCCAAGCATACAATCATGGAGGATTTGATTTACATTTGCTAATGTTATGTTCAAGCTTTCATATCAACATAATTGTTTACATTTCAAATGTAATTGCATATCTATTGAATATCATAGCTTCATTGTTAGATTTACTTCTACTACTTGCTAACATTCCTTATTTCAATTTCATTATTAAGGTTGATTCCAAACTGGGGTTTGACCAAGGAAAACCCCTCATCCAAACAAAAAAATCATTTTTCTTGTAGGTATAGGCGTGGAAAAATGAATTAAAGTGCAGATTTGGATACCCTTTTCATCAAACTTGTGGGATCCACGAACATAAATTTTGTTAGAGAAATGTAGGTCAAGGTTGAATTTTTGGGGTACAATTATGCCCCAG
Source organism: Cupressus sempervirens (assembly GCA_028749045.1). Taxonomy (NCBI): domain Eukaryota; kingdom Viridiplantae; phylum Streptophyta; class Pinopsida; order Cupressales; family Cupressaceae; genus Cupressus; species Cupressus sempervirens. The sequence continues at coordinate 660,706,392 of CM053791.1, forward strand.
GATAAGATTGTGCCCTACTATCTGGGTCAAGGTCATCCTACTTTCAAAAGGACAAAAGTTTTATGGGTTTTCTCCGTCTCGACATTTCCAATTTGGAATAGTTTGCAGAATTCCTTGAAACTGTACACAGACATCCAAAAATCAACATTTTCTCGATTCACCCTACTTTGAGGTTAGTATTTGTCTTTCATCTATTCAAGGTTTTCAAGTACTTACTTTCTATAGTAGATTATAGGATTTCCTCCTTTCTTCATATTCTCCATTGTTTGATTCATTTATGCATTGATCACTTCTTTGTGATCGATCAATATGGATCATTCCTTTTGGGAATTTGGGTTAAGGATAGATCCTATATTCCCCCTTACATCATATCCATAGTTTATCACACATCATTGTCATTATTTAATCCTATTCAGGAGGTTATGCAAAGAAAATTGAAGTCAACACAAGATCGTATTCAAGAAGATCATAATCTTTCGGTTGCTAATAGTTTGATTGATTTGGCAACTAGATTGGAGTTGCAAAATCAGATTTTGGAATCAGCAAGAACCACTTGAGATCATGCACTTGCCATGATCAACCAAGTTCACAAACCATTTAATGAGAAATACAGTTTGATTCCACCCATTCAACCCCAAAAAAATCCATAAGTGACAAAAACAAGGGGGAATGTAATGATGATTACACATTTTGAATAGAATAACGAGGAATAATGATCACAAGGGGAATGTTAGATTAGAAGAGTTCAAGTCAAAATCAACATTCAGAAATCAAAATTTAGAAGGAAAACATGGCATCATACTAAAACAATCAGACTACTTAGAGTCATGTACATGTTTATTCATTCGACACAAGGAAAAAGTTTTTTTAGTTCTAATAGAACTAAGTCATAGGCTTAGGGGGAGTACTCTTATTATCATCGCAATGATGTAATCATGACAAAGTGTTTTTTCCACTAATGTCAAAGGGGGAGATTATTGGTATCTCTAACTATTATTGTCTATTAGTGTCAAGCACTTAGTCATCTACAAGGTAGAGTCAGAAGGTCATCATTGTGACTGAGCTACTCTATATAGGTCAAGTCGTATAAAGAATTGTATATAAACATGTATATATCAAGTTCTAGAGGAGCTGAGAAAGTCTTTGGTCGCTGAGTATTTTCAATATAAGTCAAGCCTAATGATTGAGAAGTAGTTCGAGCATATTGATGTCGAGTTACATAGAAGGTGTCAAGCACAATAGAGACCAAGCATCAGTAGCGTATATAGTTAATGTCAAGTAACAGAGATAGTAAGTGTCGAGCAACGTAGAATTGACATTCAAGTCAAGAATGACACAAACTTTGAGGTAAACTATTTCAAGATGACATTGACAAGATATTTAATACTTGTAGAGGTTGTTATAGAGGCTATTACACATTTTATGACGTGGATCATAGATCCCTATGTGTTGTTATTAATTATTAGAGTAATAAAGTATTTTCTTATTCATTAAATCATATTGATTTAATTATTGAGTCACTTATTATCTCTAGTTTACTTAAGCTAAACTTTGGGCATATAATAATTAATTCTTTTATTAATTATTATCATGTAGCCTAGGTTAGTTACCTGTTAGGGGTTTGATCTCTTTTATATGGACAATCTCTCTTTATAATTATTACATTCATTCACTATTGATTATAGCAATTTCTCTTTTTTCTCATCAAGAATGTCTCATCTCTGGATCTAGGAATTCCAACCTCCATAGCTTTTGCTTCTCTCTTTTTGTGACAGGTGTTTGCATGTAGGTGATTCTTGGGAGCTATGGGGTTGATCTTTCATCAACTTCAACATCGTATTAGAGCTCCAGATATACATGCCCCTGTTCTATTTATGAGAGTGAAAATAAATTACTCCCAGATTTGGAACGTTTCTCGAGACAATGATTTTATGATTTTTAGGCACAAAAATCCATATTTTTTAACAAAAAATGAGATTTTTTTGGTACAAAAACTAGATATTTGACCAAAAAATTGAGGCAATGTGTGCATGTTGGTACAAAAATTGAGGCAATCTATGCATGTTGGCACAAAAATTGAGGCACATTTATACAGAAATTGAGGCAATCTATGCATGTTGGCAAGGAAATTGAGGCATGTTTACACAGAAATTGAGGCACTTTGGCATGGAAACTAAGGTATTTTGATACAAAAAATAGGGAATATTGGCACAAAAATCAAGGCAATTCACCTCTACTTGCTCTTCCAACTATTTTTTGACCTACCTGTGGTTTTTTGGTCGTAACTTGTTCATCCAAACTCCATTTTTTGCAAATGAAATATCATCAAAAAGTTGTTTCTAAGCTCATCATGATGGTGTAGTTTATTTGGACTTTTGATGTTGTTTGGTTGCCAGTTTATGCAATCAAAGTTAGAGGTTCTATTCTGCACTTCGAGAGACATATCTTGAGACATTATATTTTCCAGATTCTGCTCTACACACATCCCATTCAATTTTTTGCCTTTTGCATTATGGTGGATATCTTGGTTGTTTCAAGTCCAAGGATTGATTTCATTGTATCAGATGATTTTTCATGGGTTTTAGTATCTCTTGTACCATCCTTATGTCTCTTTTGATCTTTGTTGACATTCTTTCGTAGTATTTTTGCAAATGTACTGAGATAAAGTGTCACTCTATTGCATTTCAGGATCTTGCACATCTTTGTGTTTTATTGTACTTGCAATACATTAGAAAGTGCCTTGCGGGGTTTCATGTTGGCCATATTCACCATCTTCCTTTGTCAAGTGAGTGTTCCTTTCATGACATTAGCCTCGTGATGTATAGATGACATGTGTCATTATAGGTGTTTGTACTTCTTTTTCAATCTCAATGTTCCTAGTTCTTCTTTCTGCAAGAGATATTGCATTTAGTTTTGGCGTTCATGTCTTACCTCTCAACATTATAGGGGGTTATGTTGGTTCTATTTCTTTCTTGGTTTGATGGAGTGAGCTATGTATTCAATGTTTGATCCTATGTACTAGGTGATTGCAATGGCTGGATACCTATGTGTTTTAGTGAGATGGATCATGTACCATATAGACATTCTTTCATTCCTATTTTTGGAAGCCAAGAAGATACCTTCTATCTTCGATTGATCATCTCTTCAAACTTAGTTTTCTCTACCTGGTCATGTTCTATACAGTGGAGGTTCTTCATATCAGTAGTTTGGTAGTGTTTGTAGCTTCATGTTTCAGTGGTGTTCTTCATGATCATCTTTCGTTCCTATCTTTTGGGACATTCCCTAGTTTGGAGGCTTCTTCAGTCCTTCGCTAGTTCTTTCAACATTATTTCCATCTCTTTTTGGAGTAGGGTTTTTCCCATGTGTTTTTCTTCATTTCTCCTCTTTTCAAATATTTGGTTGTGCTTGGGTACCTCATCAAGCCTTGTTGTCGGGACCCATTCTTCTTTCAATAGTAGTTTCTAGGTTTTTAGCTACTCCCTAAGTTTATCTTAAGTGGGGTTGTTAGAGTAATAAAGTATTTTCTTATTAATTAAATCATATTGATTTAATTATTAAGTCACTTATTATCTCTGGTTTACTTAAGCTAAATTTTGGGCATATAATAATTAATTCTTTTTTATTAATTATTATCATGCAACCTAGGTTAGTTACCTATTAGGGTTTTGATCTCCTTTTATAAGGATTGATCTCTTTGTAATTTATTAATTCACTTTTGATAATAGCAATCTCTCTTTTTGCTCATCAAGAATGTCTCATCTATGGATCTGGGAATTCCAGCCTCCATAGCTTTTTGCTTCTCTTTTTTGTGATAAGTGTTTACATGCAAGTGATTCTTGGGAGCTATGGGGTTGATCTTTCATCAACTTCTTTATTTATCTTTGGCTATAACTTGGCTTCCTCTATCTAATGGTCGACGGTGTCTATCTGTGACTTGGTTCCTATAGCCTGATGCTTAGTAGAACTCTTCTGTAGAACCTCAACAATGCCTGGCTACTAATGCTTGGCAGCCACCTTCTCTAATTCGGGAAAGGTTCTAGGTTTACCTTCATAGATATAGAAAAAAATTCTAGTCTTTAGGTTTTTTCTTACATTCTTCTTCATTCTTCTCTACAAATTCATCAACTCTAACATTTGCACTTTTCACAATTTTATCAGTGTTAGAATTCAAACACTTATAAGCTTTACTCTTAGTGGAATTACCTAGAAATATGCCTTCATAATTCTTTGCATCAAGTTTACCTTTTATTGCATCTTTTAGTATGTAACACTTGCTTCCAAAAACTTTAAAATAATTCACATTAGGTGCACAAGCATACCAAAGTTCAAAAGGTGTTTTGTTTCTTTCTTTCTTCACTTGAACTCGATTTAGAGTGTAAACTATAGTACTTACAACCTCTCTCCAATACTTTTATCAAATGTTCTTCTCCATTATCAGTGTCCTTGTATAGTCTATAATTGATCTATTTCTTCTTCCAACTATACCATTTTGAGGTGGGTTCCTTGGTGCACCCATTTGTCTCTTAATTCCTTTGTCATTATAGAACATGTTGAATTCATCTGATATGAATTCACCTCCTCTATCTAATCTTAAGCATATCAGACTCTTTCCTATTTCTTTCTCAACTTTAGCCAAATACCACTTAAACATTTTGAAATGCATCATATTTCTCTTTAAGAAACATCATAGTCATCATTCTAAAAAATTCATCCATAAAAAGATAAAATATTTGTCACCATAATAGATTTATACTCCAAGAGGACCACACAAGTCAATATGAACCAACTCTAAAATATCATCAAAAGAATAGGTCTTTCTCTTGAAACTAGAATTTGTCATTTTGCCCATTTGACATTGTTTGCACTTCACTTTTCAAGCTTGCTTAATCTTGGTAACCCTCTTACTCTTTTCATCTTGCTAATGCTTACCAAATTATCAAAATTGACATGGCATGGTCTCTTATGCCATAAGCAAATATCTTCAAATTGTGCAAATACACGAGTATCTTTAGACAGGTCTAGATAAAACAAGTTACCTCTTGTTTGTTCTCCACTTCCAACTAGCTCACCAGTAGCATCATAGATCTTTGCCTTCCTATTTTGGAAAACAACTCTGTAACATGAACTGATCAACTATGCCACACTCAACAAGTTATATTTCAGACCATCAATCCAATATGCATTGTCACTAAAAAGTTTAATGAGAACAAATCCACAAATCTAGTAAAACACTTGCATCCAAGAACCTGTCACAGAGAAGAAAAAGATAAGAGAAGGAAAGGGGTTGGCTCTGAAAATATGAAAGAAATTATTATTGGATTAAAAGAATGAATAAAAATACAATGGATCAATCCTAATAAAGGAGATCGTAAAACCCTAATAGGGAAACCCTAAGAGGTAAATGACATTTACAATTAATATTTAATTATTAAATGGAAATGTATGTGCATAAAGTGAAATCTTAAGAAGGGAGGAAAGGTAATTTAATAAATTAAATTAAATTAATCCTTTACTCTAACACCTCGACTTAAGATGAGAAATACAGCTATAAACAATGTAGAAAAAGCAAGGAAACTACAATGTTGAAAGCATAAATGTGTCCCAACAACATGGCCTGATGAGGTAGCCAACACAACCAAATCTTTGAAAAAATGATTCATATATTCCCTACCATTGTTGATGTGTATACGCCTGACAAAAAGGCCATACTACTTCTCCATAAATTTCTTAAAGATACGAAGTGAATCAAAGACATCAGACTTGTTCTTTAAAAAGTGCACGCATGTGCATCTAAACAAGTCATCTATGAAGGTAAGCACATATCGAGCACCTAAAAATGATGGATTGGGGAATGACATAAGATCACTGTGTATCAACTCCAATGGTGCCTTAGCATGTGTGGATCTACCTGTCGGAAATGTATCTTTGTGATGTTTCCCAAGTGCACAACTTTGACAAACACTGTCAGTACAAGAGATCTGAGGTAGTCCAATCACTAGCTCTTATGTACTCATCTGTTGTAGATATATGTAGTTGACATGGCCAAAATGCTCATGCCATAGCTTTCTCACTGTGTCTGCATGAGCAATAAGAGAAACACTTGTAGAATTGGAGCTCTCAAAGCCATCAAAGTGTTTAACTGAGATTGAAGATCAACACTCTCAGTAGCAACAACCAAGTAAAGATCATGGATATCTTGAATAAACACATCATGTGGTGAGAATTCAACTATCTTACCAAAGCTAGAATGACAAATCTGAAACATAGATAGGAGGTTTGTAGAAATGGTCAAAACCAAGAGAACATCTTGTAGTGAACCACCCTTGAAAGAGATAGTGCCTAAACTTGAAACTAAAAGTTGTGTGGAGTCACCAACTACAATCTATGTAGTAACAATCTGAGCAAGTGAGGTAACCACATCAGGTGAGTGTGTCATATGGTGGGAAGCACCTGAATCAAGAATCCAAGTAGCTAATGGAACAATGCTTGTGTAGAAAGAGTGTGTCCTTTCCTTGAAGGAGGAGGTGGTGGGTTCAAAGAAGAAATAGTATGTTGTTGCATGACCTCCTCTAAAGCCTCAAGACATTTCCAACACCTGAAAACTAGATGTCCTTCCTTGCCACAAAAACTATAAGGATCACCTGTAAAATTATTAGTCTCAGAGGAAGACTCACTAGACTTAGAAGGTTTACCCGTCGGATTGGATTTTCGAGCATCTAATCTAGGAGAAGGCTTGGAGGAATTCTCAACACCTATTGTATCTGATTTGGGCTTTAGTTTCTACTTTGACTTCCTTGTAGATGTCTGAGCAACCAATACCTAGTTCTTTGGTCCTATGAGAGAGTCCATCTATGAAATCTTGGCTTGCTCTCTAGTCAATCGATCACAAAATACCTCAAAAGTGGGCATGGTAAATCTAGGACCCAGAGCATCCATAGTGGAATGGAAGGTAGAAAAGAAAGTCTAAAAGTTTTCTCAAAGCTTTGACAGTATCAGATAAATACACTCCTTATCAGTCTTCACTTTCCCACAACCTTGTAGTAAAGATCTGTGTTCTTTAAACCTCATCAAAAAGTCCTCAATAGAGGGAAAAACATCTAGTTCAAGTGATGAAAGGTCTACCTCAATCTGAAGTGCCCTGAACTCATTAATGGTACCAACCAAGTCCTTGAACTTGGCCCAAATTTCTTGAGGGGAATTCAACCCAGCAAGATGAAACTGCAAGCTTTCTGAAACATTTAAAGAAATCAAACCCATGGCCTCATCCATCTTATTCGTGTGTTGCAGTACCTCAAAAGGCCTCTATAAAACTAGTTGTACTTCATCTAAATAATAACACAAACCCTTCGAATGGAGAAGTCATGTCATTGAAGATGTTCATGTATGATACTTATGTGGGTTTAACGGAACTAGACAAGACGAGGTCTCAACCATTTGTTTAGAAGGTGTTTGAGAAGTTCTTGTTTACTAATGTAAATGACAAAAACAATAATATAAAACACCCCCCATGATTCAAAAAACTGAACCCTAGATGCCAGAAAGAATGTGTATACAAGCAAAGAACAAAAAAGCTTCAATTTGATAATAACATGTACCTTTGAAAGATACTGATAAAAATAATAGAGAATTTGGAAAGTTCTCAAGAAAAGATTTTTGACACTTCTTTTAAATAAAAAAATGGAGCTAAAATGAGCAAGTTATGCCCCCCTGAATGCAAAAAGAATCATCGGACTTTAACTGAAAATAGGTACCAAACTGGAAAAAAAAATCTAAAAAATACCTTCACCATCATGTCCTTCTTGGAATAAGCTTTTCAACGATATCTTGTTTGCCCAAAAATGCCTCTGTATGCTTGAGTTAGAGCCAAAAAACCACCAGGTACTCTAGAAGGCAAAATAAAACTTTGAAACTCCAAAAATAATTGCTAGGGGGCTAAAAAATAATCTCTCGGCCCCCCACGTGACCACAAGCAGGTTGGGTTGGGTGGAGGTGGCCCTGCAGCAAAGCATGGGTTGCGCTCGGGTGAAGGGCGTCACGATGGTGCATTCATAGTGGAAGGGCGATGTGTGGCAAAGGAAGGGTGGTGCGCAACGGAGGTAACAACTCATAGTGGCAAAGCGATGACCATTGGGCGGGTTAAAACAAACCACAAGCAGTTATTAACTGTAGTGGTATTTCTACCACCGACTGTAAATTTTTTCATCACTTTTTAAAATATTTTTTTGTGATTTTTGGCAATTTTGCGTCTTAATTTGTGTGCCAAGAGTTGTACACCCTTGGTAAGAATTATTTTTTCCTTAGAATGCAATGTTGACCAAAATAGGCATGTTTTATATGGAAATAAGGGTTTTGACATCTTCTGAATCCAACTGTGAGGTCAATTTGACCTCAAAGTGCTTTGAATGTTAGTGATCCCTCTATTTTCAGAAAATACTACCTAAAAAAACTAGATATATTATGTCAAACCTTCGTTCCTCTTTTTCTCCAAATAAGAACAAGCTACAGTAGATCTAGCTCTAATACCATGAAGGACTCGATGACAACAAATCCATAGATCTAGTAGAACACCTACATGAAAGAACTTGTCATAGAGAAGAAAAAGACAAGAGAAGGCAAGGGTTTGGCTCTGAAAATATGAAAGAATATATTATCATACTGAAAGAATAAATGAAAATACAATGGATCAATCCTAATAAAGGAGATTGTAAAACCCTAATAGGGAAACTCTAAGAGGTAAATGATATTTAATAATTAATATTTAATTGTTAAATGGAAATTCCTGTGCATAAAGTGAAATCTTAAGAAGAGAGTAAAGGTTATTTAATAAATTAAATTAAATTAATCATTTACTCTAATAGTCACATCTAAGCTTATCATTCAATTTAATTGATCCTTTACCTTTCACATAACATGATGCATCATTACTAAACTTAACACTACTTCCATTATAATGTTATAACTCCTCAAGATTACTTGCATCACTATTCATATGATGTGAGAAACCACTATCAACTATCCATCTATCATTCTTATGCACATGTGAGATCAATGCAATTTTATCATCTTCATCAGAATCATCTTTCATTGCAACATAAATAACTTCTTCATAATGATCACCAGAGTTACTATTGTCACCATCTTCTTCAGCAATGTAACAAGATTTCTTACCCTTATCATTATAGTCCTTGTAATCTTTGTTACCTCAGTTGTATTTGTTATCTCTCCTTCCTTTGTAATTGGAATCTTTCCTTTCTTCTTTGTCATCTTTGTCAGGACATCTTGTTGTAATATGACTAACTTTATTACATGTAAAATAGATAATAGGAAGTTTACCTTTGTATTTGCCTCTTCCTCTCGCTAGTCTCCTGGCCAATAATGCTTCAAGTTCATCAAGGTCATCATCAGACTCATTGTCACTTTCTACATACTTGCTCTTCTTCTTTTTCTTTGGTCCATCAATGGTTAGTTATGCTTTGAATAAATATTTAGTACTAGCTAGGGTATAATTATCAAAATTTAATAATTCAAAATAAGTGAGTCTACCAATTAGACTATGCAATGTCATATTGTTACTAGGTGTACATCTCAATTCTTGAATTGCATACACTCTAATTGCATAGATAGGAAGTAAAGTCCTTAATACCTTACTTATCATAATCTCATTAGATGTAATGCCTCAAACTCCTTTGATAACATTTACCACTTCTTTGATTTGGCCACAATACTGTGCAACGATCTCACCTTCTGTAGTTCTCATGTCATCAAATTTTCCAATCAAACTCTCTAGCTTGGCTCTCAATATAGGTTCATCTCCTCCACAGATTTGTGCCAAATTGTCCCACATTTTCTTTATAGTAGTGCAATATTTCACATCATCAAATTCTGCACAACTCAATGTTGATGTTCAATCATCATTTGGTTGTCCTCCTACTTCTTTTTCATTTGTTCAACTATCATAGATCTTGGTAGCTCAATGTAATCATTGTCCAAATGGTATGTTGTAGAATCCCCAATACTAGATAGGTACAATCTCATTAATCTTTACCATGTTGGGAAGTTCTCCTTGTTCATCTTAGGTATCTCACTTTTGTGCATCTTGGTCTTTGACTTGAGTTCCTTCAAACTTTCCTTACAAGCAACTAGGCTCTGATACCAATTGTTATAATGATTTAGGATAACAGAGAGGGGGGGAGTGAATTAGTTATCCCCAAATCTAGATGTACCATTTCAACTTCTACTAACTTCAAACAACGTAAATAATCTCATAAACCCACTAAGTTAATATAACATATCATTAACAATTTAACATTTCCTGCAATTATCCAACTCTTTGTTTCTATGTGTCAATTGCTAGTAAAATAAACTACTATAAAAAAAAATGCATAAAATAACATCGGCACAAGTAAATAACACTTTAACACTGAGATTTAATGTGGAAACCCAATTTGGGAAAAACCACCAAGTAACATGCTACCAATTATTCACTCTTTTCAAGTGAGCTCAGTTAAGAGCCAACCCTGTTAAAGTTTATACAATGTTAGTAAATAGATTTGTCCTTGAAAAAGAGATTAAAGGAATGACTCAAGATGCCCAGCATGAAGAACAAAAAATGCTAACAGTAGGGTAGATTATCATTGTATTGATAATCACCCTCTAAATTGAGAGGTACATCTCCCTCTTAGAAAGATTTGCAATGAATTAAATATCATATTGTGTCTTTAACCTAAAAACACAAATGCTTTTGACATCTATCCGTAAACATGGAATGAATGTGATTTTAAGATTCACCAACTTACATAGAGATGAAAGTAGAAAAACATACACAAGATTGTCTGTTCAACCTTTTATATCATGGAGAAGGATGAAAGTGTTGGAAACTACAATTGAAATTGTTTTCTCATAACAAAAGCACCTAGAGGAAAGGTTGAGTTATGAAAAGGAAGCTACAATGGACATTTGATTAGTTAGACTTTGATAATATAATTTGATTGTTTACATTGTGAAGACATGTGAAGAGAGTAACAAATTGCACAAGCTTGACCAAGCAACTGAGTAAAAGATCAAGGAGTTTTTAAGTCTATGCTGAGTGATGCTAGTGTCAACCAAACCATTATAAGTGCTAAGAAAATTCAATGTTGACCGAGCATCAGTATCGACTGATTAATAGTGTTGATGTTGAGCTAAAAGCTATATAGCAACCAAGAAATTCAAGGATGATCGAGTGTCAGAACTTAGTGTTGGTCTAGGAACAACATTTTAATTATTTGTGAGAAATCATGATTTCTAGCTGACTCAGTTGATTTTTTGGGATATATAAAGTGTGTTGAAGATAAGGATTGACGCATTGGATAATTTAATTCAAGGAGAGGATTAGGTAAGATACCTAATGAATGGATTTTGTGGGAAGTTTCTAGAAAATAAATAGAGATGAATAGATACAATGAATATGTTGGATCATATCACAAACCCTAAGATCTACAATGATTGTGAAAAGTGGCAAAGGACCAGAATTATCTATTTAAGGAGGTAAAGAGGAAAACTTTAAAGAGAGATGTGAAGAAGAGGAAAGAGTACATAAGTTGTGTGTATTTGAAAGATTTCCAGTGGAATGGAATAAAGCTATTGAGGTTGATAAGAAAATCTAAGTAGAAGGCTTAAGTTTGTTGTGAAAAGAAGGGTGAATGCTTGAAGAGTTTCCAAGCACATCAAGGACAGAGATGACAAGAAAAGCTTATCAGGAATTTAGCACATGAAATGAACAGAGATTCAAAACTACAAAGTGAGTTGTAATCATACAGATCAAACCCTACTATTTTCTTTCTAATTATTGTAAATAATTTGTATTGAAATCCTTTTAATCATAGGTTGACCTAATAGTCATTAAGGACTTAATAGTCCATGTAAATCCTTTAACTGGGTGACATTCTAATGAAATGTTCTAAAGTCCACTAACAAGGCCACTCCTAATAGGGTGATTAATCAAGTCACATTTAACAATGTGTATTGTAACCTTTAACAGGGTTGGCTCCTAACAAGGCTCACTTCATAAGAGTGAAAAAGTGGTGACATGTTGCTAGTGGTTTTTTTTCCAAATTGGGTTTTCACGTTAAATCCTAGTGTTAAACTTGTGTTGAATGTTTTATGGTGTTTTACATTTCAAATGTTTACATTCAACAAGTTTTTTTTATTAGGACAATAAACTACTAGTTAATATTGTTATTTAGATTACAATATAGACCAAGCTACAAAATAAAGCAGAACAAATAATGTTTAAATTGTTCAATTGGTACTAATGGACCTTGAATAAATAATTCACCTCCCCCTCTCAGTTATTCTAAACATTCTAACAATTGGTATCAGAGCATTGGTACTTGGAAAGAGAAGTTTGAAGGTACTCAAAGCTAAAGATCAATGGTGAGCAACATAAAGGACATTGTTATTATCATCCACAACTTTGAATTCAGTTGCCATTGGATATGATTCAAGATTGACCATAATTTTGCACTTGTAGATTCTCTTCCACTATCTACAGTGTGGACAATACTTCGTGAGAATTGCTTTAGCTTCATCATGCTTCCTTTTCGCTTGCATTGTATCAGTTGTGTAGCAACATTATTGATAATATCCTTCTTGAAAATAGATAGTAGATTGGAAAGCTCTATTTTAGATACTTCAACACCATTCATCTTACTAGGCATGGACCTGATGCCTCTTCCTTTCTTGATAGTCGCTCTTCAATAATTAAGGCAATTTGTTTTAATATCTACCTAGGTTCTTTGAGTAATATCACTACTCACCATGAGATCTAATGCTTCCATAATCCAGTCACTAACACCTTTAAGAAAATAGACAGTTCTATGATTCTTCATTCAATTGATGTTGGGTATTCCTTTGGAGATTGAACATAAACCTAGAGACATAGTCTTTGAGAATTTTGCCATCTTTTTGTGACATTTTAAAAATGTTATCCCCCTTCATACCATATCCTTTGTAATACTCCTTGTACTTTACAAGAAACAAAGTTTTAATTGCATTCCAATCTCCTGCAACATTTTCCCCTAACCCCATAAACCATCTTAAGGAAACTTCCTTAAGAGTAGATGGAAACAAATTCAACTTACGAGCATATGTTGTATAGTCATAACTCCTATAAAGGATGTCAAACTCAAAAAAAAAAAGGTCTTATCGGGGTCTTCGATGACTAAGTCATAGAACTTTGAAAGGACAGAGGCAAGGATATTCTTCAAATTATTGTTGTCTTAAAGGTTATGAATAGGAAATGGAAATGGAAATGTAGGTTGTGCCATCCTAGGTAGTGGTGGTGGTACTACTTGTCTTGGTTGATAGATGACAAGAGAAAAAGGATTATCCTTATATTCAAGGGTAAAAACAAGGTTATTCAAGCCTGGTGACTCATCAAATGATGATGAGGGGAGATTTACATGGTAGGTTGCAAAATGATTTTCAAATGGTGGTTCTTCTGCAATAGCTTGGTCTACTTCAAGGGGTTCTTCTTCTTCTTGGTCCTTAGGTTGGGGGTCTTCTTGCTCAGGTTACACAATTTCTTCTATTTCTAGTGGGTCATTTTGAGGAAGAAATCTCCCAAGACGGTCTCTTTTTCTATGCATGCAAAGGAAATAGGAATGGAACTAACTTATGAAATAGGAAAAATGATCCTTGAAAAAGGTTTAGATTGACACCATCCCGACAATGATAACAAAAGTGCTTGGTCAAATGATTAGTTTGGAAATAAAGCTTTACACTCATGGATTGGACATCCAAAGTAGCATCCAAATTCTTCATTGAAATAATTTAGTTATCAACCAAGGATGTAGACTTGAAATAATGTCTACAAAGTATATTCTCTAGACCCTTCTAATTTCCATTTCTAATCCATGGAGATAAGAATGCTTGAATAAAGGTTCTATTCCTAAGTATTGGTTCATATAAACTTACTTAATAAAGAATGCGGAAATGAAATTGCAAACAAGATTCTGCATTGTTTGTTTTTGCTGCAAGAACAACTAACGGTTATGTTACCATTGGCTACAAAATCAACAAAGTTCTACCTAACCTTAGGAACAATAAACACTAATCCTACCGTCTAAGGTCACACCCCCAAGTGCCCCCCCTTGGGATGAGTGAAAGACCATAAACTCATAATGAAATACTAGAAAAAAAAAAAAAAAAAAAAAAAAAAATATATATATATATATATATATATATATATATATATATATATATATATATATATATATATATATATATATATATAGTTCTAAAGTCCACTGACAAGGCCACTCCTAATAGGGTGATTAAATCCTTTAACCAGGTCACATTTAACAATGTGTATTGTAACCTTTAATAGGGTTGGCTCCTAACAAGGCTCACTTCATAAGAGTGAAAAAGTGGTGACATGTTGCTAGTGGTTTTTTTTCAAATTGGGTTTCCACGTTAAATCCTAGTGTTAAACTTGTGTTGAATGTTTTATAGTGTTTTACATTTCAAATGTTTACATTCAACAAGTTTGTTATATTAGGACAGTAAAGTACTAGTTAATATTGTTATTCAGATTACAATACAGATCGAGCTACAAGATAAAGCAGAACAAATAATGTTTAAATTGTTCAATTGGTACTAATGGACCTTGAATAAATTATTCACCTCCCCCTCTCAGTTCTTCTAAACATTCTAACAATTGGTATCAAAGCATTGGTGCTTGGAAAGAGAATTTTGAAGGTACTCAAAGCTAAAGATCAATGGTGAGAAACATAAAGGACATCATTATTGTCATCCACAACTTTGAATTTAGTTGGTATTGGATATGATTCAAGATTGACCATAATTTTGCACTTGTAGATTCTCTTTCACTATCTACAGTGTGGACAATACTTTGCAAGAATTGCTTCAGCTTCATCATGCTTCCTTTTCACTTGCATTGTATCCAATTGTGTAGCAACATTATTGATAATATGCTTCTTGAAATCAAATAGTAGATTGGAAAGCTATATTTTAGATACTTCAACACCATTCATCTTACTAGGCATAGACCTGATGCCTCTTCCTTTCTTGATAGTCGCCCTTCAATAATTAAGGCAATTTGTTTTAACATCTACCCAGGTTCTTTGAGCAATATCATCGCTCACCATGAGATCTAATGCTTCCATACTCCCGTCACTAACACCTTTAAGAAAATAGACATTTCTATGATTCTTCATTCAATTGATGTTGGGTATTTCTTTGGAGATTGAACATAAACCTAGAGACATAGTCTTCAAGCATTTTGCCATCTTTTTGTGACATTTTAAAAAGGTTATCCCCCTTCATACCATATTCTTTGCAATACTCCTTATACTTTGTAAGAAACAAAGTTTTAATTGCATTCCAATCTCTTGCAACATTTTCCCCTAACCCCATAAACCATCTTAAGGAAACTTCCTTAAGAGTAGATGGAAACAACTTCAACTTGTGAGCATTTTTTGTACAGTCATAATTCCTATAAAGGATGTCAAACTCAAAAAAAAAGGTCTCGGGGTCTTCGGTGATTAAGCCATAGAACTTCAGAAGGACAGAGGCAAGGATATTCTTCAAATTATTGTTGTCTTAAAGGTCATGAATAGGAAATGGAAATGGAAATGTAGGTTGTGCCATCCTAGGTAGTGGTGGTGGTACTACTTGTCTTGGTTGATAGATGACAAGAGAAAAAGGATTATCCTGATATTTAGGGGCAAAAACAAGGTTATTCAAGCCTAATGACTCATTAGATGATGATGAAGGGAGATTTACATGGTAGGTTGCAAAATTATTTTCAAATGGCGGTTCTTCTACAATAGCTTGGTCTACTTCAAGGGGTTCTTCTTCTTCTTGGTCCTTAGGTTGGGGGTCTTCTTGCTCAGGTTACACAATTTCTTCTATTTCTAGTGGGTTATCCTGAGGAAGAAATCTCCCAAGACGGTCTCTTTTTCTTTGCATGCAAAGAAAATAGGAATGGAACAACTAACTTATGAAATAGGAAAAATGATCCTTGAAAATGATTTAGATTGACACCATCCCCGACAATGATAACAAAAATGCTTGGTCAAATGATTAGTCTAGAAACTAAAGTTTTACACTCATGCATTGGACATCCAAAGTAGCATCCAAATTCTTCATTGAAATCATTTAGTTATCAACTAGGCACATAGACTTGAAATAATTTCTACAAAGTATATTCTCTAGACCCTTTTAATTTCCATTTCTAATCCATGGAGATAAGAATGCTTGAATAAAGGTTATTTTCCTAAGTATTGGTTCAAATAAACTTAATATAGAATGCAAAAATGAAATTACAAACAAGATTCTACATTGTTTGTTTTTGCTACAAGAACAACCAATGGTTATGTTACCATTGGCTGCAGAATCAACAAAGTTCTACCTAACCTTAGGAACAATAAACACTAATCCTACTGTCTAAAGTCACTCCCCGAAGTGCCCCCCTGGGATGAGTGAAAGATTATAAACTCATAATGAAATACTAAAAAAAAATATAGTGTCATCTTTATTGATATAAAATCATGAAGAGTACAAATTGGAATTTAACAACAATATTGAATGTTGTTACATACTACAGTCTCTCATCTATTATATGAGGTATGAGTTCATAGCTTTATTTATAACATTTAAAAGAAACTAACTTCCTAAATCTAGCCTCAATAATCGAGGATTTAGCAATGCCATAAATAAATTACATGAACATGAAACACATTCTTCTCATTTGAACAAGTCTTCAACAAATGTAGTGCACCATGATATATGGATTTGCGCAAGTCATTATCAATTATTGGTTGTGTTGACCCAATCTAAACAACTATTTGTTGGTATAAAACAACTACATGATTTTGTCATTACTTCACTTGATCGTGCTCTTTCTTATGCTTTTCTTTGACTTATTCCTACAATAAATTAGTGCACATGCAATATATCAAAACATATTCATTCCAATAACTCATAGAAAATGTTGAATACACATATAGACTATTTTTTGCTCATGATACTTGGTTGTAGGAACCTACCAATTGAAAGTTTAAATGAAGAAAATATTTTATCTACCAATATGCACATAAGATTCCATTTATCACATATAAGTCCTAATTATACCATTGTATCCACAAAACCATATGATGTCTTCAACCATAGAAAAGTACAGTTTTAATAGATTTATACGTAATATATAGTAAAAAGTATTTGAACTTATAAAAGGAAAAGACCCTACAATAATTATATAATACATAAAACTTATATTATTTCATAGTCTCATCAATTAGGTGCCTCATCAGGCCATGTTGTTGGGACCCAAGTTTACTTTCTGTATTGTAGTTTCTTTTTCTTTTTTATGTATTATTTGTAGCGGCATTGTTGCCCACTTGAAGGGGGGTGTTAGAATAAAGTAATATCTTATTTATCAAATCATCTTGACTTGATTGTTAAGCTACCCTTAGTTATCTTTTAAGATATCACTCTATGCATTAGTGACATTTAATAGCTAATTTAATTATTAAATGATTGTTTTATAGATTTTCTTATTTTAGGTTACCAGATCTTTTATATTAGGATTGATTCATGTATGCTTTATTCATTCATTTGATCTGATAATATAATATTTCATATTTTCAGAGCTCAAGCCCTAGCTTTGTTATTCCATTCTTCTAGGTGATAGGTTATCTTTACATGTAGGTGATCTTGGCTTCATGAAGTTGGATTGACAACTTCTACATAATATCATGGAAAGAACACTCGTGTGATAAAGGTAGATGGAAACTAAAGGAAAATATCAACCCCCCATGAAAATTTATTAGTATTACATGTATAACAAGGCACAATATATGTAGATTCCAATAATATAGTAATCTGCATGAGTGCCTTGAAATAACACTACTCAAATCAGGAGGCAAACAATCGATAGCAAAGATGTAGAAGGAACATGACACTTTTATCTCATTGCATTTGCATAAAAGTGTGTACAAAATATGTTTATAAATATTAGAAGAGACAAAAGGTTGGTAAAACAAAAAGAATAACCTAAGATGAGTCATCCAATACAACGAAATTGATCCCTTAACATGAAACAACTAAGATATTAAATAGAGTTAAAAAATGCAAAAAATCAATAAAATACACACAGAGTAGAATATGGAAAAAAAAATCATATCACTGGAAATAACACAGCTTTCCAACAATGTAAAGTTTTTTTGAAAAATGAAGTTTGAATGCTCAAGATATGCCTATTGAAGTGTAAAATAGAACCTCTAGATTATACAATGAAAAAGGAATCAAAAGAAAAAATTATTAAATCAAACCTACACCACTTTAACAATCTCAGAACCCACTTTCCAATTATATCTCATTTGTTAAAAACAGAGTTTGTATGAGCAAGATCCAACCAAAAGACACAAGTAGCTCAAAAAGACCTATAAGGGGCTAGAAGAATCATGATGTAATGATGATGTCAATAATTAATCATGTTAAATATGATGGTCATATGGCTATTACTAGGAAAATATCCCTCATCCCAAAAAAACTCACCAGGAAAACTATCTCCTAAAAAAATATGGGTTCCAAAAAAAAGTACCCCTTGTTGAAAATGATAAGCTGATGTTGGTAAAAAAATTGATACCTATGAAACACTATACATGGTGTTTTCATGTCACTGCATGTTGTTTGACCATTGGGCATCATACTTTGACTATATGTGGAATCCAAAATCCAACAATGCTAGTGTGGCGTTGTCTAGGCAACAAAGTTTGTAGAGCTAGAAGGGACCATGACGATAACAAAGTTGTCACTATTGATCCAAAAGGTTGTAGAGAGCTATGGATGGAAGTCCATTGAATAGAGCATGCATGAATGCCAAAAACCAGTGGCACAAAGGTCAAATTGGACATGGGGGTCAAGAGGTATGGGCATTGTCAAGAGGTACACATATGTAGGTGCTAAAAATAGTGGCAGGTGGACTGAGAGAACCATTGATAGAGACCATGCAGAGGTCGAGGTGCCACTAAGTTGATGATGCCATTATTGGGGAGAACAACATGACATAGGGGTTGTGCTTGCACTTGTCAAGCCAAGAACAAGGGGCCTACCTTTAATGAAAGTGACCCCCATATTTTTTTATATTTGAAAATGCCTAGCCGTGTAATAAAAAGGACACATACCTTCAAAATAGAGCTATATATTTAAATAATTCTTTGTTCACTTTTTAAATGATATATATATTAATAAAAATATTGTTGCCTCATTTTGTGTGCCCTAGCCAAAAAAATTTTTTCCTCAGCATTCAACTACATCCAAACTTGATGATCTTATATAAAAAATGGGTTTTTTAGTTCTACAAACCCAATAGTGAGGTCCATTTGGGATCAAAGTGCTCCAAAAAAATAGATGAACCCCTACTGTTGAAGAATCAAATGGAGTTGTAGAAGTTCAAGCAAACCCTCGTTACTCTAAAAAAAAAATTCAAAAAATAGAATAAATTGTTGCAAGTCAACATTCTAATACCTTGTAGAAGTTGTCAATCCAACTTCATGAAGTTAAGATCACTTGTATGCAAAGATAACCTGTTACTTGAAGAATGGAATAACAAAGAAAGGATTTGGGATCTTAAAATATGAAAGATTATATCATCAAATCAAATGAATACAAATAGAGTTTTCATGGATTTATTAAAGTATATAATGATCAATCCTTATAAAGGAGATTTGGTAACCTAAAATAAGAAATCCTAAAAGCAATCATTTAATAATGATTATAACTCTTAAATGTTACTAATGCATAAGTTTTTGTCTTGAAGAGAAGTGAAGCTATCTTAAAGAGAACTTAATGATCGAGACAAGATGACTTAATAATTAAAGTATTGATTTATTCTAACACCTTTAATATTGGGATAAACTACAAAAACAATCCCCAAGCATATAATCATATGGTTAGCTCCCCTAAGTTCAAGGATCATTTATTTCATTGAGGAGGTGGTATACCATCCCACCCAAGAATGATTAACTTTGATAAGGAGACCTTGCTACCTAAGGATGCACACAATATATAAAGTTTGTTCATAAGGTTGCTCATATTTTCCTCTTCCATCTTGATAATGATGGTTGTTTCCTCTGAAAATTGGATGTTAGAAATTTCCTCATTGTTGGGTGGGGTGACACCAATGGCACTAGGTGAAAGGGTTTCATCTCTCAATAGGTAATGCAAGGATTCAATTGTAATGACAAAGAGAGCTAGGGCAAGTGAGCACCCTTGCCTAATAGATATGGAGAGTATAAAAATCTTAGATATGCCCCCATTTTTTTTCTATAGTTGTAGAGGACTCATTCATAAGAGTGAGCATAATTTGACAAACAAAGGGAAGCCCATACATTCTAGCATCATTAGAATTAATCTCTATTCAATTCTATCATATGCTTTTTCATAATCTATCAATATCATCATGTAAGTTTGTTGATTGGTAGCCTTGGTCCAATCAATAATTTCCCAATAGGTGATAAGGTTTTCCAAGATACATCTTCCTTTTAAAAACTATATTTGGGATGAGTTGATAACCTGTGGCAAGATATTCTCAATTCTCAAGCCTGCGAGTTTTGCTAAGATTTTATATGAAACATTAAGTAGTGTATGGGCCTCTGATTTTTTATTAAGCTCTATCTCCATTCTTAGGAATAAGTTAAATGGGCCAAAGTTTATATCCTTGCCTAAGGATTTATTTTCAATTACTTCCACATATAATTTTAATAATTCATCTCCTATCCAATTGATATTCTCTTTGTAAAATTCAAAAGGTGGACCATCAGGTCTAGGACACTTGGCATTTCTCCTTTCGAGGAAGGCATTGTTAATTTCCTCAACAATGATGGTCTTCTCGAGAGATTTTGCATCCTTAAAAGAGACCTTTTTAGGGATGACCCCCTTGATTTTATTCTGGGAGAGTTCCATGGATTGCCCAACATCTTTTGAAGTGAAAAGTTTTGAGTTGTAATCAATGAAAGCCTTTAGAATACCCTCTTATGACTTTAGGGTGTTACCTCCTTCACTCAAGAAATTCATTATGTATCTAGGTCCTTACTCTTAATAATATTAAATGAAAATGTTGAACCTCAGTCTCCTATAATCTAATTTGATCATTGCTCTGGTTTTAGCGCCTTGGATTTTCTTATTTTACATACTCTTGAGGGAGTCTCTAGACTAGGCCAAGGCTACCACTGAATCGATATTTGCAAGGCTCTCTTGATCTCTCTTTTAAATGTCATACAATATATTACAAAGATCTATTTCCTCCCTTCTAACATGTTCAACAAACTTAGTGCTTGCAACCTAAGATAATGGCCTCCAAAATTAGATGTTTTTGTTTCAATTATCTATGGGATTACCATGTCTAGCAATGCAAAAGTTAAACCACCTTACCATCTTAACACCAACTTTTATATCATTATTGACTAAAAGAGAGGCATTGAGAGAAAATCCATGTCATTTTTTAGATAAAGGATGGAGATTGTCAACAAGGAACAATGACGTTAGAATAGGATGATGATCAGAGAAGGAAAAGGGTATCACTTTGATTCCAAGTCCATTAGCATCTTTCATATAACTAAGGGCCTATTTTTTTAGGTACAATGCATCTAGTCTATAGTGGATCCTCTTATGTCTTTTTTGGAAGTTAGACCAAGTGTGCAAGATCCCACAATAGTTAGAGTTATTACTAACAAGTAGATCATAAAGTTTAGTTTATTCAATATTTTATACCAGCTTCTAATTGCCTTTTCATTCAAATTCGATACCACCAAACTTGTCCTAAGGTATCTCAATTATGTTGAAGTCCCCAAAAATACTCATGGTATATCTCTCAAATTATAGATCCACTTCCACGAGTTAATACTCTCATTGAAATAATTAGAATCATGCATAGAAAATATACAAACCTATTTATTATTGAGGGAAAGAGAGATCTACATTGCCTTGTTGCAAGGGAGCATCCCCAACTAGATACTTGTTTGTTCCATTAAGGGCCAACGAGGGTAGAGGTTCTACCTCTTCCTTTAAGATATTACATAGAAAAGGAAATTGCATCCTTCCATACACACTTAAGAGAAATGTCAAGATTGAATCCTATTTCATTGACTTCTTGTAGCATAAAGATGTCAATGTCTTTGAACATTCTAAGGAATATTTTGACCTTGTATTCCATGTCAAGATTTTCTAATCCCGTGACAATCTAAGAAGCACATTTTTTATTAGTAAGTTAAGTGTTTGTGTCCATAAAAACTTAGAATCTCTTGAAGTAATTAAGTAGTTTCTTTTTAGGCATCTTAGAGGTTTTTTTGGTTTCCCCCATTAATAGGTGACCTCCCCCTCTTTATTATAGGCACTATTTAGCGGGAAAAGGGAGACACTTTAATAGGATTGTAGATCTTTTCTTTTCCTAGCCACTAAGCTGTTCAAATGTGTATAAAGGGAAAGCATGGAATTTCTAAATATGATTCTTGTTCTAATCCAAATTAGATTAGCTAGAACCTAAAGGATGGAGCAAGCCAATACTGAATTTGAAATACAAAGATGAATACAGTACAAGGAAATGTACTCTTTGGCCCTTGATAGGATAATTTGAATGTGAGATTCAAATAATTACTTAAATAAAGTAAATTTAGATGCCATGTCTATGTATGTTCTCTCATATCTTTCTCATTCATGGGTGAGTTTGAATAATTATCACTGCTCATTGTCCCTTTCCTTGTCTTCCCTTCTTCTCCTTTTAATCTCATGGCAAGATATATTATCAATTAGTGTCAAAATACTTAGTCATAATGAACAGACAATAGTAACTGAGTTACTAGTATGTAGCATTAACCGAGCTCACAAAGGAACCATGCAAACAAAGTTAGTTGTGCAAGAAGTAAGTAGTGTCAACCAAGTCATTGTGTCAACCGAGATGATAGTGTCTACCAAGCTCCAGCGTGAACTGAGTCAGTAGAGCAGTTTTATCCAAGGTGATAATAAGTTGGCAAAACAATGTGAATTGAGTCAACAGTGTCTACCGAGTGATCAACATGGACCGAGCATCCAGTATGAGTCGAGTGCCAAAGTTAACCAAGGTGATAGTGTCACCCAAGCATCTTTTGTAGAACAAGAAATTAGCATGCAAAGAAAATTGACTAAATTGAAAACATTCACAAACTAAAACCATATTCATGTATGAGATTAGACAAAAGAGAAAGAATACCAAATGGCCTAAGAATATGCAAACCTCTCTAAACCAAAGCAAATCTTCCCTTTGATTGTGTAGACGTGTCCTTTTATGGAGATGTGTGCTCAAATGATGTTGCTCAATCTTCAATGGAGGATATGACTCAAAATGATTTGTGGATGAATTTTTCCATTATTATGGTATCTTGATAGTTCTTAGGCTCTCAAAATAGCATTATAACATTAGCTTGGAAGTGGATGATCATGATTGTGAGAGGGAAGGGCTTTATTTATAGGCCAAGGGGTAGTGAGATGGAGGGTTAGGATGCAAGGATGGAAGAATGGTGAGGCAGGGCTAGGATTCTTTGAAAGGGGAGCACATGGATTGTGTTTTTTTGTAGCCAACTAGGGAGTGACACTTGTCACAAGGAGCTTAAGTGTGAGAGGATGGGCAAGATGGTTGGTCAAAGGGAGTAATGAGGGAGGATGAGTGTGGAAAATGGATGTAGAAGGCATTTAAGGGTCATTAAGGCAAGTAAGTACATGGGGGAGACTATTGACTTTGGCTTGGGTTAGAAAATCTTAACCTAGGTTTAAGGTTGTGCACATGTTTAAGAGGGAGATTAGCTCTAGCTTAGGATGAGATTAGGAGACAAGTAGTTTAGGATTTAATGAGGTAGGTTAAGTCTTTGTTTGAATAGTTTAAGAGGAGGTTAAGTCTTTGTTTGAATATTAAACGAGGATGTTAAGTCTTTGTTTGAATATTAAAATGGGAGGTGGATGGAAGTTTGACTTTGGCTTGGGTTAGGAATTCTTAATCTAGGATTAAGGTTTTGCTCATCGTTAGAGTGAGGATTAGGCTTGGATTAGAGGGGGATTAGGGGGCAAGCGGCTTATCTTTGATGGGATGGGTTAGTTAGGTGGCTAAGTGAGGTTAGTATGGGTGGATGGGTTTGATTAAGGGTAAAGGTAGGGTTTAGGGATTTTTTAGGGGTTTGGATAATTTATTAAATGATTTATTTAATAAAATGGGGGATGTGAGATTAAATTAAATAGATTTGAGGATTTATTTAATTTAATAGAGGAATAGGGATTTAATTGATAAAATGATTTTGGGTTATCATTTGATTTTATCAATTGGACTATAGTTAATTAAATTAATTAATTAACTAGGGGATGACGATTAATTAATTAAAATAATAAATATTTAATTAGTGATGTCCTCAGAGATGACTAAATATGATTACCTATTTGTGTAATCAAATTTAGGTGTCTACATGTTCAACATTGCCCGAGTAAGCCATTGGACCCAAGTTACAACACTAAGCTGACTTGGTACTTGTTTTTAGAATTAGTTATGTTGTAGCTGACTTATGAAGGAATTATTTGGATGGATATAAGTATGAAGTATTTTGTTTATCCAAATATGATATGTAAGATTTGTAATTGAAGAACATTAGCGAATATGGAAGAGTAGATTGTTTGAAGGCTACAAGCATTCCAAGAAAAGGAAGAGACTCATCTATCATAGTCAGGTGATCAATTTACTTCAATGAATCTTCATCAACAATTAGAGTTGCATTTCAAAAACTAATCCACTAATTCATCCTAACAAGTGCATCAATCCCAAATCCTTTAACTAGGTGGACCTAATGGTCCTTTACAGAAACTCCTAATAGAGTACATACTTAACTGTATTGTATAAATCCTTTGACAAGGTGGAACTAACAATCCTTATCACTCTTAACTGACTAAGATCACCAGAAGTGATCGTTTGTAAGCCTTAACAAGCCAACTTTATTATTGTAGTAGTGAAGCATTGTGGGTGTCATCCCCACCCCAGTTTTACCTTCTGCTCGGAGGCTTTCTGGGTTACCAAATGTTGTGTTATGGTGTTGTTACTTTACTACTTTATGTTTCATGCATGCAAGTAGATTAGACAACTTAACAAAGTGGTTTAATTGAAGAAGTTTAAGTGGTTCCCGATTCAACCCCCGCCCCCCCCCCCAATCACCTAGTTTGCATTACATTTCCAACACTCCCCCTATCTCATTCCATGATGATTGTCTTTTATATTATTTCAAATAGACGCCTTGAAGAGGCATGTCTAATAGATAACATTATTTTTATTTATTCACACATTAAGAGTTTCATTATATTATAATTATTATATTAATTCTAATCTTTAATTAATAAGATATTATATTTGTTTATAATATAATAATATATTATATTGTATTATTAAATAATAAATTACATTATAATTAATTAATTAATTAATTCATTTATTCTTATTATATTTATTATTAAATAATATTGGAGGAAAATATGGGACATGATAGTGGCCTCCCCCTCTTTATTATAAGCATTGTTTGGGGGGGAAGGGAGACACTTTAATAGATTGTAGATCTCCACTTTTCCTGGCCACTAAGTCATTCAAATGTCTATGAAAGGGAAAGAGGGGAATTTGTAAATATGATTCCAGTTCTAATTCAAATTAGATTAGCTAGAACCCAAAGGATGGAGCATGCCAATGCTAAATTTGATTTAAAAAGATGAATATAGTACAAGGAACTATACTTTTTGGCCCTTGATAGGATAATGTGAATGTGAGATTGAACTAATTACTTAAATAAAGTAAATTTATATGCTATGTGAACACAATTAGCAAATGATTTCTCTAGAAAGCTCCCAAAAAGTAGGTTCCAAGTCTATAAGCTTCGACTAGTATCTTGCAAATAAACTCATTAAAGAAGGATTTTGTGGTTGGGGTTTGATGAGGGCTTGCCTTGGTCAAGCCCTAGGTTAAGGAATTAACTGCAATCGAGAAACATAAATTTTTGAAAGGCAAGATAAATGTTAGGATTCACCTTGCTCAAAATCTTTGTTAGTAAGGATTTTGTATGCAAATGTATTGTAATTCTTGAACTAGGAATGCAGGGTATCTTCACACTTTGCAATAGATCTACCATAATCCCATCATGGTGCCATGAATGTAAATGTGCATCAATAAAGAAGATGATAAATGCTTCAATGTAGATCTCCTCCCTTGATGACCAACAATAAGCTAGATCTTGAAAAGGAAATACTCACAAAGGATCCTTCAATGCTAGATAGAAATCTCCATGATCGAATGCTTGAAATTATTGAATACATGAGCTCCTTGAATGTATGAGGTATAAATCTTCACCTGAGAGCAAGAGATTGTGATCTTGAAATTAAATTATGAATTGAGATACAAAAATGAAGCCTCCAAGCCTCCTTATATATGAGTTTTTAGTTGGGAAAATAATACAAGCCGATTGGAGAGTGAAATAAATAAATAAAACCTCAAGGCTTTTTGGGCCCCAGGCCCCAAAATCATCGGGGACTAGGTTGACCTGAGTTGACCTAGTCCTGGTCTAGGTTGACCTGGGTTAACCTAGTTTAGTCTAGGTTGACCTGGTCCCAGAGGTCAAGTCAGGGGAGTCATAAGAAGCTCAAGTAGATACTAGGAGAAACATGATGGAAAGAGGAAGAAAAGAGAATAAAAAGAGACTGAGTACAGGCACATCCATGGTCCAAAGAGAGCATAATGAAGGGGGAGCTAAAAGATCTTAAAAAATCAAGTGCATCCATTTTAAGATGATATAGGGACAAGTTCCCCCTCTTTAATTAATTATATTATGACCTCCTTCTCCTGATCCTCAATCTTCTTTGGCATTCTCTTCTTTATCTATTTCTTGACATTAAATATAAAAACTTCATTCTCCACTTTAGATTCAATAGTTGGGACAATGGTTGACTCACCCAAGTCAACATTACAATTGCTATCTAACTCAGAGGATGGAATCAACTTGGATTTGAACTTGTCCTCCAAGGTGGGGATGAATCTCTTGGTCCCAGAGCCACGATTCTTAGGAAGATATTACCACTTACTGAGAGGGAGGTAGAGGTGGAGGAGCAGGAATAATCAATAGTGTAAAATTATTGAGTATATCCTCATCTTTATAGGTTTTCTTAATATCACTTAATCTGTCAATTGATTCCTTGGGCTCCACTCCATCTTGGGGACTTTAATGCTCTCCTCAAAGGGATGCATTTGTTGTTGAAGACCAAAGCTTGGGGGTTAAGGGTGCACCCCAATCCTAGAGCATAGAAGGGAAAGTGGAACTGACATGGAGCTTGTGAGAGGGTTTAATATGTGGTGTGTCAACATTAGTTCAAGACGAGGCTTGAGAATCTCTATTTGCATATATTGTTTTGATTTCCTTTAGAGATAATTATTGTACATTTTTTGTTCTATGCTTAGGTTTGGGATTAGTAGTATTAAGACCAAAGTCTAATGCTTGAGGTTGAGGTAGATCCTTGAGTTCATTATGGTCCATATAGGCTGAAGGAGTGGGGGATGAATTAGAATTAATGGCCTACTTAAGTGCATCCAAAGAAACATTGATCTCTTCAAAGATATGAAATCATTGAGAAAGGGGTAGGATTTTGTTCTTAATCAACTTTTCATGAGGGATTTTTAAGTTTTTTTCCCATGGGGCTCCTCAATAGGAAGGGTTGATGGGACTCAACTTGAGATAGGCATGTTGGGATATTTCTTCTTCAAAAGAGGGCACAAGTTTCTCAAATTTCTTGCTTTCATGCACATAATATACACATTTAAACCACCTAAGTAGGTAAAGGGGCACAAAAAAAAAATGACCACCCAAATCAAACCATATTTCTTTGGGTAGGTCAAGGCTTGGATAAACAAAAACGAAAAGCTTATCATCAATATTAAGGATCAAAGTATTAGACATATCAATATGCAAGACTTGATTGATGAGCTCCAAGACTTGTGAGATAAGATTACGTCAAAGGAAGGGTGAGAAATTGCCAATTGTTAAACACCTAGGACATGAAAGGGCCAACATTTCTTTTTGCATTGAATCACAAGACTAGGGAATGTCTTAGAAGTTACATGAGTAGATTTTCTAGAATTGCCTTTTAACCACTTCTTTTTGGTGGATAGGGTTAACCAAAAAAACTAGAAATAGTCCTTTTTGCAACAAAAAAGAAAAAAAAAGAAATAAGAAAACCTAATTTCTTCTCCAAAATATTATGCAACCATTAATTCAAAAAATTCCTAGAAGGCAACTTTGTAACATCTTGAGTGGCCAAACAAACAATAATATTTCTAAGCCTACCTTTCTTTGTTTCTATTGCCTTGGCCATTAAAGCATTAGGTTTGATGAAAATAAAACATAGTAAGGGAAATCCTTACTTCCAACTCTTTTTCTTGGTTTCTCCCTAACTTCTTCAATCACTCTCTAGGTGAATCTTGCACCCTTAGGGATGCCATTGTTGTTGTAGACCACTTGTTTGAAGGATTGAGGTTATGCATTTTTATTTTTTTTATGTACTTGATGTTGACAAAGGTTTGGCAGTCCCAACTATCGAAGTATGCAATGGGCTAGATAAACTACCCAATAGAGAAAATCTCATGGGTAATAAAATCAATAGAAATATTATTATTAGAATTAAATACACTGATTAGACAAGGTGTCAAGGGTGTACGAAGGAAAGCTAAGTTGGAGAGGCCTCGACCGCTTGTCATCCTTTCTCTAAGAAAATGACTTTCAATGCTCTACAATTATTTTTTCTAGAATCTTCTTAATAAATCATACACACATATTAAATGTTCATAAATATTATGTACTACATGTCAATGTCTCTCTTATCAAGAATGATGTCTCCTTATGCAGTCACATACTACCATAAAATAAAGAGTTAATGATTAAGATCTTATTAATTTCCCTTGCACATAGATTTCCATCTTACTTACTGCTTAAGCCTATATAATTAAAATCAAAATTTTACACCTAATCTTAACATCTAATAATTTTGCTAAGTTTATTTTACATGTTTTGAAGACATGCATATGCTACAAAGACATATTTTCAAATGTAAATAACAAAGCTATTTATATATACTATAGAAATATTTTGTATTGCTAGAGCAATTTACAAAGCTTGTCAATTGAAATTATAACTTGCATCCATTCCTATTCAATTTACTTGCGCAGTTTCATACCAAGTCAACTATGTTCAAAATAATCATTTATATCAAAAGTAGTGTTCAATTCTTCACACTTCATCTTCATTCCCCAATGGTATGTTGCATAAAACATATCTAACTATCAACGTAACCATTGCACCTTATAAATATAAGCACAAGTTTATAGCAAATTTTGATACCAATATTCTAAATCATATTTTGTGCTTTAGATCATGTATTAAAAGACCATTAAGAAATCTCCTCAAATTTTACAACTATAATTACATAAAATTTAAGAGTTTGAATTAAAATATTAATTTTCTTTTTATTTAAAAATAAAAATAAATACAAGACACTTGCCCTTCCAAATTCTTATAGTAGTTCCAATCACATATTATTATTTTTATTACACTGTAGGCGTTCCCAATATGAAGAGAATGAGCTAATTTTGAAGATCGATGGTCAAAAATACAACATAAGCCTAGATGACCATCGAAGCAATCTTGACCATTCAATTGAGAGTGCAGGAATTTAATGTAGGCATTGGGTGACTTGATAAGTTTTAGTTGGAGAGAAATTTGTCTCTTGCTAAATTTCCATTGCGTGTTTCAAAATAAAATCATAAAGAGATTTGTAGAATGATGCCCATTTTCCACGAATTAGACGTCAAGAGTCTGAGTCTATTTTTTGACATGGACAAGCTTTGCATTGTAGGGAGAGTACTTATTTCGTGCTCGAGTGCTCTTGCAGAATGATAGCTATAGCAATAGACATACTATTGTGGTAGGTACCTATAGCAAGAGTTAGTAGCAACATTTATAATACTTGGACGTGCTCTTATTAAAAAGTCCATCACAGTGATAGAAGGACACTTTAATATCTAACAACTCTAGAACATTCTCATTAGACTCCTTCAAGCCCGATGGTGCCAACCATAATTGCAATTATTGCCACACCAAATTACACTTACAACAGTATGGGCTGGTATTCTTGCATACCTGCAATGCATTTTAGAGTGTCTATAAATAAAACAAGCACCCTTACCTAAATTACAACTACCTATTGGAAACACACGTTACACAAAGTATTATAGCTACAAAAATTGTGCTTCACTATACAATATTCTCCATTCCAGCATCTAATTCTTCCCCTTTTCACTTTTTACTATTTCAATAACATCTCTTATTTTTGCTTATTCTATTATCCTTTTTGGTTGCTTGTATCGTGTTGGGAGCTTATATATTCTTTCCATACATCAAAGCCACTCCAATCATTAGTTTGATCTATCATTGCTCAAATCTTAGTGCAAGATAAAAATGAATTAACATGTGTGTTTCAATGGACAACCTTTTAGTTTATCCTCTATTGTAAAAGACCTTTCCATGTGGATCACAATCTACTTATTCCCTCCCTAAATGTTGATGTCTATCTCTTTGTTTTCCTATGTTAATACCAGTGTTCTAGAACTCTGCGAGTCTGAGGTAGAGGTAGCCTTTTTGAGGCAAATGGCCTTTGGACTTTGATTCAACCGAGTCCCAAGCCTAGGACTCTCCTTAAAAAAATTAAAAAAAAAAAAATAAAATAAATTTTTTAATTTTTTAAATTTAAAAAGATAAAGATTTTTGGAAGTTTTTTTTTTTTTTTTTCCAATGTATACTAATTCTGAAAATGATGTTGTGGTATGTCAGGAATTTATTAAGGATTGAATCTTAAATCTTAAATCTTAAATCTTCAACTTTATATTATGTTATTCAATTTTTTTCCTTAAGAAATTCGTTGTTATACTTATGTGATCTATGCAAAATTGTGTATGAGTGTTAAGTAGCTTCTATTTATCTCAATTATTGTGTATTTGATGTTAATTGACTAAATGATGCATGAATTTTTTTTTAAATCCTTAAAAATCTTTAAATTTCATGGATTTTTTGATTTTTTGAGTCATTACTGAGTCCTGGCCAAGTCCAAGTCCGAGTCAGATTTTGACTTTCTGAGTCAGAGGTGAGTCCGAGTCCTGTAACTATGGTTAATACTATAGTTTAGATGATGTATTTAAGCAATTATAATAGCAGGACACTTAAATAATATATGTTGATACTCATTTCCTCTCTTTCATTTGCTCCATAGTTGTCCTCTCCATAGTCTCTTTGTTTCTTATAAACTATGCAGATATGCAATTACTTGTGATCAGAAAATCTGTGTCAATATTTATATTGGGGTTCAATAGAGGAACATTGCCTCTTCCTTATGGAGGTCAATCACTAATGTTGGTTAAGAAAAAAATTGCCCCCATCGCAGCAGCGTGAAGAATTCATTTTGGTCACCACTTACACTGCCAAAGAGTAAGAAAGTAGGATTTTGGTTCCTTCGAGAGCCATATTGATTGTAATCCTCCTTGCCATGCCCCTTGATGCGCTTGTTACAATCTCAGTGACCTCCTTTAGGCTCTTAGAAATGGTTTTAGTTATCTCCATTGAACACGTGTGTGGGACCACTTATTGTAAACAATATTGAAGATAAGACATATACCGGCTAAAGGATAGTTAGTTTTAGCTATTGATGTAAGGGCTCGTTTGGTTGCTGGAATAGGAATAGAAAAGTTGGAATACTTTTTATATTTTTTGTTTGGTTCGTCACTTGGAATAGGGAATAGGAATACGTATTTCCATTTTTGCCTCTAAAATGAGCTTATACCCATTCCAAAAAATAGTTGTTATTGGAATAACCATTCTTGTTCCTAATATTACACGCCCATTCTCCATTCCTATGCCCGCAGCCAAATGGGCCCTAAGGCACTTGGTGGACGTTGAATATATGTTCAATAACATGAATTTTAAAAATCAATTGTTTCTGAACCTGGTCAATAACTCTCTCATTGCGAAGGGAATCCCTAACTCATACTGAAAATGAGACCAAACATAGAGGGGCAGGTGGAGAGTTGCTTCTGTCTTAGTCCTGTTGTAATTAATGCACAAGGAAATCCATGTAGCCATCGCAATCACTAAGCATATCATTCCAAAAATTTGTTTTCCCTATCCTGTGAAAGTGGATGAACAAATCGAATGCCATGGTCGTCCATGTTTAAGAAGAAATGTATGCCATTAATCGAAGATATCAAGTTGAATTTAAGAACTATAGTGGGCCACCATTGGACCACAACAACCACATTATATTCCAACAATACCAATAAGTCATGGTGTCCATTGTCAAATATCATTAAAAATGGCATGGGCCCTAACACTACACAAATCTCAAGGCCTTACACTTCAAAAAGTAACCATTGACATTGGGAACATAGATTGACAAGGGCTAACATTCATGGTATTATCAAGTGTTCGTGAACTTACAAACCTCCGAATTCAACCATCATTCACATTTGAAAGATATGTACGTATGCAACAAAACCCATTTGTTGCGCGAAGAAAAGAAGAGGAGGCTCACTTACTATCATTATTAAATACTCCTTCTCCAACAAATACAAATTCAAAATAACCACTATAGGTAAGATTCAAATTTATTTTCATTAATTAGAATACAAGTGCATAGTTGTAAATTCACATCTAATGAATGCAAGAGATATACTAATTAAATAAATGAACATAGGGTTCAAGAATTTGGCACACCTAGTACAAGAATGGCTCCCCAAAGATGATTGCTGATTACGAAGTTTTCTGTGACAAATGAGGTGAGCAATAACACATAAGTGCACAACGCCATACTAATTTTCTATGGCATTACATATAACAATGAGGGAATTGTTTTTATAAATAGAAAACATGTATCACTTCCCAAATTCCATCTTAACCAATTATTTGACAATGATGAAAATAATTTGTGTGACAATTGTACAATTCCATTTTTTGGCCACATATATGCATGCAATTTTCAATTATCTAAATAAGTTTTTAATT
This sequence comes from Cupressus sempervirens, assembly GCA_028749045.1. Lineage (NCBI taxonomy): Eukaryota > Viridiplantae > Streptophyta > Pinopsida > Cupressales > Cupressaceae > Cupressus > Cupressus sempervirens. Next base: position 660,739,538 of record CM053791.1, read on the forward strand.
ACAAACAAATTTAAGCATTTTCAAACAAGTGCAAAATTTGTAAAACAAACAATAGTACCTACACAAAAATTATATAGAAAAACAACGTACCTATTGCACACTAAGATGCCATTGCTAGTTAAAAAAATTAGAAAAGACAAGACACTTGCCCTTCCAAGTACTTATTACGTACGAGTCTTTCTAGCTTTCACCCTATCCATGGAAGGAGTGTGCTCTGTCTATTAACAACGACAAATAACAGAGAAACTGTCATAAAAAGGAAGTGTGCGAAGAGGGGCAAGTGTTGAAGTGACGTGCTCTTTTTTGACATAATGAAATATGCCACCAAATTCAGAATATACTTTGCCCCACGATCTTTGAAAGAAAAAGACGAGATTTAGATTTCTCTTTCACTAACTTTCCTGTTCTCTGGAAACCGTCGGGTTTCTATGAGTAATCAAACCCTGGGCTCTGCATATTTTCATTAATTTGAATACATATTAAGCACAAGTTTAACTGGGAGGGCCTGGCTAACAGTTTCATTTTAGGTATGTATTCACTTTCTGTGTTTCTCTTCTTTGAATTTTCGAAATTTCTAATGGAAGCACATGCTTTATTTCTGAATAACGAGTCTTTCCCTATGCTATACATTACAATCATAGTATTTAATTTAAATGCCGATTCACACTATAACGAGCGCTGCATCCATTTTTCCTCAATCGTGCTTCGAACATGGAACCTCGTCATTCTAAAGGCGGTGTGTTATATACCTATAGACCGTCCCCCGCAATTAGGGTTTCTTATGTTGGCTTTGTAATTGATCATTATTATTCGCCCCCTACGTGCCCATGGTTATAGTTTTATGTTATTTTGGTTATGTTTATTGAAAAATGTGTACGATGGAGTTTTTTTAATGTTTTAGGTACAAGTTTGGAGGAAAATGAGCTAGCTGGGGTAAGCTGTACAATTTTTTGTTTTAATGTTCGAGAAAATTTAGTTCTCTCTGATTATCGTATGATTTTTTTCTATAGTTTTGAGGAAAATGGGTTCTCTGTGGTATATTATAAGTTTTTTGGCATGATTTTGGAGGAAACGATGTTCTCTCGTATTTTTTAGCTTTCTTTTGGTATAATTTTGGAGGAAATGTGTTCTCTGTTTTTTGGTATGGTTTTGGAGAATACTAGGTTCTTTGGCGTTGGTATAATATCGGAGAAAGATAGCTTCCGTTGGGTTTGTTTTATGTTTTTTGGTATGATTTTGGCGATAAATTTTCATTTGGGAGAAAAATGGTTCTGCAGGGTTTGAACCCATGACCTGGATCTTGTGATTGCGCCATGTAATTATTAGACAATGTTTTTAAGAGGTGAATGCTCTTGGTTTTAGAAATATGTTTTAATCTACAGTTGCTTATAAAATTTCATATTTAATTAAAAAAAGCTTCAAGGTTTGCATGGTCTATTCTGTTCATATAAAAACTTCTTGAGAAACAATATGTGCTACAGAAAAACGAATGATATTTCTATCCATCATCAGGTTCATTTTTGATGAAGATATAGTAGATCAAGAGCCTATTATATTGACAACTTAAGTTCATTACACGATGAGTTGGATAAACTGTATTATTTAACCTTTACATATAGGTTTTGTGTAATTGTCTTTTGTCCTGATTTTTAGGTTTCAGATATGCACTATTTCTTTTATGACAATTTGAATTTTCCTTTCAACAATTATTATACATGTAATTATTGTTTTGTCGATTTGGAGTTACCTGTTTTTCCTTTGTTTTCGCTAACCCTCTGTTTTTGGTCTTAGTTTAAACTTTCATTTGTATTTTTGATTCTTGTGTTGTTAGTTAATTTTGTTTTGTTACATTTTTTTCCTTCCTCATGTTTGTTATCGAATATACTGCTTACTGCGTCCATCAAAAATTCAATTAACATTATGTCTTTGTTCTTCTTCTTAAACATTTCCACAAACAAAACACAAACAAGACACAGGAACACAATGCCTTACCCATGGCACTTGGAAGAATTCATGGTTGTTTCTCTTTGAGCGCTGGGGGAATAAAACCCCAAATTCTCGCATCCATCAATTCATTGATTTTCCATTCTGGCCATTTCTCATCTTCCTTTTACTTGTTAGGGTCTTGGGCTCAAGCTTGCAAGCTTTGAACCACGTCCTCTTCATCCTCACGGCTCCAATGCACCTTGTTCTCCATAGCCTTAACATCCTCATCCAGTATATGCATCATTATCAACATTTTGAGCATGTACCAACCCACGCACGCTTGTTTGAACTGCGCATTGGCCTTCTGTAAAGTGCCACACAAAGGGAACGGAATTTGTTCCTGCAATGTTTTTAATCCCCAACTTCTGCTCACTGACCCACAATCCCACTTTTGGAGTGCAGAAATGCAAAATTTCCTCCATTCCAATCTTAGGCATGGCTGGAACCAGTTTTATCATTACAAATCGAACCCTTGTTTTTGTTCTTCAAGTTGGTGACCCCAAACCATAATCATGGAATAGACATCCGTGTTTGTGCGATGTCTGTTTTTAACCTCAAAAAACATTTCACCTACCACCCATTTCACAACTCCTGGAAGGAAATCATGCCTGAAAGACTGTCAGCCTCTGTTTTTTGGCTTGTGCATAAAATGGATGTTGCTTTCACTTCCGTTAAAGAGAAGGAAGTTTCCATTTCTTTGTTCTTTTTACAAAACCAGTGCCACCCACTGCTGTCTTGAGGAAAGAAACTTGATGAGCAAAAAGGAAAGGGCTACATAAGTCTCGTTATGAGATGGTATAAAACCTGTCAGCACATTAAATTGCTGCCTTGCTAAAATGTACAACATTTATGTTTGTGTTTAAAACAAATGAAATCCATTGATTGTTACTTGTGATGGGCGGCCAATTTCAAGCACTTCTGATAATCAATTTAAAGTTTGTAAAGCTAAAAACATTACCCAGTTAACAACTAGTTACTTGTGGAAAGTTCAACCTCCTCAAGGAAATCAACCTCTGTGAAATCTTCAATCACAACTTCATTAATGCTCAAATTCAGAGGCCAGCTAGACATTTGGTCTGCTTCTTGATTGCGTTGCCTTTGAATTTGTGTCACTTTAAGATCCTCCAATGTAGCAAGCTCTTGTCTGATGTTAGGAATGTACTTTTCGAGATGCCAAGCTTCTAATGAGCCTTTTATCACTGCATTGATAATGATGAGGGAATGAGCTGTTGAGTGTGTAGCATCAGTCGGATATTTAATGTCTGATTAGTGCTCAGGATGTTGAATCTATACATATATATGTACACATGTTTGCATATCAGTACAAACTGATTATTCAGATGGTTCAATCTGATCTTGATAGTGATCAATCGAAGCTATGATACCAAGTGATCAGATTGTGTAAAAACCACATATGGTCTGCACATACTGTAATCATGACTGAGGATCATGTATGACTTTACAGTCTCACATGATCTGCAAATATTATTGTGAATATATTACAGTCATCGCCAATGGAAATCTGGCTCCTTCAATATGCCATCAGCGATCGTGATTATAGTTAATGGTTTGTAAAGGGTGCCTCATGAAAAGGCATGACCCTATGGGTCCAAGGGACACGTAGAGTCATGTCTCTACATGAGACTGTCCATTCAATCCTATATATATATATATATATATATATATATATAGAATTATGTGGATAGCTAGAAACATATCAATATACTCATATTATTACCAGCGATCTGCATATACATACACCTGCAATAAACAAGAACGATATCATTATCATTCATTGTATAGTTTGAACACAAGAATAATATATCAGAGTAATCCAGAAGCATCACATACCTCAGCTAGTGTACTATTGCAGGATAGAAGATTTTGTAAGCATCTACATTCACAGTAATCAGACAATTGAATCAAAGGTTAAAACTCTACCACAGATTTTATTCCTTAACATGGTATCAGAGCAATGTTGGTAGAACAAGCGTTACACTGACTGACTGATTCAATATCACTGAAATTTTTCTTTATTCATATATCAACCATGGTAAACAATATAAGGGTTGAGGATAGACTGGAAGGCGCCTCTAACTTTGTTTCATGGAAAATTTGAAGCACAACAATACTTCAAGAACTTGAATAGGAGTCATTTGTAGAGGACAACAAGGAATTACCTAAGATGAATCAGAAATACTAACATGGAAAAGGCAGAATAATAAAGCTACAAAATTAATCATTGATGGAGTTAAAGATCATATTCTTCCATCAATAGCAAAACTAACAACTGCCTATGAAGTGTTCAAAACTATTCAAGATACATTTGAGATAAACAATGCAAGAAGATTAAAACAACAACTCCTAAAGATCAAGATGGACAAAGGAGACACAATCACATCCTATTTCTCCAAAATCTCTGAATTAAGAGATCAACTCTCAACCTTTGGAAACAATGTTGAAGATATTGAATTATCCTTAATAACTCTTAGAGGACTACCAATATCATGGGAATCCTTTATTCAATACATTAGTCGTCCCTCTATACCCAAATTTGATCAACTTAAAAATGAATTTACTTGAGAAGAGGCTCGACTAATCTCAAGAGGTATTATCTCTTAACAAAGAGGAATGGATTCAAGCATTACATGCAAAATCTAGCAATAAGAAGGGAAATTTCAAAAGGAAGAGAGGAAAAAAAAACTAAAAGAAAAGAGATTGGTCAAAAGTCCAATGTTATAAATGTGATAAATTTGGACATACATATGTATTGTCCAGAAAGGAAGAAAAATCATGCCAACATAACTGAGGTCAAGGATGAAAAATATTCACTATTCTACCTTGCTCTATCTAGTGAATTAAGCACCAATAAATACACCTAGATAATCAACAGTGGAGCTTGTAGACATATAATTAGATTTAGAGATAAATTTGAGACTCTTGAAGAATATTCAACTGAGGAAGTGACAATAGGCGACAACTCCACTTATCTTGTGAAAGGAATTGGGGCTTGTTTAGTACAACTAAGTATCGGAGTTAACTAACACCTAAAAAATGTCCTATTTGTTTGTGGAATCAAAAGAAAACGTATCTCTATATTTGGTCTAGTAGATGAAGGATATCAAGTTGCTTTTCAAGAAAATAAAGTTCTATGGTGGTCGAAAAATTCAAACATTAAAAATGCTATTCTATTGGTGTTAGAGAAGGGATCCTATACAAACTTTGTAACTTCACAAATCTAGCCCTAAATCATGAAATTGGGAAGACAAATGAGATTTGGCATAGAAGACTAGGGCATCTAAATTTTAGAGTGTTACCCTCTATAGAGAAAATTGTAAAAGGCTTACTTAACCTTAAACCTGAGCACGAGGGAATATGTAAAGGGTGTTCATTAGGAAAGAACCCCAAAACCTCTTTTCATCCCAGTGAACATAAATCTAAGAACATCCTTGAACTCATTCATATTGATCTATGTGGGCCCATGTCAGTACCTTCTTTAGGAGGATATTCATACTACATCATCCTTGTGGATTATTATTCTAGGAAATCCTGGACATATTTTCTCAAATTGAAAGAATCAAATCAGGTTCTATCAAAATTTAAAGAATTCAAAGCTTTAGTTGAAAACCAAACTGGGAAGATCAAAATTTTAAGATCTAATAATGGAGGAGAATATATCTCTGAGAACTTTAAAGAATTCTGTATATTTGTTGGGATTAAGAGGGAGTATACTATACCATATAATCCTCAACAGAATGGAGTAGCAGAAAGAAAAAATGGAACTATCATTGAAGCAACTAAAGCAATGATGCACGATTAAAATCTGCATACATCATTATGGGCTGAAGCATCTAATACCGCTCTGTATATATTCAAAACAAATGTCCTCATGCAATTCTAGAAAACATAACCTCTGCAGAGGTCTTCTCAGGAAACGAACCCGAATCTTTGGTTGTCTCGTATGTATCCATATTCCTAAGGAGAAAAGAACTAAACTAGAGCCCACAGGAAAGAAAGGCATATTCGTTGGCTATAGTGATTATTCCAAAGCCTACCGAGTATATGTGCCACGATCAAGGAAAATTGAAATCAATAGAGATGTCAAGTTTGATGAAGATACTACATTCAAAACTTCTAAAGATATAGAGGAACCTAATGATGATTCTATTCCTGAAAAAGATGAAAGTTCTATGAAGGAGAGGGAGAGTGGCATAGAAGATAATGGATCCACTACACCTAATCCTAAAGATAACTCAAATCCACTCAATAAGAAAAGTCCCTTATGGGCAAGAAAAATGTTTAAAGAAAATATTACGATAATAGATAATTGTCTATTATTAGTTAATGGTAATCTGTTGTAAATATCTAGTTAGCTTTAGTTAGCTGTACCTTTTTAGCTTTCTCAGCTAGAATAAAATGTTTCTATTCTTTACGATCGTTTCGTAAGGAAACATCATTTTATTCTTTTGTATATAATGACCTTTTGGTCTCTGTTAATAACAAGCAAGTATTTTACCAATTACTTTGTAATATGGTCTTTGAGCATGGTTAAATTTTTCGAAAGAAATAAATTTTTCCTCACAAACTTGCTTGACAATTCCCTTTTTTTTGGGTTGCGGTTTTTTGAAAGAACATAGACGGTAAATCACGAGCTAGGGTTTGAGGATCTAAAGATAGTGATTTTCACTATGCGATCTTTTTGCAAATCACATTTTCTATAGGCGTTTTGGACCACACATTTGGAAAGGGCGATTTATCCTTTGCTAGTGTTCAAAAACCGCGACATTTACCAACACAAAGGGTCGTGTTTTTATGGCGTTTTTCTACAGACGGCTGTTGCGACCTTAGATTTGTATTTTTTGTCATTTGTGGAGATAAATCTCCACATCTTCAACACTATTTAATGTTGTCTCAGCCTCTAGTCAAGCCCTGAAACAAAATAAGCAAGTTCTGTGCCAATCTGCTATTTTTCTACTCATTTGACCTCCATGGCTAGTGACCTGTTTTTTGCTCGAAACCCTAGTTCTTTTAGTTCAAATTTTTTTCTGATCATAGATTCTTGGTGGGTTTTTCGAGAGCTCAATTGGGTGGTTGTCCGTTTTTTTTGGGTGCCTTGATTTTCGAGCCAACGGGTCCAAAAAACGACAACATATTCTTTTTGGGTTTTTCAAGCTCTCTTTTGGGTCACTCCAAATTTTTTGGGTCTTCCGTTTTTTGCCTCAAAGAACGTGCCTTCACAGATTTTCACGTTTTTCATTGAAAAATGTGCCATGGCATAGTTGACAAACATTCTACTTGAGCACAACTCCAAATTCAATGGTCGAAATTATGGCACTTGGAAGCAGGGGATCATCGGAATTTTTGAATATCGGAACACCAATCAACTTTTTTTGGGTGTTACGAAGCATCCGACTACACTTGGTCTTGATCAAGATACATTGGATTTGAATAATCTAGAGGCGGTGATGCTTCTCAAATTATTTGTGGCTGATGATCAACTTTCTTAGATTCCATTCAACAAGACAGTTGTTGAGATCTAGACACATCTCAAAGGTTTTGATGAGACTTCTGACAAAAGCAGAGCTTTCTTTTTGAAAAAACACTCTGTTTTCTATTGTCATGGATGAGTGAACCTCACTCCGGGCACACTTGAATAGGATTTCGCTTCAGGCTCACTTGGATAGGATTTAGGAAATCCATGATCAGTTGCTTGCCATCGATCGCAAGATGGAGGAAGAGGATATTGTGGTTATCACTCTTCAGTCCTAAAGTCCTATGAGCATTTTATCGAGTCTCTCAACATCACGTCTTCTAGTGTTGATTTGAAGTTCATTGATCTTTGCACACTTCTGCTTCAACAAGATCGGTGGAAACAACAGTTCGGTAGCAACTCCGGCTCTAGCTCCATTGAGCAAGCCTTTGCTGTTAAATCCTTTTAGAAGGATAAAGGCAAGTTTCAACAGACATCCTAGCAGAAGTTTTCTGCTCCAACATCTCATGGTTCTCGAAAGAAGAACATTCAATGCAACTATTGCCACAAGTTTGGACACAAGGATAAAGGCAAGTTTCAACAGCCATCCTAGCAGAAGCCTTCTGCTCCAACATCTCATGGTTCTCAAAAGAAGAACATTCAATGCAACTATTGCCACAAGTTTGGACACATGAAGGTTGAATGTCATAAACACTTAGCTGCACAATCTAAGCAATCAGGTTCGTAGCCCAAAGCGAACAGTGCAGAGCACACTGAGTAGGTGGATTCTGCCTTTTACGCCTTAATGGCCAAAAAACCTACAGATCATTTCAAGTTGTCTGCCTGGTACAGTGATTCAGGTGCCTCTCGTCATTTCACTCACCGTAGAGACTGGTTTACTGACTACCAGCCTTATTCAAACTTTGTTATTTTTGGTGGCGGAGAAGAGTACACGGTTGTTGGCAAAGGCAACATTCAAATTCAGTTTGCTTGGAGGAATCTCATTTTACTCGATGTGTACTACGTTCCAAGGATGAAACTAAATCTACTCTCAATCAGTTAGTTGCTACGATATTCTCCACACTTGGATGTCACTTTCAGTTCACATTAGTGCACCATCACTGATCGGGCGACTCAGTCTACTATTGCAGTGGTTCTTGAGGATCATGGTCTTTTTAGACATTGATTTTGGTGATCCTCGGGATTAGGTATGGCTGTTCGGTATTCTTTTGTTAGCACACTTTGGCATCAACGATATGGGCACTTAAATGTGCATTATCGAGATGAGCTTGTTCTTGGATTGCCAAAGATTCAAATTCAACAACTTGGAGTTTTGTGATGCATGCCAGGTTGGGAAGCAACATTGCACACCTTTCACCAGTGGCGATTCATGGCGAGCTTCTTAGGTACTTCAGCTTGTTCATGCTGATATCTGCAGCCACATGTCAACTCCTTTTGTTCTTGGGTCCAGGTATTTTCTGTTGTTTGTTGACGATTTCAGTAGAAAAGTGTGGGTGTATTTCCTTAAAAAGAAATTAGATGCATTTCCTGTATTTCAGAAGTTTAAACCTTTAGTTGAAAAAGAGTCTGGGAAATTAATTTATTACTCTTAGATTAGACAATGGAGGGGAATTTTGTTCTAATGCTTTCTCTAGCTTCTTGGATACTCATGGCTCAATCCATGCTCGAACACAGACTTGTTCTGAAGAAGTTTTTGGGCAGAAGAAATTAACACTACAGTTTATTTGTTGAATTGGTCACCCATAGTGGTGTTCAAAGGTAAAACTCCAGAAGAGGCCTGGTTAGGTCGCAAGCCCAGAATCAGTCACCTGAAGATTTTTGGCTCCCTTGCTTTTGTTTAGAGCCCTAATGCGTCATGCACCAAGTTGGATGCCAAGAGTTAGAAACTCATGCTTGCTGAATACAATAGTCTTCACAAAGCCTATTGCCTGATCGATGTTCAGACATCTCGTCTCATCTACAATCGTGATGTAGTCTTCGATGAGCAACGAGGACCATTCTTGCCTGTTTCTCTTGTTCCTGATTCAACAGACTAGCCTATAAAGGCTCATGATTTGGGAGTTCGGCCTCCATTAGGTCCACATGATGGGAGGGCTCCTGTAGCTCCTGCAAGTCCAGTTATACTAGTGATCCCTGTACAAACACCTCCAACTTCTCTTGCAGGATCACCTCAATTTGTAGATGTTTCACTTGAGTTTGATCCGAACTCTTCTGATGAGGAACTTGATCACCAAGCATCTCTTGATACTAATGATGGTCATTCTCCTCTTCGGCCTAACTGGTGGCCTAAGACACTTGCTGATCTTTGTGATGATGAGCTCAGTGATTGGAGAATTGCTCCGAAAAGGAGCAAACTTACAAAGTCTGTTAACTTTGCTTTCATGTCTAACATTCACAGTGTGTTTGAACCTCAAACATATTCCGAGGCTAAAGGAATTCCAAAGTGGGAATAGGCCATGACATTTGAACACTAGAGCTTGTTGAAGAACAACACTTGGGTCCTTTTTGATCTTCCACTAGGGAAGAAATCCATTGGCTGCAAATGGGTTTACAAAATCAAATACAAATCAAATGGTACTTTGGATAAGTACAAAGCTCGTTTAGTTGCGAAGGGCTTTTTTCAACATCAGGGCATTGATTATGAGGAGACCTTTGCTCCTACTGCAAAGATGAGCACCATTAGACTAGTCCTAGCCATGACAACACAGTTTGGTTGGAAGGTTCATCAAATGGATGTTAAGAGTGCTTTCTTGAATGGTGATCTCCATGAAGAGGTCTACTTGATGTAGCCTCCTAGTTTCAAGGTTGCTGGTAAAGACCATCAAGTTTACAGATTGGTAAAAGCTCTCTATGGCTTGAAGCAGGCCCCTCGGGCATGGTACATAAAAATTGATAAGTACCTCAGTGATCAAGGCTTCAAGAGGAGTTCTTTAGACTCAAATCTGTACATCAAGACTACTAATAGTGACATCATCCTTCTGGTTATGTGGATGATTTGATCATCATTGGGAGTTTGGCATCTTTGATTCAGGGAATCAAAAAGAATTTATGCCAGTCTTTTGATATGACTGACCTTGGGCTCATGCATTATTGCCTAGGTGTTGAGGTTTGGCAAGAGTCTTCTAGTGTATTCATCTCTCAGTCCAAATATGCTAGGGTCCTGTTAGACAAATCCCATATTCAGGATTGCAAGCCTGCATCTACACCTATGGAGAAAGGTCTCAAGTAATCCTCAAAGTCTGATTCTCCTTCCGTTAATCACACTACATACAGGCAACTAGTAGGCAACCTCATCTACCTCTCTGCTACTAGGCCTGATATCAGCTTTGCAGTCAGCTATATCTCACGCCTTATGACAACTCCTCAGGTTGATCATTGGATGGAAGCAAAGCGTGTGCTTCGTTATGTGAAAGACACTTTTGATTACGAACTTCTGTACTCTCGAAGTTCTAATCCTACACTCAGTGGGATCACAAATTCAGATTGGGTAGGCTCTGTTGATGATAAAAAGTCAACTTTTGGATATGTGTTTAGTTTGGGATCTAGTGTAGTCACATGGACCAATAAGAAGCAGTAGCAGTTTCTCTCTCCTTTATAGAGGCCGAATACAAAGGGATTGTTAAGGCAGGATTTGAAGCTATTTGGCTTCATTAATGCTTGGGGATATGTAGATGTCACTAGCAGGATTGACTACTCTGTTTGTTGATAACGAAGGCGTTATCAAGTTAGCACGAAATCTAGTCTTCCATGAACGAACCAAGCATGTGGATGTTCACTGTCACTACATACGATAGCTGGTTGAAGATGGGACAATAGATTTGCATTATGTTCCTACCACAGATCAAATTGTAGACATTCTCACAAAGGCTCTTGGTCCTAATAAGTTTGTCAAATTTAGAGGACAACTTGGTGCTCTAGATAGATTAACCATTAAGGGAGGGTATTGCGATAATAGATAATTGACTATTATTAGTTAATGGTAATCTATTGTAAATATCTAGTTAGCTTTAGTTAGTTGTAGCTTTTTTAACTTTCTCAGTTAGAATAGAATGTTTCTATTCTTTACGATTGTTTCCTAAGGAAACATCGTTTTATTCTTTTGTATATAATGATCTTTCGGTCTCTGTTATTAACAAGCAAGTATTTTACCAATTACTTCGTTATAGAAAATAATGTGGCACCTCATGAAATGCTTTTAGAGAAACCAAGAGGACAAGAAATCATTCATGTTATGTTACTCACCTAAATGAATCCACTAAGTCAAAACCTTCCGATGTTGAAGAAGCTCATAAATCTCAATCTTGGAAAGATGCCATAATTGAGGAATATTAATCTATATTAAAGAAGAATGTTTGGGATATTGTGCCAAGACCCAAAGACAAATTTGTTGTCTCCTCTAGATGGTTATACAAAATCAAACATGCACCTGATGGCAATATTGAAAAACACAAAGCCAGATTTGTGGGCAAAGGATTCTCTTAAAAGGAAGGGATCGATTATGAGGAAACTTTTGCTCCTGTTGCCCATTACACATCTGTCAGAACCATACTTGCAATAATTGCATCCAAAGGTTGGAAGGTACATCAGATGGATGTAAAGACAACATTCTTGAATGGAGTCATCAATGAAGAAGTATACTTGGAACAACTAGAAGGGTTTGTTATCCACAAGAAAGAGTCACATGTATGCAAACTAAAGAAAGCTCTTTACGGTCTTAAACAAGCTCCCAAGGCATAGTATGAGAGAATAGATAGTGACCTTACCAAATTAGGGTACTCAAGAAATGGAGCAAATCCTAACATATACTTAAAGAAATCAGAGGGAGATATGTTAATACTAGTTCCCTATGTTGATGATCTCCTGATTACAAGAAAAGACCATCTTATTATTAAATGTAAGCAAGACCTCATATTTGAATTTGAAGTGAAAGATCTAGGTCTTCTACAACACTTCTTGGGATTAGAAGTAAGACAAAAGGGAGAATATAGTTTCCTAAATCAAGGGAAGTATACCACCGACATATTGAATAGATTTGGCATGATGGACTGCAAACCACTATCCATACCTATGGAGACAAATCTCCATAAACTCAAAACTGAGGCACATGAGTCTGAGGCCATTGATCCTACATATTATAGACAGATAATTGGATCATTAAAGTACTTAGTGAACACTCGTCCTTATATTTGTTATGCCACAAATGCACTAAGTTAGTTTATGTGCGAACCTAAGAAGATCCACCTCATGACAACAAAACACATTTGAGGTACTTGCAAGGCACTATTGGACTTGGGCTGGAATATGAAAAAGTTGAGTTACAACTTCATGGATATTTAGATTCTGATTGTTTTGGATGTTCGATTGATCGGAAGAGCACTACAAAATGTTGTTTTAGTCTTGGTTCTGCAATGATATCCTGGTTTAGCAAGAAGCAATCTTCTATTGCTCTAAGTTCCACTGAAGCAGAGTACATAGCCGCATCTATGGCAGCTCGAGAAGTAGTGTGGTTAAGGAAGTTACTAGTTGGGCTATTTGGAAAGCCTCTAAAACCTACAATCATCCATTGTGATAATCAAAGTTGCATCAAACTCTCAATGAATCCAATCTTCCACAACAGATCCAAACATATAGAGATACCTATTCACTACATCAGAGATATGGTAGATAGAGGTGTAATCAAGTTGGAATATATCAGCACTGAAGAACAGTCTGTCGACATATTTACCAAACCTTTTGCAAAGGTGAAAGTGATTACTTCAGAGGAAAACTCTAATGTCCCCATTTTTGTCAGCATCGGAGTTTGAGAGATTAGCCTATTATTGTGATCCTCATAGGCTAATTATTGTGGATAGAGGGTCTTCTAAGATAGTGGCTTGACTTGGGAGGGTCTTATCTTCTCCACAATTCAGTAAGCTATAGGTTGGTCTTCGTTTGCCTCAAATTGAACTACATTTGGGCTTAGTTTTGTGTACTTACTATTTGTGGTAAGTTGGTGTTGATCGAGATGGACCCTTTCTATTTTTGGAAAGTGCATTTGGTCACATGGAGAAATAATAGTTATGACTCCTATTTCAAACGACATATTTAAATGATGAGTATTTTGGGAGTTATTATATTTTTAGTGGCCAAACTATTATTAAATAATTAAATGGCTTATTATAAAGTTATTATTTAACTTTATAATTTTGCTTAAGTTGAAGTTTGAGTTATCAGTGGAAAGTGCTATTTATTAATTAGTTAAGCCAAGTCAAGTGAGATAATCTAATGGAAGCTTCTAATTAATGTTGTGTGGTGAAGCTCCCTGAGTGAAGTTACATTTTTGGCAACAAAAGGGAATCTGGAGGTTATAAATACAAGCCCATTTGTTGAGGAAAACACACTTGAATATTTATTTGCTTTTGTTGCCTTTGTGGCTTTTATGAGTTTTGATTTTTGTGCCCTTGCTGAAGTGAAGGGTTTGTAGCTGATTGTGCATTCCACTGTTGAGGTATAGTGGTTTGATCGGAGGGTCTGGGTTTAGAGCTTCCTCTTTCTGTAGCAACTGTGGCTGAGGAGCAATTGTCTATTGAAGGGATTTAGCGTCTTCTCTTATTGTATTAACTGTGGCTAAGAGGGCAAACCCTTCTTGGAGAGATTTTTTTGGAGTGGCATTTGTAGCGTGGTTGATGTGGGGAATATTTAGAACTGTTGGTGTCTTGTTAACTAGTTTGGCAGGTTAAACAGTTAGATTGCAACAGGTTTGGGCATCCAGTCCTGTGGATGTGGCTGTTTGGGATTACTTGCTGAAGCACATTTGCTACTATATTTCAAGTATATATAATCAGGGCTGCTGCAACTATGCTATGGGTGATTTATTGTCAAGTTCTTTCTTGTAATTAATAAAACCTTTGCAACATTATTGTAATCAAATAGGAACTTAGTATTATTAATTTGAGAATACTTGCGACTTTGAATTTTAAATGGAAAATACACAAGGCAGAATTCATATGTGTTTGGTATTTATCAAATGCATATTTCTTGAAGTCTTATTTTTCTGACAATTGTGAGTAGTACACTACACTTCCTAGTATTGTGTTTAGAATTTAAAAACATCATGCATACAATGATATTAGAATGCTTGCCGAGTGCTTGACGAAATGTCAAGCCTTTGATTTGTGAAAGAAATTAATGTTTGATTAAGCTATAACCTAGAATTGGGTTATTACAAAAACTTGGTATGGTAACATTGTGATTGTTATTGTAAACTCCCGAGACTAACAATCTCAGTTCTTTTGTGAAATATGTGCGTGTGTGTGCTCTTAAATTCAAGAGTTACTATTGTGCACATGTGTTTATTTGTGGAAAGATGACAATGTTTCATTTTATGAGATATTAGGTCTCTATTGTAAGGTGACAACCTCAACGATAGATTGACTTGTTATCATAGACTTCATTCAATTGTTGTCTCAGAATTTGCCGGATTGTGTGATAACAAAGATATCATGATTGACTTCATTTGTTGTCCCAGGACGAGCTGGAGATCATGATATCACTTGTGTTGATTTTTTGATTCATTGTCATGTTATTGATTCTGGGCTATGCTAGAAACTATGACAATAAATAAATCATGATAGACTACATTAGTCCTGGAATGAGCTAGAGATAATGATTCTATTAAGGTTGTTGTCTGATAGACTATATTTAGCATTGTCCTAGAATGTGTTGGAGATCAGATGACTAACATCCTTCTAGGATGTCTGTGTTGATGAGCTTCTCAATGATAAGATTGATAAGAGTTTAAGGTCACCATCTTGTGAGATAATCATATCCTCCTTCACTAAGAGGGAGTGTTGAGTGTGTAGCATTAGTTGGATATTTAATGTCTGATTAGTGCTCAGGATGTTGAATCTATACACATACATATATACATACATACATATATATACGCACACACATGTTTGCATATTAGTATAAACTGATTATTTAGATGGTTCAATCTGATCTTGGTAGTGATCAAACGAAGTTATGATGCCAAGCGATCAAATTGTGTAAACACCACATATGATTTGCACATACTGTAATCATGAATGAGGATCGTGTATGACTTTACAGTCACACACGATCTGTAAATATTATCGTGAATATATTATAGTCATCGCCAATGAAGATCGGGCTCCTTTAGTATGCCATCAGTGATCATGATTTTACTTAATGGTTTGTTAGTTAAGGTTTGTAAAGAACGTTGTTGGTAAAAAAATATATGACTTGAAGCAACATATCAAATACCATAAGAGGAAACCAGAGACCGTATTGACACTTCTTAACACAGAATTCAAAATATATACAACTTAGCAGGCAGTGTACGAAACAAGAAGAGCAACAAGGCAAGTAAAACATAGGGTATAGTACAAACATGATTAAAAAGCCGTAGGCGTATGAGTGGACATTGCTATGGACAGAGCCAGAGCACCGTACGGATTGGGCAAAGGGAAGGGTCGCAGAGAAGCAACCATATGAAAAACACCATATGCGGCCTTAGAAGGAGATAGATGAAAATGGCATCAAGTTTTTGAAGTGAACATTTCAGCTGCCAATCGGCTGTATAAGGCATGCACAAAGGAGAGTGTAACAAAAGAGAAAGTAGTAAAATACTGTCATATGACATTTGTAGGGGAATTGCACAACAAAGCACACCAAGGTGTTACCGTACAATTGTACGACAAATTGAGTGAGGAGGAATCCTAACGTAGCTGTATGACCGAACATCATCGTACGGTCTTAAACATGCAATAAGCTCCCGTACGACCTAAAATGTGATTAGACATTGTACGGCCTTGGTGAGCACTATAAGAAAAAGAAATCCCATTCATATGGTCACAAGTATCACAAAAGCAAATAAAGGGAGGACACGTAAGGAGAACACATCAATCCTAGACCACCGTACGACTATTGATGAGCCTTGTGGTAATGTGTCTTTGCTAAGGATTGTACGGACTATGTGAATGAATATAGGTTGATGCCATATGCAAGGAATTACACTGAAGACTGTACTGATGGACACATTATGCTTTGGAGATTGCACAACAACCACTTGTAATGGACGGGAAGCATTTATAATTTGGAGTCGTATGACGTTCATAGCCAAAATTCCAAATCATTAGGACAACCAAATTGCCAAGAGAAAATATCGTACAGATTGGTAGGAGCAAAGAAGGCAATGCATTTGTTGAACACTCAATTTGTTGGAGCCGTATGAACAACATTGCCGTACCATTCAGCCATAGCGAGTTGTACGAAGGAGGTGTGAGGTGTAACAACCTAACCGTTTCTTGCACACAAAAAGACAAAGGAGAAGACAGTTATAGAGTCAGTTGGGAAGAGAGCCTGGAAGAAAAAGTTGGAAGAAGATTCAACTATCAGTAAGAGGATGAATTGAAATGTGAAAACATTGCCTTTAGGCTGCTGTGTTGCGGGAGGCACAAGTAGAAGCACTGGCAAATAGAAGAGCAAACAACCAGCACATGCAGCAACTGCACCAATGCAACTCACACTACAAAACATTTTTTTCGAAGGCCTGAATGGAGTTGAGTGTAGGAAATGGTGGTAGGATACGCCCAAAGACCATCCGGTGAAGAATAGCATCAGAAAGGAATAGGTAGAGTGGGCAATCTGAATGCTAGTTTTTGCATTCGTCATTACGAGGCTTGTTTACATACGATAGTAGACAACTATGACTAGTTCTCCAAAAGCAGTTCATTTTCCTACCTAGGGCGGGACTTGGTAATCTCCTTCAGAGCACTAGACTTCACTAGGGTATTTGGCATACCCAGCCATGCTCAGGGAGGCAGGAAAATTGATAACAAACCAAAGAAATTAAGTCGAGAGGTGAAGGCACGTCTGATAGAGCTTATGTGTGGTGAACTGTCTCAGGCAGAAAAAGAAGCATTGATGGACACAGCCATGCTCAGGGAGGCAGGAAAATTGATAACAAACCAAAGAAATTAAGTCGAGAGGTGAAGGCACGTCTGATAGAGCTTATGTGTGGTGAACTGTCTCAGGTAGAAAAAGAAGCATTGATGGACACTTCAAAAGGCAGAGGATTGAAAAAGTCTAACATTTAGGAAGGACAATGGTGTTACCTCATGGACCTGGTTGAGAGTAGGCTCACGGGAGAGAGCTGCGCATCTGATATCTCCTTTCTGTAGGTAGCAATGATGAATGGGATCATAAATGGGAGAGTGTATGACTAGGCCGCATTATTGGTGGAACTAATGTATGAGTTCATGGCGCTAAAACACACGACATTCTACATGCCCTACTATGCTATTGGATTATTCCTTGATGTGACAACATAGATGATTCCCTTGGATAGGTTGGAGGTCAACCTTGGCTTGCTCACGCCAGGTGAGCCCCCATCATGCAGTGGAGACATTTAGACACACCAGGCAGGCAAAAGGTCACGGTCAGGTAGAAGCAACCTAGACAGGAGTTTGATGCAGGTTTAGAGCATGGGAATACGAATAATGGCCGATAGGAGACATCATCTGACGATACTGAGACAGATGAAGAGGAAGAGGATGTGGAGGATGACGAAGAGGTTGAAGTCATTACCACAACACCGTTGCTATTCCCACGGTCTGCACTCCTCAGCGACAACTCATTTGGCCCTTATTGGTCCACATATTCTAGGTTTTGTACAGTTCATACAACCAGTAGCTATGACTTCTGTCACAGTAGTAGCGGCTCGGACAGTACCTGCAGGGATCCCAACCATTCCAGAGGCAGTGACTACATTACAACCAATCTCCCCCATCACCACCTACAATCGTACTAGACGAGGTGATGGAGTTACCAGTGTAGGAGGTACTTGAGAGTGTGAGGGCACCTTAGGTTCGGCTGGAGGTAGTTGGTTCAGATGCGGTGTCACTATATATACTGCGTTTTTGGCTATCGGTGAGGGTACTAGTATAGTGCAAGACTTGAGTGAGTAGAATTTGAGTGCGTACTTGAGTTAGAGGTTTAGCATTAGACCAGTAGCACCAACATCTAGCACTCTCTCGCCTATGAGAGAAGTATCTCAGGAGATGGATCCTATAGCTCCATCGAAGGAGGAGAGTCATCCCACTGTTGAAGTTGAGCTACCACCTCCACCTCCAACGGGAAGTACTGTTGAGGGGATGTTAGAGGTAGTAGAGACAGCTATGGCCATGGAGCAACCCACATCATCAGGTCCCTCAACAGCCATAGGGGAGGATGTCGAGGTGTACTTGGCGGACATGGTGACTCGAGGTTGTTAAGTAGCGATTTCGACACAAACACGCATGTTGGAGACAGTGGTGCAGGAGTTGGAGCAGGTTTTGTCCTTCATGCGAGTTGGTTGCCCAACGACCCTTTTAGTATGCTTCGAGGCACGAGGATGGCCGAACACAGAGACTCCTGAGATGCAGCAAGAGTGGATTGCTAAGGAGCTTTTAGTAGAGAGCCGAGTTGAGAACTTGATGTCGGAGATAGTATAGGTGTATTGAGATGTGGACTATGCTCTATGAAGGAGTGAGGTGGATCAGGTAGCAGCAGAGAGGACTCGGGACGAGACAACTACCAGATTAGCATCAGTGGAAGCCAGTTTGGCCACCCAACAGTCAACTTGGGAGATAGAGCGGGCATCACTCATTGTTGAGAGGGAATTAGAGAAGGAAACATTCCTATCTCAGTTGGAGGACGTGAAGCAAGCCAACAGTTGGCTAGAGATGGAGTCGGATTCAAAAAAGGTGGAGCTCCGAAAAATAGCTGGGATGATGAAGAGAGCCTTAGAGATTCAGATGCAAGCTAAGGCAAATCTGAACACCCAAATGCAGTGGGTGCACAAATTACCAGCACAAAGGATGGCTACTACACCCGCTCCATTAGGGACGCACCCTTCTTTTGCCTAGTCTTGTTTTGATGTACTTAGTTGTTTAGTTGTCTCTATTTTGTTGTCCGAAGATGACTTTTCTCTTGCGGGGGATGATGTTGTCGGTAAAAACTATACTACAGTCAATGGGATTAGTTAGTGTCCGAAAGGTTGTGTAACGGTTGAGTCACCCCTTCGGAAGATATACGTACATCGTCCGAATTGAACTGAGGCATGATTGTATACTCTGCTCATATGAATAAAGTGCTATCTTGTTCTGTGTCATATTCTAGTCTCTTAATGCAATAACTATCCGTTTACCTTGTATGGTAAACAAGCGCCTCATGTAAAGGCATGACCCTATGGGTCCAAGGGACACATAGAGTCATGTCACTACATTAGATTGTCCATTCAAACCCATATATATATTGAATTATGTGGATCGCTAGAAACATATCAATACACTCATATATATATATATATATATATATATTGAATTATGTGGATCGCTAGAAACATATCAATACACTTGTATTATTACTAGCCATCTGCATATACACACACTTGCAGTAAACAAGAACAATATCAGTATCATTCATTGTATAGTTTGAACACAATAATAATATATCAGAGTAATCCAGAAGCGTCACATACCTCAGCTACTGTACCATTGCAGAATAGAAGATTTTGAAAACATCTACGTTCACAGTAATTAGACAATTGAATCAAAGGTTAAAACTCTACCACAGATTTTATTCCTTAACATGAGCCTTTTATCACTGCCCTGATGGCTACAATAGCCGCCTCTGTTTCTGCTACATTATTCATACCATCCCTTAACCTTCTGCCTCCAAGTACAATTACATCACCTAAGGCATCTCTAATAATAAAACCTGCACCTGAAGGTCTTGGGTTACCCTTCGAAGCCCCCCCAAAGTTGCATTTCCACCATCCCCTAGGAGGTTTTTCCCAAACAACCACCTCTTTACGACCAACATGACTAGTGAGATTAACCTTGCTAAGCTCATTCACAGGCTACTGTTGTATTTTTAATTTACCTACATTTTTAACCTTTTTTCACCAACTTAAGTGATATCTACTGGCTATACATACTAGCCCCATTGACATATTTTGGTCAGTTGCTGACAATTATATTAATTTTGTCCAATACTTTTTATCTTTTGGGTTGATTGAATTTTTGTGGCAAGGAGTTATGCTTAGCAAGACTCTTTTGAAATAATGGTTGAAAGTAGGGGTTTGGAAAACCTTATGGAAGCATGCTTATTTTGAAGTATATGCAAACTTTGATTATGAAATTCTCAATTTGCCAAGTTCGGTGAGAATTTAAAAATACTTTAAATCATTTTCTTGAAAATTCTGTGAACAAGTATGCAAATATTTGAAATACAAATATCATTTCATACAGATGGTTGCAAGATTGAGTTTTCAATGGTGACATTTTCATCAATTTGCTTCTCCAAAACAGTTAAGTGGTGTTTTTTTTTTCAAATTTCCTTTAGTTAAAAAGGCTTGCATTTTACCAACATAGTTTATCTTCAATCTACACGAAGCCATTTATTATTATTATCAATCTGAAGAGATTAAGTCGAAGTAAAACACTGTAATATTAGTTGATTATAATATGTATCATGCAGTTGCATTTGGTCAAACATTTCATCTAATTCTAAATACTTACATGTTATTTTCTGTTTATGGTTCCAGGACATGGATCTTGGTTGGAGATCACAAAACCTGAAATATTCAATACTGTTGTCCATTATATGCATGTCTGTGCTATGTGCAGGAAGAGGTATTTATGCCCATGTCTCTACTGATACCTGTTGTTTTCTGTCGTAGTATTTCTCTATTTGAGGAAGTAATTTAGGTGTTTATAAAATAAATGATCTTGATTTCATGATTTATTTGACATTCTAGTCAAATGTAAACAAACTTCTTATATTCTGGGTTGCCAATCTCTTATGTGTGAACTGGCCAATCTATATTCCTGATCAGTGATAGTTGTAACAGTTAAGATATAGAAAAATCATTCTTCAGTAAAGCTGAAGTGCTGGAACAATACTTCTCCAGTTCATGCCTAAGTTAAATACTATGCATGTGGTTTTAAAGGAGATGTCGGAAAAAAACTAGCAATATAGCCTGCAAAAGAGGTAAAAGAATTTGGGAAAATATGTTTTAACAGTGTCCTACCTAAATTTTAATGTCACCTAATTATTTACTGAAGGTTGGAAACAAGGTACTTGTTTGTGCTGTGTCATAATTTATAACAATCCTCTCTTATTACAATCTTTCCTACAATGATGATAACTGGATATTACTTTCTTTTGTGGATTTATAACGTGCCTGGAGTAAGAGTTATATGTGAAGAGTTGGTCATGTTATTATTTGTATTAACTGAGTAAGTTTCGTTTGAAAGAAATTGGAATAGGAATGCCATGTTATACTGTAAAAGTCATGCATTTCAAACACTTTCAAGGTTCTATTGTTTGCTTTATTTTTCTGTTATTTCTTCTTCTGCTGGGGTTGATAATTATTGCCTGTTATTACTTGACATTGAAAAGAAAAGCTCAATCCAATTGGGATCTTTGTTTTAGTCAATCCTTGATCGTCATTCAGTATTTTTTTAAATTTTAATAAACAAATACTTTGATCTCTAAGTACTAGATCTAGAAATTGAATTATCCACAGATTTTAATAGACAAATGCTTTGATCTCTAAGTACTAGATCTAGAAATTGAATTATCCGCAGATACTTATTTTGGTTATCTTTCACTTGTACAAATGCCTATATTAACCATAGTAATGAGAATCACAGCGATTCACGTGATTTGGCGATTCGATTCAAGCCAAACGATTTTTTGTGAACCGGTGAATTGAATCAGCGATAAGGGTTTTATGAAATAAGTTACTCACTAAATTTCAAGGGTTTTTTAAATATGCTGATTCGTGGCCAATTTGATTCTAATTCATGGCCGATTCGTGATTTGATTCAGCCTTGCCGATTCCAATCCGATTCCGATTCTCGTTACTTTGATATTAACTATGACATATATTTTCTCTACATAATATTAGATGGGTTCTGTAGGGACTCTTCCCAGTAAATGAGATTAAAACTAGCCACAATGGAGACCAAGCTAAGAAAAACCGGATCCAAATGCATGCAGGGACCTTGTGGAATCAACAGAACCACTGAAGGACCAAGCACTAGGGACACCCTTAAACCAAATAATGTTCAAGTCAACAACCAAGGAAAGCTTATGAGAGCCATGAAATGCCTCAACTGTGAACAGCACTAGCAGAAACCAACAACCATGTCCTCAATAATTAATATTTATCTTGCTAACCCATCTGTTGCTAACAAACACTACCTGCTTCGGGGTGACCTCTTGACCACTGCCATATATGCTGAATAAATTTAATACCATATATAATTTCAGGATTTTCATATCCCTATGCAACATTTCATCAGCCAAAGATTGCAAGGTTGGAGCACAAGGCACCTCCAAGGTTCCTTTGTTATTGGACTTCAACAGATTTAATCATGAGGTATAAATCTTAACAAAAAACCTCCCGGAAGCCAACAGCTCCTCTTTTAGAGAACCTTTTTCAGTTCCAAACTCCTGAAAATGCTTGGAGACATTAATATAATCTCAATTATAAGTGATAGTGTGGTCCCATTGTTTGATCTTCTGTCCAAAATTTATTGTGGGGTAGAATGCAATCATTTCATTGTGCATCCAACTGGAATTGAACCTGCAACTTCCCAACTATCATTTGGTTACTTTCACTGTAAACTATGGTTTCTAGATAGAACACAAAGTATTACTCAACTCTAAAATAGTAAGCATTCATTGAGATTGATCAATTTCAAATTCTCTCATTATCAATTCACGCTTATTGTTTTCAATCAAAAACTGAGGTGTATCACACATCTTATGCATTTTGATTTGTGCAATTTGTTATAGTTAGATGCATATTTTTTTGGGAAAAGGGCAAAGGAGATTATTTTATATCAGGAAATAAGAATCATGTTGTAACTCAGGACTTCTGTGAAATAACAGCCTAAATGCCTCAAGCATCTAACAGAGATGATTTCTTATGTAGCTTTCATGGGACAATACTTGGAACTATGAAAAGCTCACAATATCACACAAACCTTCTAACATGGTCCTTAGTTTGATCTGTAAAACAGTGACCAGAGAAATAGCTAACACAAAAATTGGCAGATGCTTCCAGTCAGAGATGATATTCACATACCCAAAATGCAATAATGGAAACCTTAAAATAAGTAAACTGAAACAGCATTTGAATTGGTAGGTTCAGTTGTGAACCCAACACCACTGTTGTGCTTACCCAAGGTCGATTCTCCTGAACTTTGTCTTACCTAAATGGGTCCTTACCCAGTAAGGAGATGGAGGAGGTTGTGGAGAGTCTCTCAAGTACAGCCCCCCTGTCACGAATATCATAAATGACTCAAAAATTACACTCCAATGTGGTGGTGAAATCTGGCTTGAAATCTTCCATATCAGCTGCACGCTTGAAGGTCAATCTTCACAGAAAGAATTGTGTCATTGCTTCCAGGATTTATATACAACTATTGTATCTCTCGCTGCTTGATTACCAAATTTTTGGGCTCCAAAATTGCTCTCATCAAGCTATTCTAGTCCTAAGGACAGTAGTTAGCAACAGGGACATTTTATGAGAGGGCTAGTATTCAAAATGGAAAGTAGGATATTTTAAACATAGAAAAGAGAATGTTGTCCTGGAGGAAAGCCATTTCTTTGACTGCCGATTTGATTACTTCTTTGAATCTGATGTTCAAGCAATTTTCTCTCGATGAATCAATAATCATGGTTTGGATTATGTGTGTTTCTCTTGATTGGTAAACCGAGGGTATCAATGAACTCATGGTCTCAATTTTGGATATTAACTGAACCCAGCCTCTGGGGTCATAAATGGAGGGCCCAATCCCAATAGTGAAAGGGCCAAGCTTGTCAGTGTAGTGGCCCACTGGGGGCACAAGCCATGAAGTCCACAAGTCCAGTGACTCAGCTGGGCGTAAACCTTGGTTGGTGCAATAACAGCATTATCCACAATTAATGTACAACTCTCTTATTGGTGGTTTGGTATTAGCTTATTATGGCAGCAGCAATTTTAAAAGTAAAGTGCCTAGCTCAAGAATCCTAGGGGTTGAGAGGAAAGGGAATTGTAATATCCCAAACTGGTATTGCTTTTTATGAAATTTCTCAAATTGTAATACAGAAATTGAAACAACAAATATGCATACAATTCCTTCCAATTTATCCAGGAGAAATATTAAATACCCAGTAGAATATGGTATTTCAAAAATGAATATTACAATTGTAAACACAGAGAACACATGGAAAACAGTCCGATTAGATATTAAGAGATAAAGTTTAAGCACAAGTGAGACACCTAGTATGACATCTCCAATGCACAATGGGTTTCTGTCCACTGTCTTTCAGCTTGAGGGTTTCTGTCTTCAGGCTGGCTGGAAGCTGAAGCTTTCCAGAACTCTGCAAGAGAGAAAATGTAATCCAAAACCATAAACCAAATGTGCTGAAATGAGCTCCTCTTTCCTCTTTTGAGCACGACCTGGTGACTTTTCACATTCCCCGCCTGTCTCTTCATCTTTCGTTCTTTTTCTTTTTATATAAATCATCTTTTTCCACTTGAGAGAATAATATGTCCTTATAATGATAAAGTGACTTATTGTAAAGTTTGTGCAAATTCTGCTATAAATCAGACTGATGAAATGCCTTCTAGTGCTGGAGATGGTCTTGTCAATATTAGACAGAATACTAATTCTTTTGAAGTACTTCTTCAACCTTTATAGGAATTTGTGTTGAGAACAGAAGTTCTTCATCTTCACTTTTCAATTTTCCTCCTTTCTCAAAAGTTTCCTAGATTCTTCTTGAAGACAATCTCCTTTCAGTGTATTAAAGTTTGGAAGATTGTCTCTAGCACTTACTTCTTGTGAGAATGTTTCCCATGAATCCGGTAACCCATCTGTAGCTTTAAGTGTTAGCTCCTTGTCTTCAATTATGGTCCTTATACTTGCAAGTTCATCTCTTAGACTAGCCAACCTTAGGAAGTATGAGTTCATAGATTCTCCCTTCTTTATCTGTATATGATTTAGTTGCCTTTTTAGTGCAAGGGTTCTAGTTGCATTGTTAACCTCATATGCATTTAATATTGCATTCATCATATGAAATACTGTCTGATGTTTCATGAGCGTAGGTACTATTTCATTTTTAACTCCATCTAATATGATTTGCATGACTTTCCTGTTTCCTTTTCTCCAGATAGTTTTATGAGGATTAGCATTAGGTTGCTTGGATTCTTTATCAACAAACAATTTCACATCATTGTCTTCGAGAATCATCATAATTTTGAACTTCCAAGCAACAAAGTGTTCTTTTTCATCAAACCTGTCTTCGGGTCTAATTCTGCTAGCCATTGAAGGTAGAAGGATGTTGCTAGATATTTAAATCTGATTGTCAATTTGCAGAGCCTAGGTTCGACTACCAGAGCTCTGATACCATGTAAAGTTTCTGCAAATTCTGCTATAAATCAGACTGATGAAATGCCTTCTAGTGCTGGAGATGGTCTTGTCAATATCAGATGAAATACTAATTCTTCTTACTGTGATATATACAGTTCTGCAATAATATTTATTTCTGCTATAATTCATATGAGGTAGTGAATGCTAAAGAAGCAGACTTAGTTTTGATGTGTGCTCTTTATCCACACACGCCCTATTTGAATATAGCAATCGGTCTTAATTGTTTTTCCTTGCAATCGGCGTCAAATGCTAAAGACATTTAGTAGTGTTTAAACTAACTAAGTTTGATCAAGTTTAGTCTTAATAGTATTTCCCAAGGAAGATGCCAATCACAACTAAGGAAGAGACAATTATTTATAGGTTTTAATTACAAAGGGATTTCATGCATTCTCAGATCTGTATGATCTGTAGAATCAGACCAGTATGATTTCATAGTTACAGAATTAACACTTATTAATATGCATTTTAATTTAAAAGGCACTTTATTAAAAATATAAATAATCTTCATGAGTTAAAATAAATTAAAATAACCAATCAGACTCAGAAAACCATGTATGATGGCTTGTCAGAAAGATCTTGGCAAGACACTCCAAGTCCAACACTGAAACATCAGAAATACAAAACCCTATTGACTTATTATAAATAGTAATTCTTTGGAAACCTTGCTGAATTAACTCAGTTTTACCTGAATTTGAAATTGGCTAGGCCCGATCTCTCTTTGACCCCTATGAAGTTCCTAGTTAGCCCATGAGACCAAGACAAATTGGTATAACACATCATGAACTGATGGGCTAGAAAGGGGACATTATAGTCCGTCCTATCTAGAGATTTCTTGTCCTTAAGCTATCTGCACCTGCTTGCTGAAATCAAATGCCTGGATCCCATATCATCCTAGAAAATGGTGTTCTACGAATTTGCTGTGCTACACTGGTATAAACATTACCAAGCTCGGAGTTGTGAAGCAACTCATCGTGAACCAATGCACCAATGCCAGGATCCCAAATCACCCCTGTGCATAATCCTGTCCAAATCAACCTACCCTGTAATGGTATCATACACAAGAAGATCCTTAACCCAATTGAGAACCTCACTTTAGCTGAAATCAGAAACACTTCTAAGATCAAATCATGGTGGGCCTTATGCCAACCAGTTCCCTGAAACATTACTAACCGTGAGAATGCTCCTCGTGGATCCCACAAACAAAAAGGATCATCCACCTTCCTAGCTATCTGTAATATCCCATCGATCCATACCGATAATAAGTGGAATTTTAAAAATGTCCAACTGCTCCTCTAACATGCATCCCAAATCTGTGAGTATATTGAAGAAGCAAACTAGTATCACTGTTGGACATGGCTTCCTCCTTCGTGAAGGGTAGCATACGAAACCAATCACCCATCCCACACCTATGCAAGATTTGGAAAGACAAGTCTTCTGCAAGTGGGCTGAATCGAAAGCGAAATGCATCCCTCACATTGTAACCATAATGTGATGCACTAACTGTCTCCTCTGGGAATCCTGAATCAGCACCACGATTCTATAACTGTCTCTCTATACCAGGAGTCGTACAAGATTACAATTCACATCATTTTGTGGAAAATTCACACCATTGAACACACCAAGCTCAACAATCCTATACTGAAGAGACTCTACCCAAGTGTCATGCCCAACTTCTGTGACGGTAGAATTACCATTAGCACTTTATTAATCGATACAAGAATCTGGTTGAGTCCTAGTTGCGTGAAGAGGAGAACAAATCTGGTTCATCTGTTAAATGTGACAAGGTAGCCATCTCCTGGCTGCACTCAGCACCAATCTGAAAAGTACTCTCCTCCAAGCTCAAGAGTTGGGATCTTGATCAATTTCAAGAGGTGTTCCATTATCCAACCAAAATAGTGGATTCTCAAATGTCCAATCGGCATTCATCTCAAAGATTAAGTTATTGATCAGCTTGTGTTCTGCATTTTCCATTTTCACTATGCTTCATCCAATTAATATTATGCTGGATCAAAAGGATTACCATCATAAAAGTGAATATCTTCCTGCCTTTCCTCAGCTGCTGCTACACAAACAGATGATCCAAAAAAATGCTTTATCAACCTTATAGTCATCAGCCAAAGGACATGATGCCATAATATATGGAGACTCCTTAGAATTCCCAGGCAACTGATCAATCACTATGGTTTTTGAAGATCTCATAACATCATACTTATAATCCTTCTTGTTATCACTAAGACTTGTGTGATTCACACCCATGGATGCATGACATGATTCTTCTTTGTCCATACCACCCTTATGTTTACTAATAGTTACTTCAAATGCTCCAAATTTCTGAATCTTGCCCCCTGTTAAGAATGGATTCAATTTTTGCTCACCCTATTTGATAACATTGTTAATAACATGTGCCTGTTTCAAATCAGCCAATCTAGTAGATAAGAAGAGTTGAGAATTATCATCACTCTCCTCAATAATCAAAGGCATAATTCACTGTATAGAAGATATAATTTTCGCTTTTGATCTTTTCTGATAGCAATTTAAAACTGATGGAACATATCAAGAATTAAGTCTTCACAACCAAGATCCAACATAATCACACGAGCTCTGATTTTTGCAACTGATTCTAAAATCTTGACCGTCTTACCAAACGATGGATTATGGAAACTACTCAATCCTTGAAAACTTTCTACAATCAAGTGGAATACCTCCTGTATAATTTCCTTGCTCTAAGGATAATGTGGTGCTGTTATCCTCAACTTTAACAATGCACTGAGTAACTGCAAGTCTTACCTCTCGATCATGATGTCTCAATAAAACTGGCTTAACCAAAGGAATCGCAACAAGAATGATGATTGCTTGGTTTCTCTTAGAACCTAGCTGTTCTATCGTGCATAAACAATTCTCTATTGCTTCAAATCCACAAAGTAATATATATTTTGGTTGAGGCAAACATGCAAGTTTCCTTTCTATATTGTAGAGCTTTTCTTCAAGATTTGTTCCTTGTCCTTGGCAATAAATTTTGGTAATTGCCTAAACATGTCTTTTAATAATTTGTTCCTTGTCCTTGGCCATACCACTGTAAGATTCCTTGCTAGTTCTGAGCCAAAATTCAATACAAATACAAGTTCTTTGCAAGAGTCTTCTGTCAAACATATGCATGACAATAGCAATCTGTGATAGCTACTTGAAGTGCAGAGATACAAACACAAACACTTGGCAAACTGAATCAATCTTCCACCAATTAAACTACAACTTCTGGAGCAGTCTATCAGCCAGTTTTCTTAAAAACAAGAAACCTTGATTGCAAGGATTATTTTCACCACTGTAAGATGCTACCACCTTTTTGGCCAAAATAAATTTGTACAGAATGAATGAAGTGTTTACTGTTCATCCTTAGTTTGAATACCTGCAGTGTTTCAAGATTTTCTCAGTTCGCAATCAATACAGTTGACAGTTCAAAACAATATTACAATAAAATCTTCAACATAATAATAATTGAACCCAATTGTTAACACAGAGAAAACAGTCGGATTGGATAGTAAGAGATAAAGTTTAAGCAAAAGTGAGACACCTTTATGCGGTCTCCAATGGGTAATGAGTTTCCATCCATTGTCTTCCAGCTCCAGGGTTTCCATCCTCAGGCTAGCTGAAAGCTGAAGCTTTCGAAAGCTCTCTAAGAGAGATACTGTAAAATCCAAAATCATAAACCAAGCATGCTGAAATGAGCTCCTCTTTCATCATTTAAGCACAACCTGGTGATTCTTCACATTCCCCTTCCTTTCTCTTCATCTTTTTTTTTTCTCCTAATTTACCAGATTCTCTCCAACAACTATCAAAGTCTGGTTCAATTCTGTGCAAAGTCTGGTCCTGGTCAAATTCTCCCCAAATTCGCCTGCAGAGTCACAAATTTGCTGCAAATTCTGTGAGAGGAACCAAGGCAGAATTAGGAGGAATTTTCTGCCCAGCAGCCGAACGTGGTCTCAATTTTTTGTTTTTTTTTGACTCAAGTGTTTTTTGTACCTAATTTGGTCTATTTTACCCTGCCAGCCCTTAAAGTGACCTCTAAAAAGGCCACAATGATGGTTTATATGTTATTTGTGCATTTGTGATAAAAAATGAAAGCTTGCTTATAGATGAAATCCAAACTGACAATAGGTGAAATCCAAATTGACGATAGGAATTTCTTTAAAAAAGTTATGATATCTTTGAATCTAGGGCTTAAAATTTGAATCTTAACTTTTGATCTAGCTTGGTTAGAAATCCTCTAACCAATACAAAATAAAAATTCAGATAGTTGCACTTATCTTTTGATGATCCTTCTCATTCTCAAACTGTCCTTGATATGGAAATACATTCCATGCATGCGACCAAGTAAGTGTATCATGTTCTATTTATGGCTAAATGATACAATTAATATCCAAACTGAAACATAAATATGGTGGTGTATTTTGCTATGTTGTTTTACTATTAGCATGGTGGTGTATGGATCAATTTGTTGTTGCATAAATGCACACACACATATATATTTTAAAAAACATATGTTTTTGAACGGACAAACTGAAAATGAACCCGAGCCCACACTCATTATTTTGAATGAATTTCGAACCCAAATCTCGAACCTGATTACAAACTTGAATCCGATTTGCAACCCTTTTTTTTTAATAAATTGTCCTTTTTCCAGTTTAGAAAATAATATGGCCTTATAATAATAAAGTGATTTATTAATATGCATTTTAATTTAAAAGTCACTTTATTACAACTATTTAATCTTCAGACAAAGATAAATAACCAATCGGACTCAAAAAACCATTTGTGGTAGCTTGTCGGAAAGATCTCGGCGAGATGCTTCAAGGCCAACATTGGAATGCCAAAAATACGGAACCTTGCTACCTTACTATAAATAGTAAGTATTCGGAAACCCTGCTAAGTAACTCAGATTGGCCTGAATCTGAAATTGCCCAAGGATATGGAAATTTTGGTATTTCTTTCCAGGCCTCAACATTCTTAATAACTTTATCTGTCCAAAACAGAGTCAGAGGATTCTTTCCTCCTCATTCATTGAGTTGTTTATCAGTATTTGAGTGAGGTTTTTTATGTTTGTACTAAAATATTGCTTTGCAGGGCAATTGGCAGATGGTTTGAAAGCTTATTTGGAGCTCTTAGGGGCTGAGAAAAGTTTCTTCCCCCATAAGAGGGCAGGACATGGAAACATTTGAAAACACAACAAAGTTGCCGACACATGAAGGAGAAAGCAAGGTGCCAAAAGCAAGTTGGAGAAAGATCCCTTGCAAGGACAACAGGAGCACCAACCAAAACATGGAAATTTAGTTATCGTATTCAAGCATTCAAGATGGGAAAAAATGTTATGGAATATTTGATAAACCACAAGCTTTCATAACAATCTCCCACCATGTGTGCCACCTGTGCAAAAGTCTCTCATCTTTGGGCAGTGTTAGAAGCTGATCATCAATGAGGTTGAAGGGATTGTGCTCATAAATCTAGAAGAAAACTTACAAGTGATGGTGCATGGATGTATTTGGTATTCACAACCCCTGATTGCACACTTATCAATTTGGCATGGCCCTTCAATGCATAATGAGTAGTAATGCCTCTACAAATATTAAACCCACATTATTTTTTATTTGTACAGTTAAGATTAGGTTTTCTCTAAGCCCATTGTGTGGGAGGTTTTTTCAAGTTGTCAACCCCACACTTTACACAGATCAAAGGAAAAGCATGCTTTGCTAATACTTCTGCTGCTTTATTTGCTCTTGACATTTGTGAAGAAGATTATGACTGTCAAACTCACTTGTTTTAGCTTCTGACATCTTTGGGCACAGGCCTGAATTGGGAGTTGTTTTAATCATCACTTTGAAAGGCTGGTGAGAGGCATGAGGGAAAGGGCCTGCTAAATATCAGTTGATTTAGCCACAACTGTGAAAGATATTACTCACTTTATCACAACATAGACCTCTAGCACTAACAAAATTTTGGTTGCTTTTGGAGACATCACTAGTATTTCTTTGAAGTTTTAAGTCAAGAATGACTTGAGACCATCTACCTCACAAGTTCCACTTAGTTATCAGCACACCTTTATTGGTGGAACATTTAGATCCATGCCATCAAATTTTATCTACTTCTACAGAGACCAAAAGAGAGAAAGGTTATTTGTGTTTCCTTATAGTAGGAAACAGTGAACTATTCAGAAATTACATTGTCAATCCTATATATAAGATAGATAAATAGGTGTCTATTGTATTGAACCAAATATATCAAAACAAAGAAGACTATATTTCTATCCCTTTTACAAGGTGGAGACGTATTTCTAAAAAAATTGAAAAGGAATGAAGTTCTTAAATTGATTGAAGGATCAAGATCTTTGCAAAATTGCAAATTGATAGAACTAACAAGAAAATTCAAAATATTATAAGTTTGTCAAAACTCTTTAAAATTATATTTTAATCTGTGATTCTTATTATAATTAACTTTATTATTTTATGTTTTCAGTGTGAACTACAACTGTGAAAATACTTTATGGTTCTATAGCATTTAACCAAAAATCTTTCTGGTTTGCGATGTGTCATCAATTTCTTTATTTTAGGGTCTTTAATATCTTTCTGAACATGTAGAACCTGCATATATTAATAGCTTAAAAGGTCAAACAATAAAAAGCTGTGGTGTAAAGAGACAGATTGAAATATAATTTGATGTGGATCCTTCCATTTATAAACTATTTTGGATCTAGAAATAATTCTTCAACTGTTAATGCCTTTTGCCAAATGTCACAAAAATATCAAAATTACATGTTCTGAACAAATTGAAATGACAAAAGTGATAATCTCAGAGAACCAAGGACCAAGAAAAGTCATATAGAAAAGGAAACTAAAGTGATTGAATGACAAATTAATTTGACTCAAAAAAAGAGTCTTGGTAACCTATTTTTTTAATGAATAGTTGTAACAAATGAATCAATAAATATGAATTGAATTAAGAAAATAGAAGAAGAATCTGCTTGAACTAGAAATTTTGTTTCTCCCCAAGACCAGAATATTCTGGGATTGGAGAAACTGCAGGAAGAATTCAAAAACCTAAAGAACACAAAAGAAATTTAAACAAACTTGAAAAAATCAATAAAGAAAATGAGAAATGAAATGAAATTGAAGAAATCAAATAAGAAGATGAGTTCAATCAATAGAATTTCATTTACTCTGTGTCAGAATTTTTGAAGGATAGGTATATAATTTATTGATAGATGAATAATGTGTCAATAGTTGATCCATGCAGTTCAAATCATATTTTTGAAACCCTAATGTAAATTGTGATATATCATATTTCATGAGCTCTTGAAAAGATTATTACCTATGTTTCATGGTGTTTGTGGGATGAGTATGTTGGGATACATTTCGTCTTTGCAATCCTCATGTAAATTGTGATATTTCATCGGTTACTGATTTTCCACAGTTATTCTAGGGTGGGGATGTTGGGACACATTCTGTCTTTGAAATCCTAATGCAATTTGTGATACCTCACAAGATCCTGAAAAGATTATTACCTATGTTTCATGGGAATGTTGGGACACCTTACGGTGATGACAGTCCAAGGGCCAGTTTTGGAGGACGACAATATGTAATTCATGCCAACCAATCTTCAAAAAGAAATTGTTTGTTTGTACCTCACACAATGCCTCATTGTACCAGACCATGGCCAATGCACCTTTAATCTCTTTTGCAACTGAATACACACTGATGCTAATATCATCTGAAGAATTTTGAAGTTCTAGACTTTTTTGAACAATGAAATCAGAAAGCCAAAGAGTTGCTGTTAGTGTTAGCTGTAATATAACTTAGATCATAACTTAGACAGGCAAACGTCCCTTAAAGGGGATGCATATTTAGAGTATTTTTGCTGGGGGAGGAGGGAATGGCCAAAGGACTTACCTACTCTTCCATCTACCTGAAACATGTCCATGTAACATGTTGTTGCAAGAGATGCAGATACATATGAATGGTATTTGATTTGTGAAGGGTTTATCCTCTATGTCTTCTTCATCTTGAGATGAAGACAAACAATATTTCAAATAAGAAATTGTTTCCGATTGAAAATAATTGTTCTAAAAATAATTTAACAGTGCACTTATAACTAAGCTTAATCAGGTTTACTTGTATATTATTTGGAGTATTGTTTTCCACTCATAATGTCTATCTAAGATGCATATGGTGGAGGGGGAAAGGGAACAATGGTGGAACCCATCCTTTACATACTGGAGTCTTATAATCAGCATCCAAGGGTATGCTTTAGTTGTCCAAAGCATTGCCTTTGTGTCCAAAGCATTTGTAGATTTGAACAAATCATTTCAACATGAATATAAACTACACCAAATCATTTCAACATTATCATAAGTATGTTTGTGTTATAGTACTGTAGGGATATGAAACTGATAGCAACACATTTTGTAAAGAAGCAAGATAGTCCTGGTCTGCTAATTGTACTTTGCTTATGCTGTTGACATTTTAAAGATAATGATTGATTGAACATGCATTATTTTGGTGAACTTTGCAAGCATTCAGTTCCTTTGATAGATGGTATATTTAGGCCTTCGGACATAGTTTCAGGCAGTGTGAATTGAAACTGATTAGATATGGCATCATTTTGTGGGATTATGATGTAAGGAACAAATTTTTGATTGTAGTTAGAATCTTATAGATATTTCTTGTTCCTTGCAGAATTGAGGACAAGTCATGATCATAGGCTTGAGCATCATGCTTACAATCGAACACTGGCCAAAATACTTGTTGAATATGCTTCTGCGGTAATATGGATCTACACTGCATCTACCCTATGTAGTAAGCTAGTTCATTGAAAATTTTGAAATTTCTTTTCTGGAGATTATATGACATTTTAGATATGTTGAAGAGGATTGGTTCAATCTGTCCAAAATATATTTGATGCACCCTGACATCAAGGCTTGTGTTAGAATTATCGATATAAGCTTTGAATTAACTATTACCCTCAAAAAGTGAGATTTACATAAATCTATGCGATGCAATGAAATAGGACTGGCAAGGGAGTTGAATACTTTAGTCATTTACAGAGTATAATATCCTGCAATATGAATTTCACAAAGTCCAACAAATAATAGTGAACACTGATATACAATTAGGAGCAATACATTAGACTTCTTACACTGCACAAAATTGCTTTCAAAATCACAAACCTAGGAGTTTTTCCATTTGGCTGATAACATGCAAGATATCTTATCCCGTTGAAAGTTGATTACTATTTGGAAGAATAAAATGTTTATTGTGATGAAGTCTGGTATTGATTGGAAGGGCTAATGACTGTGAGGTAAGGCCCCAATGTGTAGTACATTTGTTTACCCTCAATCATAATTTGTAAACTTTGCAAGTACTCTTTGAGTTGCCCAGTACTCTGTCTTATTCTTTGAGTTATTACAATTTTAACTTGTCCATTTTTATAGACATAAAAAAATTGTGGGTACAGATACCTACGCTTGTAAAGTGCTTGTTAAAACACAATTTTTACACTATTCTTTTGCCATAAACATGTACATTTTTTTCTCTTTTGAGATGTCAATTTCTAATTCAATACTCAGGTTACTCGAGGACGTGTCGTCAAGCTTATTTGATCCATCTTGAAAACAAGGATGCCTTGGGGATGGCCCCTAGACATGCCATAGTATTAATTTTTGGATTTTTTTGACTTTGTCCTCAAGTTTATTTGATCCATCTTGAAAACAAGGATGCCTTGGGGATGGCCCCTAGCCATGCCATAGTATTAATTCTTGGACTTGTTTGACTTTGATTATCATGTGAACTCTCAATTTAGGTTATCCAACAAAAATGTTACTTGTTAAGGTTCTATAATGTTTGTATGCTTTAACCATATTTTAATATTTCTATATTTCACTTAGCTGTTTTCGTTGCCATCCCCTAGTTGTCCCCCAAAATGGCTCAAAAAGTCAGGGACAAGGAAATGCATCCCCTTATCCCCTTGTACAACAACTCGGGTGAACATAGCTTATTATATTTTGTAATCTATTTTTGCAATTTTTTATCTTAAAATAAATTATAATTTTTAAGTACTTTCTAAATTGTTGAGTCAAAGATCTTGGGCTTGCTGATGAGTTCGATCCAGTAAGCTATGCCCTTGCTAATATTAGTTGTATAGAACATGTTTTTTTGATGAATAACATGTTTGATATCACTTAAAATATAATAATGTACACTTCAAAGAAAAGTAGGACAGCGAGTCACTCCTTAGAGTCATATAGGTTCTACATGGATAACATTAAAATATGAGTAGAGCATA
Organism: Cupressus sempervirens; assembly: GCA_028749045.1. NCBI lineage: Eukaryota > Viridiplantae > Streptophyta > Pinopsida > Cupressales > Cupressaceae > Cupressus > Cupressus sempervirens. The sequence continues at coordinate 660,775,814 of CM053791.1, forward strand.
AAATCAAAAACATGGGCAGAGCCGAAAGAGCTAAAAAACAATAAATGACTTAAGTAGCACTGGTAGGTGGCAGAGGAGGATCATGATTATCCAACTTCCCCCATACATCAGTGGGGTGAGGGGTGACATTAGGGAGGGACCACATGTTATTATTAGCAATAACCTCACCTTTGTCCTTATATTCGCAAGTTGATGAGTTCACCAAAGCTAGTTATTAGCAATAACCTCATCTTTGTCCTTAAATTTGTAATTTGACGAGTTCACCAAAGCTAGTTTTGGGAGCTTTTTGGAAGAGTTGGGCCAATTGCCAACTTTCTTAGAAGTCGAGCAACCCTTGTATAGCTAATTGATCCCCCCCACCTATAGGCAAAGCCTTCATGCTGTTATGGTAAGTCGATGTAGATGTATTAAACAAAGGAGATGCAAACTCCTTATATAAATTTACAAAGACGATATTTCTAAATAAAACAATCGTGAACTAAAGACAGAAATAGAAACTAGCTCATAAACTAAATACTTAACTAAGATGACCATTAAAGAAACATTAGAATATTCTAATACCCTCCTTTAATGGTCATTGTCTAACTGATGTCTTTTGGTCACAAATTCTTCAAAACATTTTGCTGCTGTTGAGACCCTCCATGGATCTTAAAATGTTAATAACCAAGAAGCCAAAATTTACCCATAAAAGTATAGAGAAGGGTGCCCCCTTCTTTATAATGCTTTGCAACAAGGGATTGGAGCATGCCGCTGACTCTACCGCTGAGATGAGTTTTCTAGTAACCCTCCCAGAATCAGCAAAACTTCCGACCAAAAATCATCACTAAACATCCAACTTGATGTTGGATAACAAAGTTGCTCTTGCTTGGAGACAGAGACAAACATTGAGAACAACTAATGCGAATTTGAGGAAAAATTGACAAATCCTCCAAACTTTGCAAATGAGCACGATGCCCCAAAACATATTGCAAAAAGGTGTGACTTTTTAGGAGAAAAATTGGAAAAACCAAACATGATTTTTGAGGTGAAAAATCAATCAAAACCAAACAATAAAAAGCATCATTTTTTTAGGAGAAATAGTAAAACCCTCCAGATAATTTTTGACGAAGAAATTATAAACCCACAAAGGAATCCCACACAACTTCGCGAATTATAGAGTTAGAAATTTTTCAAGGGAAAAAATTATGAAAACCCATTAGAAATTTTTCAAGGGAAAAACTTTATGAAAACCCATCAGAAATTTTTAAGGAATTTTTTTGATGAAAACCCATCAGAAATATTTAAGGGTGACAAAACATGAGACTTCACATGGTAAACCAGCACATGCAAGTACATGCAACAAACATGCAAGTACATGCAATCCTAAAAAATCAAAGACTTGCTGCAACCATGAAATCGCTGGATCAAAACCCCTAACCAAGCTTGCAATTTCCAGCAAAAATCCTTGAAGACAAACTACAAAAGTTTCTTAAAATACCTCTAATGATTTTTATTTCTAAAAATCAATAAGCAAATTTGTGGAAAAAAATCAAGATCACAAGAGGCAAATTCTGTGAAATCCCATCGACTTGCTTTGATACCTTGTTATGGCAAATCGATCCTGTTGTAGTTATATTAATTAGAGGAGATGCAAACTCCTTATATAGATTTACAAAGACGAATGTTTCTAAAAGAAACAATCATGAACTACAGATGGAAATAGAAACTAGCTAATAAACTAAAGACTTAACTAATATGACCATTAAAGAAACGTCAAAATATTTTAATACGTGTAAAGGAGAAATAGAGCGCTTTTTGGAATAATCACTTCCACTACTACAGTGGTGGTGTAGAGCTGAGATCGTCGGGTCAGGGAATGCAGATCTAGAGAGACTTCAATTGTACTGGTAGTTGCAAGGGAGAGAGTGTTCATGGGAGGCTTGTTGTTTGTTGTTACACCAAAAGATCAACCTATTAATGCCCAACCACTAGGCTTATAGAACATGAGAGTCAATTAAGCAATGTTACAAACCTAAGTGCTGCATTGCACCTCAAAAGGAGAACAAAGGCACATGCCTTGTAACAATCCCTTCCCCCACCCGCCCCCCCCCTTCTACCACAAGCGTGAGGTTTGTACCTGTAACCTAGGCTCCAATGCCAAACTTTGGCTATGACATAGGGGGTGTTTCCCTAATGCTTGAGAATTTGCTGGAGGTGGGCCACCTATAGTGCCACTTTGTTGGCCTAGACTTGGATTTGAAGTAACACATTATTTTAAATATGTTTACTAAAATGTGATCATTTTATATCAAGTGCTTTGTGAAATCAAGACAACATTTCCAACTTTCAAAAAAGAAGATGATCTCCACCGTAAAAGTATGTCAAATTTGGGTAAACTTGAAGGGAATGCAATACCAATTCCTCAAAAGAGCCATATGTAAAGAAAAGGGTTTAGGCCGAAAGGGGCAAAAGAAATCATGAACCCACCTTTGCAATGTTTGAATAGGATGATAGAGGTAGAAGAGTTGTTTGAAAGACTTTGGTTGCCCACAAAATTGGTAACGAGGGTCAAGGATATCAATATGCGAATGCTAGAGAACCTAAAGGCAAGTCTTGGAATAGGATACACTACGCAAAATGGGTGAGCTTAGTCGCAATAATAGAAAACCAAATGTTGTGAGACTGTTGTTTCTATTATGGTAAAATAATGAATGTGTTATTAAACAAAGATCATGAATGATCTATATATACAAGATACAAGAGAATGTTTCTATACCAAACAGGAGAGAGTAAACATTCTTGTAAAGTGAAAAAGAAAGTTCCCATAATGAATAGAAGGAGTTTATGGAAACATTACAAAAAGAGTGATCGTTAGAAAAAGACGAAAGAGAGAGTAAATAGAAACTATCTAAAATCGTAATAGTTCCCAAATGGACAAAGGTGATTGCATGTGCCATCGAAATTTCAAAGAAAGCACCATAGGAAGGTGCAAAAAGAGTCAATAATATCCCAAACATAGCTTGTAATTGTAGAAGATGGTGTTGGGAGATAGTTGTCACCTTTTCACACATCACCCGTTCCCGCCTAAATGAGGGCAGTCTAGAAACTTTATAGGAGTGGGACAAAATACACCCTATGAAGCAACTTCGAGGATTTAATATAAGTTGGTTCTTCTTTTGGTGTTTTTGGGAAAGGGGAAGGAAAATTAAACAAAAATCAAGGTGATGCGCTAGAGATCCTACACAGACCAAAACATTCATATCTGCCCCTAAGAAGTGCCCATTAAGGCTTGTAGGAAATGTTCCTATTATTCCACTAATACAACCCTTCTTAGAGAGTTTCATTAACCAAAATGGCATGGCATAACCAAAGAACACAAGCACTAAGAGAGTAACAAGACATGATCTAATAACTTGCAAATTAGTGATGAATTATATGAGCCCGAGAGTAATAGATGATAGTTATGCTCATTCAAATTTGATACCAAATCTTAAGTTCATTTATAAAACAGAAGGAAACAAACAAAAAGAGCATATTGGGCATAGTCTAGTATATTTCCTCGATTAATAATCTACACACTCTCATGGACTTTAATAAACGTAATTATTAATGACCACCTGCATCTGTTAGGACTGCAACCATAGCCATTCATCAAGGGGGCTAATCATATCTACGAAGGTTTGATAAATTAGGCTATTCTGCGGCATCCATAATCCTATTGTTGAATGCCTTCATTAGCTAAATAGTCTGCAATATATTTTTGCTTGCTATAGCACTGTAGGGCCTTAAAAGCTTCAAATTTATCTTAAGATTTCAAAATGTTTTAAAAAACTGACTTGAGCTTCCAATTAGGGCAGCATTCCATAATAACTGCATTCAGTGCTGTAATCCCCATCAATCACCCAATTCCCAACCAGATGGACAGGTCAAATACATACCGCAAGGGCCTTCTATATTGCTGCATTGTTGTTTCAAACCTCTAAGCATTAGATTATCTTTTGAGTCCAAGCAGAAAGCCAGTACACATGATACTAGGGTTGTGTTTGGATGCTCCATCAAAGTTCAATTTTACACCTTGTGTAGCCTTCCAATTCTCCATCCTATTATCTTTAGAGCTTACCAACCATGAATGAGAAATTCTTGAATAAATGTTACCTTATTCTAAGAGCAAAAGAATCCTTGCAAAGGTTACTGTTAAAGGAAAACACTCACCACATGGGCGTAAGGAGATCAATTTGATTCTCTTGAAAGAAACACGATAATCGAACAAAAAGGAATTTTTGGCAGTTCTTGAATCTTAATTTTGGTTGGAGGAGGATATTGTGTATGATTAGGGCAATTTGAAAGCACTTCTAATAATAGTATTTTTAATTTTACAGGTATATATGGATGATCTAAGTGCTCTCCTTTCTTGGACTTGTTCCAGGTGTAACGGTTTGACAGAGGTGTGGGAAACAGAATGCTAGCTTTAGTTACATTTATGTTATGGTCTTACTTACCATAATGTGCTGCATATGAAACTTGCCTATACATTTTCTGAAGAATACAGTTAATGCAAATAATGGATAAGATCATTCTGCTGACATAAGTCATAAATATCCAACAGGGTTTTGAGATGATAGAGCTTATTGTTGATGTGCGACATTGCCTTCAGGTAATTTTCTATTTGAACCATTCTGGTAGCACTTCCTCTCTTTAATTCTTGTGAGTTCATATGGGGAAATGTTTATCAAAATATTATTAATGACTGTCAAAGATTTTTATAGTTTTTTTCCTTTAGGGCTTTTTTTTTGATTCACAATACTGCTTTTGGGTAATTTTCTGTTTTTCTTGAACCAACCCTTTTACAAAAGAATTTCCTGTTTTCATTCTCCTGATTAAATATGGTTTAAGTCTTCAATAACAATAAACACTCTTAACTGTTTTAGTAGTTTTCACAAATAACAACTAACACTGTATTGAATATGATTAAACACTCTACAATAACTGAAAAATGGCTTAAATATGATAAGATGTTGTTTGATATATAAACACTGTCATCCTTTTAGTAGTTTCCATGATCATCGAGATAATAAGGGATGTCAATTTCAAACCAAAAAGATTACAAATATTGTTTTGAGCATACGGAAAATAATGGTATAACTATAATCTATGTACAATCTGTGTTCTTCTCATTTGGTTATGTTGTAGTAGATTTTACATATTACAAATCGTGGCATCTTCTCAACCATACAAGTCTTCGTTACAGTCTGCAGTACTTGTTAAACTATAACATGTTTGGTATATAGTATTTTATGATTATCTATCAAGATAACCTGGATTTTCTTGATATAATTTAAACTCAAAAGTCAAAACAATATTACAGAGTTATGACTACTTCAGCACATTTAGATTGATTGTTCATATAAATTACAATAATGTGAAGAAATCACTTTTGAATGGCTGTACCTCTTTGTCAGAGTTTACCTAGCAGATAATATTGAATATTATGGATGTGTTTATTACTCAAACTTCATATGCCATGGTGTGAGCTCTGAGATATCAGATGCTTTTTGGTTTTGAAGGTTTTCAATGTTCATCAATTTGCCTATTTGATTTAGGATCATTATTAAGACCGATAATATTAGCATCTTGGTACTCAACAACAATACATGTTAGATTAATATGGTGTCAATTGCCATAATAGTAGCAACCTGATTAATTATGAAGGGCCACCACCGTTGCAAGGATTCTGACTGCTGGGAAAGACATAGCCTTCCATTCATAACAAAGGGATACATATATTGAGGAATCATCAAATAGGAAAGAAACATAAGAATGGAGATTATAAAAATACAAATGTTACTCTTCACAAGGAAGAGATAAGAGAAATAAGGGGCTATATCACTAAATAGAAAGAAAGAGAATGACCATTATCAAACGGAAATGAATTATCTGCAATGCTGGAAAGCACTGTTTAACAGCTGTTAATGCTGTAACATACTATCTACAAAATACTAAATCAGAAATATATATATTCATTTGTATAAAATAAATATACTCATAACAAATCGATAAACTTATATTTATCTAAATTTTATTACTATTGACTTAAAAACAGGAAACTGTAATGTTACCAAGGAGGGGCTTGTATAAATCCAAGCGATGGATCTTTCTCCCAAGATAGGGTGGAGGTCAGCAACCCCAAGTGCCTAGTGAACATCGTCCCAAGAATGGCTTAAGGGCTTAGATTTGTAAACTCTGAGGGAATCCATTGCGAAGTTGGTGTCTAGGCAACTTGGACAACATTTAGTCCTTCATTAAGTTGAAGTAGTTATAAGGTAGGAAATGATGATAACAGTTTGTACTGTCAACTCAAATCTAATAAGATTAATGACTAATCCTATCAGGGGACATTTGCAATCCAAACCCTAATTGAGGAATTTAGGATAAATTAGTAAAGGTTCCAACAGGGGACATTACATACTATGCTTAAGGGTGATGTTTGTGTACTGCAACCTCCATATGGAAACAAAATGTGACTTGACATATATCTCATATATACCTAAGAGATTGTTCAAATTAAGGTGCATAAACTAATTAAGGTATAGTAGCATACATTGTTCTGTTAACATGAAAATGTGGTAAAGGTGCACTTGGTGTCCTTGCAGGCTTTCGTGGGTATTGCAAATGATCTAAATGCAATTGTCATTGCATTTAGGGGCACCCAGGAAAACAGGTAAGCAAATTACTTGTCACATTCTTTTGTTTTTGTGCTGAAATTGTATATTCTGCTTTTGATTTGACCATGGTAGTTTCAAATTTACAGATCACATGAAGCTATAAATCATGCCTATGTGTATTGACTATTGGATAGAAACCGTGTTATTGGCTAGTTTTCTTATAGTAGTTTTCAGTAGTTAGTTTAAGCATGTAGCCTATCTCTTAAAAGTTTTTAAATATTTCTTGTATATGAGATGACTAGGTACATATAAGCTAAGCAAATTATTATTTTTTAATCTGCACAGAGTGGCCTTGCAGACTCCTTTCTTCAGTTGAAATAGTTGAAAAATCTATGGGTAAACTTTTCTTGTGTTTGGCCTAGTGTAGGCGGTGTTTGTTTCACTCCACTTACCTTAGGATTCAATGCTATATGTGCACTGAACTTCATAGCTTCTTTTGTTTTGTGCATGGGTTTGTTTGAGTGCCCGAGCAATCTCAGTGAATGGTTTTATTTGCCTGCCTTCTTGTTCTTATTCTTTGCATTATACTTTTTTCCCATCCAGCACTGTATTGTAAAGTCATTTAATTGTCTCAAGCCTCCTTGTTTTTGTCTACAAGTTCTCTCCTGCAAATGTTCGTGTATCAAACTTTATCCTTGTATTTTTGGAGCATCATAATTGCTAGCGTTTTCACTCATCATGACTGGATACAAACTCTATTGTGATGAATACAAACATTTAATGAATGTTTTTTGCTAAGGCAAGCAGGGCTTTTTGTGAGGTCCTCAATTTTTTTAACATAAGATAAAGCATCAAGCACATCGGGACAAGAAGGAACTACCAAAAAAAGACCGCACCAAATAGCAATGAAAATCTAAAACAGCAATGAGACTAAAAGCTACAAACAAACAGCCCCACCCATATCAAGATGGTTTAAAAAAGTGATCCAAAGCAGTTTTATTTTTCATAATAATGGCCTTTCTATCTTCAGGCCTTGGAGTAATGTAAGAGGCATCCATCTTTGAATGATCCATAGAGCTTTTGTTTTCATCTTCAGACCTTCTATTGTTGAGCCTGGGAGAAAACATAGGATGACTAACAGCACTATCGTCCAGTCTTGAAGTATTGTGAGATACGATGTTTTCATCTTTCTGAACCTTAGAGGGAGAAGAAGAATTCAACTGAGAGGCAGGCCGATGTGCCTTTCTCTTCCAAACATTGTGATTTTACTTCCCTCTTAAACAAGAATTATGCCTCATTTCGCTACATGAATTGCAAATGATTGGAAAATCTTCATAATGTATCTGTTGTAACAAAATTCCTAATTAGAGGATAAGGAAATCTGGGTTGGAACCATCTGACTTTCCTTCAGAAACACAAAAAGTCTGGCGTATGAAAGCTGTTACTTCAATTTAGTGATATTATCTATAACACAATTCTGCCGAATCAATTGGTAATAATCATCAGAATCTTTTCACTCCAAAATTCCAAGGCTAGGCCGGGTAGACAAACCCAAACAGGAAATTTGGAAGGGTGATCCTTCATATGGTTGAAACTAGGAGTCTATTGTTTAATGCATGGCCATTCTTTTCAAAAACTCTAGGTCCATCTGATAAATTCCTAGTGTAGTCTTTCAGATTGGAAAAGGTAAACAGAAAAAAATCATTTAGCGTTTCTTTTACCTCAACCTCGCCTAGGAGATTCCAAATCTGAAGCACCAATCTTCTAATGGAATCAATGTTGGGATGTTTACCATAGAATCTTCGAACAAGAGATTTCCAAAGCTGAGCAGAAGTTTCTTACAATCATAGAATCAGGAATATTGATCTGAATCCCCTCATCCATCACAATCTCTGTGGAGACATTTGAGGTAGATGTAGGAACAGCATTAAGGAGAAATATAGAAACTTCTATCTCAGGTTAACTGTTTATCCCAGCTACTGGGTCCTCGCTTCCTGGAAAAGAGAACCAACCTTGGAAGCAACATCACTTTTTAAAACATTCTCTAACATATCAGGAACATTAAGAGGAGGGCAATCCACATTATCTTCAGTTATCTTAGCGAAAGGCTTAATAACTTTCAGGGTAGAAGAGAGGGTCTCAGGCAGTTTCCAGAATTGTGACTCATTTTGGGGGTAATTGTATGTTGATAACCATGATAAACAAAAGATTTTGTATTGAAAATGTCTACTCTGATGATTTGCTACAGTTTGAAAAGTATAATTGCTAGAGTATGTATTCATCATGCCTGGATACAAACTCTAGCAATTATGCAAACATCTAAATTGGATTTTGATAACTATGATAACCTGAGCTCTTGCATTGAAAATGTCTTGTCTGATAATTCGCTACAAAACAAATATTGATTTTTGATACTGATTGCATTTCTCTGTAACCACTAGGAAATGTGGTATATGGCTATGAGGGCTCAAATTGAAATAGGGTACACAAATGTATGAACAAGGACACAGCTATAGTAGTTCGAAATACAGTCACTGGGAGATGTGGGTATGGGTACATGGGTGGAGTCCAACTCTGTGAACCTCAGTATCACATTAGAATTTACCTTATACCACTGATTTTCTACATACACATAAATAATGTTATGCACTCCTGACAAATCAACTTGATGTTTCTTGTCATAAGTAGAACTCTTGAATATTGTATTTACTGCAAACTGGATGTTCTTAAAGTTAGTTTCTAGGTCAATATATCATTAATCCATATTGTATCACATTAGAATTTACCTTATACCACTGATTTTCTACATACACATAAATAATGTTATGCACTCCTGATAAATCAACTCGATGTTTCTTGTCATAAGTAGAACTCTTGAATATTGTATTTACTGCAAACTGGATGTTCTCAAAGTTAGTTTCTAGGCCAATATATCATTAATCCATATTGATATATGCTGCTTCTTTCCAATCAGATAAATAGGGTTAAAGTAGAGTTTGTTGCTTAAAAGTGATAAACATGTGTGTTTCTGATAGGGAGGTTGGATGAATCAATCACTGATTCATGCTCTTGGTCTTCAACTAAGACTCTTAGGGTGTCTCTTCCACACCACTTGTCACCTATAGGACCTTATCTTCCTAAGGATCCCCTGGTCTCTCTAGCCAACTTAACTACAAGAAAGATTACTTTATCAATCCAAAACTTGATGCATTCACACTCCCTTCACCCTAGCCCTTAAAGCAACATAAAGGCCCACAACCTCCAAATCTTGAACTAGGCCTTGCAGAGGTATGGAGGTATTGCAAAACACTTCCACTCAACCAATTAGGTCTGTTAGAAGTCCCACCAAATCCATCTTCCCATCCGATCTTTTCATTTCTTCACAAATAGGCCTAAAAGGCTAGTAGCCCCAATTAGGGTTCCTACAGCGAGAAAATAGGGTTTTTCTCCTGTGCTTTCCAAAAGAACCCTGCAATCTTTTTTAGGTTTCTTGGTTCATTAGTCATTCCCTCGAGGATTTTTTGGGTTTTGGGGTCATACCCTTCCATCCATTGCCCTAACCCAAATTAGGTGAAAATTAGGCTTTTTAGGCTTCACAGGTTGCTTCAACAATCTCTATTGTTTTAGGCCTGCTCTAGGATTGGTAGAAACCTCTCCACTTCATGGGATGATGGTAAGACTTCCTTCTTCCATGTCCAAAAGGAATTTGGACTCGAGCTTTGCTCCTCTGCAAGTAATGCTGGTTTCTATATGGGCTTCCCTAGCCGGACTCACCACAGGTTCACCTAGGGCAAGACCTTAAAAAACTTGCGTTGCATTTGATGCCTCGGCTTCTATACATATTATGTACATGGAGTCTACTCACTATTCCCAAGAGGTCGTACGGATTAAACCGTGGGAAAGTGAGTTAGAGCTCCATCTTCAAGAACTACCTCGACAAAACCATTGACAGTGTAAAACCAAAGTAATTTTACAAGAGGTAAATAAACTAATCAAAATCCCTATCTACCAACACACAGAATTAGGAAAACATGTCAAACAAAGGATGCAGAGGTGACAATATGGATCTTGAACTCCTAATTACCTACTATGATAAAAACCAAAGAAATTGCTCATAAATGCTTCAAGATGCTGATTGCAAAAACACTCAATCTGTACAATGGACTTCCAACCCTGCTCATAGGTCTTCTCATGCCTTATATAGGGTGGTTAGGTGGTTATTCACTCCTTAGGACTCCTCTACAATGCTTTGCAACTTTCTTGCCAAAAGTTGCAAAGTTGCACATTGCAACTTTTACATTTTTTTACAACTTTTCTCCAATTTGGTCAAATGACCTTCAAATCTTCCCAAACTTAACCACAAACCTTATCTAAGGTAAAAACCTCACCCTAACTCTTCCTAGATGTTATTGACCTCATGATGATGTCATCACCATGCCTTGTGCCAATCAGAGGGCTTTGCAACTTGCTAGTCCCTAATTGTACCTAGTGAAAGGCTCTAAGACCCTATGAACAAAATCTCCGTTGTACTCCTATAGTCAACATGACCTTATATCCAACACATCCAAAATGCCCTAAGGCTTACACTTACACAACAAAAACATGAAACCTTAGATTGCCTAGGCAATCCTTAGGTGCTCCTGCACCAGTTTCCAATGTTGAAGTTTATAGCTACAATATAAATCTTTATCTTTGGGCATTCATTCCATGGTCACCTTCAGCTGAAAAGGACATTTATGATAAATTGTAATATTAAATAAAGACGTGTCATTCAATGTGCATTAAGGCATGGAAATACAAAGAGTTGTAATTGTAATAAAGAGTCACATTTTAGGAAATCAAAGAGACTGTCGGTTGGATTGTGAAGAGTCTTTGTTTTAGTTGTATATATCACATCAAGCAATAGGCATTGTACACTTGAATTTTATGATCAATAAAAAGATATTTTGTTGTGTGGCTGGGTTTTTCCCTTCATTCTAGAAGGCTTTTGCTTGGATGTTTCTATGTGTCTCTTGCATCTTTTCTGGTTATTTGTTTTTGCTGTTTATCTGGTGTTTGGGTTAAAATCTAACATGGTATCAGAGCCAGGTTTATCATAGCAATGAAGAATTCTTTGAATATTCATCTTTGATCATTGTCGTCTCTTTGGTAATGGGTTTATTGGATCTTTGTGTCTGTTATTAGGACTCTAATCTCTTTCTTCAAAAGAAATACCCTTTCTGGCTAAGGCAGGACCATGAATTTCTTTGTGTATTTCTTTTCATAGATGCTGATTGAATTATGTACGTGACTTATTTGGATGCCGAGTCTATGTTTGGGATTTTTTCTTGTGTTGTTGACTCCGGTTTATCCTTTTATCATTTTTTTTTTCCTTTTAAAATCTCAAGGGCATTTTGGTAGCTATTCCTGTTACGTATTCTTGATTTTTGTCATAAGTGAAGGGACTGCAGTGGGTGTCATGAATGAAATATTTGAAAAGCGTATCAGTCCACTAGCTTTGTGCCCCTAAATTCGTGACTGTTTAAGACAGATTCTGTGGCAAATTCATATCTCCAGTCAAATAAAAGTCAGGTGACTCAAAAGGAAATGAGAAGATCGACCATGGCAATTATCTTCATAATTAAAGATCAAATACAGATGTTTTTTGGGCTACATCCAGTCTTTTGATGAAGTTTTTGTCATGTTTATCGTATCAGCTTTCATTCCTTTCATGTTTATCAATGATGTTTGGAATTTATTATTTTATAAATGCCAAGATGTCATTATGATATTAGGAGCTGTTCATCGGCATGGAGAGTATAGGTGCGTATGTTATTATGGGAAACAAAAAGGCCATTGTAATTATTATTACATGGGATGATCATTTCACTCATCTTCTTCCAACGGTGCATCATCATTATAATGTTCGATTCTCTAATTTCCTTCCAATGGTGTATGGATGGGATGCATAAATGCAACAGTGCATGATCAAGATCAGAGCAAGTAACGATAGTCTAGAAGAGAGACTTGATTGTGTCTTTTGTTGGTCTATGTCCGTTAATGTGCAGGCTTTGTTGTCAAGTCTTCTTCCATATCGTTGAGCATTCATGTACAATGATCTGTGTCTTGATTGCATGTTTATTGTGGTTATAGTCAGTCATTTTTTCTGGAAGAATCTTTTTGACGGAGAATTAAGAGACAGGTGTGGCCTTTGTTGAGAATAGTTTTGAATCATCAGTAAAAGAACACATTATTCTTTGGGCGGCATTTTCTGTATTTTGTTCTATGTTCAGGATGAAGGAAATGAATTTTTTTCAAAAAAAGTTCAATCACTGCCTTGCAGCTGTCCATGAAAATGAAGCAGATATAGTAGGACCTATAGCAGGGATGCACCGCACTCAGATGATGACACCCTCAAATTTTTAAGTATGACCTTGGCCTGCACTATGTCTTATTCATTTCCTATTGAGAGACATTATTCTGGTATATGTTAGTCATTGACATGAGGCACTATTTTGGGGTTGCTGAGTTCATTTATTTCATACTACGCATGTGGCTATAGAATAGCTTTTTATGCCAAGTATAATCTGAAGATTTGGGGCAGATACTTGAACAGTTAGTCAAGCTCAAACCTTTCATATTCATATATGTGTGATTCCTGTTTTTGTTTGTGTCAGCATCAGGTTTTGGGCATCCCATCCTTGGTGGCCATCTATGACCACATGGAAACCTACATTTTTGGATCTTGATTACCATGTTACCCTCTTAATGAGTGAGCTTGATCTTGATGATATTTGTAGACTCTGCTTAAACTCTGGTTTGGGTATAGGTTGCAGAGATAAGCATTGCATGAAATTGTTAAGTATCCTATGATTTTTGATATTCTGTTATAGTTGAAAATAGTGGTTACCTTTCAATATTTATGAATGTTGGTTATAAATAGCAATTGATCTTTTATCTCTCATCGTTGCAAGATGCAACAAGAAAGGCAATATGTTGCTTTAAGTAAGAGGGAGATGTTAGCTTCAGAGAGAGGCTTTATAATTAAGAGAGAGTGCTTATGGAATCCCCTTCATTCTCATAAATGCTTGTGATGCTTGTGGTATTTGTAAAATTTGAGACTTAAATACAATTAAGTCTTGTTTTTGTTATGCCTATTTCTATTCTTGTGTGAATAAATAAGATTGTAAGAATCAACTATGGTAACTCTTTCACTTTGGGAAGTGAACATCATGTTGACAATCCATGATGACATCACATTGAGAGATTCTGTGATGGGAGTTGGATGTCGTGTTGAGAGATTCCATGACAGTTCACGTTGAGAGAGTCCGTGATTAAAGGTTTAACTGTGATTCTTACAAGTCTATCATATTGAGTGATTCCATGATTGTGAGTAATTTTTACGGGACTATCATGTTGAGTGATTCCATGATTATTAATGATGAGTATATTGTTCTCTTAATGTCATGAGAGAATCTGGTTGTGTTTCTTGCAAGATTTCATGTTGAATGATTCCATGAAATTTTATGGGATCTATATGATTAGATTTTGTTGTTGACATTTTGGTTGCAGCTTTGTGTGACTATTCAGCTAAAGATTTCTCTCTCTCCCTCTCTCTCTAAGAGGGAGTGTTGGAGTTTATAGCTACGATAGAAATCTTTATCTCTAGGGTTAATTCTGTAATGGTCACCTTCAGTTGAAAAGGACATTTATGATAAATTGTAATATTAAATAAAGACATGTATGTTCAACGTGCATTAAGGCATGAAAATACAGAGTTGTAATTGTAAAATAGAGTCATGTTTTAGGAAATTTAAGAGACTTTTGGTTGGAATGTGAAGAGTCTCTCTTTAAGTTATAGCTATCGCATCAAGCAATAGGCATTATACACTTGAATTTTATGATCAATAAAATGATATTTTTTTGTGTGGCTGGGTTTTAACTTTTAACCTTCATTCTAGAGGTATTTTCCCAGGATATTTAGGTGTCTCTTGCATCTTTTTTGGTTATTCATTATTGTTGTTTATCTGGTGTCTGGGATAAAATCTAAAATCCAAACCATACTGTGAGAAAATGAATTAAAGCAATTGGCTATCTTCCTTATTATTATAATTTTATAATCATTGGCCATCCTGAATAAAAATAAGATACCTTGGGAGGTGGCATAAGCCAATCATATACAATCTTACAAGCAATATAATTTACTTGGTATGGTAGTACATGGTGGAAGACTAGCCCTTTAGCTAAAGCTAAGAATTCCTAGTTATAAAAGTTAACTTTACCCTAGAAGGAAATGGCATTACAAAAGTGGAGGATTTTTATAGAATTTAAGACAAATAGAAATAATGAACATAATGACACGTAAAATACCTTGGGAAAACCCTCCAACTTGAGAGAGGAAAACCCAACCAAAAATACACACACACACCCACACACATATGTCCAAGGGAATTAACTTGGTTGAAGCAATGAGTTCTCATTGTGGAGACCCAGGTTCAAATCTTAGGAGGGACATCTTTGTGGGATTATAAGTTGTGACTCTTGGTCTTCCAATTGTTGTTTCTAGTGTGGTTTCTTGTAAGGACCTCAAATAAGCTTGTAAGTCTAATGTTGTTGCTCAAATGAGTAAAAGGTTTGTAAATGATCTTCAATACACACACACACCATACATAATTGGCCAATTCACACCTTTCCCAGTGATCATTCACAGATCATAATAATCTTACTTGATAACAAACTTATAGAAGCAATAATAATAAAAAAATCAAGTCCAAGTATCTACTGATCATATAAAAAACTCCTTCAATAACATTGACCAACCAAAGCAAGCAAAGTTGATATCTATAAATGCTGTAACTCCTTGACATAACTGCACACCTTTCTCACAAAGAGTTAGACTCTTCATTGTCATATATGAAATGGTTTAGTGAAGAAATATTTAATTAATGTTTTAGATAGGGACATTACAGCCCTCCAAAATGAGGTCAAGGCAATGTATCGCAAGGAGACCAAAATATTGTGGGGTGCCTCTCCATCAAAAGTTTACTTGCAAGAATTTTAAATTAATTAGAAATATACACATGTTAAGAAACATAGAATTAGAAAAGTACAAATAAATTTATTTTCAAAACTTGACAAGTTAAAACTTAAAGCTTAGAAGTTTACCTGCAACAACATAACTTGCTGCATTATGTCACCACCTGCATCACATTTTCTTCCCCCACCTCTGCTATGACTTCCTCAATAACCTCACATAAGTATGTGGTGTTTTTGACATGAGAAGTACGTGGCGTTTTTGACATTAGAGGAAACATCAAGAGACTTGAGGAACATGGTGGATCCTACAAAATTTAAATAGAGCAAAACAATTAATTATCATGGATCATCAAGAAATTAGCAATCAACAAATCAAAATTTAAATTATTCAATTACAATTCACAATGCATGTAGGAAAGTAAAATGATCAATCACCTCCATAGGAAATAAGAGAATCGAGGAGTGTTCTATTCCTCCTATCTGTCCAACCATTAGTCATGATGGTACAACACTTTATATGGTCCATTCCCTTCGATGGTCCTCTAGCTTAAGTTTCATATCCTCTACCATTTCATCTAAGAAGTACCTACTCAATTGAGCCTTAGTAGGGGCTTTAAATGTCGGACCACAAATATTTACGACATCTATCATGCCTTGCCAATAAGGAGGCCTGTCACAAATAGATTATGATTAGAAGTTAATATGACAAATCATTATGTAATATGAAACTATGATTACACAAATAGAAATAATTAAATTTAACTTTAAACTTATAGAAAACAAATAATAAAGAATTAATTACCTGGCTACAATAAATGGAATGTTGCAAAAGTACCAAAATTTGCAAATTTGTTTTCTGGCAGCATCATGAATCTCCTTGTTCAAACCCATGCTCTCAAGCGAGGGTTGTGCGCCAGGAGTAGTGCGTGACACTAAGTAACTATCCAATCTGGACTTTTACATGCTAGGACGAAATGTAATTAGGGTCAATCTCAGTATAAGAACGGGTAGCACTAGCATTGGGATGAAAGGGAGGCCTGGAAGAACCTTCTCTAATGCAACCTACAGATGTGGATGCGGGAGTGTGGGAGCCAATAGCACTTAACTGTTCAAGTTGCCTTTTCTTATTTAACTTCTCTTGTTCATATGTTTGTAATGCCATATAACAAAAACGTTTTGCTTCAGTAGTTTGTTGAGTGCACACGGTAATATTATGTCCAGGTATGCTAGCAATATGGTATTTGAATCTATAGATGCCACCAGAATTTATGCCTTTACTAAACATACATTTTGTTTGATGTTTTGTTCTTCTAGGAAATTCTTCTGTATATTTTGAAGCCTCATCCTTTCTAGGCATTGTGAAAAATGAAAGTTAAGGCTGCTGCAATAAGAAAATTCAATTAAAAACTTGTACTAATAAAAAAAAGTAAACCCTACATTCTTTTTGAGAAAATTGTAAATACATGTTTGCAAATTTGTTATAAAAACATTGTAGGTTCGCAAGATTGCACTTTGCAATTTAGTGAAAAAACATTCAAGATTTACAAATACTAACAAAAATAAATAAATCAACACTTACCTTTTGCCAATGAGTTGAGGAGCGTTGCTATTGACTCCTTAATGCCCCCAATGCAATCTTATGGCCTCCCCAAATTGATTTTTGATCTCCTTGATGCTCTTCTTTTTTGTTGGTTGCAAACTTGTGGTTTCTCTTTTGTTTTCTCTCACTTTTCCTCTCTTGTAACAATTGGAAGGCCTTTTAGGGTTATTAAAAAGAGGAATAGCAAAAAAAATCATGAAAAGAAGAAGTATATTTTTATGTTTTTAATTTGAGCAATATGGCTGTCATGTGACTGATTGTTCGAGCGATATTTGGTGATTTTATGTGATTTTTGAAGAAATAGCCTGATTTGGTGATTTATGCCCAAAAATTGGCAATCCGATTCACCGAGTCAACAAAAATCGCCCAACCTAACTCGAATCACGAAATCGCTAGAATCACCTGAATCACAACAATTTTGGGATCTTTGATTAAAACACATGCTTCTAGGAAGATTTGATAGTACATGTCATTTTGAATTTGCATTTATTGATGCAATTGTGGGAAATGTATACAACTTACAATTTGTCAACTATGGAAGTTATTGTAGCTACTATATGAGCCCAAAGGCATAAATCGAGGTTTATTCCAAAATAAGATGCAATTATTTGCTCATGTACAAATATGTGTGAAAGGGAATGAGTAGTGGAAAACATGAACTAATGAGATGTATATAGGTTGGGGAAATGAACAAGGACCTAGTAGATGGTGATTTTTAGTTTATTACACATGGTGTTCGCAAGTAGGTTTCACTATGGTTCTTGTCCAAGGTGCCACTAAAAGATGGTTTTTACCTTTTCTAATTATATTTGTATGTTTCTTTTGCATTGTTCATTTTTTTGGTGTTTTGCAATTGTGATATTTAGTCATGGAAGTTTTAGAGGTGCATGCTTTTGATTAACAATATGAAACTTATTAGCTTTGCTATTCATGATATGATTGACATGATTAAGGGTGTCAAGGCACTTTTGATTTGGACATAATGACTAAGACAAACATACTCAAAATATTTTGGTGGCTAAGATAATTTCACTAGTGCTTGCACCATAGGTATTGTTGTACAATTCTTTTAATGCAAAAGAAGCCTCTTTTGAGTTGAAGTATCTCGGTAAGGTATCTTCAAAGCTCCTTAAATATTATATATCTCTAGGGTTGATGAGATTGAATAAATGATGGAAAGTTTTATGGTGTATATGAGAAAGTTTGGGTGGTAAGGTGTAACAATAGATGTATTTTCATGAATGGTCTTTGACCATGGGATATCAAACGTGGGTAGCAAAAGACTCTTGACATAGATCTCATGGCAATGATGCTTCGTCAACTAATGCATAATAGATCCAAGTAAGGCCATGACAATTTATTATTATTATTATTGATTTTGGGTATTTGTTCTTCCATTGAAATATTGATTGCAATATAAAGGATTTTGGGATCAACATCTACACCCATAGTTGTGAAGGATTTTCTTGGACTATTGTTTGATCTTTTTTTATTTTGAAAAATTAAAGAGGACAAGTTCGTCATCTATTGATGCTCGAAGAGGCTATATTAGTAAACTCATCATTTTGTGATTCTTTTTTTTTTTTTTTTTCTTATTTACCCAATAGCATCTCAAAGAGGTTTTAACTATGGGATTTAATTTGTTTTAATTCTTTTGAATCCTTTGAAAATTTTGAATTAAGGGACTCAAATTATACCCTAAAATAAGTTGGTGCATCTAATTCTATGTTAGCTTTGTTGCGGTCATTGATTGGAAATTCTTAAAGAGGTCTTGTGAATTCAGATATAACTTCATCATTTTTGTATATATCCAGAGACTTAGGATCTTGTTGGTCTTGAGAAATGAGTTTTGAAGAGACAAGTGGAAGAACAATAGAAGGTGTGGTGATGGATGTAGTAGTATAGATTTTTAGCTCATTAAAGGAGGCGGCGAAGTGAGTGAAGGAGTCTTTGAAGTTTTGTGCCCTAACAATTTTAATAATGAGAAAGACACACTGCAATATGAGAGGTGCTATTCGTATTGTAGGATTCTTCCACTAGAGACATATTTCGTAAACCAAATCTATGATGATTGATGTTGATAGTGATTGGTTCAAGAGGATCTTGTTCATTTAATCCCAATCCTTGTCCTTCATAACTTTTATTCTTACTCATTTTGAGTGTCATGGATAGGTCTCTTCGACAAAGCATGGTATCAATTTTTCATCTCTATATATCTAATCATTATTGTTACTACCTATGATTTCAACCTCAAGTAAGTCATTCTTTATGAAATTCATTGTGCCACATTAAATGACTTTTAAGATCTATCCTTTGTTAATTGCTTTAGTGTTTTCCATAGAACCTTGGTGGTAGAGGAAGTTGACCAACATAGTAAGCACCATGATCTCGTAGACCTTGCACCCTTTGTCTATGATATTCAAGAAGTTGACCAACATAGGATGAAGATGGTAATGATGGTGGAGGAATGGCAACATTTGCACCAAGATGATGATGTGATTTATTTTAAGAACCTTACAATAATCTGCAATATTTGAAGTGACTTAGATGTACAAAGCTGCGATTTCTACACCGTGGAAATTGATGCACTAATGATAGGTGGATGGGATTGCTTGCTTATCCTGAATCCATGGATGACTAATAAGGATATTTTATGGAAGTTCAAGGTCAAGAACATGCAACATGGTGTTTCGGTGAATTGGACCCACTTGGATTGAAATTAAAATGATACCTTGGGATTCTTTTATTGTTTCATTGTATGCTCTGGTAGTTATCTTCTTTTGGCTTCAATGTTGTCGTTTGCACAACTCGATTATTTGATGGGTTTGTATCTACACAACTTAAACTAGAGTCCGACTTTCCATTTGTTGACAATAGCCTCTATATTAAGTGTTTTACCATGGGACAGTTCAATAGATGGCATGTCATTTGGATTGATATGACTAGGAATTCATGACTCTCTCATAGCATGTTCCAATATGTCCGTAAAAAGAGGTGATGATTTGAAGTCTCAAGATAGAAATCTTCGCAGGAATCATTCCAAGATGCTCAAGGAAGTCAAGACGATGAGGGTGTTCTTCAAATGCTTACTTGACTACAACTAGTAGTCATGATGCAATTAATGCTTTAATGAGCACAATGTTGACTTGAGCATTGACTTGAGTCATATGGGGGAGGGTGTGGTATTGACATATTTGTTTGATTGTTTTGGGTTGGACCTTTATTAGACATTGAGGGCTGATTTTGGCCATATGTAGGTGATGGGTCCTAATATATACCTAATTGCTCATTGGGTGAAGAGGATGAGGACATATCCTCTATAAGTTTGCCAATGGCAGGTGTGACTGAGGGTTTGAAGTAGGCTGGGCAGAACCCTGGGTCATTCATATGAACACAAGCTAGCGCTTGGCAACAAAGAAAACTCCTCTTTGACCAGGCCACATGGGCGGGAGTTAGGCAGGAGACTTGAGTATATAGCTGGATGATATATGTCTGCAAACTTTTATGTATATATTGCGCTTATAGTTGAATGTTATTTATATAAATAAATTGTAGGGTTTATGTTTATCAGCCAATGAATGTTAAATATGGTACAAGAAATTGTGATTTATGTTTGTATGCTGGCCTTTTGGCACAGAAAACCATGTCTATGTGTATGTTTGTTGGTGGGGGGTCGATTGAGGTTTACATAGCAGGTTTTGGAGTATATAGCATATCAAAATATATATGTTCTGGTGACAGGCATGCACAAGGGTTTAGAAATAGGTAACATGATATGCATCATGGATATCATGAATATTGCAAAGAAAGAGCTGAGCATTAGAGGATATATATACTAGAACATGCAAAAACTAGATTCGTATGTGAGGTGATATGATATATGATGATAAAGAAAAGGTTGATGATTAGGAGGAATATATAACTAGTGCCTACAGGATCTATTCATAATCATAAAACATATTTTAGGAACTTCTGTACTTATGACAGTACTTTTGCTGACTTCCAATAATGATAAAACTAACTTCGCAAGTCTGTGTTGTATGCTGGTACAGCTTACAGAATTGGGTGGAGGATTTATTCTGTAAGAAGCTTGATCTCAACTATCCTGATATGCCTGGTGCAATGGTGAGTTTTGCTGGATTTCATTTTATGAAATTCTATCAATAGAGCAGTAATTTAATACTGATTTTGGTTTAAATGCAGGTACATTATGGATTTTACTCAGCTTATCACAATACAAGTTTGCGCCCACAAATTGTAGATGCAGTTCAGATGGCGCTGGAGAAGAGAGATGGATTGACAGTTATGGTTACGGGACATTCAATGGGTGGAGCAATGGCTGCATTCTGCGCCCTTGATCTGACTGTATGCCATCGTTACAAGAAAAATACTATTATTGTAGATAGTAATATTTGAGCTTCAATATCTGGGAAACAAAAATTTATTTAGGCTCCTGTATCAATTATGTCTTTTAAATTGGAAAATGAACTTCCCATCTTTGTAGGCAGATCTTTTTGCATTTCCTATGTTTCAACAGGGAACCTTAATTTATTTATTATTACGACTGTTGCCTTAAAAAAAGTTAAAATGGTCTTTGAGTCCAATTAAAATGAAAAAATCTTTCAATTTCATGTAAAATATATTGTTGCTTGCAGTCAATCATTGCACTTTTATTTTATAAAATTTTGATTTGTTTTGTCCATAATTGAACAGGTCAACTTTGGAATAGTTGATATTCAGGTTATGACCTTTGGGCAACCCCGTATTGGCAATTCGGTGTTTGCAACTTATTACAGCTCTTTGGTGCCAAAAACTATACGGGTGACTCATGAACATGATATGGTTCCACATTTGCCACCATTTTACACATATTTTCCACAGTGGACGTATCATCATTTTCCAAGAGAGGTATTTGCCTACACAACATATAATTAGCAATTGTTTATTGCCCGTTTTAAAGCTTATCGTACTTTTTTCCCCCCCTTTTGACATGCTAAATCTCTTTTTCTGAGAAGTATTAAAAGGCATAAACAGTTCAGTGATGATTTTTTTCCCTAGTATTTGCTGTATTAATAGCAAATAAAAATAACTAAGAATATTCTCTATGAAGATTCAGCAATAGAACCACTGTAATATGCAAGATTGTACAGAAGATTATTAAATGTGCCATTTGAAACTTAAAGGGTCATGTTCCAAACTAAGAGTGTTTCCTGATTAATACGGGCAAATTTTTCTTCAATGAGTAAATGCAGCAGAATTGCTTATCCTGAACAATGCCAATAGAAACCATGTAAGTAGTAGAAACCTATAAGATGCTTAATTAAGAGTAAATCTTAAATAATAAGGTCTGCAACTGTATCAATCACAAGAAGTTTTATCTGCTCTTTATTTCAATCTTTCAGACACTCAGTCTTGCCAATGCTTATTCGCTTTCCATCTTTCACTAGCACTTTTGAAGAAGTATTGTATGAGTGCTATTTAGGTTTTTTCACTTAGCTATTTAAAATAATGTGGCTTATAGGTTATCAGCAAAGAAAATTTTACCAGGGTAAAAATGCAAAAACAAAACTGTGGAGGTTCTATTGATGAGTAGATATAAAATTTACCTTTTAAACAAATTGCATATTGCTATTAGTCACTACAAATTTGTACTTAAGCTGTCATGTGACCTTGGAAGAAATCCGTGGAATGAGTCTGTAGACTAATTTCTTTAAATGTTATTTAATAAAATGGTCATTAATTACTAATAGCTTTATATATTATGCTGTATGATTTGTATCAAATTACTAATCACCTAAACCATTTGCTAGTGATTGGGTTTTGAAATGTTCATAATTATACTTATAGCAAGATAAAATGTAATATCCCTAGCTTTTCTTTTTTGAATTTTTACAAATATTTGTTGAAATGTATAAATCCTCATAACTTTTTGATCACCAAGATGACATTGTGGGCACGGTGATTTGGGGCACCAACTTCCTGGCAGCAAATCATACAGATCTAAAATGAATGTTATATTGTTAATGAAATAGACAACCAATGTATTGGCAGCATAGCCATTTAGAATTATAATGTTGAATCTATCAACAGTCCTGATATGTTTGGTCGTTAACCACACATAAAATTACAATGAAAAATATATGATCTGAAAAACTAAATATTATGATTTATTGTGGGAAACTTTACATTAAAGTCATACTCTATTTGAAGCCTTCACTGAATTATTATGGTTGCTGTAGTAGATGTAAGGGTGGCTGAGCAAAACAGATCAGCATGCTTCAAAAGCTGCAACCTCCTTAAACATGGTCTGATAGCATCAATCACTTCCGAATTTATTAACATCACCACCAAATAAAATTGCTGCCTCTTTAAAAGAGTAAGACAAACCAAAATAAAGTACAAACCATATAACATTAATAAACATTTTAATTATTGGTGTGACAGCATTCTCAACATTTTAATCATATTAGAATGCACATGAGAGATGCAACCAGGGTATAAAAGCATACTTGTATTATTCATGGGCTGGAGTCAGCAAATTTGAGATATGACAGCTTCTCACCTCTTTTCAAATATTAATATTCATCAATATGATATATCAAATGGTATGGCTGGATAAAGGTACAACCAACCATGATAAAGCCAAGAATTAAGAATAAATTTGTTAATATCTTTAACCTTTCAATCTGCTTGGTCAATCCACTCAAGGTCCTCATGAGTAAAGATAGGATCTGTAGACCTAGCGATCCCTTTGGATTCTGGATGGATGTCCTTTAGTATGATTGGGTGGAGTCACTGTCCAAAACCTTTTTCATTATAAGATGAAAGTTGTAACGAACAAATGCTACATTCTTTAACCTCTCCATGAATAGACTATTGCGCCTTTCTGGATGAATGTGCTCAAACATGCTCCATTTGCACTCACAACCCAAAGTGCTACATGGATGACTTAATATGTGGATACCAATTTTGTGAAGATTTGGTGTTTTAGCACCAAACATTGGCCACCATCTATCTGAGATAAGAAAAAGAAGAAAAAATCAGTGTCATTTCCATCTTCAGGATTAAATTATAAAATCAAATTATGCACTTAACATATATTATTAATTGGCCTCAATTCTTTGCAATCAACTTTGCACATTTGACTACCAAAAAATCCCCTTGTGCATTATTGAATGTCTTTATCTTGTGGAGTGTAGTTATGATATCAATATCACCAATAAACATCCCGCTTTAACATTGGATAGAGCCTGGAAGAACCTTCTCATCTGCCTTGAAATAAGAGTGGAGATGGTATGTCGAATTGAGGTAATAAGCGGTTGCATGTATGGCCTTGTGAAGATAGAGGTGCCATCTCCTATCAACTATCATCCAAATGGGATGACACTTATTCTCTTCACCATATACAGATCTGATGGCCTCGTTGGCCCTATCCATGCCCTCATATATGTATCCCATAGTGTGCTTCTCCCCATTAGCAACTCCTAGAACTACCTGGGGCACAATGACTTGCAAATATTGTGCAAAATTAACATAAGCAAAAATGCAAACAAAACATAAATCTGAATATAAATTAAAGTGAAATGTAGAATTTGTTAAAAACTCACTTGTAGGATCTCTATACAAGGGGTCCAAAAATGTGGTTTATAAAATATGCAAACTCCTGCATTGATTGTCGCAGTAGTCATAGCACAGGTTGAGGAAGTCCACTCATCAACAAACATGTGCCTCAAAGCTGTCTTTGAGTGCATCAAAGATTTTAATGTGATAAAATTTGAGGCAAATGTTGTGATTCTAGGATGAGCCAACTCTTGCCCCATATATTGCCTCGTTATGGTGAGGATCAATGCATGATTGTAGGTGGACTCGCAAATGTTTTTGGCCTTATCAACACATATCTTGATCCATTCAAGTTTGCCAATGTCTTCCAATACAAGGTCAAGGCATTGTGTTGCACCTGGAGACCAAAAAATGCTTGGATGTCTCCATCAAAAGTTTACCAGAAAAAACATAATTTGTTGCATTGCTCGTCACCACCTGAACTACATTGTCTTCATCCACCTCAGCTATGATTTCCTCAATAGCCCCACCTAAGTATGTGACATTTTTGACATGTGAGGAAGCATCAATGGAATTAGGAAACATGGTGAATCCTAAAAATAAAGTAAAATCAACGATCAATCAATAAATCAGAAATTACAAAAGTAAAAAATTAATCACTAAATCAAATTCAAATTATTCAATGCATTTAGGAACTAAAATAATCAATCAATTTTGTAGGAAACACAAAAATTTAGGAGTGCGCTATTCATCCCATCAATCCAATCATCAGTCATGATGGTACAACTATTTTGACTTCAAACACATACTAGTCCTTTAATTTATCATTTCTAACAAAAGTGGTCCGTTTAATTCATCATTGGTAGGTGCTCTCAACCCCACCCTACAAATGGTTACGACAACTAATCTGCCTTGCCAGTAAGGAGACTTATCGCAAATAGATTAATTGGTTAAATAAGACAATAATATGAGAAACTTTAAATTTAAAACGATCAAATAGAAAAGACTTTGTTGGCTGCAACAAATGAAATGTTGCAAAATTACCAAAACTTTCTAATTGCTTTTTTTGCAGTATCATGTTGCTCCTTGTTCCAAGGCACACTCTCAAGTAAGGGTTGTGAACCATGAGTACTCCGCGACAGAAAATATGAATCCAAATTAGATTTCCAAACTCCAGGACCAAAGCTAACATTGTCATTAGGAGTAACAGAAGTAGAAGCACTTGTACTAGCAAAAGCACTAGGACAGAATGGAGGCATGGAAGAACCCTCACCAACACAACCTCCAGATGCGGTTGAGCAGGAACTAATAGTTGCCAACTCCTCCCTTTGCTGCTTCTTCATTTCCTTTAATTCTTCAAATGTTTCTATTGCAACATAGCATTGCATGAACAACCTAAAGAGGTACTAATTTACACGGCTCAATATCATGGCCACATATTCCAACATATGGTATTTAAATCTATTGATGACACTGTGATTAATTTCTTTACAATATTTATGTTTGACTTGTCCATTTTTCTTTCAGGAAAATCTTTTTTGGTATATATCCAAGCCTTATCCTTTTGTCCCAGTTACTTAGCCTTAGGTTTAGATTTAGGAAGACACTAGGAAAACATATGGTTTTTTAAACCTCAAGGCTGCTGCAATAAGGCAAGATTATGAAAAAAAAACATTTGTGCATTGTGTTTTATAGAGTAATACAAAAAAAAGAAAGGATTTGTCCCCTCCCTCCACCCTCCCCCACCGCCCGAAAAAAATATGTAGGTTTTTGAAGCTTTCAAATTCTTCAATCTTAATTTTTTTTCCCTTTAAAATTTAAACTTCAAAGTTGAAAGAACAATCAGCAAACCCTTCATTTAATAAATATTTACGAATTTCTCCTAAAAATATGGGGTTTGCTGATTATTCATTCTTTTAAAAAAATTATAGTTTGCTGATTAAAATGATTAAAAACTGGAAAGTTAAAATGAAGATTGTTGTTAGACAGTACACAGAAAACCAAACAAATCCTTCACATTTCATTCTTACCTCTTACAAGAAATTTGAATTGAGATGAGAGCTCTTTGCAATTGCTGGTGTAGACTCTTGATGCACCAAATGCAAGTATTATGCTTTCCCAATGTGATTTGATGAAGATTTGTTGGTTTTCCTCCTCACTGGTTGCATTTCTATGGATTCTTGTTGTTCTTCTCAACTGACTCTTCTCTTTACTTGCAAATAGAATGAAATGAGGGCCCCTTTAGGGTTGCAAAGAAGAAATGGAACAAAAAAGTATAAAACTTTTTAATTTTAAGTTTTGGCAAATTTCCTTTGCATCAGTGGGCGTGTCCTGTCATCGAGACTTGACAAGTCATATGCAGACTTGTGAGTTGGCAAGATAGGCCCCAGACTTGGTTGAGTCTCTGAGTCCGGGCCCCTGGGACTTGCCCAAGATCAGCAAGCCTGGATCTCGAGGTTCAAGGCGAGTTCACGATTTTCAATGTGTTAGCTTCCTTTTATAGATTAATTGTGGTAAAATAATTGAATATTCTTTTAGTCCTTTGCTCTGCCAAGACTTATCTGAGAAGTGGACATAAAGGCTTTGAAATAAAATGCCACCTTTGATGCCCATTACCTAAGTACCACTTAAAATCTCAATCTGATTATTTCCTTTAATAAAAAATGGGGACATGACAGAAATGTCCGTGCACTGTAAGAGGGAATTTTCATTACATTTGTCAATGTAAATTGTTTTGTATATTTGTAAAAAGTAAAATGGCATCTTTGAACTAATATTTTAAATTTGATTCCGAAGTTTTTGAATATCTTTAAAGCTGATATTTATCAATGGTGAAGCGTTTAACTATTGAAAATTCTTATTTTGCTATTATAGAGGCTCAAGGGTCATGACAAACTCGTTAAAGACATTACATATTCATAATTTCCCTTTATTTTCTTGTGATTGTAGGTGTGGCTCTACAGTATTGGATTCGGTAGCTTAGCATATGAAGCTGAAAAGATTTGTGATGCTTCTGGTGAAGATCCATCTTGTAGCAGGTAAGAGTTTTGTTTGACAGATACCAAACCCTTTTTAAGCTATTCAATGAATAGTCAATGTTTTCTTTGATATTTTTTCTTAACTCAATAGCAGCCAGTCAATATTTACAGTTCAATGAGTGTAACAAAACTCTAGCTTAAAATCATGGATGGTTTGGAGGATTAGACATCTGAGTAAAACCTGTTTTTCAAAGACACAAATTGCTTTGAGAGTGATGCCTTGCTCTATTATATGATATTGATTTCAGCCCGTTTCCATGCTTATCGTGGATAAGCTAACTTTCTTTGGAGCATCATTCCCAAATAGAATTGCATTAATCTATCTGTCTAACATCACAGCTTTCCCAAGATACCTTATCTTAGGTTATTGCATTTCATGTATGGATGCATATTTTTGCCTCTGTGTATTTCTCAACAGAAATTTTTAAACATGAAAAACTGGCGGACAGCTTTTTTACCAGAAATATAGATGGGACAGTTAGTCTTACTGAGCGATTTTTATAAATGATAACTTTGTTGGCCTGGAAAATTGTATCTTCCATCTCCACGATGCACTTATCTGTTCATTTGGGCGATTCTTTACTCATTTGAGTGTAGTTCCCAGAAGCTGGATAAGCAGGGGACTGATTTTGAGAAAAATATTATCGTACTTAATTTTGAATTGATCCTTTTGGAAGCATCTTGCAGTGATTGAATTCTTGAGTGGGATAAGAAGCATGTAGAGATCGATTTGACACTATGATTTGACTCAATTCTGTAATTGTTTGGTCCTTATTTATAGTAACTGATGAAGAATCTGAATCTTAAAGTGGATTTGGAGTTATCTATAAAAGCTTTTCTAGAAACTTCATATAACCTCTTTTTGATTTCTCTGTTAACTTTCCATCTCCCTCAGCCTACTTCTAGAGGGGATCAAAATAGCGAGTAGAACATTATCCTTGTCCCTCCCATTTCTAAGTTGTTACCATAATATCTGTATTAACGTCCCTCCACTTGAATGGATGTTTACCCAAGGGTAGTGCTCTATTACAACAATATCTCTTGATCTAGTTCTTTATATGTTGGTTGATGCTAATTTCATGGATGATTAATGAAAATCTGGAACTAAGATTATTTGGAATGTTTAGTATGTATTTGTAGTTGTATGTTGAGCATTCTGAAAGACATCGTATCTCCAGTCTTCTTGTCTAGTGTAGGCCTTATTGTTTATATTTCCATCCTGTCAACCTACTTTTAGAAATGTTGACCAGTGCATTATATTTTTAAATTGTTGCTATCATTTCCCTATCGGCTTTTCTCCACTTAAATAACTAATTAAACGAGTGTGCAATATTATTACAAATTCTTCATGCTATGGTGTATCGCATCTGGTAGTTTGTCTTTTATATTGGTTGGTGATTCATTCATGGATGTTTAATGCAGATCTGTATCTGGGAACAGCATCACAGATCATTTGGAGTACTATGGGGTAAGCTTATCAGCGGAGTCATGGGGTTCATGTGGAATTCCCTTACAAGAGGCCCAAATGAGCAAGGTTAATGACACAAGAGGTGATAAAATTATTTCATCAGTTGGGTCAAAAGTACTTGGCATTTTGGCAGAAAAGCAAATTGACGATGGGCAACACTCCACCCTATAGTGTTGAATAGAATTCAAGATTCTTTGTTCATACAGACTGTAAATATGATTTTAATATTTTCTTGATTATATTTTGCTACTGTACAACATATAGTCCAAATGTTTTGGACAAAATTTATTGAACCAAAGGTTCAATTGATAATTATTGAACACATTCATGTCTCCGTTGTTGTAATGGTCTTGGGCTTTTGTAACAATTTAATCACAGGGACAAGAAATTTGCCTGCATTGTCATTCTCTGAGCTGAAGATATTACTACATACGATTCAATTGCACCAAGATAGAAGCCTATTGAAGTGGTCTACACGATATTTTTATAACCTTTGGGATCTTTTATTTTGAGTTGTATTTATTTCGTGCACTCAATTGAGACAAGGCCGTGAGGGGTGATTGCTTATAGCACACTTGGATAATCTTTTTAGCTAGTTCCAGATCGTCTTTTTACTGCCAATGCTAGAATAATCGTAAGAGGTTTGATGCTTCTTTATGTGCATCTGGTTTTCACAGGGTTTAATCGGGGCAGACTTTCTTGGGAAAAGACCCCAATTAAGAAAATGACATATTTCATTTTACATTCTAGTAGTGATAGTTGACTGAAAGAGGACCTGTCTGACCTGTTGTATTGAAATAGGAACTTTTTGGACAAAAATAGAACTACTTAAAGAGTACAAGGTTCAAAAAGATTCCTAGAGCAATACACAGGTTGAAATCCTGATTTCATCCACAGTTGCCATTTCCATCACAACTAGAATATTACATGCGCAGTCAGTTTTTATTTTTATCTTGCATTTCAATTTTGACGTGCATATATGGCTAGGCTAGACAGACAATCATATATTAAAAATTGTCAGTTATGAAGAATGTAATTTTTCCTGCTGATGTTTATTCGAACCAGAAACAGGAATGCAATAAATAGAAATACAATAACAAATGACATAATAAGTTATCCTGGGAAAACAGGGTGAAAAACCCAGCGCCACTAATTATATAGACCCTTTTATAGAAAGCTAAAACGAATACACAGAACTCAACTTCTGATTGTAGATATGGAACAATCAATCAATCAACAATATACGAAGTTCAATCGCTTTAGCTAAGTAGATCCAGAATAAAAATGTTCTTCAATTATCTCACAGATGCAAACAATAAATAGAATAACTCACTAAATTCTGTTTTTTCAACAATCACATACAAGTACTATATCATAATATGCACTTAATAAAGAAGATTTACTCTACTTCAGACATGGCAATATCTATGCAGCACAATCATCCAACACCCAAATTCTCTCAATCCAACTTCTCTTCAAACGAACATCATAGTAAAGGTCCTTTTTTCGATGAAAGAATAGCAAAAATCGAATTGTCGGCAATTACAAAGGAGTGCCGATTCTCCAGCGAATGCCTTCTAGCAGGTGAGCCTAAAAAGAGAAACCCAATTGTCTCTGCACAAAATATGAATGTTGGGTGTGACAATTACAAAAATATACGAATTATTTTGTAGAACCGAACGAAGGAAAGATTATTCTGCCTACAGAAAAGAAGTCTCTGTAATCTCGAACAAACATTGCATGTGATATACATAATACTTGGCAGTAACGGTAAGGAAGGACATCACTTCATCTTCCATTGAATACATACTCATAAAAGTATAAGCAAAGAACATAAAACAAATACCAGTTGGTGTCTTTGCTTAGCTGATTACACAGGTGAGATCTCTCGGGGAGCTACAAAACACCAACACCATTCTCTTCTAGCAAGCGAGAGCATTCATTTGTCTTGCCATCCTTTTAACACGACAAGTATTATCAGTAATACATTTTCTCAACGTAATATTATCATCTTAGCATGACATTTACTATGGCTACTCTGAATGGGTGAGAGGAACAGAAAAGCTAAGTTGTAGAGTCACACATGATTTCCACCATGGCTACTCCTTGAGGGTAGATGCACCATGACTTCTCTTAGAGGGTGGAACAAGGACTTTCACCTCAAACTTCTCCTTCATGGAGAACTCATGAACAAGGTATTGCACGCCGAACTTCTCCCTCATAGGGATAATTCATTTATATGGGATTACACCTCAAACTTATCTCTCACGAAGAAGAACTCTCCCTTAAGGGATTGCACCTTGAACTTCTCCCTCAAGGGATTACATCTTAAACTTCTCCCCCACATAGAATGCATATAACAATATGTATAAGAATTATTGAAGCCGAGACTCTCAACAAAGACTCTCAGTAGGGGCAACATTTTCATTGATTTAGCCTTGAGTATTGAATGAAGTTGTTAGACTTGCCCTCGTCCGCGTCCGCACCCTTGCGCGTGCCTGCGACTGCGTTTGCTTCTTTGCCCCAGCGAATGGTTGCTCGTGGGCCTATTTAGTCCTCGGTGCAGGCCTCATCCATGGGGGTTGTCGTGGCTGGCTCGACGTCTGCTCCGAATCTCGTCTTCAGTGGTGATGCCCCCGTTGGGTCTATGTCCTCTCCTGCCTATGGTGCTACCTTCTTTCTTGCTGGGACAACTTGTGCTATGCCTCATGGTGCTATTGGTAGATCCACCATTTCTTACACGGATTTTGCCACTTATGAGGCCAGCATTAGTGGTCTACCAGTGTGTTCGAGGCTCCAAGATGTTGTACTAGTGGCTGGATGTAACTCGATGATTGATTTAGAATCTGATATTGTTGATGAGATCTCCACTTATTTGGATAATTTCTCCTCAAATGCTGCGATCTTTCGCTTTAAGGGTTTCTGGCCCTCTCTGTCGGACCTGCACGCATGGATTTGCCGTGTTTGGGGACCTTTTGTTTCAAATACAACTCAGATACTCCCTATGGCAAGGGGATTTTTCATTGTGAAATTTGAAACTATTGAGGATAGAAATGCCATTTTGGGCCATGCTTTCTCTTGGGGGAAGTTTCCCTTGATGGCTAAACCTTGGTATAAGGATTTTGACTCGTTGACAGAATCTTTTAATAAGTTTCCGCTCTGGGTCAAGTTGCTAAATCTCCCCCTTCACCTATGGTTGGACTCAGTCTCGGAGGCGGTTGGGGATGCCCTAGGGGAATTCTTGATGGTTGATTTTGCATCTCCAATGTGTTCTAGACGACGTATGCGTGCATTCTGGTTGAGATTGACATCTTCAAGGGAGTACTTGGTAAGATTAATTTGGTCTCTTCGATTGGATCTTGGACCCAACTTCTTGATTATGAGGGTATCCCCTTCTGATGCAAGAAATGCCACAAGATCGGCCACCTTGCAACCCGTTGTTGCTCTAGAAAATCTAGATCGAAGCAGTCTCCCTCTTGGTGGAAGGGGGTTTCAGATGGTCACTACACAGTTCAGAAATCCCCCTCTAATGGGGATGGCGATTCTCCTCTAGATTCTTTGGTGGCGGACTCAACAGTTGTCACAAATGGTTCTACTGTTGCCCCTCTGTTGGTGCCCTCTTCTGATCATCCCCTTTTGGACTCTGACGTTGGCGCTCCAACTGCTGCCCCTCCTGTGACTCTATTTCTAGAGTTTGATGCCCTATCTCAGGATATGGCTGTCCCTTCTTCTACTGCGAGCTGTTCTCTGGGTTTGGGGGTTGGTTGTAGTGCTACCGAGTTTACGTGGCAGAAGGATGTTGGTTTGGTGGAGGATGGATGGACCACAGTTAAAGGTCAAGCCCTCCACTCCTTCATTTGATATGGCTTTACATTCTCAAAAGACAAGACCGAAAGGGAAAGCTTGAGTCCTTGTTGTGGCTTTCCTATTTTAGGTCCTCCCAGCTATTTTGGCCTATTGTACTTCGTAGTCTGACACGGTAAGGGGCCTAATGTCTTTTCCTCTTTTTACGATGGGGTTTCAAGTGCCTGTTAAAAACCTATTTTATGTGGGTGGCTGATGAGTACTGTCTTATCTATGTGGCCACCCTGGTCACAATGTCTTGTTTGTTGACCTATTTCACCTTTGGGCTGTAGTTTTGTTTGGTTTGGACTGCATTGAAAATTTGATGATTTGTAAATGGTTTCAGGAACCCCTCAAAACTTGTTTTCCTTAATAAAAAACACTCTCATCGATTTGATTATCACAATAAAAGCACTTATTCCAAGTTTGAGCAAAAAAGGGGCTTTAGCAGTCATTGCTACACAAGCTTGTTGATCCTCAATAAAATGATTTGAGACACTCTTAGTCTCCCTAGATGAATGTTATTTCTTCCTCTTCAAATAAACTAATTGTAATGACAATCTGTATAGGTTCTTCTTTAACAATGTTATGTACCACCAATTTAGTCTCATGGCTGCAAGCTACGTCCCCATGTTCATTTATACAACTTGCATGACTTCGCATGTACTTTCTTATCGCTATGTTGCTTCTCGATTTGTTGTGGAAGCATTTTCAGAGGGATTAGCAATAATTCATAGATTCAAACTATTCATGAAAAGAATTATACAAATCAATGCTAAAATATATACACTTGTAGTTTTTGAGTCAAACTCATTGACCCATGTTTCATGATGGTGATCACACACGAATCCATTTCTCATGAGAATAAATGGAACACTGAGCACTCATTGGATCTAGGTGATGCTCACAGAGGTGAAGCACCAAGACTTCCCGGGAGGTCACCTATCCCAGTACTACTCCAGCTCGAGTACGCTTAACTACAAAGTTCCCTTAATGGTTAAACCCATTCTACTTGCAACCCCATTTGCAAAACATTCACCAAGTGTTGTGCATTATGAACCATTCATTAGAAAGCCCCTTAAGCTCATCAATTGATAAGTACAAGATATTTTTCACAGCAAGTCAAATTGTGATATTGCTATAAGGATTTAACTATGTAGTTTTTGAGTCAAACTCATTGACCCATGTCTCATGAGTTTAGATTCACACACGAATCCATCTCTAATGAGAATAAATGGAGCACTTAGAACTCATTGGATCTAGTAACAGAAATGAAACATCGTGACTTCCCGAAAGGTCACCTATCCCAGTACTCCAACTCGACCGTGCTTTTCCTCCATGGTTAAAGCCACTCTACTTGCAAATCTATTTGCAAAACCTTGACCGAGTGTTGTGCCTTATGAACCATTCATTAGAAAGCCCCTAGGAAGTTCCGATGCTTCACCTCTATGAGCATCACCTAGATACAATGAGTTCTAAGTGTTCCATTTATTCTCATAAGAGATGGATTTGTGTGTGAATCAATACTCATGAAACATGGGTCAATGAGTTTGACTCAAAAACTACACAGTTGAATCCTGATAGCAATATCACAATTTGACTTATTGTGGAAAATATCTCCTACTTATCAATTGATGAGCTTAAGGGGCTTTCTAATGAATGGTTCATAAGGAACAACACTTGGTGAAGGTTTTGCAAATGGGGTTGCAAGCAGAGTGGCTTTAACCATGGAGAGAACTTTGTAGTTAAGCATGCTTGAGCTAGAGTAGTATTGGGATGGGTTACCTTCTGAAAAGTCACAATCACCTCTATGAGCATCACCTAGATCTAACGAGTGCTAAGCATTCCATTTTTTCTCATGAGAGATGGATTCATGTGTGAATCATGCGTTTGACTCAAAAACTACACAGTTAAATCCTGATAACAATATCACAATTTGACTTGTGAAAAATATCTACTTATTAATTGATGAGCTAAAGGGGCTCTCTAATGAATGGTTCATAAGGCACAACACTTGGTGAAGGTTTTGCAAATGGGGTTGCAAGAAGAGTGGTTTTAACCATGGAGGAAACTTTGTAGTTAAGCATGCTTGAGCTCAAGTAGCACTGCAATGGGTGATCTCCCAAGAAGTGCCAGTGCTTCACTTCTGTCAGCATCACTTAGATCCAATGAGTGCTAATTGTTCGTTTTAATCTCACGAGAGATAGATTCATGTGTGAATCATTACTCATGAAACATGGGTCAATGAGTTCGACTCAAAAACTGCACAATTAAATCTTGATAGCAATATCACAATTTGACTTGCTGTGGAAAATATCTCCTACTTATCAACATACACTATTCTTAGTGTTTATAATATGAATTAAAATTAATTACATAAAAAATCATGATCCATATTGAAAGATATAATCATAAAATACTTCTCTCTTTATTGTCTAAAATTTCTCACAATCCACCAATACTTTGCCATTACAAAATCATTGTGAAGGCAAGAGAGTGGGAGAAAATTGAACACTAACATTTAAAGAAATATCAACTATTGATTCTTAAATTCTCAATTTTCTTATTTTGACTTATGATCTTTACTAGAACTGATTGTGATACCATGTTAATGTTTTCGAACAAGAATATAAGAGTACAATAATAAATGATACAATAAATTATCCTAGGAAAACCTTCCTACTCGAGGGTGAAGAATCCAAAACCACAAAATATAGATCCCTTTTATATTATATAAAGCTAAAACAAATACGCAAAAAATCAATCAATCAATAGTATATGAAGTTCAACCATTTCAACTATTTAGATACAAAATATAAAATATAAAAGTTCAAGTATTTCAGAGATGCAAACAATAATGAGAATAACTCACTCAAATCTTCTTTTTAACAAATTATATACATACAAATACTATATCATAATATACACTTAATCTAGAAGATTTAGACGTAAATATAATAGATGTAGACTATTTAGCACTGATACGAATGTATATAAATTGTTCCATAGTCACTGGCGAAGATTTAGTCGCACTTCAAAAATGCAGTATCTATGAAACAAAATGATTAGCACCCAATACTTTCTCTCAACGTCGACTTCTCTCCAACCG
Organism: Cupressus sempervirens; assembly: GCA_028749045.1. Lineage (NCBI taxonomy): Eukaryota > Viridiplantae > Streptophyta > Pinopsida > Cupressales > Cupressaceae > Cupressus > Cupressus sempervirens. Next base: position 660,812,088 of record CM053791.1, read on the forward strand.
AATAACATAACAAAGGCCTTTTTCTCAATAAAATAATAGAGACATTCCCGTTACAAAAATTGAAGTTTCGGCAGTTACAACACGGTGACGATTGGTTTATCGACGCCTTTTAACATGGGAGCCCAAAGACAACAGACTCCACCCCAAATATGAATGCTGGGTAGTGACGATTATCAAAGTATACAAAACTTTTGCAGAACTGAATGAAGGTAACGCAGGATCAGTTGAAGATATGTGCGACTCACAGTGGACTCATTGGTTTTCTATGGGGAAGAGTTCAGGAGTAGACAAAATGACAATGTTTGGATGAGGATCGGTAAGATAAAGTTAGTAGAAGCCAAGGTGGAGACATGTTCAGGAATCGGTTTTGAGTCTTTTACTATATTTATATGTGATACTGAGGATCACAAAGCAGACTGCTGGAGTGACATAGTTGGAGAATGCAGGAGGAATGATGTTCGTGGTCGACCTGGCAATGTAGCGTGTACCATTTGATCCTGTGTTCGAGGATGTTGTCAAGGATCATGGCTATGTACTGGCCAACATATAATGGATCGCTTTGTAATATGAGTTACAATAAGTAAATGTTTTGTAATTTGGTGTTTATCAAGGGCAAGCTTATTTGTTTCTATAAGGTTGATAAATAGTATAAATGAATGTAATCAATTGTAGTTGCTTAGTGTGGGCGGTGTGTAAGGATACAAACTATACAATAGTAATCATGTGAAGAGGTATGAGTGGAATCTAATGTACTTCATTGGAATTGATTAGGCATGTTGGAGATGTTACTAGCCAGTTCATAATGTTGTGGATTGTTGTCCATTAGTGGATTGTTTGTTAGTTTTAATTGTAAGGCAACAAGCCTTTCTTTGAGCAGTGAGCTCTAGACAACGAGCTTGAATGCAAGTGCATTCCCCTTTGTAATAAGTTATACGTTTAATAGGGTATAGTTTGTTGTAGGTTTCAACCTCATCATGTTTTTCCCTCTAAAAGGGTTTCTATTGCAAAAATCTTGGTGTTGTGTTATGTATTTGCGCTTATATGCTTAAGATTTTGATCTATGGTTTAATGGTTTAATTCTGAAAGTTCGTCAAAATTATTGTGATTAGGCCACGACTAATTTACCCCATCCCCCTTTGCTCTCTTAGTTGTGTGGTGCTACTACTTGTAACAATTTGTATTAGAGCAAGATTCCTCTTTTAAAGCCTAACAACTTGAGGTAATCCAGATGACCACTTTCAAGGACAATTTGATGTTTGATGGTACAAATTATTCCTTTTGGAAAGGTCAGATGGACACTCATTTTAGATGTCTTGGCCAAGAGTAGTGGGGTATAGCAAATAATAACTATTTACCCCTTGCATATATTGCAAATGCGACTACTAATAAGAAGTTTGTTGTCAACATCAAAGCCGAAGAAGCCTTGTTAAGTGCACTCTCAAATTCAAGATATTCCTATGTCATGGAAATGAAGGCAACACATAAGGTTTGGGAAAGGTTAGAAATGCTTCATAAAGGAAATGGTCAAGTCAAGATGGAAAAGTGGAAGATATTGAGAGGAAAGTTTGAAGCCCTATAGATCAAAAAGCCACTTCCTATATACCAAAGATAACAAAGGTTTTTTTGCAACATGAGGAATGTTGGTGGCTCTATAAGTGAGATGAGATTGTAGGAAAGATCTTGAGATCCTCACCTCTATCCTACAAGCATGAGGTGCAAACCATTAAAGAAATTAGAAGAGTGACTCTAGTCACAAGGGATATATTACTTGGAAAGTTATCTGCACTTTAGATGAATAAATTTAAAGATGCCCTTCCCAAGCTAGAAACCACATTCAAAGCTACAACTTAGAAGAACAACAGAGATATGATAATGGAGAGAGGTCATCTGCATATGAGTGCATATATGCCAAGGAGATTAAAAGGTTTAAAGAAAAGGAAAGAAATAGTGATGGGGAATGGGGTTTTATAGCTATCAAGGAAGAAGATCCAAGTCCTACCATGAATGTTGAAAGAGCTCTTGTAACAAAAATTGAAGAATGAAGTGATTGGTTATTGATAGTGGATATTCTCATCACATGACAAGAGATAAAAAAACCACTTTGTGTAATTAGAGATGTATGATGGTGGTGTGGTCATATTTAGTGATGCACCTTATTTGATCCATGGTCTAGAGGATCCATTACTTGTGATGGTAAGAATAATATTGATGATGTTTTGTATGTTAAAGGTTTGAAACATAATCTTTTGAGTGTTGGACAATGAGTTGACAAGGGAGATGCTCTATAATAAAAGGACAAAAAATGCAAAATATTGTGAAGCTTTAGTGATGAGATTGCATTAGACAAAAAATTAAAAGGTAACATTTTCTTATTTAAAGAAAACTGAAAGAAGGTGTTTGATTGCTTAGATTGATGATAGTTGGTTGTGGCACAACAAGATGTGTCATGTAAACTTTGACAACATTGTGAAGTTGAGTCTAGAATGGCAACAAGATATCTACTTAAGTTATTGAAGCCTGCTAATACTTTGTGCAAGGAATGTTTGACGGGTCAACAAATTATTTTTACTTTTAAAATTGATTTTAGAAAAGGAGTGCTATTTCTTGTGCATATTGATTTGTGTGGTCCATCTAGAACTACAAGTTATCATGGTGATAGATTTTTTTTCCTATTTGTGGACAAATATTCAAGAATGATATGGGTTAATTTTCTAAAGGAGAAATTTGAAACTTATGAGAACTTCATGATCTTTAAAGTTATGGCCAAGATATAAAAATGTTAGAAAATTAGGTGTTTGAGATCATATAGCGGCAATGAATTTACAACTACTTTTTGTGAAGAACAAGGGATAAAGAGGTAGACCTCTATTCCAAGGACTCTATATTAGATTGACATAGAAAAAAGGAGGAACAAATCAATTCTAGGCACAACTAGGACTATGATGATTGAAGGAAATGTTTAATTTGATCTATTGGAGAGTTAGTTTTGATAACCATGTATACCATGAACCAAGTGTAGATAAAGGGTGGAGCTGATAACTCCCTATGAACTTTGGTATGGTAACAAATCTACAATGAAGTATCTCAGAGTTTTTGGATATGAACACTATATCCAAAGAGATGAAGATTTAGGCAAGTTTGATTATAGAAGTAATGGAGGTATCTTTATTATTTTTTCTACTAAGATCAAGGCATATGAATGCTACAATAAAAGACTAAGAAATATAGTTGAACATGAAAATGTAAGGGTTGACGAATGCAATCAATGATAATTCAAATCTTATGATTTTGAAGATGGAGACACTAAACTAGGGAGCAGAAACACTTGATCACAAAATCAACTTTAGATTGTTCCTTCAGTCCATGATGATAAAGATGAATAAGTTCATATTGAAGAAGACACTCAAGAATAAGGTGTTCATGAGAATCCAAAAACTGCAAGGCATATAAAGATTAATAATTCTAAAAGAGAGATTATAGGTGATAAGAATCAATGCATTCAAACTAGAGGAAGGTTAGCAAAGGGTGGAGATATTTTTTTTGTGATTTCCAAAGTTGATCCTAGGATTGTATATGAGGCGTGCAAAGATGAAAATTGGGTAAAAACTATGGAAGATGAAAATGAAGGATAAACATGTGATTGGTACCAAGTGGGTTTAGAAACAAACTAAATGAGGATGGTGAAGTGGCAAGAAATAAAAGTAGACTTGTTTGCAAGAGTTACTCTTAAATAGAAGGCATTAATTTTGAAGAAACGTTTGCTCTCGTTGCTAGAATTGAGACAATTAGATTATTCATTGATTATGTACCTACAGGGACCTCAAAGTGTATTGAATGGATATCAAAATCTATATTCTTGAATGGTTAGTAAGAAGGGGAAGTGTATATAGAACAACTTGGTATGCAGGTTGAAGAATACTTTGTATGGTTTTGAACAAGCTCCTATAGCATGGTATGCAATACCAGATAAGTACCGCTTGAAGACCAATTTTAGTAAATGTATTGCTAATTGTAATTTGTACTTCAAGATTGATCAAAATAACACCTTGATTGTTGAGGTATTTTTTGATGATATCATTTTTTGGTGGCACTAATGAGTTAAGTATTTTCTAATCAGATGCAAAGTGAATTTCAAACATTCAAGATAGGTGGGATAAAATTATTTCTTGGTCTTCAAGTTACTTAATTAAGTCAAGGAAATTTTATATCAAAGTCAAAATATGTGAAGGAATTGCTGAACAAGTTCAATATGGAAGATTCTAAACTAGTTGAAACTCTGGTTACAAGATAACAAAAGTTGATGAGACATTGAAGGTAAATCAGACTAGATACAAATGTATGATTGATGGTTTATTGTACTTAACACAAACAAGATCTGACATCATGAGTGAAATATGTATGGTAATAGGATTTAAGGAAAAATTGGAGGAGTCTCATGAATTTAGTGTGAAGAGGATGTTGAGATATTTGAAAGGAACAATTGATTATGGTTTATACTATGGTAATGATGACAATTTTAGATAATGTGCCTACACAAATATTGATTGGACAAGAAATGTGGATGAGAGAAAAAGTACAAGTGACCGTGCATTATTCTTAGGTAAAATATTGCCTGCATGGTTAAGTAAGAAGTAAGATTGTGTATCTCAGTCTACTATTGAGGCAAACTATGTTGTCATTGCTACAAATTATTCATAGGTGATATGGATAAATAAATTATTATTTATTAATTATTCAAAGTAAATGTTGATGAGCCTATTATTATTTATTGTGATAACTCAAGTGCTATCAATATTTCAAAAAATCTAGTGTTGCACTAAAAAACAAAACATATATCTATCAAGTATCATTTCTTGAGGACAATGTCACTAAGAAGGAGGTCAAGATGGAATATTTACTTTTGAAGGAACAAATTGTAAATATTTTTACTAATCCTTTATATAAATAAATATTTACGTATTTGAGAAAAATGCTAGGGGTTATTACCCCTCCTACTCTAGCATGAGATGGATTGGAATTTATTAGTCCAAGACACCTAATAGAAAAATCCTTCTTCTTGGATTGATGAGATTAGGCTACTCCTTAGAGGGAGTAGTAAGTAAAGAACCTTGAGTATGGAAAGTTTGGTGATCAAAGAAAAATATGTTGGTGTAAAGCATAGCCTTGATATGTACAGGGATGAGATGATATTTTGAGTTGCATTCTTTGACAATTGTCTTATAAATATGTACTTTTGCCATTGATATCAAAGGAAGAGAGATGCACATGTAAATAGTAGATTGATATGTTAAAGAAAAGAAGAGTATGATGATATGTATGCAAGGGGGATTATGTGATGGAGATACCAATACGTAATGATTATGGGACTAAGAGGGAGATATTGCTCCTCTGGCAGTGAAGATTGTGAATGGTAAGAAAGACTGTAGTACTAACTTGATCTTTGACATTGATATGTCATTTCACATCATATGTTGCTATCAATACCAAAGGGGGAGGTTGTTGGAATGCTAAAAAATATGTGCTATCACATATTTTGAGAGATGTGTTGTCATTTATGTCAACATATTTCTCTATTCAAAGTGTTGTAGAAGCTAGTTACAGGAAAGCCAAGTGGAAATATGTGTTCGAGAATATTGTTAGGGATTATTGCTCTATATCAACCGACATACAATGTATAATTTTTAATACGAGTTGTAATAAGTAAATGATTTTTAATTAAGTGTTTAGTAAGACTGACCTTGTTTGTTTTTACACGATTGATGATTGTAAAAAAAATTGTAATGTGCTTGTAGTTGTGAAGTGTGTGTGGTATGTGTAAGGATGCGAGCTATGTATTGGTAGTCACATGAAGAGGTGTAATTGAAATCTAATGGACTTCATCGGAGTTGATTGGGCATGTTGGAGATGCTACTAGCTAGTTCATAAAGTTGTAGATTGTTGCACAGTCCAATTGTAAGGCAATGACCCTTACTATGAGTAGTGATATCCAAGGAGTGTGTCTGAATGCAAGTGCATTCCCCTTTGTAATAAGTCATACTTTTAACATGGTATATTTATTGTGGGTTTCAACTCCACCGTGGTTTTTCTCCTATCAGAGTTTCCACCAAAAAATATTGGTGTCATGTATTATGGATTTTCCTATTGTGATCCTCCTTGTATCAATTTCCTCTTAGAGGCCTAACATTGAACAACTAGGTGCACTTAATTTCATTGCAACAGTTGGTAGAGTTGTAAGGTTCACAAGGATCCTTATGCATTGAATATACTTTGCCTATACAAAATTCTTACTGAGCACATCTAGTAGTTGTGTTGGTTGACACTCTTTTCGACATGGTTGGTAAAGTGGTTGGCAACAATCGTGATACTCTTGAAGGAAAATATCAGACCATTTAATGAATAAAGTAATAATAGTGTGAAAGAAACTGGTTCATTCTCTAATTAGGTAATGCGCCTAATTATAGATCATATTTAACTTGCTTGCTAGTAGTTTGTAGATAATAAGACTTTGCAGACAATAAGACTGAACAACCTTAATAAAATTTCTACTCCCTTGTGGATAAGCATCATTGCTAGGGTATAGTGGTAATATAGGATGTAGAGAATTAACATGGTATTATGATGGAATTCTAACTGAGTGTACCAAGATTGGTGTATTCTAAACTAAATCATTTTCAAGAGAGGCATGACATTCATATACTACATTGAAACCATGTGGCAACCACCCGACGTGGAAGGCAAAGCGACTTCATTTGGTAGTGGATTCATGTAGAAGCATTATACTAACGATACAACATGTGGGGTGAACATGTTAGTCATCACTAGGGACAATTGACACATTTCATCCCTCATATCTATGGATTAAAGGGATATACTTCCTCCTTAACAACCATTTTCTTCAGTGGTACACAGAAATCCACATTTGTGTTTGCCTTTTCTCAACTATGTTATAACCCTATAACTTGCATTCGAGGGAGCCGATGAGTTCTTGAATGAAAAGGTTATGACTTAAATATAATTTCCTTTCAAATATGAAGTATTGCAATGAAAATGATTATGAAATAATCGTATAAAAAAATTGGGTGTTCTAAAGTAGGGTAGGTGAATACACGTCAATCTAGTGGTGCAGATATGACATCTTTTATCATTCCATTCCCATCACTATCATTAGCAAATTGCACAACCTTCTCCTAGCTCCAACCTCAAGGTTGGTTATTCTTCTAGGGAAAAGGTTCATGCATGTTGAACTCCACGTTTTGGTTCTAGCGGCTATCTTCACTATCTTAACATCATTAAATTGAATAATGCAATCAATTTTACCAAAATCGCTACATACCATGCAAACTAAACAGTAGTATAAACTGCTTCAAACTGAAATTATTTACTCACATCAACTATATGCATTAACTCTATCGTGGCGTGACCCTTCAAGTGGCAACACTTGAAATCACTTATGGGCAAGTGGAATGATTACAACTTGGTGCATTAAGTATGTGATGTCATGTTATGAGATACAAAGTACGATGAGCGCCCCTACCTGACTATGTAATGAGCTTCATAGAACATGGGATTGCTGGCACTGAATTATTAACTTCTTTGTGCACTTAAATTTGTCAGGTTTTGTGGGCATGCCATACCTTATGACACAGTGCAATAATATATAGCGAAATGTTCACCAGATCTTGTGCTGCTCAATGAAGAACTTGATAACCGAGAAAGATAGGAAAGTGCAAAACATTGGTGAAATGAGACATTTATTTATTTTCAAAAGTAAACAAAGAGTGGGGTATGTTGTTCCCAATTGACTGATATCTTAGTACAATTTGGGTGAAGAGAGATATAGATAGGGGCGGTGCCTTTTGAATTGATGTTTCACTGTGGAGATAAGCTTGATCAACAACAATTCAATAGGATCAGCATTAAGAGGCTACTTCATTGAAGGAGAGAAAGCAAATTGTGTACGGCCATACCTTGCACCGTCCCACATAGGTTTCAAATATTGCCATCAAGTGTATTCATCTTTAAGTTTTACTTGGATGTTGTATGGGCCGACCATTAGACTTTTTGGCTTGCTTTGATGCTTACGGAAGTAGTTATCAAGTAGTAGGACCATGTTCTTTCTTCAAAGAAATGTTTTGATATCCATATCTTCTTCCCTCTATTTCAAATGTGATACCTCTAGAGCATAAGGTATCACTTTTCCTCAAGTCATTCCAACTAGCCTAGGCACCCTTGGATATAAGTATCATCATTTAAATCAATAGGATGATTGCTTTAATGCCAATTGAAAGATTCGATCTAGTGAATCACTTATTACTGGCGAGGTATTCTAGACTGCTACAAAGGTTGTTTTTGCTCAATCTTTATGCCTAACATTACAGAATTTCATGAGGATATTCCTTATAATTCTTGAGAAGTTTCTCAATGGTCCACTTTGACTCACATTGGACTCAGATTGGTATGACGTACCGTAAAAAGCATGTAGCAAAATGAACTATGGATATATCTCTTGGTTGTATATTAAACTTAGTAGACAATCACACCTTGTAATAATATTTTCAAACATAAATCACATTGTAGTTTCTTGCATGTAACACTTTTCGATGTAGGCATAGATCTCAGGTTGTCTAATTAGTTAGAATTTAATAACATATCATATGTTTCAATGGAATACGTGTGGCTGTTGAGCTAAGACTAGATTCAAAATGAGCTCATCATTATGGTTTGACTTTCTAGTGCAGATATACACACTGTAATTTTGCACTCTTATGCATTTGGGGTGTGCATCATCAAAATCAAAGTCCAACTCACGAAACCTTTTATATAGTTGTCAATGATGATTTTCTATAGAATCTTTTATGTAGTGCTAACAATGGCATTTTTTTTATATAATCTTTATTTAGTTGTGCCCCCTAAAAATATTAATTTCATTAACCATTATTAATTTCTTTAATTAATGTAGTGCATTGTAGTGTCTATCTTTAGTTTACTTTTCATATTATATTGCTGAATTCTTTTAGGCTAGCTTTATGGTTATGTTTGATGACTAATGGTATTTGATTTTCAAATTGTTTGGATGTTATTTCATACTTAGTTGATCTATGTAATCAGTTACTTAGTACTCAGTTATATCATTGTACATGATTATTCTTTCAATGATGATGCTTGTATACAATAATTTACAGTTATTTCATGATGATAGTTAGATGGATGATTTATATGCAATTTCTATGGATACCTCATACTTGCATGTGTATGGAGTACATGTATGTTTTTCTTTATATATGATGTTTCTGATTTGGTTGAGGGAGGGAGTCATAGCCACTTGCTAGTCAGGATCTACACGATGCATCGCTCCTCACCATTGCCTATTTAGTGTAGATTATATGTGTATGTACATGCTTGAATTTTATGCACACTACAGGTATCAGGTATCCACACTACTACATTTAACATCATTTTTTGGCCAAAAATTTCAACCATCAACTAAATAAATTTAGGGTGGTCGAAATGTAAAGGCAAAAATTTCATATTTTTACATATAAGACCCGTGTTGGTCGAAATTTCGAACAACATAGGGCTTATACATCCGCAAAGTTAAAAAAACATTTGCTCTATTACGTCTTTCGTGCCTGGTTTTATTTTGACGTTTTTGGAGTATTTTCGCATGGTTATCTCTACATTTTCACATGGTTTTCTCTGAGCCCAGTTTCGTTTCAGGTTTTCTCCACCTACTTGATTAATGACGCTTGCTAGCCCTGGGAATAATATGAAAGGGGGCCCTGCATTTGCATCAATATAGGGGGGGTGGAATAGTAGTTCGAAACTCTCGATATTGTCTTTCTTTCATTCTTCCTGATGTGCTTGACTTCAAAAGCTCTTCCATTCACGACCTCCAATCACACCTGCATCTCCGGTGGTCAAGGAGAGGGATTTCTCTTCGAGCACCATAGGTACATGTGTATTTTTGTTGTAGGTTTTTATGATAATATTGAAGATGGAAGTGAATACTATTACTATCATTATTATTTTTTATGCCAAAGTTCAACCATTTCTGTGTAATATAAATGGGAGAGTCTCTGCTCAAGTGTTTTTTCTCAGTGATGTTTTGATGATAAGTGTTAAAAAGAGTCTAGTTGCAAAAAGAATGTAATGTACTTGTTGTCTCATTTTATTGAAAGTGTGTAGATGCAAATTTATCATTTGGAATGTTGGTCTTTTGTAACAACTATTATACCTTTTGTTATAGTAATGAAAGAAAAGAAAGGAAATGTATATGCAGAAGCTATAGTTGTAAAAGCTTAGAAGAAATAATAATGAAAATTTTTTTGTTTTATAAATATAGTTGTGTTGGTATCATATTTTTCTTGTATTTTTGTTTTAATAATACATAATTATATTGTATCATTTAGACAACAATTTCATATTCAAAAAAAGAACAAAAAGAAAGAAAAAAATGAGTGTGTTTCTCTCTTCAACTCTAGAACATTCAACTTAAACATCAACACATAAAGATAATAATTTGAAATCTGGTGTGTTTAGTGCTTGGAGTTGTACCCTCAATACCTAGGCCATGTGGGCTATAAAACATGATATTCATGTGATTCTATGTTAGATGATGATGATGATAATGAATAATCACCATCTACTACTAGCTCATGTAGTGATAAAAGGTCTTCAATGCACCTCTAACTACAAGTATGCCATGGAAAACTTGTGATGGAGATGACTCCTCAAACTAATAGACTATCATGAATTTTTTTTGATGAAGATGACACCTACAAATAGTGGACTATCTTCAAAAACTTATGATGAAGATGGCACCTAAATTTACTAGACTATAATTGAATTGATGTACTTTGGATCCTTCACCGAAAGTCTCTATCATTTTGTTAGAAGATGATTTATCTTCTAGTTCAACCAAAAGAATCACTCTCCTATATTTCAACATTACATTTAATTGTTGCATTGAAATTAGGTCTTCCCTACAAGGGTTTCCATTTGGATGAATAACAAACTTGTTGGTGTTTTAAAAACTACTAAGCAACAAAATGCTTAATACCAAGATGACAATACTCACACAGTCTAAAGACTAGCCAATTCTTATTATCAATTGTATGTGCACACCATTTGGGCCCAACTTCTACAAAATCAAGGGTGGTTTTCTACTCTTTTGGCTCTGCAAAACCAGGGTGGGTATACCCAGGGATGATACAAGACTGGAAAAACTGTATGAGAATTATCTTAGTTTCATTTTGATTCTCATCTCAAATTCTCCAATACATGTACAATTCTTGATACTTCAATAAACACATCCCATATAACAGATATGGCCAAAAATCTTCTATAGGTTTGCAGATGTTCTCAGCAATAATGACTAACTAAAGCTAAAACATTCCATGCAAACAAGTAGAGGCCAACTTTGAAGATCTACAAGAAATAAAAGTAAAGTTGATTATAATTCTACATTTTGACAATCATGTGTGACACATTTCTATTTCAATTGGATTAAATTTGATCAGTGCTTAATCCATTGGGGTTCAAACTCTACTACAAATATCTAGATCTAATTTGTTGCCTTACAACAAATTTTATTAGCAATTCTTATAAGAAATCGTCATTCAAAATCCTTTCCACTACTGCAGCAACCTTATCAAATTCATCAAAGCTTTTACTTAATCCATTGAATTAACAACCATGATAAACAGATATACAACCTAATTGAACTGCATTCAATTGCACAAGCCTTTACTTATACAACATCAAGATAACCAAGTAATCAAAAGGAGAAAAAGTTCAGAAAGAACTGATATGTGGACAGTTCATAATTTGTATTCATTTTCCTTAAAAATTGTATACAATTTACAATAGACTCAGAATGACCTTCAGAAAGAAACACATATCATTCTATATTCATGTATTTTCAAGATCTGACAGAGAAAATACATCACAAATTTTTGCTCAAAAATGGTGGACCAAAAACAGACTAAGTGTATCACTTAGCAAATAGAATTCAAACCTTTTCTCTTGCCCTGGAATGTCACTTATATAGTGTGAAATGTAACAAGCTTCAGGCTAAGAGAAACTGACAGGTGTCTTTTACAAGGAATATCTACATACACCTATCACAAAATGCCAAAACTATGGGTAATAGAAGATATCAAAATCAAATCATTGCTTTCAGTGGGTCAGCTTCTATTACATGTTCTGATGTTGCTGAGTTGGCTATTGATCTGATTTATCTTCATATGTAACTGCTAAATTAGCCAACGATGAAGCTTGTTCTGATGAGGGCACATTAACCTCCACCTGTATGCTTCCACCACCTTCACTCTGCATGGTAAGGACAACTTCTGCCTTTTCCTTTTCTTTAATTGTATTGGCATCTTGTGGTCTCGGTTCTGCAACTAAAAGTGATAGGTTTTTCTTGTCTTCTTCTTCTGATTGGGTTTGAGTAATGATGGTATCAATGATTTGGACTTCCTCACCCTGCACCTCATCACTGTCAGTTTCATCTACATCAAACTGTTCAGTAGAAGCCATTTTTGCCATCCACTTGTCAAATAATGTGTCATCTAGCCAATTGAATTGCAAAATATCCTTCTGTTTCTTTATTATATAATCAGCCTCATTATCAATATCAACAAATTCCTTTTTTAAGAATCAAAGAATATTTTGGCTTTCACCATTTATTCTGTTGTGGTGGCCCACCGTGCATGCCCTATTTGATTTATGACTTGATTCATTCTTAAACGGAATAAATCATCAAGTTCCTTCACCCATTCCTCTTTGCTTTTCAAACTATTTTTCTTATCTAGGGCATGAGGAAATAAATTGAATTTTTGGCTCTTATATTTGTCTAAGTAGCCTATTATTATCTTCTACAAATATATCCTTTTGCTATCAAAATCAACAAGATCAGAAACAATGTCAAAGGTTTTTTCAATCTGATCATGAGAATTATTTATAACAGATAGACACAAGAAGGTTATTGCTTTTTCCCTTCTCACCAATTTGTTCACAATAGGCTTTAGAGCCTCATCATCTGCTTTTAACTTCTCCCAGATGTTAATCACCCTGGCCAATTGATAATGGATTAGTGACCATTCAACCTTGTCTCCTAGATATGTAAGAGTTGTTCTTAGTTTATCGTCATATTTAGATTCCAGCTCTACATGTAAGGCCCATAGTTTACTCTTTTCTTTTTCAAAATCCTCAGCAATGTAATACTATGGCCCTTGGGGTGTGTCTGGTATTTCAATGAGGGGGGTAGATTTGAAAGGTTCAACATGGGGGCGAGGGTATGTTATTTTAGGCTTGGTGGATTTTCCCAGTAGCTTGTTTTCAAGCTCAACTCTCCTTTTTACCTCTTTATTGTAGGCATCCACAACCGCCTCATATTTACTTTGTAATTCAAACATTTCCTTTTCCTCCCTTTTAGCAATAGCCAAGGCAAACTGAGAATAATCCACATTCATGTGGGCTGCCTGTATGTGTGAGGTATCAGCAACTCTCCTCACAATAATATTCCCTATCAGTCTTGAACCATCAGGCTATGCTGATACAATCCTGGATCCTCTTCTTAATGACCACATAACAAGAGCAGCTTGATCATCACTAAAAATAGTCCCTGCAAATTCCTTTTTATTTGGGTCTTGTAGCTCCAGTCTAATAGAAACAGAGTTGAAAATCAATGCATCTGCAATATCCCAATTAGGAAACAATAGTATGTTAGAAGTTTTTACCATTTGCCTTCCCTCCTCAGCGGTAATGTTCTAGAATTCTTGCATCATTTGCTCCTTTATTTGGTTTTGGATGGAGGCTTCACCCATTTCTAGATGCTCTGTTTTCATGTTCTTACATCTTTCCTCAAAATTGTGGATGTTTGCCCTCCAAGCAAATTGATGAAAAGCCCTAGACCTTAGAAAACTGTCATCTGACAAAAATTGCTGGCTGGCTTGTTCCAAAACAAGGTCCAATTCCCTTCCCTTAAAATCAGCTACAGTCAGCTTGAGGCTTGGCACAGGAGGTTCCTGGGGGTTCCCTTCATCGATCTCTGCTTGAGTGACAAAAGCTCCCCCTTGTGATCCAATTTGTTCAATTTGCTCAATAGTGAGCTGCTCCTCCCCGGTTCTCAAAGGGGTCTGTGAAGGTGAATACTCCTCAACATGAGAATCCTCCTCTCTTATTATTTTCTTCCTCTTAGGGGAGGGCTCAGTAGGCCTCTCTTCCAAAACCCTACTAGTGGACTCAATTATTTGTTTGCCTTTGTCTACTGTATTCTTTTTATTTTGAACAATAGTATATCCCAACCTTTTTTGGACAATTAATTGACCTGCCCTTATATTGGGAGTAAAACCCAATCTTGCCATTACTTCCCTGGCCTTATCCGGGTAGAACCTAATAAAGAATTGCTTCTTTTCATTCATTGCCTCTATTATTTCAAGAAAATTATTCATAAGTTTTCTCATCTTATCTACATTTGTAACTGCATCATCCAAAGGACTATAATCTGGATCAAAACAATGAATGAAATCCAAAATTTTAGAAAAGACTTTCTACTTTTCTTTCCTAGTCTCTTGCTCCTGCAAGGAGTACTCATTCCTTATTAAGTCTTCTGAAAAATAAAATTCATGCTCAATTTTACCAAGCTTAATTCTGTGCCTCAGAGCCAAATGATAAAGTCCTTCAGAATCACAAAAATGAGGATGGGAAGTGGCCATCTTATAAGGATTCAAAATCTTGTGTAGAGAAAGCCAACCTCCTTTTGTGATTACAAAATGATGAGCCACTGTGCAAGTAGGAAAAATTGACCCCTTTTGTCTTTTCAATAGAAAGGTTTCCTCCACTCCTCCCAGCTGCCACAATATCTCAGCAACTCCTACCTTCAAAGGCACTTGGTAGGGTAGTACGTGAGGGCTTCCTATAAAATCATATATTCTAAATACAGTAGAAACAGAATATGAAATGACATCTCCCCAATTATGTGAAACTTTCAAACCACTTGGGTTGTCCATAGGCCTAATGAGATTCATTAATGCTTTGGGGATTCTGGGATTGTCCCTTAATAGGAGGCATCTCAACTTTGAAGCGAAATACCTATCAAACTTGACAAAACTGGCATTCTCTGCATCCCAAGTCATATCTGCACTCCACAATTGAACTGGTAATGCTTCTCCACCCTCTTCTCCATCTAATTCCATTTCTTTACTAAAATATGTTACTCCCTTGAATAAGAACATGTGCATTAATAGAGAATAATGGCCAAAAGTTTGTTCCACCTTACCCTTAGCAATTTCAATCAGTCCAATGTGAATCTCCTCAGCTAAGTAAGAAGCAAAATCAAAAATTATATCCACACCAAAAGAGGAAATCTAAGTAATCACATACACAAAATCCATAGGCATGAACTCTTCTTCATCTATCCCAAAAACTTTACACAAGGACCTATATATTTCTATAGCTCTAGAATTGAAGTATGCCCTTTTGAAAGGCTCCTTGGAGGACGCTGTTATTTCTGGTAGTGTTCCAATTCTACCTATGTGTGCACTCAATGCTCCTTGCCTAACTGCATCTCTCTTAGACATATACTCATTTTCTAACCCTTTCAAATCAATGGGCACATGATAATTAGTGACAGGCCCTAAACTGAAAACTTCCCTAATCTCCTCTGCGCTGATTGTAATTAAGATTTCACCATCAGTTCTCCTCACTACCCTAAGGGCTTGGTCGTAATTCTTAGCTACAACTTCCAAAAGATCATAATCCATGAAAACACTGGGAACCACCAATTTCCCTAGACCAAAATTCTAGATGTTGGCATGTGGGGCAAAAAGGTTCCTCTTTGAAAACCATTTTTTGAATAAAACAAGACCAGTCTATGAAGTTGTTGCATCCCTAACCTAGTTTCCTTTGTCATATAGCCCATTTGCTATTTTCAACCTAGGGTTTAATGAAGTTAGCCTCTTAACTTCTATAGTTTCAACAGTGGAAGAAGGGAGCAGTTCAAGCAAATCATCGTGGACATTCCTATCCAAATAGTTCTCTTGACTAGAAAACACTTTCTATTTTGGAGCCATTTTAATTAACTCTCGAAGGAATTGAAAAAACGCAAGGATTATAATGCAAGTACTTACTTTGAATTTCGCTCTAGTTCTTCTCAGTGTTACTGCAATCTTTCTACGAACAAACTGCTTCACAATCTTACCGAATCTAGCATGGTCTTCTCAACAACTGTTTCTCCTTAGAAATGCTCTGAATCTTTGTTCGAGTACGGTGGAATGAAGAAAATTTTCTGTGTTATACTCTATTTTTCTTCACACGTGAAGCTTTCATCTCTCATAAATGCACAGGGTGGCATTACCTTCTATATTCAAATTTACAGCGTGGATTTACGAAAAATCCTACGATCCAAGGATGCAAGCAAATATGACTCATGTTCCTCTTGACAAGCTGGCAGTCAACCCAATGAAAATTTGATATGTGTACCTTTCCTTCATTGTTGGCGCCTCTGAATTGGACCAACAGAACTCTGAGGACACGTGTCACTTAGGCGCTATCTCGCTATACATAAAGAGTGAGCACCTTGCCATAGCAAGATAGCGCCCGCCATTGATCCTGATTTGATCATGTAGATGAAATTCGATGCATTGCTCAAAAGAAATATGGTGGGCCCCTTGTTGCCATGTTGCTATTCGTAACCTTCATGCAACTCGCCATAGCGAGATAGTGACAATCATGGATCTGAGATAGATCTGACGATCAGAGTCTTTCATATATTTTGTGAATAGGGCGTGGGTCCAATCATTGATGACGTGATGAAATCCTGCCCCGCTGGCATTTGGATTCAAATTTTTGAAGACCTGGCTATATTACCATGCTGCTTGGGGCCCATATTTGTTTATTTTTTAGCTAGGCATTATGTCGCTAACGGAGAGAAGAACAAGTTTTCGATAGTGACATAGCGAATCCCAGTGTCCTTACTTTTCTTGATGTATACGTGTAGCCCATTAGATGCTAGCATGTTCCAAAGCTTTATAATTGATATCTGATGGAGTACTTTCTGGGACCCCCTTACTCTGAAAATTTGTCGCAGTACTACTTTCCATCTGGGTGCTATGTTGCTAACGACGAGAGACACCAATTCTTCAATAGCGACATAGCGATTTCTGGTGACTCATCAAAATTCAGGGTCGAAAAGATAAAGGCGAGTGAAGTCATAACTACCCTCGTTAATGCATCAGACACATAATAAAATAGCACATGCACCACGCAGCTTGAAAAAACTTACGATCATAGAAAAATTAAAAGTGACTGCCAACCATTATTTTTGGTGAAGGCGTCGTGTTGCTAACGGTGAAGTGCCCAATTTCTCTGATAGCGACAAAACGACTAATCGAAAAAGCTAAGATTTTTGTTGACGCCTTTTGTACCTCAATGTTGTAATTCCTTTTTAAGTTCTGACATGTCTGTTATAAACGTGATGAAATATCTCTGAAACAATACAATCTCCGATCACCGTATTTCCACTTGACGGTACCGCTTTTCAACTTAGCAGTGGTCACTATGTCACTAAGGGTAAAATACTTGTATCTTTTCATAGCGAGATAGCAATTGCTGTAGATCTTTTAGGGATCAGGCGGTCAGAAACACAAAAGAAAAGATGTGACTCAGGGCACGAAAAGTTTGAAAAGGATGGGAATCTTCACATATTTTTAGTTTCGTGCCCGAAAAATTTAAAAGAAAACAAGACCTATGGTTTCGACAAAAAATTGCTTCAAAGACCTACAAAATATGTCTTGGCTAGAAACCCTATTCACCATAGGTGGATCCCAATCTAAATTCTTCTATACCTTGGACAAAGGAATTCGATTATGCAAAAATTCAGACCAACAAAACTATCATGGAAAAATTGTGACGAAGATGCCACCTGCAACTATTAGACTATCATAGAAATTTTTTGATGAAGATGACATTAAAAACTATTGGACTATCATGTGTACAAGTCACAAAATGATTCCAACATATGAAATTAAGTGTACTACATAGGATAGTGATGACTGAATTTCCATGCCTTCCAAATTTGGCAGTTGTAACATTTATACCAATTTCATTTGTGGGATACACACTCTTGATAAGTTAGTTAGCCTTGCGACTAAGGTCGATGGGGAATGTTGACACATGCAACCTAAGCATGAGTTTGAATTTGGTATTTACTTGGAGATATTTACTTATTTGCCAAATAGAAGGTATCATCTCCATTTTGTCTGTCATGATAAGTTGTCACAGGTTTTCTGAATGAATTTATTTTCTTATGTGTATTTCTTCTCATAGAATGAACTTAGCCAAATGAAGCTGAACATGTGAATGCTTGATGACCTGGTTCAAGAATATTGTGTATATAGAGGCCTTGTACATTCTAGTATAATTTCTCCCTCATATAAGGTCACTTATGGATTTAGGAAAATGCAAGATGCATTTTCAAAAGGTGTCTTTTGTTAGTTTTGAGACACCAATAATTATTGAAATAAATAATTTATCCTCAGCAAGATATTACTTCAAATTGTCATAATCTGTGACTTTTGTTGATAGGTTTAGACATCTCTCTCACAAGTAGATCATTGAAGCTAATTACAAATGATACCAATCCAGATAATACATACTCAAAGGAATTTTTTACTATTAACATTAGGAGTGGATAAGAGTAGGTAGTTATTAAAACCATTTCAAATGACGTGGTGATGTATGAACTCCCATTAAATTTCTCACATAAGCATGATTAAGATGTTGAATTGAGACCTCCAATCGAACATGTTCATGGTAGTGAAGCTTCCAGCTCCAACAAGACTTGTCATACTGATAAATTAGGAGTACATCTAGAAAATCATCCTAGGTGGAAAGGGAGACATTATGAAAGTGAATCACAAGGGAATTTAATGGTGGATGCTACCAAACACATAGAGATCATAATCAACTTCTTTCTAGAATCAATAGTAAGACTCTTGATCATGTACATGTGAGCAAAAAAAGATCAATTTTCCCTTAAGGAGATCATGTTTTCTTAGATACTTACCCTCAATTCTTTTTGATCTTTTATTTAGGGTATTTTGAATTACAATTATGCTGATAAAATTGAATTTGTATTGGAGATGCAAGAACTGGTAAATAAAGGCATATTTGTTATTGTTGTTAAAAATATCAAGCAGTGGAATTCAAACTTCTTTGAGGAAAATCTTGTGTTTCTATTTCAACTTAAGAAAGTATTGAGATGTTCTCATTGATTATAATTTTTAGTATATTTGATATAGAAGGATGGTCAATTATTTCTATGTTCACAATCATGATATTTTTAGACTACTAGTTATGATATATAGGTTGAGTTTCTTAAACTTGTAAGAGACAGGGATTATACAAGGACTCTTAGAGTTTCACGATCTGGCATGGGTCCTTTTTCTTAAAGATATTCAAAATTTTTGAAAACTTTGAAAGAGATAATACTGACATTGACAAAGCTAGATTATAGTGCATCAATAAATTAGTGCATTTTGTTAATTTTTCTTGCGACTTCGCTTCAGGTATGATCTAGAATTTTAATGACACAACTATTAGTGATGTTATGACATGAAGGACTTGCTATTTTGGTGCATCATTTTCTTATTAATAAACTTGTGCTATATCAGAAATGCTATCATAGTACAACATGATTATTTTATCTCTAGCTTAACAATTTGTCTTATTTTATCACCACATATTTCATCTCTAATAGTGGACCCTACTTTTCAATCCATGTCATTTCTCAGATTACATACCATCTTATATCTATGTTGTATTTTTATATTTGATGTCTTCATTGTTGTGTAGAATCTTTACTCCTCTTCCACATGAATGTGGCAAGCAGATTCCATTCATCCATATTTGATGCACCACATATTGCCTTTAACATAAGACTTGTTTCACACATGGAGATATTTCTCTGTCATAATCATCTTTAACATAATCTTCATGTTGCAAATGTGCTTTAAACTCCATGACATTAAAGACTTATTTTACTGCAAAATTTTAGTAGAATATAATCATATCTTTCTGAAATGCCCCGTTGAGGGCCATGTCCCTACATGGCTTCACCCACATAGCATCTTATATATACTATCAAGATTGCTGCCGATTGGAAAATGCAGAAAACAATATTGAAAGTGATTTCAAGAAGATACTTACAATTCTAGCAGTCAAACTATATATGCAAAACCTGCAAGAAAATTTGATTAATCACATCATCAAGAAGATACAAGTTAGTGGATCCATCGCATTAAGGGTATTCATATAATTTAAGAAGGTATTAAATCTGATCCTAACTTCCTTAACAAATTCAAGCCGGGGACAACACACATTGGTAATAGAGGAATCTATTCATTAAGCATCTTTCCATGTTGCTATATTTTCTACTAACATTATGAACACCCACACAATGCATAAAGAAGCAGGCATTGTATTAGATTTACACAATAATATGAGAACTAAACCTATTCATGAAGATCAAAATTAGCTAATACTTCTGTAGTTTCTTTTTCAACAAACGTTTCAATGCAATATTGGTTTGATGTTTTAATTTTGAACAACCCTTTTACAAACAGCTTTATTTTTTACTCAGTTTTGATCAGTTTAAAAAGTCATTGAAGATAAATTGATGTAACATCTCAAATGTTCAATCAGATTTACAGGGAGATTACTCCAAACTTTGGTTTGGTTTGGATTGATGACCTAAAAATTTGGCTTGATCTTCACAAGGAGAGTTACTAACACTGTGTGATTTATTTGGGATGGTAAGCTTCCAAGAGAAAAGAACAACTTACCAAAGATTGGTTGAATGTTTTTTAGCAGTTTGGTTTTTACCTTCATGAATCTTAAGTCAATATTCAGTTGAAGATCTTGCAATCTCACTGTTTTGCTCCTAAATTAGAAATTGATCTCAAATTGTATTTGAGATCAACTGAAGCATGAATCTTCATGCATATTGTGTAGTATTTGACATTTTCTTGTTAACAGACATGAGCAGAAAGAGTAAACAGATGTGTCCTGTCACCCCTATTCAACATGCCCATATTGTTCTTTCTCCCTTCGGATGGTTCACCAAAGCCATGAGGCTCTGCGATGGGCTTTCTGATGGTTTTATGTATTGTTATTTAATATTTATCTAATTAATAATATTATAATTTGATTGATCAACAAGATAATAAAAGAAGTGCTAAAGAATTACTATGTGGAACCATTATAACGAGGGATATAAATACCAATCATGGAATTCCTCAAAACTAAATGAATTGATGTTCATTCTTTGAAAGTTTCAGTAATTTCAGCTCTGTTCAAGTGTCCATTATAAGAAACTTTCAATAATAATTTCAATACCATTACCGAATCCTCAACACAATTCTAGGGCAACCTCGAATCCTGAGTCTCTCTTGTCATATATTACTTAGAACAATACTCCATGCACACACAATATTTGTTTATAAATACAATATGTTTAGCCACTTATGTCAAATCACTGGCAATTCAATCAATTGTAAATGCCTTCCATTAAATACCACACTGCTATGTTATCATTGGAGACAACAAAAATTCAAGTTCACTTTGAAATACACATATGCATTCTCCTGAACTTGCAATCTACATTGCAAAACAACAAATAGTCAATGGTATGGAGTCTAGAGTTCAATTTATATACATACAATAGATACAAAGTCTAGTTCTTGTTACCTTTATCAACTCTGCTGGGCATAGTACAAAACTTATTAATGCTCCACCAAAAGCTGTAGAAGGAACAACAATCTAAAGTTTGGGCTTGCCGCTGCCAGGATCTCCTCCCTTTCCAAAGAACCCCAAATAGCAAAAGCAAACAAACAAATTGAAAACCGTTTAAGCTTTACCCAATAATAATATCCCAGGAGTCCAAGAAGAACATTTGACTACAAGGGTGGTGACGAGAAGTGTGGGGCAGCATCCCTTCAGACCATATAAATTCTTCTATAGTTCATGTTTTGAATGCCATAAAAACCTAGAATTAACATTAGAATCCATGGTTTGAATAATATAAATTCTTAAAATCAATCAATACAAAATCCATGGTTTGATTGCTATGAAAACTTAGGACCAGTACTAAATTTCATGCTTTGAATGCAATAAAGACTCAAAGTAGTCATATAATGTTTTGTAACTCAACATTGCACTCTTCCCTGGAACATCCAATATAAAACCCTGGGTCACATTGCACTCTTCCCTGGAACATCCAATATAAAAGTCAAAACTCATAAACAAAAAATCAATCAATTTCATTTCTAGGGCTTTTATAATTCCTCAATAAAGTTTGACTCATGAGGCTTCACCAATATGTCACTTTAATGACTTATATAACTATTTTTTGTGTTTGAATTAAATTATGTCATTATTAAAGGCATACTTTTCCATTAAATATAATGGCTCCTCAATAATACTTTATGAAGATAAGTAATAAATTTACAATATAACCATTATAAATAGCTTTATTACTATTACTATAATTTTAATATCTCATTGATTACTCATCATCTTTCTGTCTCATCTAAACCAGTTGGTCAACCATTGCTTCCATCGCACAACCAACTACCTTACTAAAAATATTAATGGTTCTCTCTATTAACTCCTAACCTACTATAACTAGTAATTCCCTGAATATTTGATAAAATCAGTAGTGCCAAGGGTCGTCACTGCGTTGAGATCGGTCCAGGTGCCTTGCCAAATGTAGAAATGTTGGATACATAACTTACTATAAATTGTAAGTGTAGCTGACTGAAACAAATGAGGAGCAATCCTAAACACTTTTGTACTATAGAAGGGAAAGATCCTCTTGTTTTGCCAGATGGGGCTCTCTAGCCATCAGCCTTAACCTACGAGGGCTAATAATAGGTCAATCCAAACATAAACCATGCCGAGCTAAAATGAGGACATTACGCTTTATAACCAATCCTACTTGTCAAAAAACACATAGGACACTTCAACAAACACTTTGACTTAAATACCTTTAGGAATTTTTGGCAACTTGACCACATTATGGAACCACAGGAAAGGTATGATGACACATCTAAGCAACTCTTGGCAAGGGAATGTCCATTTGGTGTTTCTCAAATCAAATATCATGGTTAATCTAATTTGACATTCAAACACTTTCCAATACTATACATGAATTCGATGTTCAACAGTTGTGCATTTTAGGCATGCAACATGTATCCTTGTGATTTGACCACATGTTTTAATTATGAAAGTCTCTATGATTTAGCATTCAAGGTCATCCCATTTGACTTGACAGTCATAATATTTTATTAATATTATGAGATTTCAATTATAAGACAAATGTATTAAATACAGTTTGCTACCTACATTGCAACTGATGTTTTGAAGAGTATAATTTGGAGATTAGTTATCATACAATTGTCAAAGTGGATATGTAAGACCAAGATACCTTAAAATTTGAGAAAATACTTGCATAAAAGCTCTTGAATTCCCAACTCAAACTTTGTTGCTTTAGAGAGGCAATTATTTGGATTTTGTGCCTATACAATTGCTACATGAGTCCATGTGGCTACTGTAACTGGAGAGTGTACAAGAGGGGTCTATTGAAGAGGGATAACTTGTGATCTTTACAAATACACTAGAATGTATTTCAGGTTAGTTCTGCTCAACATATAGAGAAAAATGTTCAAGCATTCCTGTTAGTGGATGAGAATCTCTCTCACTTTTCTTTTCATGTTTACTTTTGAAATGATGATTTTTGCTAGTTACTTTAGACACTTCAAAGAATGTAATCCATGGTTGATCTGATATGATTACTAATTTCTGTAGTATTATGGAGCTAGCAAGGTAACAATTTTATTGATTTATATGACTGATTCTAACATGAATTTGATTGAAATTTGTATTTTAATTTATTTTAAATGTTTCCCAGTTGGGCACAACTTACAATAGTTTGTATGGTCTCTTTCACTTTAAACTTGAGCACAAATGATATGTTATAGGAATTGATACCTCAGATTTTGTGGAGCATAGAACTATTTTCAAGTTGACAGCTGTATTAAAATTAAAAAATTTCGTTCGCTTTTTATAGAGACTACTCTCTGCAGCAAAACAACAGTTAGGGGAGATCATCTCAGCATTTGAATTTCTAGATCATTCTTCTCTGGACATGGTAAACACAAACTTCAATTTAAAATTATCTGCATGGTGGCAATTTCTCAATAATAATATTTGTTTATTTAATATTCAGACAAGGAGACTTTTGAAATATGTTTCAGTATTATTTTTCTCCATACTAACCTATTTGACATTTTTTCTATTAGTAGTGTTATTTAGTAGATGTAGTTTACATGATATTCTTAGATGAGACTTACATTTGGGATGTTGTATGGTGAGCAGAAACACTCTGACCGAGTAGGCCTACATACCTCTCTCTGATTTGGAGAGATCTGTTAAAGACATTGAAGGGTTATTTGCTAAAATAGGTATGTTGACCCAGGCCTTTTCAAAGATTCAAAATATTTTAAGACATTACAATGCATAGATTGTTAGCTGGACATTTTTATGCTGATTGTGTCAATTTATAGAAATGGAATTCAATATAGGGAATGGATTCGGAATTCCATACCTTGTAAAGTAGTAGTTCAATGTTATGGAGGGTAATCATGTAGGGACACCTTGTGAATCATATTTTCTAGTGTTCCATGTACAAACATACCATTTTTATAAGATGTTCCACACACTCATGTATTATATTGCTGCCAAATATTAGTCATTCTTATATTTTTGAACATAGAAATTAATACTCATTCTATTAAGCACTAGAGATCTATTTTCTATAAGCTACATTGCAAGATTCTCCAAACCTAAATAATATGATAACATTTCACCTACTCACTGCCATGAAACTATCATATGTAGTTTTGATAATTTTGATTATGTTATTCATAACTTTTAAACTATACATTATTACACCAATCACAGTGGTGGGATTGTGGATATTCAGCCTTCCTAAAACATATCCAAAAATCAGAATCATCCAACAGTTAGATAGAAATTTATGGCCTCTGCATTGAGACTGATTATTATTGTCATAGAATTTATGAGTTCTGCCCTCTAGAATGTCAAATAACTTCCAAGATACAAAACCAAACAATATCAAAACAAATTTATTCGAAAGATGCATGAATCTTATTTCCCAAAAGGTAAAACTCAGCATTTTTCCATGGTCAAAATGTGTTATTTGATCAAACCCTTACGTAGTGCCTGCCCCTAAGTCGCATTTCTGTCATCCTTGCCAAACTCTTTTAGGCCAATTTATGTTTGATGATTAGTATTATTATTTTAGAGATTATCAGATGTTGTTTTACACTCAGTTTATTATATGATGAGATTACTTGGTACTCTATATTTCATGCATGTATGATGATTATTCAATGCTTTCAATTATCGATGATGATTAGTTAGATGGTTTATTATTCCATGTGCTTCTTATGGATACTTACCCCATACTGCATGTGTATGGTGTGTGTGTTTGTTTTATTTATGTATGGTGTTTCTAATGTGGTTAAGGAAGGGAGTCGTAGTCACCTGCTAGTCGGGATCTACACGATGCACCACTTCCTGCCATTGTCTGTTTAGCTTAGAATATTGTGTTTGTACATGCGTGGATTTTATGCAGGTTGCAGGTACCGGGTATCGACTTCCCTGAATTGCCAGGATGAGCGTACCCTATCGCATTGTCTCAATGGTAAGAGAGAGGAGATAAACTCTTGAGTCCAATTCCTAAACCCTTTAGCCAATTGTCCTAATTGATAATTAGGACAAGTATCTGAGTTAAGTACCCTCTGAATGCATCAAATGATGTAATTTCGGGTTTATAACCCTTTTTGTTTTGATTTAGTATGTGTTTTTCTATGTTGGGTTTTCGTATGTTGTTATATGAGTCCTTGATGTGTTTTCTATTAATTAAAGTCTAATTAAAAAGATTAATTAAAGATTTAATTTAATGGAGAATTATTATAATATCTTTAATATTTAATTAATTGAGAAAATAATTAAATAAAAGAATTAAATTTGGAGATTAAAGTTCAAAGATAAATTTAGAACAGGATAATATTTATTTAATTTAATAATAATATATTTGGAGTTCATTTTTAAATAAATGCTAAATATTATTGTTATTTAAATTAATTAAATATGTTATCAATTAAGTTCTAAAATAAATTAAAAGTTGAAAGATATTAAATTATTAAGAATTCTAGATCGCATGATCTAAGCATGAGTTTAAATATGAGAAATAAATTAAAAGATTAAATTATAGAAATTAATAATGTTATTTTAATTTCTTAAAAGTTCACATAAGATTAAAGTAATAAATTAATTTAAAATAGAAGTCAAGTGGAATATTAAATAAAGTTATTTAATAATTCAACTTAATGTGCATGAAAGTTGAATGCAAAATAAAAGAAAAGATAATAAAGGTTAATTTGGAGTTAATTGAGTTGTGCAAAGAGTCTTCTCGAGTAAACGCACAATTATTGCCCCGATTTGAGGAGAAATTGCTTATCACAACTTTGGGGGGGTTCATTTTTGGGATATACGAAGTTGGACGGGAATTTTTGGAGAGACAACTTTTGGAAGCGAATTTCAGAAGGCTAATACCAAAGAAAGATTTTCGGAAGAAGGTTATTGAGAGGAGTGAATTCTCCTACAGTTCCTGGAGATTGCATAATAGCATCAGGATCAGGTAGGGTCTTGTGTTTTCGATTATCGATTTATTACGCAACTATCATTTCCTGTCTTCTTCGTGTCTGGGGTTTGTAAATCTGAATTCTCTGTGATAAATGTTTAAACATTACGATATTGGAATTTATCAGATGCTTGTTTATGAACTTCTGTATACATGAAATTTAAATGGGAAGGGTTGAATTTAAGACTGAAATTCTAAGTTAGAAGTTCGGATGGTTGGCTATATTTTCTATATTAATATAAGGAAGTAAACAAGTTTTCAATATATTTATATATATTAAAAAGAATTATTTTATATATATATATATATATATATATATATATATATATATATATATATATATTGATTATCAATAAATTGTATTATAATGATTATATTTTGTTGAGATAAAAAATATATATATATATATACATATATGTAAATTTTTTAATTAACAAATTTAAGTATACAAGTCGGATTTAATAGAAATGGTTTTTAAAAGAAAAAAAAATATTTTTATAATAATATATATTTAGTGGGGGGGAGGGAATTATCCCATGCCCACCCCCACTGTCGGCAGAGCCGACAGTACCTGCGTCGCAGGTACTGCGACGACAGGTACAGAGTACCTACCGCCGCAGGCCCTGCGACCGCAGGCCTACGGCAGAGCCGACGGGCTTTAAACGTAGGTATTAAAGTTTTGTTATTTCATTTTTTTTTTTAATAATTTTATTATTTATAAAAAAAAAAAATTATTATTATTTAAAATTTTTAATTAATAAATATTTTAATCTTTAGTAATATTTAATTATTAAATAATAATACATTTAACATAGTTTGTGAATATTAATTTATTAATAATTTTGGTTAAATATTAATAAATTAACAATTAATGAATAGATTAAGATAAGTAGTAGAACAAGCAATTATTGATTAATTTAATTAAAATTAGTTTAATTAAGTTAATTAATAATGAATATTAATTGACTAAATTATAGATTTGGATTATTGATCTAATGAAAGTTATTATAGAAATGGGTTAATCGTAAAGGGTAGTTGTGAAAACCTAGTTACTTGAATTTGACATTAAACTGAAACATAAACCTTACCTTAACTCAATTATATACTTTCAAATCCAATCTCTAAGACTTTGATGTTTTCTATGTGTTCTCTGTATTTTGGGGTTGTTCTAGTATTGACCAGTTTAGGTTGTTACCAGACGCTCGGGGTTGTGAATGTGATGTCATGATGATTTGGTCTCGATCTTTCTTAACCCGACCATGGTAATGTGATGAAGTGCTCTATGACATGATTGTGTTTACTGTTTGTTATTACTTTCCAGTTTCCTTGTGTGAAGCTGAGATGTACGTATTTGAGATACTTGACTTAACCATTTTCGAGTCTTGATCAGTTATATTTGATAACCATTTTTGAGTCTCGATCAGTTATACTTGGATTGCTTTTCGGTCGCTTGAAAGGACTGAAGTGTTTTTTATGTTCTTGATGATGTCATGTGTTGACTTGACCATTTTTGAGTCTTCGATCAGTATTGTAATTTACTATTGGGATACTTTCTGGTTGCTTATTGGAGAACCATGAGATTTTGTGATTTATCATTGATGCCTTCAGTTGCTGATAGAGAACTGTCGTGGTCATATGATTATTATTTGGTGCTTATCTGTTGCTCATGAAGAACTGATGTGGTTTTGTGGCTTATCTTTTATGATGTCTTTTCAATTGCTTGTATAGGACTGAGGTGGATTTATTATGATTCTTTGATTTATGATTTCATGAGCCTAGGGTAGGTTATCTATGTGTAGAGTCGAGAAGTGGCTTGCAATGGGGATCGGGGCCCTAAGAGTCTGCCTGGAGTAACCCATTGTAAGTTGTTTTAATAAGTGAAAACATTTACACTAAATAAGGGAAAATGAACCTAATAAGATAATTGTATGTTCTCTCCCATGCCTTGAGTGCTAGTACAGACTAGGATGGGGTAGAGAGAACGCTTGGTTACGACCTTGCATTCCATAGTATTCCTCGTCAGTACGAGAGGATACTAGTGGCCGCAGGGATCAGTAGGGACCCGGGATTCCTAAGGGATTGCTCGGGTAACTTCTATGTGACTTTTGCGATGACACTTTCCCGTTTGCATATTAGGTTTCCTACGTGTCTTTGTGGTGCCTCTGGGTCTAGATGTCTATTTATGTTGGAACCCTTGAGTTAGTATACTTTTAAGATTTCCAGACTTAGAGAGTACTTGTGTTTTGTGTTTTGATACCTTGTTTGGGACTTGAGACTATCTCCTCAGCGTGGTGGGAGTGGACCATTTAGGTTCCACGCGGTCGGGTGGTAGTGCTTTTAATCTTACCATTGAGATCCGTTTCGTGGTCATCGTGGCTGGAGTTTTCTTGATTGGCATTTACCTTCATTCTGTACTTGGATGTTTTATCATTATGGATGTATTGATGTATCATGTATGGTGGATGATTTCATTTATTTTACTGTACTTTGTATCATGGATTTGAGGATGATGTATCTTTATCTTTACATATGTATATTCTTTTAAGCCTTTCATACCCTGTGACTTGTACAGTGGATGATTGAGCATTCCGAATTAATTTACCGAGAGGCATTCAGAACAAATTTATATTATGGACATGGGACTTTCTGATTATTCTTTCATATGTATGTGATAGTTGTTAGACTTATAATTAATTAAATTTAAAAGTAACTCAACGTCTTGGGATCCTTAAGAAATGTAACTTGCAAAGTATGGTTATCGATGATTACATGTTATTGCTTTCGCTACTATGTGTTTGATGTGTATGTTATACATTCTTACTTTAAAAAAAAAATGTTTAGCAAACTTAGTAAAACTTTAGGTTAATTCTTTTGGATCTCTTGGCGGGGCGTTACACCTTATCACTAGGTCTGTAAATAAGAGTTTCAAGACAATTTTTACAAAAACCAAAGGATTTGTCAATATATTTCTCATCCAAAACCTCTAATTTTCTTCAAATGAAAGAGGATTAAATATACTTCACTTCCAAATAGATTGAACTTATTTATCAATCCATTAACATAACAATAAATGCATGAAAACAGGATGTAACATGACTGCAAACAAAAAGATAGTTTTGAATTTACACAAATCATATTTAAAATTTCCTTGAATATTCTTACAAAGTTTAGCCAAATGGTTTTATTCATATGTTGACCCTTTCTTTACTTCTTTAAAAGTCTTAATTCACGAAGCTCCTCTAAGTCCCATTGTAGTTGGGTTACTCATTCCTTCTCTAGCAAGACTGGTTGATTCTAAGTCTCTATGCTTTTATGCCTGTAATTTCATGCTCACCATATAGGCCTGAAATGAGACAAGACCATCTTTAAAAAAAGTAACAGTACCAACATTAGATATTTCTCTTCCTTTGGAGGAATTGGCCTCATTACCATTGCTATCAATATAGAAAATTGGGATCTCATTATATTATTTTTCTCCCTCTTAACTTCAACGAGCCCTATTCATCTTTAGAGATCCCATTTTTCATCACCAAATCTCCATTAAATGATCTCTAGCTTCTCATGGAGTTCCTATATTAGAAGCTTCATACATAGTATCACTTCCATCATCTACAATAGCTGGTGATAATCCAGATGTAACCAATGCACGATTGCCAACTAAAGAAATACTAGAGCCAATGTTGAGATCTAACTCCACAATAATAGCTAATGAGTTTCCATATTTTTTTATCAATGGGTTAATCTATTGAATTATTAGAAAATTTATGAGTCAATAAAAAAAACTCATCAAATCAAGCTCGGTGTTATTCTCAATTATAACAACCATTTAGGCCAACTGTTCATAAACTACATATTGATATTTGGTTCAAACTCAATAGTTTGGATGGTGAATATGATAATGTTTTTATGGTTGTAGAAGAAGAACTCATTTTTAGCATATCCTTGCTCAAAATAGTTTCCACAAAAATTAAGATCCACCAAATATTCTACACCTCAAAATAGAAAACAATCAAATGACGCTAGTTGTGCACACCATGTTTACTTTTGTTCTAATTATCTTCCTACCAAATAATAGTATAGGGCTTTTCTATAAAACAATGCTACTAGCTGCCACATTTCTAAAATGATCAACTGCATGCCACTATCGACTATACTCTTGCATCTATGCTTGGTGCAAGCACTAGTATATAGTACTTAAGATACCATTGACTATCTAAATCATTGTTTTTCAAAGAAGCTATAAGGCATAATTCGAGTGAATTTAAATACTTGAGGCAATTCTTGAGTGCGGATGTTTCAATTCCTTAGTGTCAAAACTTGAATATATTTCATGCTTATCATTTCCTCTAGCAATTCTTACGTAAAACATTATTAAAATAATTGTTCCCTTTGACAACGTCAAAGAGTGTATATATACAATATTTTTGAAGTTTTTTTGTGCTAAATGAACCTTTTGTGATCAAGCCTTGTAAATATCTTGGTTGGTACAACTACAGATTTCTTACTGGCTTTGTACTAGTACCCAAGATTAACATTGATGACATTAGTAGAATTCCAAGTTTTGCTCTTGTATTCCTATTAATTGTACTTGATTGTCGAATATGTTAAAGAAGAAAAAAATGCCAGTTAATTTACAGACTGTAACTGACCTAAATTGCTTGATGTATTTTTTAAATGTTGAGATGCATATACTAAGAATTTTTTGTTGCTGCAGGCCAAGCCACAGTTGACAGACAGGTCAAAACTTCCAACTATTGTGGATCCTGTGATTAAAGAGTTGTTGAACTTGAAATATCTTCAGCAAGTAATTTGCATGCAAAATATTTCTTTTGAAGGGAATTGACATTATTTTTAAAATACATTCAGTTTATACA
Source organism: Cupressus sempervirens (assembly GCA_028749045.1). Taxonomy (NCBI): domain Eukaryota; kingdom Viridiplantae; phylum Streptophyta; class Pinopsida; order Cupressales; family Cupressaceae; genus Cupressus; species Cupressus sempervirens. The sequence continues at coordinate 660,843,753 of CM053791.1, forward strand.
ATTTTACTCATGTTTTGGTGGATAAAAACTTAACGTTCTTCCACATTTCTTGCCCATTTTATTGCATATCTGAAATAAGACATAATCTTGCCATTTTCCAATAGCTAAATGTTTTTAACTATGATTGGAATTTGGCATAAAATGTATTTTTAAGGTTAGATTGTCAGCTAGTTCTGGTTGATCGCCATTTGAAAATTAGAGGTGCTAATCCTTTCATTGAAGATAAAATTTATAATGCACTACATATCATCACACTTACCCAAAAAATTTGAGCCAAAAATTTGATTATCTAGATTGAAAGTCATTGTCCACTTCATAATCTTAGCAAGAAGAATACCATAAGCGCTTGCGAACCAATTATTTATGATGAAGCAAGAAGGAAAGAAAAATGAAAAAATGTGTTGAGTCGAGAGATAGACATTGGAAAGAAATCCATTGATTATAAAAAATATTAAGATCAAGTTTTAAAATAATGTTTTAATTGACAAATGCCATTGTGAACATTAAAATGAATTTTTTCCATTACGTTGGTTGAAAAAAAATACCTTTATAATTGCAATTACTTTTTCCTCACTCCAAAACTTGACAGAACAAAACACCAATGATTCTCATAATTTATAATTATCATCCTCTTATCTGAGCAAGAATTATAAGATATCCATCATTACCTCGGTGATTGTCTTTGTCACAGATAGTACACCCAGGCTTTGGATTCCTTCAATTTTCTTGATTTTTTTACAAGAGAAAGTACCCATCGATGTACTACAGAGCATGAAGCTCAGGGCATATTAAAATAGTTTTCCACAACACACTGACCATAGTCTTATCAAATACTTCATTACTAATTATTATAGGGGCCATATCATCCTCAAAACTTGTTCAGGTCCTCTTCACAATGTCCCCATGAATTGTAACAAACTCCTCACTCACAAGGTTTCCAATTGCATTACGAATCTGAAATTGAACAACATAACTCATAATGTATTCATTTCCCCCAAGAAAATGAAGTTGGAAATAGCTTGAAATTTACCCACAACAAAGAATTACTTACATCATTCAGGCTAACTTCCTTGGATCCCTATTTGTGCATTTCCTCCATCAACTGTGATTGCATTCATTCATATCTGGTTAGGTGCCATACTAACAATTTTCTCAACACTATTTAGGGCAGTATAAAGAATGTTACCTTGGTAATATGGGTTGATGGTCCCCCTGCCTACATCCTTTCCATGATAAGAATCCTCAGTGATGAAATAAGATTGGCTCGTCTCATTCTTTCACTAGTTGAGACTCCTATGTTTATGAGATCCATGTCAATCCCTATAACCATGACACTCAAATGCATTCAGTGGCTTCCAATTAACATAGTTCTTTCAGAGCTGACTGATTTTGTGATGATAATGCATTCAATATACAACTAAATGAATTGACAATCCTCATTGCCAAAGATGCACAATGGTTACCAGTTGAATGATCGGTGGCAGATTGTTGAAGTGCAATTCAAGAAGCTAGAATGATTCTGCCACATCACACCTTTCAACCTGCAGAATTGGAATGTAAGATATATTTTTATTGCCTCAATCTAGCTTTAAAACATTTAGAAATGTAACCCACTTTTGTCTACATAGGATTTTCTTACCCACTCAGAGAATCTAATGCAGGTGAGGGCTTCGCTTATTCATATTAAGCTTTCAATTTGGCATGGAGTCATTGTGATAACCTATACAATTCATTTAGGAGAACAAGTTAACATAACATGAGAATTGCCCTGCATCTAGATGCATTCTTCAGTAGAAGTATGAGATATACTATTACTTTTTTCACGTGTGTAACTTGTAAGCATACTATACAGAAATTGAATTTGAGAATATATTGAGCTAACCTTCTTGCTACTACCAGGGAAGTTTCCCTTCCTATGCATTTCAACATAACCATGAATCAGATCTTCTACTGCCTCATCAGATATCTTAGGATGTATATGTTGTCTTGCATAAGTGATATACGAAGTGAGAGTTGGGAGGTCGAATGCATCCAGCGTTTGGTCCTAGAATCATAATGTAGTTCACATCAAAAATATCACGTCATTGGACCCCCCATTAATTACTACATAGTATTGACCAAATTAGAACTTACCTCTGGCTTGTCATAATGTAATGCAACAAGATGCCTTGCAAGGCGCATGTTCGTTTGTTCATCAGCTTTATCAAGCACTAGGTAGATCAAATCAAACCTGCAGGCATTTTTTGTGATTCTTTTATACTTGAGTGACAACAAATAAATTCTCCAGTTTGAATTCTAAAACCAAACATAGTCCACCTGGAAAGCAATGTTGGAGGAAGTTGGATATTGTCAATCACTAACAATCTAGGGTTGTAGCGTGAACCACTAGGATTGGCACAAGCTATAACATATGTTCTTGCATTCAGAGATGCTATAATCCCAGCCTATGCAATTGACACTGTTTGTTGTTCCATCACCTACTTCAAAGGAATGACCAGACATTGATATACAAGCCAACCAACAACATAGATTATGAAGTCAAGAAACCAGTAAAAGTACATAATTCGAAGAGCTCAAAGAAAAATCACACCACATGTAACATGCTATGAGCATTGTCTGACATCTTGTCAAACTCGTCTATGCAGCAAACACCCCTATCACTCATTACCAATGCTCCACTTTCTAGAACCTGTTGAGTTCAAAGAAATAAGCAGTTTATATAGAATAAAGTGGTAGGTAGCAGTAGGGGAGCAGGCAGCCCAAAGAGCTCAATGAACAACAAATTGAGTTAATAACTTACTGTTTCACTAGTTTTAGGAACCTTTGATACATAAGCAGTCAAACCAACCGCAGAGCTTCCACGACCACTTGTATAAATGCCTCGAGGAGCCAACTTATGCACATACTAAAGTAGTTGAGACTTACTCGTACCTAGATCCCCAACAAACAGGATGTTGATATCACCACAAAAAGTAGTGCCTGAAGCTAGTTTTACTGCAATTCCCCTGAAAAGCTGTTTAAGAAGCATAATGATTAACATATGGTTCAAAGAACATGCAACAAATTACCAATTAATCGAACATGAATGCAAAGAAAGATACCTGGCACAAGAGCCCTTTCTTTACATCTTCTAGCTCCCAAATTCTTGGAGCTAAGGACCTAGTTAGCCTCTCATGGATATCGGGCATGCGAGATAGTTCTTTCAACTTCTCAATTTGGAAATTGGCAGTCAAAATTCAATTTCAGAGCTTGCAAAATTCATGTTATATAAAAAAGGTAAAAAGTATGAGTTTATACCTTAGCTTCATAATCAGCTGGTGACATATCACCCTCTTGAAAAGAGGAAAAACTATCACTATTGGTATCATGTTCCATTGGATCTTCGGCTCGCAATCTTGTCTTGTTTTCCTTTTTCAGATGAAGGCAATCGATGTAGGTCTGCACCAGCAAATGATTTACAAATTAGAATTAGAAATCATATAATACAACATTAAGGTCTTCATTTCCAACTTAAATGGACTAAGATAGGCTTGAGAGCTTTGCTTTAAATAGAGATTTCACAATCCTTTGGTTTGGTCCCACTCCAACTATCATAGCTCTGAAAATCCCAGTAAACTATAAAAAAAAACCAATGTCAACCTTCAAATGCTAACACCTGGCAATAAAAACGAGTGTAGAATTCATATATCATGTAATGTTAGACACACCTCGATTCGATCACCAGGTTTGGCCACATCAACAAGTTTTTCATGCATCATCAAGCTAATAGTGTGCAGGATTTCCCCCTCTAGAATGGCATCAGGCGTTTCTTGTAGCCTTACAATTTGCTTATCAACAAACCTAACCACAAAGTAAAAGGATATAGTTGTCTTTAGAGTCTTGAAAATGCAGCTTCAAATCATGCATAAACTAAAATCAACAAGTTCCTACCTGCATTTGTTATGCATCAATGTCAAAGAATTCATAGCAGCACATTCTGGCCTTGCACAAGGTGTAGGTTCATCAATATGACCTGAGCATTTGAAGCATAAAATAGGATGTGAATACAAATCCAGCAAAAACACTTTTAGACAGCAAGTACCATTGTACGTAGTGAAGCAAAGATATGAGATTTTTTTTTAAAACATGAAATACATTTGACAAAATTCGGTAGAAGATTCTCATGGAATATGAGAATAAAATTTGGTGTGAAAGTTCTCATACAGGGATTTTTTTCACACTAAAAAAATGTGCTCTCTCATATATAGCTTTCATCAAGAAAACATCTCAATGTGAGAAGAACATCATGTACGATGTCCTATTAGTTCCAATTAAGGTTACAGAGAGCAGATCAACAGTGGTTGTGTCACAATAAGGAGTAAGATCTTATTTGCAAAATCCTGGAATCTAAAAGAATCTGAGATCACTTTCATAAGCATGAATCTGTTTAAAGCCGTAGATTCTCTGCCACAGTTTATGCAAAATAGAATTGAGAAACAAACATAACATACAATGAAGACACAATTAACTGTTATATTAAGAGTTCAATTGCAATCCAACGAATTACCTCTATCAACAAGTACTGGTGCTGGAGCATATCCACAAACAAGGCACCTAAAGAATGCTTCTTTGATTTCTGGTATAATTGAGCTACACCGAGTTATCATTCCTTTGACAGAAACCATCTTCTCAATATCTAGATTTCAAAGACAACAAAACCCCCTTATTAGATTTTTCAAATGGCATTGAACAATGAAGACGTAACTTTAAAAAGCATTGCCTTCCTGATGGATTTAGATCTTGCATGTTAACTGTATCTCTAAGATTGAATATTCTTGCCTAAATGCAATGACAGTTATATGTAAGTCTGAGGCATATTTATGTGCATAAATAAAGAAAATCTAAAACAACAAAGTCATTAAATGAAAACATACTAACTGACAAAACATATTTTTCCAAAAATACAATTCAATCACCTGTATGTGCTTCTCCCACAAAGACTTGAGGTGAACAACTACATCCATCAATACAATGTCAAAAATGGTGAGAACTTCAGGAGGATATCTGACTATCTTTCCATAAAGGTCTTCATCATATTCGAAGATTTTCATTGCATCAATATTCAGTGAATCACCTTCGACTTCCATTGTCTAAATGAGAAATCAACTAAATGAAGTGAATACAAAAGAAAATGTGCTCAACCAATAATTTGAAATGAGACTAGATGGTAACCATAAGAAGCCAACAAGGACAAATTTGAACCTATTCCAAGAGCCTCATGTATTTCCCCTCAAGGTCTGAAGGATCATCCCTAAAATTCCTCAGAAAGCATTGAACTGCTTGATTGACATCTTGAACACTTATGTTTGTGCCCCAAACAAGCATAGGGGGGGTTGCCATCAAGGTCACCCTCAGAAGACTGGGGCATCTAATTATAACAACCAAAAGAGGTAATTAATGTGTGTTTCAACAAAACGTATTATACAAATTGAAAAGAAACGATTGACTTAATTGATAGGCATTTCTCTATCCAAAAGGTTTCTTGGTACAAGGCAATATCTTCAAAATAGGTTTCTTTAATGTAGAAGGCACCAAAAGTTGGTACATAGGCATCTACTATGTCGATTCCCTAAGGAGGCAGTTGCTTGGACAGTCAATGTGGACCACCCATTGAGGTTTGTAGAATAGAAGGGTTGTCTAGTATGACCCATTTGACAGGACCCTTATGACCCATTTGACAGGACCCTAGGAATCTCCATGGTTGAACTGACCCAGAATCTGGGTGTGCAGGCTAACATACCATTAATATAGTTTTTAATGCTTCTCACTAGCAATAAAGCATGTTTTATTAGCCCATTATTTAGCTGGTTCACCTTTATTACTTCAAACAATCTAATCCAATGTTTATAACAGTAGAGTTCTATTTATTAGAATATGATACATATTCTATTTTGGTATGTCTAGGTTACATACTCCATATTCTTAATATATGGTTCAATTTCTTTTTGTACTAGTCTAGTTTTAATTGCTTTAAAAAAATTTAAATGACTATTGTTTGGAATTATAAAGTATAGATTAACCCAGACTCTGCCAAAAGCCATAAAGCATGAGGAATGGAAACTTTACACATCTGAAATTCATGATGTGAATGACAATCTTCATCCATATAATGCTATTTTAAAATTTAGGACTTTGTCTTGTTATGCGTTGTGATATATAATTAATATTTGTCGAAATTGCAGGACAGAGACTTTTGTTTGATAAAAGTGCAAATGATGATCATGAAAGAAGCATATTGACAAGGCTGAAGCAATAGTGTGGTGGTTAGTTTACTTCTAAAATGGAGGGAATGGTATGTTGCATCATACATAAATAAAAAACTCACTTTGATTCTTATCAATGAAGTTAATCTAATTGTAAATTGTGTAAAAATCTATGTGCTTGTATGTAGGTCACAGATTTAACATTAGCAAAGGAGAACCAAGGGCATTTTGATGATTATCTTAATGAAAATTCTTAAGCACATCCTGACATAGACTTGACTATGACAGTTTGGACAACTGGGTTTTGGCTGAGTTACAAATCATTTGATCTTAACCTGCCAGCCAAAATGGTATGCCCATTTTGTATACAGTATACCTTTTAAATTTGCCAATTTCTGAAGCAAGTTAACATTTTGACCTTTGCTACTTAATGCAGGTAAGATGCGTAGAGGTATTCAAGCAGTTCTATCAGACAAAGACAAAGCATAGAAAGCTTACATGGATATAATCTCTGGGTGCTTGTAATATTAATGGGAAGTTTTACCCTAAGCCTATGGAACTTGTTGTTACTACTTACCAGGTAATTGCCTTTTTGGTTGATTACTGGCTGACAATTAGATTCCTTGATTCATATAAAATGGCATTATAGGTCATTTTATACTGATCATTATTGGGAATTTTTTCTTCCAGTTTTTGGTTAAGAATTAGTTAGGTAGGATAAGTTAAAGCAATGGTTAATGTCATTAATTGTTAATGACCATACATTGATAAATTGATTCATTTTCTACTTATGTTATCTGTTTAAAGGAAAACTAAAATTGATGTGTTATAGAAACCATAAATATGCAAAGTGAATACATCACATTTATCAGTGCCAGTTTCCTTGATATATCTGGAATTCACTTCTTTTTCCTTGTGTAACTTACTCTGTGGTTATGATACGCAGGCATCAACATTCTTGCTATTCAATGCATCTAAAAGGCTAAGTTACTCAGAAGTGAAGACTCAATTGAATTTTACTGATGAAGATATTGTCAGATTGCTACATTCTCTTTCATGTGTGAAACATAAAATTCTCAATAAAGAGCCAAATACAAAAACTATGGCACAAACAGATGTCTTCGAAGTCAATTCAAAATTCACTAATAAGATGAGGAGAATCAAGGTATGAACTTTGATATAACAAATTGTATACTATTTTGCCTGTTGTTTTTAACAAAAATTAATGCATGTGGAGATCACATGGGAATTGGTTTCTACCTAATTGCAGATTCCACTCCCACCAGTGGATGAGAAAAAAAAGGTGATTGAGGATGTGGATAAAGATAGACATTATGCAATTCTAATCAATAAATTATGAGTTAGCTGAAGATCAATGCTAATATGTTTTCTCATGAATCTTTTTCCAGGGTGTTGCTACTCTAACTCCTAGACTGATTTAACTTCATTTTAAAGTACTGGCTCTAAATTTGTATTGATTAGACGTCATTTTAGAGTAGTAAAGTTGTAATATGGATAATATGGTAACAAAAGGTGATCAATGCTAATGGTAGTCACCTGGTGTTAAATAAATCAGGAACATCTTAGAGGAGACTTGGAATATTGTATTGGCTATGTCATTTGTGGTTCTTCTAATAACAAAAGTACTTCGTCCCAAACAAATAGGTGTTGAAGCTCCGCTTCTTGTCCTTCAAATGATCAGAGATTTTAATATGGATGATATAGTAATCAAAGTTGATTGAATGGTATTTACCTTGCATTTAAAAAACTGGGAATATTCGAATAGGAAAATCTGGAGCATCATGAAGGAGGCTTGATCACATCCTGGATATCATTTTGAAATTTACCATACAACATTGTTTAAGAGCATCACTATGTTTGTTCATCAGTCACCCACTGTTCTTTTCTCTGTTCACTCTTTATAGGAAATGAATTTGTGAATAGAGGGACATTTTTTGCTATGTGAATACTAACAATGATGATGCTCAAACACATAACGTTGTTCAGAATTTGCAAGTGCCTGGTTGTTGTATCAAGACTAAGGAAATTGTGACGAATTTGGGTTTGGAGCCTCAAGAGGAGGGCATTAATCAAGCTCCTCTCTGGCTCCATCTATAGCAGATGTGGAAACTTGACTAAGTGTCAAAAAACTCCACTTGTTCAGACCTAAAAAATGATTATGTTGGTAAGGATAGTGAGGATAGTGCCATGAAGCAACAATGGTTATGAAGGTGTGAAAAGGTCACACTGGTATCGAAGCAAAATTTCAATCAAAGAATAAAAAGTTAAAACTTAGCATCTACTGGATGTATAATCCAATGCTTTTATTATGTCGAGGAATGTTGTGTCACTGTTCACCCTATTGTAAGCAGGTGCACACGAGGATGAAATGAAAAGTAAGTTCCACCCTCAAAAAATGATTATGCTGGTAAGGATAGTGAGGACAGTGCCATGGACATTTATATGCAGCCTGAAAATGGTGTTATTGAAGGTTGGTTTTGCAAACATTTAACTTGAGGAACACAAACAAGGTTTAGAGCTTAATGTGCTTGTTTTATTAGCTCCAATGAAAATGGTTCTAATGATATTTTTGGTATTCATGTTCCCTCTTCATGAGAATGAGCTCACTTTGATGCTTGTTTATGATAACACATTACAAATGATTAAAGGAAATGACTATGCAATGAATCAAAACATGTACAGCTAAATGATATGGCAAAATATGAGTTTATTGTTTACTGCTAAGACTGAAAAGAGAGATTATAGACCTATTATCAGTCACAAATCAAACTGTAACAATTCAATCCATAGGTTTTAATGCCATATAATCAACATGTATCACATCCAAATGTTAGCTAGCTATTGTAGGCTTCTGTAGACCACTTTGGGACTAGTAAATGACCACTTTAAGGTATGATATGAAGTATGATCTACAGCACAAAGAATGATATTATCCTACATGGGTTTGATATGCAATTTCCAGCCATCATATTCAGTGCCATGAATCTAATATGCACTTTCAGTTACTATATCCCTTCAAATATGGTAAGTTTGAATGACACCAAATTTTTCTTTGCTTCAAGAGACTTGGAGGGGTGACTTGGTGAGCTGACTCGGCGAGCTGACATGGTGAGTAGACTTGGTGAGCGAACTTAAAGAGTCAACTTGGTGAGGCAACTTGGTGAGCATACTTGAACAGTTGACTCAGTGAGTCGACTTTGGGAATAGACCTAGCAAGCCGACATTGTCAACAGCCTTAAAGAGGTGACTTGGTGGGGCAGATTGGTGAGCTTACGTAGAGAGCCCCACTTGGTGAGACGACGTGGAGAGCTAACTTGGTGAGCAGACTTAAGGAGTCAACTCGTTGAGGCGACTCAGCGAGGTGACTTGATGAGCGAACTCAGAATCAACTTGGCGAGCGTATACTTGAATAATCAACTTGTTAACATGACTTGGTGGGGTGACTTGGCGAGCCCACATGGCGAGCATACTTGAACAGTCAACTTGGTGAGCTGAACAAGTGAGCTGACATGGTGAGTGGGCTTAGAGAAGCAACTCAATGGAGCAACTTGGCAAGCACACATAACGAGCCAACTTGCCGAGGCAAGGTGGTAAAACCACTGGGTGAGCTGACTTGGTGAGCAAACATAAAGAGTCAACTTGGTGAGCGTACTTGAATTGTCGACTTGGCGAGCTAACTAGGGGAGTCAGCTTGGAGAGCTGACATGGCGAGTTGACTTAAAGTGGTGAGTTGGTGGGGCAAGTGGGGGTGATTTAGTGAGTTGACCTGGAGAGTTGGCTTAGGGGGTGGAATTGGTGAGTGAACTTAGAGAGTCGACTTGGTGAGCGTACTTCAACTGTCAGCTTGGCGAGCTGACTTGGGGAGCCAGCTTGATGATCTAACATGGTGAGTGGGCTTAAAGTGGCAACTTGGTGGGGCAAGTTGGTGAGCAAGCTCGATGAGCGGACCTAAAGATTGACCTTGATGAGGCACTTTTGTGGGGTGACTTGATGACTGAGCTCAAAGAGTCAACTTGACGAGCATACTTGAATAGTCAACTTAGTGGGGCAAGTTGGCGAGCCAACTTAGTGAGTCCAATCAATCAAGAGGAAACAGTCGAGAGCTTAGAGTGACACAATTTTCAGATGATCATATGAAATGAAATGGGCGTGTGAGTAGAAAGAAACTAGAAAGACATTGTGTGCAGATGAAGGCATGAAATGGATGGTTTTGGAGCACTCAGCACAGACACTCAACATTTAGTTTATATCATCATTTGAGATCAAATGGGTGTATGGGATCATATGCATAGTGAATAATAAAGGAGGGAATTGAACCCTCCTTGAGGCTCACAATTGTTGAGGTCCACTTCAGCAATGGCCCTTCCTGTGAAATAGTCGAATAAGACCTTTCTAATGAGACAATGTGTTATGAGCTCTTCATCAGTGGGATGGAACGTGAATCCAGGAGGCAGTTGTGCATCACCCATATCATGGGTGATGCACAACTGCCTCCTGGATTCACGTTCCATCCCTTTGATGAAGAGCTCATAACACATTGTCTCATTAGAAAGGTCTTATATGAAAATTTCACAGAAAGGGCCATTACTGAAGTGGACCTCAATAACTGTGAGCCGCAAATTTTTTTTGACTAAGCATTGGTCAAAATTTTGACCAATGCCATGTAGTTTTCTACCAAGCATTGGTCAAAATTTTGACCAATGCCTTGTAGTTTACTACCAAGAATTGGTCAAAATTTTGACCAATGAACTGGTGATTTCCACCAAGCATTGGTCAAAAGTTTGACCAATGAATGGCAAAAAAATGCCCTAACAATCCCAACATTTTTCGATCACCATATTGGTTGAAAATTCGACCAACCTACTCATTGGTTGAATTTTTGACCAACAAATTTTTGACCAGTACCCTGCACTTTTCCACCAAGCATTGGTTGAAATTTCGACCAATGCCCTGCAGATTTCTACCAAGCATTGGTTGAAAGTTCAACCAATGAATGGCAGAAAATGTGGTCACAATTTCAACTTTTGTCGACCAACGTATTGGTCGAATTTTCAACCAAAATTTTTTTGACCAATGTGTTGGTCGAATTTGGTCGAACTTTGGTTGGAAACTGGGTCAAAATTTCGACCAATAAAGGTCAAAAAATGAGCCCAAATGTACTAGTGCCACTTCCCTAAATTGCCAAAATGAGCATGCCCTATCGTAGTATCTCAATGGTAAAAGAGGGGAGATAATTCTTGAGTCCAAATCCTAACTTTAAGCCAATTGTCCTAAAAAGTAGGACAAATATCTGAGTTTTACGCTTCCAATTTGTCAAGTGACGTGAATTCATGATTTTGAACCTTTGAGTTTGATAGTATTCTATACTTTATAATGAATTTTTGTATTTAGTTTTGTGTGTCTGTGGTGATTTTTAGTGATAATTAAATCATATTAAAAGAGCATTTAATGATTTAATTTAATAACAAAATTATAAAGAAAAATTAATATTTAATTACATTTAATTAATAGAGAAATTAATTAATTAAAAGAATTAAATTTTAGAAGATTTAATTAAAGTTCTAATTTGGCATAATTATATTTATGTAATTTAACAATAATTTATTTAAGAGTTTCATTTTTATAATAAACTCTAAATAGTATTATTAGTTGAATTAATAAATATTTTATTTAAAACATTTTGTGATTTAATAAGAGAAAGAAAAAATTAATTTAATAAAGTTTATTTTAATTAAATTGCAAAAATTTGGACATGAAATTAAAATATAATAAAAAAATAAAGAAAAAGTTCTCACGTGATTGAAAAACCGAAGCCCTAATTGGAGAAAGCTCTTTATTAAGAAATTAGAGCTAATTTCTCCACAAATAGATTTGGAGGAGCAAATTTTCGAGAAGATGGTTTTCAAAAGAAAGGGAATTTGTTTGTGAGCTTCGTGCATTCATTGATCTAGGTAGGATCTTGTGGATTTTTAAACAACAGTTTCTTTCTTTGAAATATTTGTCTTCTCCGTGTCTAAAAGGAATTGTTTTCAAAATTTAATCAGGTTGAAACCCTTATTTGTGAATTTAATTGTTCTTTGTTTACAAAACATCTGTAAATGAATTGAAAATTAGAAACCCTTCTTTTGTAAGTTTAGAGATTCGTATTTTGATTCGGATAGGGTTTGGAAAAGAAATAAAAAATATTATATACACAATTTTGATTAATTGCTTGTATTTCTCTTACTGGATCTATTATGTGTGTGTATATATATAAAATATAATATAATATAATATAATTACCACAGTAATTAAAAATTACTGTGATAATTATACTATCATATAAAAAAGGATGGTGAGATTTTTGTTTTAATTAATTAATTTTATATATATATATATATATATATATATATATATATATATATATATATATATATATATATATATATATATATATATATATATATAAAATAGTGGGCGGGGCCACCAAACCCCCACCCACCCTCTACAATGACAGCATGACAACTGATGTTGCTGCCATAGCAACAGGTATTGTTGTAAGGCAGTAGTTGTTGATGTAGTAGCAGTGGCACTGTTGTGACAGTGCCTTATAGTTGACCGGCCTTAAATGTTTTGTTATATTATTAGTAATAGTAATTATGATTATTAATAAGTTAATATAATTTATTAATGGTTAATAATTATTATTTTAATAGTTAAATAGAATTCTAAAAATATTTATTCAAAACATATTTAGTTAATAAATTTCAAGTTTTTGGAAAATGGATTTTAGTTTTTAAATCAACCGAGTATTATTGAATTATTTATTTTAAATCTAATGTTGATTTAATTAAATAATCTTTGATTTGTAAATAGGGAAAATTGTAAACTTTAGTAAATGGACTTTAAGGGATACATTTTTTAATGAAGTATGAAAACTTCAAAACTAGTTGTTTAAATCAAGATCGTATGTTTTCAAAAAGTCAAACAAAATTATGAAACTACATTTCTATGTTGTATGTTTTCTTTTGTGTTGGGTTTGGGGTTGACTTAGAGTGTTGACCAATTTTGGATGCCTACTAGAGGCCGGGAGTTACTATTTTGGTGATGTCATGATTTTTCTATGTGAACTTGAGTTTGGATCAATCCTTATATGGTGATTGTATTGGTGAAATCTATGAGTTTTCAATTTATTATCTTTTGGTGCTTTCTAGTTGCTTGTTTAAGAACTAATGTGTGTTATTATGATCTTATGAGACCTTTTGCTATTTTGAGCTTAGGATAGGTGATCTTTATGTCTTGTTGGGAAGTGACTTACAATGGAGGCCAAAGCCCTAAAGAGGCTACTTGAGTGACCCATTGTAGGTTATTTTAATAAGTGATAACATTTCATTAAATGAGAGTAAAATGAATTAATAAGAGTCAGTGTTTCCCTCACCCATGCCTTGAGTGCAAGTACAGGCTAGGATGGGAGTAGAGAGGATGCTTGGTTGCGACCTTGCTTCATTGATATGCCTTGTTTGTATGAAAGGATATTGATGTGGCATAGAGACACTAGGGGGTCAGAGTCCAGAGAGGCTACCAGGATAACCTTAGAGTTGGCTCATGCAATGATGCTTGCCCAATTACATTGTAGATTCCCTACATGTCATTATTGCCTCTAGATTTAGATGTCATTTGTGTCTTGGTACCTTTGAGATAGATTGATTTCAGGTTTTCCTTGACCTAGATGTTGGTTATGACATTTAGGATTGTTATCATGTTTGGTTATGACTTTTAACAATTAAAAATTATTGTGATAATTATACTATCATATAAAAAAAAGGATGACAAGATTTTTGTTTCAATTGTTTTTATTTTAAAAATAAATAAATAAATAAAATAGTGGGCGGGACCACCAAACCCCCACCCACCCCAACTTGCATGGTGGCTACACAAAAATTGATGATGCTGCCATAACAGCAAGTACTGCCGTAAGGCAGTACACTACTGCTACAATGGCACTACGGAGATTGACAGGCCTTAAACGTTTTGTTAAAAATAATTTGCGATAGTTTGTTTTATATATTTTATATTTATTAAATTTTTAATTTAATACAACTTTTTAAATTTAAAATTAAATTAGTTAAAGTAAAAGTTATTAGTAATATTAAATATTATATTATTAGTAATAGTAATTGTGATTATTAATAAGTTAGTATAATTTATTAATGGTTAATAATTATTATTTTAATAATTAATTTAATTCTTCTTTTTTTAATCAGTAAGAGGTCGAAGCCAAGATTAATTATTATGTATTATTATTAATTATTATTTTATTAAACACAGGTAGATTCGAAGCCAAGACCTCTTTGATTAGAGGCTCACAATTTATTAGTTGTGTTGTAGGCTCTTGCCTTTAATTCTAAAAATATTTATTCAAAACATATTTAGTTAATAAATTTTAAGTTTTTGGAAAATAGATTTTAGTTTTTAAATCAATCAGATATTATTGAATTATTTATTTTAAATCTAGTGTTGATTTAATTAAATAATCTTCGATCTGTAAATAGGAAAAATTGTACACTTTTGTAAATAGACTTTTAGGGATACATTTTAAAATGAAGTACACAAACTTGAACCCTAGTTGTTAAATCAAGATAGTATGTTTTCAAGAAGCCAAACAAAATTATGAAACTACACTGCTATGTTGTATGTTTTCTTTTGTGTTGAGTTTGGGGTTGACTTAGAGTGTTAACCAGTTTTGGATGTCTACTAGAAGCTGAGAGTTACTATTTTGGTGATGTCATGGCTTTTTTATGTGAACTTGAGTTTGGATCAATCCTTATATAGTGATTGTATTGGTGAAATCTATGAGTTTTCAATCTATTGTCTTTTGGTGCTTTCGAGTTGCTTCTTTAAGAATTGATGTATGTTATGATCTTATGAGACCTTCTGCTATTTTGAGCTTAGGATAGGTTATCTTTATGTCTTGTTGGGAGGTGGCTTATAGTGGAGGTCGAAGCCCTAAAGAGGCTGCATGGGTAACCCATTGTAGGTTATTTTAATAAGTGATAACATTTCATTAAATGAGAGTAGAATGAATTAATAAGAGTCGGTGTTTCTCTCACCCATGCCTTGAGTGCAAGTACAGGCTAGGATGGGAGTAGAGAGGATGCTTGGTTGCGACCTTACTTCATTGGTATGCCTTGTTTGTATGAAAGGATACTTATGCAACATAGAGACACTAGGGGGCCAGAGTCCAGAGAAGCTACCAGGGTAACCTTAGAGTTTGCTCATGCGATGACACTTGCCTACTTATGTTGTAGGTTCCCTACGTTTCATTGTTGCCTTTAGGTTTAGATGTCATTTGTGTCTTGGTACCTTTGAGATAGATTGCTTTCAGGTTTTCCTTGACCTAGATGTTGGTTATGACTTTTAGGATTGTTATCATGTTTGGTTATGACTTTTAACAATTAAAAATTACTCTGATAATTATACTATCATATACAAAAAAGAATGGAAAGATTTTTATTTTTATTGTTTTTATTTTAAAAAAAGATTGAAAAAATAAATATATTAAATAGTGGGCGAGGCCACCAAACCCCCACCCACCTTCATTTTGCACGGTGACTGCACAATAACTAATGTTGCTACCATAGCAGTAGGTACTATTGGAAGGCAGTGCATTGCTGTTGGTGCCTTAGAACGCACTGAAATTATCTAGAAGCAAAGAAAACAATGGCATGACTCCCACATTAGCAATAAACAATTTCAAATTGGTGACTGAGCACTACTATGTGATTCCAGATTTAAAGATATGCCAGGCAAGCTACAAACAAGATGGCTAGGACTATATGAAATTAATCATGTCTTTGAAAATGGAGCTGTCCAATTAACTACCATTGATCCAGTGCCTTTTCAATTATTAGTCAATGGTCACAGACTCAATTTATATAAATGGCCCCAAACAAAAGAGGGCTTCTTGCAGCAGTTTCAACGACCAAATTCAAATACAAACCAGGTAACTCTTCCTGCAGTCGAAGGTGTTAACCTTTTACCTACAGTTCTTCAACACTAATTTCTTTGTGCATGCCCATAATAAAAACTTTATGCCCACATAAAGTTCCAAACTTCTCCATTCACTTTCTTATTTCTTCTTTATCCACCTCATCTCATTTCTTTACCTTCCACCCACCCACCTTCCACATCATCATTTTCTAATGTTTTCCATAAACACTGCAAGTTTGTTGATGGATGATGTCACTACTAATGTAACTTCTGCCACCTTTTGGTATGTGCGACGATCAATTAATATGTATAAGATTTTCAAATTATTATTCATTTATAGTACGTAGATTTCGTTGCTTATATCTAATACTACATTCTTTATATTATGGCGGCATTATGCTAGTTCCATACCCCGTACTAAGTTTGACAAGTGTGGACACTTGTGCATATTTTGTAGGGGTAGAGAAGGTTACTAAAACCCAATAACATTCCTATTTATTTGTAAAGATTTTTTTCCAAATCTTCTTATTTCCTTTATTGATGGAATTCAATTGTCATAAGTACGCAAGTGTCTAGGTGTCGTACCCCTTATTCTTGAATGATTTCTTATTGTCAGGATGTGATGTGACCTGTATTTAAATTCCAAGTGATATGAATCCCATTTTCAGACGATTTTAACACACATCCACGATTTACTCTCATTAAATCCATATTATTGCTTATAACGAATTGTTATGACATTAATTACCTGACAAATGAAATTTGAAAATGGGTCTGTAAAACAACAACAAAAGAAGCCTAAATTCACAAGGGGGAAATAGTGCAACCAGTGTAGACAATGAGAGTATTAAGCAGAACTGGGTGGACAATTGCAATGACGAGAGCCAGTGGAGCATACCATGTTTCTCTCAGATGTAGAGGCAGTGAGGAGATTTAATACATGTGGTTGGTTAGGGTATTTCTTAAGTTTAACTGCATTTGATGAAGAAGCAACCACAGAATTCACAAGGACATTTGATGAAGGAGAAACTTTTGTATGGGGTTTAACAGTGGTTGCTACAGAAAAGCGAATAGCAGAAGTAACTAAGTTAACGGCAATAGGAGAATATTATCCTAATATGCATGATGCAAGATCAGCTAGGACTTAGTTTGTCATACCAACTGATCCTCAGTTGGATATTACCAAGCAAGGTTGCAAAAGAATGTCTCTTCTACTACCATACAATGAGCTGGCCATGCACATTGTTAGGTACCTCACATGTGAAGGAAGATTTTCATATTTACATGCACATCATTTTAAATTGCTCAGTTTTATAAGGCATAATCATCTAGTAAATGTTCCCAATTTCTTGTACAATATGTTATGTATTAATGCTGAAGAAATTCAAAAGGGAAAGGACAACTTTGTCACCCATCATGCTCTAATTAAATTACTTGTAGAAAGATCACTTAGGGATGTTTCTCCCATGTCATGGGCATAATTTGACCAAGCTAAAACCCTACAACCCCAGGTTGCCCTTAATGAACAACCCAATGAGGAGAATGTAGTTCCCACTAATGAACCTACTGAGAAAAGCACTCAAGATGCTGAAGCCGAAAATGTGCAAGGCAATGTATAAGAAAATGTGCAAGAAATTGTGCCTTTACCTGTTCAAGAAACTCAGAAACCTACCTCTAGCAGAGCAAAGAGAAAACATAAACTGCAAGAAGAGATCTCTGCTCTAGTAAAAGAAAAGCCAAACCCTACAGTTGTGAGGCAAAAGAGCACTAAGATGGGTCTTGTAGTAGTTACTCCTACAATAGAGACACCAAAAGGAAGAGGTAGGTAGAAGGCTATGATACCAGAAGAAACCCTCGTAAGAAGAAGTCCTAGAATGAGAGGACAAATTTCTAAAAAATCCACTTCATCCAAGCCATCTACTAAAGAATTCCCAGTACAAATTGTTCCTGATAACTCTTCTCCTCATCCTAAAACTGCAAACATTCTTGAAAACCCTAATGAGGAATGTAGGGTTGAAGTCAATGAAAATCAAAATAATACCTCAACAGGCCAACCAGGTACTCCAAGCTATAGAGATGAAATAGTTCCTGAGCAAGTTTATCCAAACACTGGCCTAGTTCCCTATAAATCAACATGTCTTATTGATTTTGTAGAACATTTATGGAGGGAATAGAGAAAGAGGAAAAGAAACTATGAAGAGGATTGCGGTTCCATTACCTTGTAGAAACTCATTTTCCAGTTGTTTGCACAACATATGTTTGTTGCAACCCTATGGGAAGAAGAGAAGAAGAGAATGAAGAAAGACATAGTGTCTCTAAGTGTAGAAATTATATATTTGAAAGAGCAATTAGCAAATAAAAAACAAAGGATGGATCATGCCCTCAAATTGGCTAATCAAGCACTTGCCTATAGACCACCACCATGGATTTATGCTGTGTGTTTAAAGGAACAATTTCTTTTATTCCAACTTATGCTAACCCTTAAGAATATAAATGTAGAATTCAAATCAGCCCAGGAATTCTATGGTTTGTACCAGACTCTGCCATCTTGGCAGCAGAATTTGCTCTATAAATTATATGTGGATATATTTATTATCGCATTAGAAACCCAATGGAATCCTTTACTCTGTATAGGTGATATACATATGAGGACTTTGATATCCTGGATGTATAATGAAGCAAACTATGATAGGCAACTAAATAATTATAGAGGCAAGGAAATAATAGATCCCTTTCCATTAAGAGCTAAAAGCAGTAAACCAGAAGAAGTTCTTAGGGACTGGTTTAGATTAACTTATGGGGATGAGAACAAGGGAGTAAGAAATAGAATCTTTGCTGCCATAAATAAGGCCTATACAGATTATGAGAGCTTACCCTACTTTGCCTTCCAACGAGCCATGGATGGTATCAAAAGTAGATAGGCTAGATTACTTGAGACACTTAAAAGGTCAGAGCCACATAGTCCCATCAATTTGGAGGCTGCCCTTCACTGAGCTCCAAAGTATCTAGATTTAGGGAAACAAGCTAAACCAGAACCATGGTGCCCACTCACTGTGTAATCTCCAATGCTCATGTGGCCCCTATATGATATTAATGTTAACAGGCTTGACAAGTTGCAAGAGGACAAAAAAAGGGAGGTTTGGGAAAGAACATGAGGATTCTATTATACCTTCAAGAGTAGCAGGAAAGGAAGGATTGAAGTTGGGGAATTCAGGTCACTGACTAGGAAATGCAATGCTTGAGGACAAGCATTGGTTTACCAGGGGGCAGATGATGAGGCTAATTATTGCCTCTATTTTATGATAGTTTTAAACACTTTGTTGAACACTCTATTTTATTTTCATCAAGACATTTGTGAACTTATGTTTACCTAAACCAATGATTAATCTATGGATAGATAGTATGTCATCTTTTTCCAATATTATATATATGATGTAGTATTTCATATAATCATTAGAATGTGTGTTCTTATATTTGAATTTAATTTGATAATGCTTATTTGCAAATATCTCTGCATTATAACTAACCTGTTAGTAATGAAGCTGAAGATGATTGGAAGAATTCAAAGAAGAACATTGAAGACAACCAATAGCATTCAAGGAGAAAAGAAGTTGAGGTTTAGCCATGACAAAAAAATCATAATGGTACCAAAGGACATGACTGTGAGTATGGAGGAGCTATGAAGACTTACTACATTCTCTGCATTTATTATCATGTCAAAGCGGTTGTTTAGACTTTATTATTCTCGCCTTGAGCCATTATCTTTTCTTCCCACCTTGAGCTATTATCTTTCCTTCTTTTTTGCCTACGGATTTATAGCTAGTTTATTTTCTTTTTTGTTTCGGCATACGCGTTGATCTTCTATTTATAGGGATCAGACCAATTGTGTTAGGGGTTAGAAGAAGAAAGTTTATGAAAATAAACTTTTAACTCTTGCAATGAGTTGTTTTTACAGCTCTATGTATCGTTCCCATGTAATGAATTTCTGAAACGTAATGAAATAGTTTTTGGCTTATATCTTGTGTTAGTAGATTAGTAGAAGCCAACCAAGGGGCCCACTTGGGAGGTGGATTAGATTAGAGTAGTATAGATTTATTTTCAAGCATTTCTAGTATTGCAGGTAGAAGTTGTAAGCTCCTTCCTGCAGCAACATACTTTGTGAATGTTCCTACAACATCTGTGAGAATAGTTATAGTAGATGAACTGATTTGGAATATATGTTAGCATTTCATTACATTTCCAATATTTATTTTAGTAAAGAGTTAAGTGTGTTAGTTTCCTGCAGCAATAGTGTAGGTTATTTTCCTTGCATTTTACTTTCCTGCAGCATAAGCATAATGACTCATTAAGAGATCTAGTGCACATACTGTGCCGACCATTTCAAGTATACGTCCTTGGGTTGACAAGATTAAATGCACCTCATAGTAGGAAAAATAATCCTTAGATTGAATACACTATTCCTAAGCATGGCCTTGAGCATGATTATTATACACCTATTGTGAGGTGGACCAATATCTAAATAATCCATTAGTAAAAATATACACCCATAGGCTAGAAACTCCCTCCAAGATATTCTTGGTGAAAAATGTTAGAAAGGGGCCAATTTTGTATGTCATTCAAGAAAAATAAAATCAATTAAAAAATGAATGCACTTATTGTTTGTGGATATGACGACAGGGATAACCCATTCTAACTTGTCAACCATAACTATGATATAGAAATAGAAAATATTGTCTATGTATTTACAAGTTTAGATTCAATTGGTAAGGTCACTTCTTGAATTAGTTTGACATTAGGTTCCCAATCTAATCCACATCTTCTCAAGAGATGGATGCAATCCTTGCTTTTCATGATACCCTTGGAAAGGTCTACATATATTCATGCCGAAAAAAAGTTTCTGCTAATGCATCCATTCTCCAGTAGTCACTCATATTGATCAAATTTATTTTCTCTTTTGTCTCCTTATTAAATGGAATCGACTTAAGGGTTCCGTTATATTAGGATTCCTTTTTATATATCCCTAATTTTGCACTCTTATTATCTATAGGAGCTCCAATTTTGTATGTGCAATTTTTTTAAAAATATTTTCCTTTTGGCAACACTCCTTATGATAAATTATATAGGTTCCTTATGGGAAGTTTTAGTCAGATGCTTTTAAATCACTCGCACTCCCTCTTTGTCTACTCCAAATAATTGCTAAAGAAATATATTATAGTCTTCTATTTTGTGATTACCATCACTATTGTTAATCAAATATGTCTCAACCTTGCATGTAGATGCAATTACTATTAATAGTTTGGATGTAATTACTATTTATAGTAAGTTTTTTGTTAGAGCATAATTTTTTCCTATTCGATGATTTGGTTGTGCTAAATAAGCATGACAATAAGTTTTCATTGCAAAATAATGTCCAATTTTCAAGATATTAAAGTTTCCACTTTTTAAAATTGTAAAAAATAAATTTGAATTTGATTTTGAAGGCTTTAAAGTCTCCAAGTTAGACCAAAAATATTGTTAAATGACATAGAAGTTTACAAGGTGATAAAGCATGAAATGAGCTTTGTCCAACACTTCAACAATTCATTAATTGGATACCTAGTTCAAAATTTATGGCCTCTACAAGTTGACTCTTCTAAAATAGGACAAGTAAAAACATGTTGAAGACATAATTGAGTTGTAAATTGGAGTCACACATGTTGGTATGTGTATTGATACATTGTAGGGACTATTTGATTAGAGCTAAGATAGACACAACCTTATATGTGATTTTCAGCCCATGATTTTATAATATTATTGGGTGGTTGCTTGCAATATCTCCTATATATTAGGAGTGTAAGATGGAGAGTAGGTTTTATAGCTATTTGTTTAATTTGGATGTTTGGTTGGTGAACTCCAAAGAGAAGTTTGATCAACAAATATATTGTATTTTTTATTAATTTAGGAATAATATATATTGAACAACATTTGGTGTGTGGTCTTTTTCCTCCTTTAAAAAGGGTTTTTGCCACATAAACCATGTATTGTGGTATGCATGTTATTTTATTCTATTTGTATTAAGTTTCTATAACTGTTAATAAGATCTAAATGTCTTTTTACATTATCCTCTCCTCAAGATTACCATAGTGTTGGGTGATGCGACGTGCTCCCCTGCCCACAGGTGGTTAATTATGTGGTGTTCCATGTTTACTAACAGTCATGGCTTTTGGTGCAACGGCAAATGGGCCCTACAAGTGGTATCAGAGCTATGGTTTTATTATTGTAACCCTAGATTGAATCCATGAGAATGCATGAGAGGATAAAAGAAAGGGCAAGATATATGAATAATTTATTGCAGATCTGAGGACTTTGGATTTGCTGTTATGATGGGATATTAAAAAATTTGGGCATGTGAAATATTTTTGGACAAAAGGATTTTTTGGATGTTTCATTTAAATGAGGGTTTTGGGGGGTAGCTTGCATAAATGACCTCCTAGGTAAAAAAAAGACCTCACCATTGGATCCGAGTCGACATTTCCATAAAATTTGATATATAATATGCCCTAGTTTGGCCATGTTCAGAGGAAATGAAAGAGTTTTTTAGTTTCAGCCCATGATGGCCATCAAATTTAATCCCGTCGAAATTTTCGTCACTGAAAAAATTAAAAATGAAAAATCGTACTGAAAATGGTAAAAATATTGTCTTAGTAAAATGGCCATAACTTTCTCTCAGAATATCGGATTTCAGAGTTCTTATAGGCGTTGGAAAGCTAATTCAGAGCACTACAAGATGGTGTAGGTTTGATTCTATGATTTTGAGATTTTTTCAGGTTTTAAGAGCCCTAAAGTTAGATGTTATTTATTTTGAGCACGGATTAGGGCATAACTTGGGCATACGGAGTCGGATTTTGGACTTCGAGTAGTCAACGGAAAGCTCTTGGAGAGCTCTACACATTGGTTCAGATTTGGTGTAGGTTTGACATGATTTATTTGTTAATATATTTATCTGAACTGTTTATGGTATATTTTGACTATGGTAACATTGTGAGTTTATGGCATTGGAGATTTAAGATTTGATGTCATTGTATACTCAATTCATATTTCAGATTGGTCTCATGATGATATGGTTATCAACGTTTGGTTTGGATATGCATGATGACTTGTTGGGTCTACAAGTTGTGTAGTGTTGTAAGCGGTCTATACTTACAGGTTGCATTTATAGCTTGGTTATGGGTTGTCTTTGCCCATTGATCTTTCATTATTGATGCATATTCAGATTGGTGGCTTGGATTTGGGTTGTCTATGCCCTAAGTCACATGATTGTATCTTCATGTAGAAGGGATGAGATGTTGTTACCAAGGACAATCATGGTGGAGGATTGTGGTTGACTATTTTATGCTTACAAGTTGGACACTTTGAGAGATAGATGCTCGATTCATGGATGTGATCATGGTGCCATAGATTTTGGCATGACATGATTGGTTATACAGGTACATCCTTGATATTCATTAGCTTGGATTTTTTGATTTGGTTATGGTGGTATATCTTCTTGGTTGAAGATCATGGTTATTTGGTTTCTTTTGAGGAGCTCATGATGTGCACTTTGAGTTCTTTGATAGTTTGATGCCTTGGTTGATTCTCATGGTTAGAGGATGGTTATTTTTTATCATGATGTCATGGATAGCTTGGATACACGGTTTAGTGGGAGCTTGTGACAATGATGGGGTGACAGTGCAAGATTAGTTCCTGGTTTGGTTTGAATCTTCATGTAGGAGATGGATTTTATGATGCCATAGGTGACTTGGTACCACAGTTGAGTGGGAGTTGTTGGCATTGATATATTTATTAAGTGTTTGTAGATGTTGGAGGTTTGTCTTAGATCCTGTTGCTGCAGAAGCGTCTTTGACATTTGCATGGTGCACTTGTTATCTTCATGGTGTGTGAAGATGGTTAGATCTTGAGGACTAATGGAGTTCTTGGTTATCTTCATGGTGTGTGGAGATGGTTCTTCCTGGTATGTGGAGATGGTTTTCTTCATGGTGTGTGGAGATGGTTGCATCTTGAGGACTCACAGGGTTCTTGGTAAAGGTGTGATTTATGCTTTTATTTGGCATGTTATCCTTGGTATGAGGATGGTTTCATTATTATGTCATGGTATACTCTTGATACACGTTTAGATTTGTGACATGTTATGGTGTGTTCATGTGGAGCATGTTATCTCTTTAGTTGAGATGGTAAGATCATGTTGTCATGTTTATGTTCCTGAGGCCATGGTTGGAACTTTGACATTGATCTTGGTTTAGTTTCTTGGTATTGAGTGCACTGATCATAAGCTGGATACTTCATGATATTGCTATGTTGCATTTGGAGTTGGCATGGATTGATTGGTTACAGGTGCTCATGGATACTTAGAGATGGTGGTGATGCTGATTTCTCTTGGATTAGAGAAGTATTTGTTGGACGGTTGATGGTTTCAGCAGGAAGTCCAAGGGGTAGTCACCTGATATGGACTTGAAAGGAGATTGTTCTTAGATGAGTCTTGGTTGGAGACTTGGGTATCTTGATGAACATTCTCATTCCCCACTCTTGGTCTACTCGGCGGTTTTCTACTTGAGAGGTATAGCCCATTGTTTTCTCTCAGTTGCATTATATTTATGCTTGTCTTTCATGAATATGGATCTTGAGCTATGGTACATGAGTTAGTTCTAGAGGGTTCATTTGAGAGATGGTTTAGCATTGGTTATCTCCATTTACATATGTTGTTATGCTGGTTGAGTTTGGGAGATGGTTTTATATTGGGCATTTTCCTTGGATTAGGAATGGTTATTCCTTGGTTTAGGAATGGTTTATTGAGTTTGATCTTCTTGTGAGAGGCTTACATCCATGATGAGTTATATGGTATAGTTTGGGTTTTGTTGAGGCTTCTTGTTGGGGTTTTATGGAGGAGATCATACTTGCACAGTTTACATCTAGAGGTGTGTGTAGAAGGACATGATACAGGTTATGATTTGCATGGTTTCTCTGGTCTTGGTTATCTTCCTAGATGTTCAGTTTTGCTTACATTGGATTTGAGATTGGTTAGAGATTGTGATCACTGGTTTGTGCTCATGTATGTCATGTGAGAGATGACATGGTTATTACTTTATCTCTTTCCTCTGTTAGTTGTGGTGAACTTGGGAGAGCATTGGAGACTTGTTATGAGAGTTGTTCTTGCAGGATATTGGTTTATGTATTGTGGATGTCCTTGATACTACATGGATTCACTTCTTTGAGATGTGTTGAGTGGATTGGTTATAGATTTGACATTATCTTTTGCAGTGGGAGCTTCTTGGTATATATGTGGCAGGTATTGCTCTTGGGGCTTGTGATTGCAGGTTGCAGATTGGATATGTCAGTGATATGAGATTCACTTGTTATACCTTTGAGGTATGGATAGTTGGATGGGTTTGGCACTTACTGTGGGTCCTATTTCTGCTATGGATATTTTGACAACTACGGATACATGTGATTACCTTTGGATCAGGTTTTTTTGTGCTTGAAATTTTAGTTGGTACAGGATTTTATGATCTTCTAATGCGACAGGTTGGGTGGTTTTCTCTTTGGATGGCTTCTATGTATGTCTAGTGGGAGTGGCATAATAGGAGGTGAGATCATTCATGTTCGAGATGCTGGATACTTTGATTTTTTTGCGGGTACCAGAATGGAGCACTTGGTGTATTTTGATCCATGATGGTGGATGTGCTGGGAAGGATTGTTCCCTTGTTCATTTATGTGGCTATGGATTGACCTTATGCAATGTATACAACAAGTGGGAGATTGTTGAGATAATGGGTGTTGCACACATTGCATAATATTGTTATTTTATTACGTAATGTTGTACTTAGATGGACGTGCAACATTTAAAGATTCCCATGGAATATTCTTGATGAGTTGTATTGTAACATTGTGAAAATATTTCATGTAATTATTTAATATTGGAGAAAAGAATTAAATGCCCAATATTAAATGTGGGTTCAGTGGGTTAGGTAGCACATGGTTTATGTAATACCACTTAGTGGTTTTGTGGGACTTGCTACTATATAAGCAGCCAAAAGGGTAGTTGTTGTAGAGAGAAAGAGTGACAAGGAGAAGACAAAAGGCAAGAGTCGAGCGGGACAAGGCTTGATAGGTTAGCCAAGGGAGCATTTGTGAAGGTTGAAAGCATGGCATGGGATGTGTGGATTCATGCTTGTTCACATAGTTTGCTCGGTTGTGGCTATGGCCATGAAGGCTTCCATGGTTGTATGGAAATGGTATTTTTGCTAAATAATACATGATGATGGATGCTTTTGGAGGGTGGGTTTTTTCCCTCAATGAGGGTTTCCCAGGGTATATCTTGTGTCACATTTTGTGGGTATGTTGTTTATTCTCTTGCATGCGGATTTTAATTCCATGTTTATTTCAGATCTATTATGAGTTATGTGAAAACGGTTATATTCTTTGTTGCCAAGTTTCCTTACAATTGGTATCAGAGCCTGGTTTTGGCCTGGTCATGGGTTCAAATCTCCCTGGTGCCTTCCCGACCCATGTAAGCACCTAGTATGCGCGTCGAGGGGGAGATTGTTGGGTGATGCGACGTGCTCCCCTGCCCACAGGTGGTTAATTATGTGGTGTTCCATGTTCACTAACAGTCATGGCTTTTGGTGCAGCGGCAAATGGGCCCTACACATAGAAAGATTTTCTACTACTTAACTTCCTTGTATTATAGGTTGATCACTTTGGTTTTAGGAGTGGGTTGTTGGGTTTTTTTAACTAATTCAGATTTGAGAGAGATCTTTTAAAGAAGCTACTTTGTGATATTAATCCAAAAAAATTTAGATGGCTAATTCATCAAGGAGAATAGAGGTGGATAGTTTTTCTAGGAATAATTTTGAAATGTGGAAGTTGAATATAGAGGATTTTCTATAAGATCAAGATTCTAGGGGAGGTTGTTGATGAAAATATGATGAGATCCACAAATGCTGATGAGGATACTAAATACTATATTATGGACCTTAAAGACAAGGGTCTAATTAGATTATTTTTTGCATACTCTATTTTAATTAATGTCAATGAAGAGTCCTTTGCAAAGATTCTATAGAAGAATATTGATGACATGTACAAGGGAAAATATTAAGTAAATAATATATTTCTTGAGGAAGAAGCTATTTTCCATGGGAATGAAGGAGGGTGAAAAAATTATAAACCACTGGGGAGCATTCAACATGTTGGTGGCTCAGTTGGCATCAATTGGCGTATTGATGGATGAGAAAGATAAATTTCATATCTTTCGTTGTTCTTCTTTGCCTAATATATGGGATTTTTTTTCTTATGACCAGTGTAGAAATTTTGTTGTCTTGAGGATGGAAGATGTGGTGCATTACTTGATTTTTAAGAGATGAGGACAAAGGTATCCATTAATGCCAAGTAAGTCCTATCTATTCTTGGAAGACCTAATGAAAAAGGTGAGAAGCATAATAAATCCAATTTAGAAGAAGATCCAAATTTCTTGGAAAGTCCAAAGTTATTTTCTATAATTGTGGTAAGACTAAACACATTTGCAAGGATTGAAAATAATAAAAGGAGAAGAAGAAGAAGAAATTCAATTATGATTTTGAGTCATAAAAGGAAGATGGTGATCCATTCATTGCAACTTTGGTCACTCATGCATGTGATGATGTATAATTAACTGAATTAGGTGTAGATTTTCAAATGACCCCTCATAAAGATTGATTTTATGAATATGAAGAATTTGATGGAGGTAAGGTGTGACTAGGTGATAATTTCATTTAAATATTGTTAGTTGTGATAAAGTTAAAACAAGGTCTTTAGATGGTAGAATAAGAAAGCTTAAGGGTGTATTTCATCTCCCTAGTTTGAGATGAAATTTGTTAATAATGAGACGAATAATAAATTTGTGTACATTCAAGTAGTCTTTTCTAATGCAAGATGCCAAATGGTGAGAGGTGTTATGGTTATTTCTAAAGGTGTCATAATTAAAACTTTATATAAGATATATGAATACATTCTTGAAGGTAATAGTACTTATGTGAAAACTAAATCTCTAGATACTTCATTGGAAAATGTGAGGGTTTCATCTTTAGTGGGTAATCTTGGGTTTTGGGTACCTAAGGTGCTTTTTTCTTCTAAATCAAAGTTACCTATAGATAACACTATGTTATAATACTAGAGACTTGGCCATATTGGCGAGAAGGATCTAAGGACCTTGAAAATGGAAAACCATGTCAAAGGTGTGCATAATTGTAATTTTTAATTTTAATTTTTAGCCCATTACATTTATGAAAAGTGAAACAATGTTCAATTTTACTCGAGTTCTTCTAAATCTTGTGGTGTGTTAGATCTTATTCGCTCTAATGCATTTGGTTGTGTAGATTTTCCTTCCATTAAAAAATTTGCATTATGTTTTATTTATTGATGATTATAGAAAAAGGATATGGGTATATTTTATAAAGAGTAAATATAATTATTTCAGTTGATTTAAATAATTTAAAGCAATGGCTGAATTTAAACCTTAAAAAGAAAAAGAAAAAATGTTAGGACTGATAATGATGGAAAAAATTACCCTAATGATTTTGATATGCTATCATGTAGAGATTGTGATATTCATAGGAAGAAGATAACTCCATAATTTCCTCTGTAGAATGGAGTTACAAAAAGGATTAATTTGGTTTTGATGAAGAAGGCTAGGATTGTACTAGCCTAAACCAAATATTTTGGGATGAAGCTATTGCCACCACTTGCTACATGATTAACATATATCCTACCTTCTTTTTGATAAAATTTCTATGGAGGCCTAGTTAGGTCATAAGACCTCATTGAGATCTTAGAGTTTTTCAATATGAGGCATATGCATATGTGCCAAAAGAGAAGCAATCAACGTTGAAGAACAAGGCTATGAAATGTATCTTCATTAGTTAAAATCATTTGAAAAGATACAAACTTTAGGGTCACCCTATTGTAGAGAAGGTAATACATAGTAGAAGTGTTATTCTTAAAGAAACTAAGTCTTCTCATATTACATTTTAGCCTAAAAAAACTATAAAAGAAGATGTGATTCAACTATCTTATATTTCTAACCGAAGAAAAACACTATTTGATTATTTCTTCTTTGTAACTAAGTCCAAAATAGCTTCTTCATCCATGAAATTCTCTAAAATTTAAAACTCCAAAATCTCGCATTTGGATGATTACCATCCTATAAAATTGGCACATGTGCCTCTTAAAAATATCTTGTAAATCTCCTTAGTGTAGACACTCAAAACTGGTTCGTGCCTACTCTTTCATCACCTTTACATCCTAACTCGTTCCATTTTCTCAATTCACTGACTTTGATCTTTTAGCCAACTTGATGATCATTCATACCTATTTCTCAATGTTCTCTGAATGTTTTTTGATATGCTTTTCATTATTTGTAACCTTTTTCAATCAAATCCAAATCATTTCAAAACTAATACATAACCAATATAAACCTTTGAAACCAATTCAAACCCATTTTAATATCATTGAAATCAACCCTAATCAACAATCATCATCTAATCTTGGGCATTGTTATGTCCTTCGATGCATTTTCAACATCTATTAATTCATGTCATGTGTCCTTAGCATGTCATCATTTCATCATTTGATCACTTGGCATTGTCATGTCCCTCAGTTTCTTTTTATCATATCCTATCCTATCATCATTTGTTATCAATTCAATCATTGACATCATCGAGTCCTTCAGTGTCTAATTGTGTCCTCATCCATCGATTGAATAGCATTGACTATGTCTGTTGATGTTATTTTGATCAATCCTACCAATTAGTTTAATTTGCCTATGACATATGTAGAGTTCATTAAATGCCACATGTCATCAATCCTTGTCATGTGGCCTTGATAAGTCATCAAATAATGTCATTTATCTAGCATCATTTATTTTATCAATTCAATCATTGGGTTGGTCCAATCCAATATCATGGCATTTGATCTAATTTTTTATCACGATCCTTCAATAGGATTATCTTGCATTTATTTCATCATTTTGACCAATAAATTTATTAAAGGAGTTAATAACCCACCGTTTATTGCTATGTCTTAATCATTTAATCCCATCCCCTCTTATTTATTATTCTTCTTTACTAACCTTCTCAATTAATTAATTTTTATTAATTAATTGGTTCCTTTTCTTCAATTATGGGAATGCCATATTCATACTTCCTAAAACCGAATTTCTTATTTTCTAATTTCTATTTTCCTAATTTTATATTTCCTAATTCTCTAATTTATATTTTCCATTTTAAAGGGAGTTATGAGTTTTTAAAATTCAAAATTTCCAACTCTTACACCCTCTTACTTTTGAGCTTACATCCTCTCACACTTTTTATGCATTTTCATTACACTTTCTTATTCCATTTTCCTTACACATTTCTATGTCTCTTTCTTACACATTGTCTGTTAACCCAACTAGTCACATTGGCATAATGAAGCTCGTATTTGGTGTAAGTGTGTTGTCATTGATTGCAAACCAATCAAGGAGAATACACCATCTCATGGTAACCGATAGACATTTGCACTAATCCACACAAGAAGACGAGACAAGGAAAAGGCTATCATAGTTAGCATTAAGAGTTATCATTATGACATTGAAGAGCATGTATGGAAAAGATTCAAATTTGGTTTGTATTCTAACAAGAACGACGGAGATCAGAAAGGACAACCAAACTAAGGTGAAAACATAATAGACGAAAAACACTACTAGTCTAGACTATGCATTGTAGGTGTCATGAGTTTTTTGCAAACCACTCATCTATCTGAAATTAAATTTTGAATTAACTAGTTGGAGCTAGATAATATCCTAGGGTTTTGACACCCATAGATAAAAGTAGATTATGCACATTCAAAGAAGCATGGTGTGTTTATGGAATGATGCTGAAGAAATAGAAAGAGTTGGTGCAAGCAAAAGCCATTAAGCCGAGGATTGAGATGAAAAGCTACATCTAACCAGAAGTAGAAGTATGTATCACAAACAAGGATTAGCAAAGAAGAGAAACACAAAGTGATATCTAGAAGGATATCATAGAGTGCACCCAAGCAACAAGAGGAGATTGTGACATCTTGAAGGTATTTAATGGATATCTACCAAGCAAGAAGTACTAAACATTTTAGGTCATATTTAATTTCTCTGTATCAACTGTAATCATCTTCTAAGCTCCTAACCGAGCATACTTCAACAACAAACATATTCTAGATCTTTTAACAAGGTGCCTCTCAGAAGAAGTGCTAAATCCTATTACCAAGTAGCCTTAGTAAGCTGATTGTGATTCTAATAGGTTACTGACTTCTTGACCAATATGTTCTTAGAAGCAACAAGCATATCATCACCCATATAAAAATCCTCATCCATATGTAAATCATCATAATCATGAAAGAAAACTTCATAATCAACAATGTCATCATCCACAGTAAGATGCTTTGTAATTTTTACGTCAGGTCCATCCAACTGATCATGAAAATAAATATCCTTTCTAATCTCAACAAGGTTAAGGACCTCTTCAATAATCTCAAAAATCTCAACAACAACCACAAGTTGCTTTGCAGGTTTAATATCAAATTCCATGAACTGGTCAACAAAACCAACCACACATACCTCTTCATCTTTAGCGAAGTCAACCTTTACCTCTTCCTCAATAACAAAGTGTCTTCTCCTTTGCACAATCTTCTTAACCAACCAAACAACTCTCTTTCTGATTGGTAGATGCCAACTTTGGAAACATTTGTGAAACTCAACTATCATCTTCTTGATTTGATAAGTTAATTCAACTTCCAACCAAGAAAACTTCTTAGTTATCTTCATCTCTACCACATCATGAAGATCTACAATCATCCTAGCATCCAATATTCTCAGGGGCATCTTCTAAGATCTTCAAAAATCCAAAACAAAAAATCCACAAGATCAATCTTCAATCTGCGCAACTATCTCTTTATATCAAAGATCCAACGATGAGTCCTTTGTAGTTGTAAGTCAGAACCATGATCTGCAACCTCACAACAGAGATATCTAGGACTCCAAAAAGAACAATCGACCACAAGGTTGAAATATGCTCTAATACCACTTGATGTAGTACACAAGGCAAGTGTATCACCAAAGGAGATGACCTGGCCCCCAACAAGTAACCAAACAGTGGAATATAAATAAGAGCACAGAGATGTAGATACAAAACAACACCAATTCTCGTAATAGAATCATAGGATTCACATCTTGCATGCCCGATTGTAAGGCCTTTCAGGATATGGCCAAATATAAAGAAATTACAATAATAGTTAAGCAAGACCTTGCAAGATCCAACTTAGAGCTAGCTCGGATCCAAAATCTGGTAGAAAACCCCAAGAAGAATCTAAACTTGTGCTTGCAAGCCACCAAGCGACCTCTTTGTTTCCCAAGCCCACGCTTAACTACTAGCTCTGCTAAACTTTGATCATCTCAACTACTCCATGCTGGTTTACATCATGAATAATGACTCAAGACATCACAAGACCCTCTACTTATACTAAACCAAGCCATAGGTTAGCCTAGCAAGTTATATTAAATATACACTTACATTAAATGCACACTCAAGCCGCAAGTCAACCTGACAGAACAAATTAAATAACACTTAGGACAAGCCCCAAGTTTACAATGCATAACTAACTCATAAGAACAAATAAGAGTATACACACTTCGACATAGGTCCATGTGTCATCCAACGAACCAAATCCAAGAGCACACAAGCCAACTCCTAGGAATCAAAGCTTGTGAAAACAATCCCTAAAGTCCACATAGGAAATAGAAACATGTTACCAACAAGCACCAAAATGGCTCCAACTCAAACATGATCACTCCAAACATTGTGCGCACATTGACAAGGTCCACCAATATGCCTCGACCACATCCCCAACCACAAGAACCATAAGGTCCACAAAATTCAAGCTCGATGCTCCTGCATCATCATTATTTATTAAATGTCACTTTTACTTTTAATGTTTCTTCTATTTAGTATTTTTATTGAAATATTTTTGTATTATGTCCCTTACTTCAATTTTATAACTAACTTTTTTATACTCATTATGCTTGCACTTTTCACTATGTTTTATTTCATGTTGCATTAAAAGAACTTGCCACTTCTTCCCAACTTAGGATAATTATCTTTTATTCTCCTCTTTAGAGAAGAAAACTAACAACACAATTTCATGATCCTATGTTTATAGGATGGATTTTCCTCTACATTCCTTGTGAAAATATTATTGTAGTAATAATCATTACATGCTTTATGTAATGCATTATTATTTTTATTACACTTGATTTTGTTAATAAAATTAAAAGTATAGAAAATTATAGAGAACAAAAAATACACACAACATAGTATCTATATGGAAAAAACTTGGTAAAATTATAACAAGGAAAAAACTACAGGCAAATATCTTTCAATTTTATTTCTCAAGAATTTTCACAGTTATAACAATGTCATGAATTTTATAAAAAATCATGACTTCGAGTTTCATATAACAACCGAGTTGCAGAGTCCTAATTATAGGTCACTGTCTAAATTTCGTAGGTATGGCTCATACATGTATAATACTAGGTAAAATTATCATTTATGTTAAGTAAAAAAAAAATACTTACTATTTACTATAAGTTGACTCGTAAAAGCCTTCTATTTATTATGAGTCCAAATTTTGTTTTGCCCTTGGTGGGTGGCTTTGAACCATGGTCACTTCTGCACTTAACCAAAGAAGGTGGACCCTCCATGATGACTTATCCAAATAAGGTAGACTCACAATGATGAATCAACAAAGTAGGTGGACTCTTATGATGAATCAACTAAAGAAAGTTGACTCTCCATGATGACTTAAAATCCCAACATGTCTATGTTAAACAAGATGAATAACTACAAGTGGGGTGAATAAGTTATTCCCACACACTTATTTAAAAAAGTCTTGCATTGGTAAGCACTTGACAATCATTAGTAGCAACTTCTAATGTATTGGTTAAAAACACTCACATTGAACATAAACATGGAAGCACATAAAAATTGACACAATAAACACCAAGATTTATGATTTGTATTGTTCTTGTGTTGTTAGTTTTCTATTGATGTTCAATGATATGTTTTATTCACCTTTGTGGGTAGTTGTTACACTTAGGTGTATGCAAACCTTTGATGTTTGTCTTTTGGTAATTGTATAAGGTTTAAGCCCTTTTAAGACACTCAACTCAAACTACTAAAAAATTGCATATTGTACACTTTTCTTCTTTATTACACAAACTCACATGTAACCCAATCATTCTAGCTATTCAATGACAATGAGCTACAAGTGTGTTTTCTTGTAAGAACTCGCACATAATTTGAGTATTATCTAATTATGTCTTCTCTAATTCTCAAAGCCTACTTATAGTCCCCAGATTCTATTTTTTGTATTATAAATCATATATACAATTTGTAGGTCAATAATGTGATTTACAAAAAAAAGTTGGATTTTTAGATTTCAATATTAAATTTAGGGTCAACCTAACCCATTACTACTAGTTGTTGTATGCCAACTTGAAGCATGTGGCATTTTAGTTGTTGTATTTGGAGTTGTCTTTAAGGAGTAACCATATACATGTTTATATAAGAGGACACACCAAGAGATCATTGAAAAGCACTTGCCTCAAAATTCAAGGAGTGTTTAATTAAATCACTTAGCTACATTTAAAAGAGTATTTTTAATCAAACACTTTTATTATTGTATCTAATGTTTACATAATTGTCCAAGGCATCTTGTACATGCTTATTTACTATTTTTTATCATTTAAAGTCATTGATTCATTATCATGGAGATTTGATGAAGGGGGGTCATATTCCTTATTACTAACAAACATTTGACTACCCAATCACAAATGTAATATTTTATATATGGTCATGGTGCTTAAGTAAGTTTGTCACGACCTGACAAGTATCTCTGAATGCCCTAGGAACCAACCCAAAAGGTCAAACACATCTCCCACCATCTAAACTTGTATCACAACCCAAATAGAACACATATGACAAAAACCAAGCAGAAGACAACCTTGAACACTTATTAAATCCTTCAAATAGCTCAATCTACAATTGAAGAAATCAAATCCACAACTCGATAACCTATCCAATAAACATCATACACAATCACAAAAAAAATATTAAAAATCCACTTCATTAAGTTTAATTTTTAATATCTTATTACTAAATCATTTACAACTACCCATCACAACTTACATGTATCCAATTTCGAACTAAATATCATTATTTTATTTAACAATTTACCCAAATAATCACCTTCAAGACTATCTCAATCCCAAAACCACCATCTCTTATTATTATTCCATGTAAATCGCCTTACAGTAGAAGCCTTTTAATGCTTATCCTAATGATTAACATGGTATCGTGCAAAAGACTCAACAAAAGCAGAAAATACTAGGCTACCATCAATTAATTTAAAACCCATTAAAGAAAATAAACCCCTCAAAAGCCTGCAAGTACTTGAAAATTAATGGCAGACAGTATAAAAAAAATTAGATACCCAGCTGAATTGAAAACTGAGTCACATGGTA
The DNA here is from genome assembly GCA_028749045.1 of Cupressus sempervirens. Classification (NCBI taxonomy): domain Eukaryota; kingdom Viridiplantae; phylum Streptophyta; class Pinopsida; order Cupressales; family Cupressaceae; genus Cupressus; species Cupressus sempervirens. The sequence continues at coordinate 660,879,585 of CM053791.1, forward strand.
GATGGGAAATACCCCAAAAAACTATTATTACAAGTTAAAAGCAACAGATTGAATTTAATTAAAAGCCACGCGTCTGTGAGCAGTTTCAATCATACCTTCAACATTTCAGTACGTCTCATGTTCGAATCCTGCGGACTCTGCCCTCACTTGTCTACGTCTCTCTCTTTCCTTTCACAACATGCGTCACGTTTTCTTTCATTTCATTTCATTGTACGCTTTTTCCTTCCCTCCAAAGAAAAGATTCTATCAACCTCTGTAAAGAGAAATTAATGCCGGGCTTACTTGCCCTACAAATTATATATATTTTGAGCATTGGAATTTGTGGAGTGTTTTTAATGGCAGAACTGGTTGAACAGATTCCTTCTCCCTCCTCTTTTGCTTCTTTTGGAAGACGTGTATGATGAAGATTTAGCTAGTTTTACATAACAAGATTCAATTTTCAAGTTTGAAGGTGCCTTGTTCAAAAGTGGTAGGTTGTTTGATATCAAAAGTGTGTTCAGATAGAAAATTGGACTTTTTCTTTTGGGGTTTGTTTGGTTCGTGGAATTAAAAAAATTCGGATTTCTACAAATCTTGGTTTAGCCAAATCAAGGTTTTGCATATCTTCATTCTGATTTTTGAGATTTTACTGAAATTGTTTGTTTCACTCGAAAGGTGCGTGTGAAGTGTGTAAGCTTGGAGTTGAAGGAAAAATTCAAAAAGTAGTCCAATATATTGCTTTTACACTCTTTAAAAAACAAAACCTTGCTTGCTAGTAGGAATTTGGAAACCCTGGTTTTGAGGCAAAATTGGAAGTCGTGTATGCTAATTCCATTTTGCGAATTTTGAAACAAACGCACAAATTTTCAAATCCGGGTTTTGAAAAAGCCAATTCCTATCATCTTCCATGAACCAAACGGACCCTTAGGGTTTCTAAATAGTGGTTTTATTGTAGGGAAAGTATTAGTAGTTGTCATAGTTATTCTCATATATCTCATATATCTTATGTTTTTGTTTAGTACATTGAGGTTTGAAGATATTTTTAGTTGTTTCTATATGGGAGTTCACTACTTGTAGCTATTATTTTGAAGTTTGAGTAGTGGAGATGAACATTGTAAAAGTTATGTTCTTGTTTTCGAGTACACGAGAGTTTTTAACATCAATATTTCAGATCATATTCTAGAATCCATCATCTTTATTTTCGTGTTATTCTTATGCATAAGAAAACATTAAATCTTATACGCAATCTAAAAGAAAAAAGTGATCAACAATTTACATTTGGATGAAACGATCCACTTCAAATGATGATACTTTGTTACTCGTTAACAAAGAAATATTCAATTTAAAAAATTCAACTAAAAACCCCAAGGAGAGAGGTGATTAACGATTTGATTCAAGCCTAGAAAATAAACATTCGATGAATCCAAGCATTAATTAAACAAAGCAAGAAAGATTGAACTTTTTCATTGTGACCTATTAGGTCAAATCTAACCTTTCCACACTAATTCCTAGGGACTACTAGACAGAATCTTGTAAAGAAAATTTTGGTGAGTTGAGAGAAAATTTACTTTCTTCTATTGTTGAAGAACAATATGTACTCTTGAGAAAACCTTATGAGTGTACATTGTTCAAGGAGGCAATTGAGAGAACAACAGTGGTATAGCTTGAGTCCTTGCCTTTGTGCTTAATGTTTAATAAATGATATGTCAACTAGTCATTGCTAACAATTTTACTTCTTTTAGGAAAAACATTAATAACTTTTATAGTTAATGAATAATGAAAAGGTTGAGGTTGTGTTAGCAACACCAAATGACATTTATTGATAATTAAATTAGAGATCGTCTATTAAATTTTTTAATGTAATAGTTAAGCTTGTGGGAATTGATTGCTACAAAGTATTGGTATTGTTTATGTATGAACATAATCAATTATAGTAATGTAACCTCTTGATAAGTTTTTCAAATATTTGGATATAATAATATCTTTTGTCTTTTAATATTTAACTATATGCAAAAGATACTTGAACATAAAAGATTTCAATTTGACTAGGTGCAAACTTTCAAATGTGCAATAAATAATGGATGAAATTATGATCTATATTTTAGTAAAAGAGATGAAGACTCTTACTCCATATTCTAAGAGGTTGAAATAATAGTGGGTTGAAATAATTTTGCTTGAAGAATGGTCAACAAGTAAGCTAAAAAATTACATAGAAGTTGGTAAATATTTTTATAGATTTTAGTCATATTAATTTTACAAAATATATGCAAACAATTATATTAAGAAAAATTATATTTATACTAAAAAAATTACAAACTTACAATCCTAAATATCCTATTGCATTTATTTTATTAGATAGTGATTGGAAACATTTATCAATATTAGGAAATAAATATAAAGTATTGTATACATATAATAACTAATCAAATAATAATCTTTTAACTCTAGTGTTTCTAAAAAGTGTCTTCCAAAAAGCATTCTAATGAATGCATTTATTATTTTTCTAAATTTATTTTTAATATTTTATTAATTAAATTTATTTTTAACCTACCATAATCTTATATTCTATAGATAATTCAAACTTTCGTGATAATAAAAATATGTATGCATTTAAAGGGCTTTCTTATAAACTTTGACACTTCAATCAAATTAATATTTCAAAGTGTGTAGAAACTTCCTGAGTTTTACATGGTTGTAAAATTTGATACAAAGCAACTCGAATAATCTAGAATACAACATAGACTGTATTTTCCCTAATCTTGAGGAAGAATGAAAATTTTAGATTCTACCGCACCACTTGATGAGGCGCAAGAACAAATTTTTTAGTCCATGTATTGTAGGGATTACAACTAACAAAAGGTCTTTATTGGATATCATTCAAAGGTATTAAGAAAATAAATCCATAATACAAATTATAAAATTTTATCAACATCATTGTTCAACAAAAAAACAAAAGGTCATAAGTATTTAAAAATAAGCAAAATTTTGATCATTAACATAAACAAACAAAAAAATCTTAGTTTTCTTGTTTGTTTTAAGTCATCTTTTGATTTTGCCCACTGAGTATTTAGTCTGTAATATGGGCAACGGATGACATTATAAGAATTTAATCAACGGTAAAAATCAAGCATTTAAAAATCAACCATTTTCATAATGGGAAATCCCACAAGGAAATGACAGAACAAAATGTTTTCTATTGTAGAAAAAGAAATAGGAAATCAAATTAGCAATAGTTCTTGATACAATTTTTTTTTAAGGAAATGTACTTTGTAAAGATACAGTAGATGCATCAACATGGTGCTTAAACAAAAATAGTTGAATTGCACTTTGACCCACCACTAATCCCCATCAAATTTGGCAAAAATTGACAGAGTTTGTTAATTGATAGGGTTTGTCCTGCACAACAAGAGGAAAAAAGGACCACAAAAGAAGTGGAGTTAGTAAGGGCCAGTAAGAGCACCAATCATCAAGCCACTTGCAAAGCAAATAAAATTCATTGGAAACAAAGATTTTCTCTATGTCCCCTCTCACGCACTTCCCAGAGGAGAAGAAGAAAATCTCTCAAAAACTTTGTTTGAGTGTAGATGTGGTTGTTGCTAGCTTGGTGCAACAAGAAGACAATTGGAAAGTTTTGAACTTTCATTCTTTAGGAGGAGATAGAAAGTTCTAGTTTTTTTTTTTTTGTATTTTTTTACTGGAAAAAAAAAAATCCCAACAAAATTGTTATTGATCAATAGGAAAAATAAATTATTGTACATAAATTAAATTTAAAAATAAAGTTTTGCAAACCTTAGTATCATCAGAATATTTTTACTTTGCAAATTAATAGAAGAGGGCTAATAAAAACATTAGTTCCCTGCCTTATATAAGGCAGGGACTAATAACAAAATTTATTGAGATCTCTATCATAGAAACACCTATTTACAAGAATTATTAAATAGAAACTAGAAAATAATTGATCTCATTTGTACAAAAAATTCACATTTGTATAATAATCATCCCACCATTCTTCTTCTATGAAATGAAGATAATTTACCCCATTCACCTCCATCTGATCAACTTTGCTAATTTTGTATTAAGGTGAACACGTTAATATTAATATAAACAAGAGCTCTAATAGAGCTTGTGTATGTGCCTATTGCTAGAATAGAAGATTATCTTTTTGTGATTTAAGCATAGTTATTGAATAGGTAAGAGCAACAAGAAAAGTTATCATGGAGAAGCATTAACACTCATTTGCATGTATATATGTTTATGTGTGTGTGCGTGCGTGCATTAGGTTTGGATAGTCAGGTTAGCAAACATTTGCGGTAGAAAAGTTATCATGGAGAAGCATTAACACTCATTTGCATGTATATATGTTTTTGTGTGTGTGTGTGTGTGTGTGTGCGCGCGTGCGTGCATTAGGTTTGGCTAGTCAGGTTAGCAAACATTTGCGGTAAAATAATTTTATTATTATTGTGAATGATATTTTTTAGAAAACTCTTTAGCAAGATTATTCGTATTCTAATTAGAAAATATCATTTTGGAAGATTTCTATTCATGAAGAGATTTCTCAACATAGGCACAAGAAATATAATTTTATCTAAAAATCAAATTCTAAATTCACTGTCAAGCTATTTTGAAATAATTAAATTCATTGAACTCTTGGAAAATGAAAAAATGACATTAGCACCTAAAAGAAAAATTGTGATGGAAAAAAAATGAATTGTTTTGTTTTAAGTAAGTGAAAAATTCACACATAACCATCCTACCTAGTAAAATCAGCAAACTCCAAGATTGTGAAGTAAGAAGTAAACTAGCAATCACACCTTAGTATAAAATAGGCAGTCATAAAGGTACTAACTATAACTTTAAGTATGACATACATATTGGAGATATATAGACCAATTTGTAACTCCACATCACAACCATGTGCACATAGTTTGAACATGCATGATCTCATTTTTTGTCTTTTGGTCACATATGCTCTATCTTTTAGTGGCCTTGTTCCCTTATACTTGTCAATAATCAACACATCTAAGGGATCAAAATATTCAATATTTGTCACTACACTATTGAACATGTCATTCATAATTGCACTAATTAGGAAGTTTAATTTTGTAGAGGAGAGAGAGTCTAAGGAAGAAGCCTCTTGTAAATTAGAGAGGACATGTCATTTTCATTAGATATGTATAAAGTTTAAAAAAAATTTATAACATTAAAATAGTTATAACAAGAGCTCTTGTGAACTGAAGTCCCTGCCTTTTGAAGAAATGGGAGCAAGAATGAAGGTGAAAAGTATCATAAATTAAATTGAACTTTCAATAGGATTTGATAACGTAAAACAAAATTATATTCTTATTGTTAAAATAGAAAAGAAGAAAATATAAATAAGAATTTGAATATAAATATATGAATGTAAAAATTAAAACCTAAATACATTAAAAAATGAAAATTTTAAATTTAGTCATTTAAAAATCAACTTGATAAACAATAGATTTATAGATACATAAATCTATTTTAAAAACTAAACTACATACTTAATATTATAGACTTATTTACAAACTAACTTAAAATAATAAATAATAAATAATAAATAAATAAATCTATCTTTACAAAAGTAAACTTTCGTTAATCCTATAAATTCAATTTAATATTATATTGAAAATTAATTTGCTCTATCGAGAAGCATAAGGGCCATGGGAAATTTTTAAAAACTAAAAAAAATCCCTTGTCATCAACTTTCACCATGCAACAAATTTGAAATTTGAGACTATATTTAATAATAATATAATAATCAATTTACCTTATGCCTTGTCAAACATTTATTAGTCCCTTATCATTTGCTTTTAATTGTCTGTGAGAACGCCACCTCGTTTTTCCTTCTTTTTTTGGGTCGAAAAAATAAATAAACCCCAACAAAATAGCTATAAACCAATGAGAAAATAGGAATTTGCATAGCATAATTAATTTTAAAAATCTAACTTTTAAAAACTTTAGGTTTTGTTTTTAATATAATCTAATTCTGACAGGGGCTAATGTAGATTATATTAAAAACAAGGCAGGGAACTAATGTTTTCGTTAGCTCCTATCGAAATTAGATTATATTAAAAATAAAACCTAAAGTTTGAGGCAGGGAGTAATAAATTGTAATACAATGAGTTAATTGAAAATGTAACAATTAAATTTTTGAATGAAAAAGAATGTTTAAGAAAAATTATAGTTAGGCAAACCATCATCTATTATGTTGGTTAAAAAATTTCCTTTCAACACTAAGAAATTGAACAATATAAATCTTTTAGAGGAACATTTCCTAGATGTAAAAGACAAATGACATGGTACTATTTATTTTTGACACAAAATTGTGCTTGATAATAGTAATATAAAACATCTTTGCAATTTCTCACAATTCATACTTAAATATTTGCTTGTAAAAATCCATGCTAAAAATAGTAATAAATGAAAGCTTTGCACCATTATTTTTTGACATTTTAGCATAATAAATTAACTTCTACATGATATAGAAAATGAGTCAATTATTGAAAAAAGCTAATAATTAAAAAGAAATTCAAAATTATTTGTATTCTAGTTTTGTCTTTACCTTATAATATTTGTATATATACATTAAATTCATTAACTAAAATAAAATGCTCTTTGTATGGGAAATAGTAATTCTTACACCATTTTTGACATTATTAAAAAATATTTGAAATTCATAATAAATATAATTATTTTATTATTATAACTAATTAATATAAATGTTTGGAAAAGTCATTTTCAAAGATTTCAATTTAAATGAGGTAACCTAAGCATGTTGGTCCAGATTGTCTCACGTTCGTTGTGGACCCTTTTTGTTGGGTTTATCTGGAAGTTGGGGAGTGATAAGTAATGGAAGTTGACCTACCTTACTAAATTGGGCAATTGTGGTTTATTCAATATGCTTGTGACATTGAAATTAATGAATCTTAAACAAGATTTGGGCCTTTGACTTTATACATTCTACAATCGTATAAATCAAAGCTAAATTCATAACCAAGAATTGTGTAAATCTATATTTCATGTAATAAAATTTAATACATTATAATAATATTTTAGTAGTTTTTCTTATTTAAAATTTTAAATAATAAACGTGTTGCTTTGACTCTTATGAAGTCTAAAACAGCCGAGTGCCATCTAATGCCAACGATTTATCATTCTCCATTGGTCAATTTGGCAGAAAAATAAATAAATCAAAGAGGAATTCAAGTGTGAAAAATATTTCCAAAAGCACCATTGTGTACTAAAGTCTAATTCGTATCCTTACTATTATTTATCCAATATCATTCATAAATCAATATCAATTTTGTATTTTTTTTCAAATTAATTGTTTTGATTTTTTAATTATCAACATTTTTTTAATCATATTTTATGATTAAAAATCTTATTGATAGAAAACATGTACATTATAAAAGAGCATTTTTCATTTTTTTAATGGAAATCATGTGTGAAATTGTTTTAGCTATCTGATTCTGATCTCATCCCTTTTTCGATATTGGAGTCTTACACTAAACAAGACTTGATCCTTGGTAGAAAAAACACATTGATGTGCCATCATAATTGATGATAGGAAGGTCTGTCTGGGTTGTGGAAGATGAGAATTGACTTTTTTCATAATCTAGATTTGAAATTTTTTTACGTTTGTTTGAAAATTGGAAAAATAGAATTAGAATACCATACTTCTAATTTTGTCCCAAAACCATGTTATCAAACTTCCCACTAGCAACTAGGAATTGAAAATCAAAACTTGGTTACACTTTTTGAGGAGTGTAAAAATAATAGATTGGACTATTTTTTGGTATGCCTGCAAGCTTAGTCATAAAAATGTATCTTCCCATTCATCTTTCGAGTAAAACAAACGTTTCAAGTAAAATCCCCAAAAGAAGAATGAAGATTTGCAAAACCTTGATTTGGCTAAATCGAGATTTGTAGAAATCTTGATTTCTACAATTCCACAAACCAAATGGACCCTCAAATGTTGTTTATTCCAATTCTTAAAAAAAGTGGAATTAGAATTCATTTTTCAATTCTAGATATTTAGATGGAAGATTAATATTCTGGATTGGAGGTAAAAATAGTTCTCAAAAATTTAAAAAACAAACTTGGAATATGACAACTCCAGTATAGGCAAATGTCAATTCCATCCCAATTCTATTAACCAAACAGGCCTAAGGGTGTTTAATTACTGGATGAGAGGGATTTGAATTTTTCACATAAGATTTTGGAAAGTGTGAACTCATGGTGTTCAACTACTGAATCCTCCTCTAGATCATTTTGTTGTTCAATATAAGAACACCGATCTTAAATATGAACAAATTGAGAACAAAGACTTATGAAAGTAATATTACTCATCTCACATCTTATGATATCAAGACGGATCAAGATGGTATACACCACAAGACTTTATCTTTAATGAATACATTTAAAATCAATCAACTTCACTAACAATAAAAGAGCCATAAAAAAAAGTTCACAATTATCTATAAAACTAATATGTAAACTGAGTTGATGATATGAACACAATTCTTCTATTTTTATTGATTCATTGATAAAATGTAAATTGCCTTGCGTGGATTTCCCACATGTATACTTTGGGATGCAACTATCCTCCATCAAAACTGTACAATTGATCAAATTTTAAAAGATCCAAAATATTATAGATTTTTATGAAAATTTCAACGTCTGATAGTTTGTAGTCGAAAGCAACAAAAAATTTGGAAAAAAATCGCTACATATTATAAATCTCAAAAAAAAAAATTGACTTTATTTTATCTTTGGTACATTTTGAATGGAGATTAGCCTCTCCCTTGATTCTCAACTCTACAATTTTTAACAATTTTGCAAAGGCCTTTTGATTTGGCTGACTTTTTGTCCATTAATTTCAATACACCGTCCTTCCAATATTTCTATAGACGTCTTTGCAGTTGAGTCAAAGTGGACGCCATGCTTTGCCCAAGTGCAATAAAACACGCGAAACTTGCATGACAACCAGAAAATTATTAATATTATGTATTATTCAATGATATTAGTGTGGTCACCAACCGTATCATAAGGCTGGCCAAGTTGCGTGACGTTTAAGAGCAGCGAATTTTTATGCCGTCGGTCACGTGGACGGCAGAAACCGACCGCGCAAAGAGTAAGTTGGCCGTACGTGTGAGCTTACGAGAGCCTGTAAAGCCCTCCACGTGAGCTGTCTTCTCTCCTTTGACTTGTACATTCAACTTAGGTTGCTTTCGCCATTAAGCCAGCCAGCTAAATATTCCTTCATTTAGGTACCTAATTATTATTATTTTTAATAAACAGATTTTTAATATAATCATTAAGTAATTTGAATGGATGAGAAAGTAGCCATTTGACTTGCTCATACAAAATTATTTTTAACCATGCTTTTCTAAAGTAGTGTTATAATGGTAGTAATAGTGGCCACCTCTACACACCTAAAATATAATAACAATTATACTAAATGGAGTATTTTAGGCGTTGCATAGATAATTATATAATGGTGGTATTAATGACATTTTGTTATTGTATAATGAGTTGTTAATTTGTAGTTATATAGTGGTAGTAATGTCTTATTTGTTGGATAATTTTATAATATTAGTTATCAATTGTTATCTACTTTTTGAACATGTGAAATTTAGTAAGAATTTTTGTTTCCGTCTAATTTTATAATAGTTGGGTTATCAATTGCCAATGATTCTTTATACATGTGAAATTTAGTAATTACTTTTGTTATTATCTAATTTTATAGTGTGTTAGGTTTCTTTTAAGACAATAGGAATCAAGTATATCACCCCCTATAAATTGCACTGTGTCATGTAAACTTTTGAATGTGACCAATGATGCTGGTGTGACACGTCCTTCAATACCATGTGGTGATCTTTTCATTTTATTCACAAACCCACTCCTTGCATCATTTCATTTGGTCAAGACCTTAGTTTCTCCATAATCATCATTATTGAAACAAAACTTTAGATTGCACTTAGGTCACTTTCGACCTTGGATCTTGAATCAAATATTGGCTATTGAATACCCATATCACTTGAGGTCCATCATCCTTGAGTTAGGGAGCATATCAACATCTTTTAGTGGGTAATCCACTTGGAGTTCAACATCTCCTACTTTAGTGTGCCCACTCTTGATCGCTTGTCCTGGTGCATGTCCATCATAGCAAAAGTAAAGCCTTACATCACAAATACCTTCAAGACCTTGAGTTATTGCATCATATCTAGATCACCATTTGTTTTCATATCTCATTTAGACCTTGGAGTCCTACCATATAACTTTTTGTATTCTATATTTCGCATTCCACCCTAGTCTTGAGTCACATGCATTATCATAACCACTAGTCCTAAGTCAAAGATTAACTAGAACAAGCACACATGTCTTCTAAAACAAGAGCATATATGTTTTAAGACCAAAGTAACCCTTGGGAGCACAATTTTGATGAGGATGAACACGTTAGTGTGAAACCTAGTCAAATAAATGAATCTAAGAAATAACCCCAGAACATGTGGAATAATCCACCTACACTAGTGCATTTTTATGATTTAATTTATTAAGGCCAAACATTAATGAAGCATGCACCAAGAACCCACCGGTCCACTATGGTTATGATAATAGATAGAATAAATTATTTGAGAAGTTGGTCAAATGTGATGCACAATAGTATTTTAAGGTCCTTATTGAGAAAAGCATCAAAATACCCCCTGATTTTAACATGTAATTGTTGATAGTGAACCGCAAACCTAAATCTAAACATGTCAAGGAAAATGATGAAGAAAAATCAAAGGATTTTAGACCCTTTTACTTGCAACCAAATTACAAGAGACCCACAAAGACATCAAAACCTAAACCTACAAATGATCATATCTTGGTGAGTTTAGATCATCAAAGAAAGAAATGAACACCCTTTAGAACAATAAGACTTCATCTCACAAGTTTCTCTTGAGGATATTTGTCCCTATCATTTTGATCCACCTCTTCTTAGTAATTTGAAATTACCAAAACTTGACAAGTATAAAGGAAAATGGGGGCATAAAGATCACTTAAGAGATTTTGTGTTGTTGCCTTAGAATTTACACATGAGGAAACACATATTATTGTAATCACCTTGAAATGGGTTGATCAGCTAGAAGCCCTATTTGCTCATTTTCAATCAAATGAATTCAAATTATGTTGACCCTTTTAGTGACATAATTCATCAAAATCAATTAAATTCTCGATCAAATGATCAGTTCACATCAATCAATCATTAATGACTAAGCTTGTTTAATTAAATCAAAAGATTAAATGCACTTGGTGATGTTAATTAATAAAAGGGAATTAATAAATATCTCCTAATTACATGTCATCTCAAAGGGGACAAGTAGACAAGGAAATCAAGAATGGACCAATGGGAGGCATCTCACATGGATCACTCCAAGTTGAACCTCAACCATTCTTTAGAATTATTGTTAGGATTAACCTCAAACAAAAATAACAATTTCATGCAAATATAGCCAATATCAGAAATAATAGATTGCACAGAAGAGAACACAAGACACAAAGATTTAACGTGGTTCACCCAAATCCTAGGCTACATCCACCAAGATCAAGTCCAATATTATTATTATCCAGTGATTACAATATGTGATCCCTTACAGTTCAATATTGACACAAGAAGTTGCAATATCACCATACATTATGAAATCTCTAACCCTAAGCCATTTTATACAAGCTTTTTCTGCGTACAAAATTAGGGCTAGAATAAATTGTCCAATAGAAAAATAGCAGCCAATGCCTTTTAAACATTTTTGGCTTTGAGGGCATTACCCTCAAAAATCCCCACGGGGGCGTTGCCTCTCAACCCCAACCTATACTACGTTAGGAAACGTAGCACTACCCCTTGACCCTATCTTGGGGACGTTGTTCCCGAACTCCCATAGAAATAATCTGGGGGGAAACTGCACTAAATAAACTTCTGAATCTTATTAGACTCTACATCACAAAAATTATAGCTTAACCACTCATTTAGTCCTAGTTTCTATAAATATAATAGAACTAATGCTCAAATGGCCCTCATTCTTAGATGCATTGTTATGTTGCTTTGTTAATTCATCTCATGCATTTGTTCAATTGATTAGTAATTAGCTCAATTTCATTTCAATAATAGAAGTAATGAACCTTAGTTTTTCATATGATAATCTAGCATGAATCTCTCATTCTAGGGGTGCATTGTCAATAATTTAGATTTTGATTTTGAGTGCAATTAATATTATTTTCACACTCATTCCTTAGTTACAGAGCAATAGAATTATTTCCTTAGGGTTTTTATGATATTCATTCATATAACTTGATGTATTAAGCCTAATGTTGTAATATCTTGTGGAAGTATGTTGTGTTGCATCTTACCACATATAACACACACAATTATGACACTTTTTTTAGTACAATCTTGGAGGAAGTTTCATCAATTATTTTTATGACCACCTCCTACAATCAAAACTTCTCAATAATTGGTAAAACAAAATATTACAATTTATGCCTACAATTGTCAAAGAAAATTAAGTATAAATGTAATATTCAATACCAAGCAAAAATAAGGAGAATATTTGATGTACTTTCAATAATGAAGGATACATTTGACCAAAAGAGAACCCTACAATATTCCAAAAAAATACTTATGTACAATAGGAAAAGGGGGTCAAAAAGAAAAGGACCAACTAACCTAATTCATAAGGCACATTGGAATACAAAACCATCTCAATCCAAACACGATTGACACTATTTGGTAAGAAAGATGCCAATGTGATATCAATTCCTTTAGGGTTTCTATTCTTATGTTTCTTAGATTGAGAAGGAGATAGATAATACAATTAATCCAACTTGCTAGTGAAACAATTAAACTAAAAATCAAATGTAGAGAAGAATGAGAGAGGATTTGATTGCACTTTGAATTGAAGTAGGGGAAATTGTGTTTCAAATTTGAATTATCAACAGTTGGGATCTTGTAAACACCTATAAATGTATATCTCAAACTTGAAGACCATAACCAAACTTTTGGCCACATATGAGTTTGATTTAGAGGGTACATATGCCAATGTCATTCTAAACCTAGGTATAGAATGCAAATTTCATTATGTACCCTAGTTTTTGGTTTGAAACTCACAAGGGTGCTTTGTTTGGTCCTAATCTTTCCAAGGTTGTCCAACAACTTTGTAAACCATTCTTGCACAAAGAAAAATGGGGAATAAGGTTAGCTAAAGTGTCTTGTCTCCATTAAACCCCTCTTCAGGAATCAACCTTACAAATGAAAGGAAATATCTCAAGGAAAGATAAAGTAGAAGCTAGATCTTAATTGTATATCTCCTTAATCACAAGTGTTAATGTGATATCTTGAGATCTCTGCAAAAATCAAAAAGGAAATCATGGATGTAGATTTACACAAAAGCTTAAAGGAGAGGAGAAGCATGCTTCAATGATTGAATCTTCGAATGCTCAATTGTAAAAGAGATCTTGAATTATGATTCCTTGATTGATCATGAACTCTTGAAATTTTGATGGTAAATGTTTCCCCTTGATAATGGACACAAAGACTAGGAGAGATAGGGACTTTATATACTTAATTCATTATTCTAAAGGTTAAAACTTATGTGGGTTGACCAAGGGATCCAAATTACTACAGATGCCCTAACATAGGACCCCAAGCCAAATTTGGACACCAAACCTTGTAGACGAAATACCATTGTCTCCTTGTTCCAGGTATAGAATTACATTGGTGTTTTGCACCCACCAATCAAGGCTCAACTTTGGGTTGTGGGTCTTGAAAAGTTAAATGGTGTAAGATTTGATCAAATAATTAGTTTTGAGGTTGATAGAGGATGTAAAGGTCATAAATGGTGAGATAATGCATAGAAGATTAGATGAATTATTTTATTAGAGGAAAAATAAAGGAGCTCACCTAAAAAGAAGAACTAACCATAAGTTTCAAAAAAATAAAATCAATACAAGACTTGTTATATTAATTTTGTTGGTTTCAGATTGGTTTTGACAATTGAGTGTCAACACACTCAAGGAAATTCTAAGGTTGATTTCGAGTGAACTTGAAGTGCCGAGTGATAAGTGATGTCGAGTCACTATAGGTTTCGAGTAAAGTATAGGAGTCAAGCAAGATAGAAATCCTATTTGTGTCGAGCATCGGCAATCAGTAAATGTCGAGTAACATAGAATCAACATATGAGTTAGTGCCTTCACAAACTTAGATGTAAACTATTTTTTAGCCGACTCAAAATGAATCTCGAAGAATCTAAAAGATAAGATTGAATCCTTTACATTCCCTATGTAATCTGCATGCAACCAATAGGAAAAGTGTAAAGATTTGAGTAGGAAATATGGATGAATAGAAAATGAATAGAAATGGTAGATTCATACCTAACCCTAAGTCTTCAAAGCCTTTATAAGGAGGTCGAAATCCCATAATTCAAGTGTGAGAGTTATATGGAATGAATGAGAGAATGCTAGCAAAGTTCAAAGGGGTGTAAAGACTTAGAGTAAGAGCACCACTACAAAATCAAGTTAGTTAGAATAGAGCATCAACACTATGAACAGAGAGTTATCATATCAGAAAGGATTAGATCAAATTGAGCAGAACAAGGATTTGGAATTAGCAATTGAAGATTGTAAGTTATTAGGTCAACACATTCTAATACTTTCTAGCCATTATATTAGGAATGAAAATCCTATGGAGATAGGTTGGTTTAATAGACATGTTGTAAACCTTTAACAAGGTGATAAATCCTTTAACAGGGTAATATTCCAAGTGAATGTTTGTAAATCTTTTAACCAAGTCACTTTTAATAAAGTGTAAAGTCTTTAACAGGGCAGGCCTTTCACAGGGAAAACCATTGGAAGTGCTCAAACTTTGTAACCTTAACCAGTTACATATTGCTGCAGTGATAATTTGTGGGTGTCATCCCCACCCCAATTTTACCTTCTCATTCTAGAAGGTTTCTGGGTGACCAAAATCTTGTGTTATCTATTTTCATGCATGTCCTTACTTTCATGTTTATTAGATGTATTAGATGCATGGATTGATCTCAGTTAAAAGTTTTAGAGGTTAAATTTTGTTACTTATGATTCACCACCCCCCACCAGAAGTAAATCTTCCCACTTGTAAATTCTAATAATTGGTATCAGATCCAAGTTCTCACAAGGAGAATCCTTACAGCTTGGAGAAAAGATCTGGAAATGGAAGTCTACAAACTTGGGAAGATAATAGAGAATGAAGTGATTGAGATACAACTTGTTCTATATTCTTTGGAAGAAGCCAGAGAAGAACTAAGAAAATCCTTAAAAAGAAGAAGAGAGATTGTCATAGCTGAGAATGATACACAGTACAAGGAGATTGACACCTCAAAAGTGTTTGCAAATGGAGATTCGAAGGAGTTTGATGTAGCAATAACAGATCTGGTGGAGAAGAACAAAGCTCAAGCAGAATAGATTAGGATTCTCAAGATTGAACAAGAATCACAAGCCATGATGCTTTGTGAAGTCACTAAATAGAAGAAAAGAGTCATTGAAGATAAGGCTATGATAGAAGAAGACAAGAGAAACCTTGCTAACATATTGGAGGAGAAGTCAATTGAGCTTGCAAGAATTTCCAACATGCAACTAGACACCCGAAGCCAAATGATGAATGCACATCATGAGTTGAATGTCAAGGACATTGAGATCACCACACTAAAGATGAAAAATGAACAACTACAAAATGACCTAAAAAGAGAGGAGATTTTAGAGAGCTTCAAAAAACCTAATGATGTCATCAAGCACTTTGAATAGCTTCTAAAATCACCAAGAGCCAACAGTGATACTTTAGGACTAGGATACATCAGTACTGAAAAAGGAGTGTCATCCAAGACTACAGAAGAAAAAAGTGACAAAGGTAAGAACACTAAACCTACTTGTCATTTTTGTGGTAAAAAGGGACATACCTCTAATGTGTGCAGGAGTAAGGACGCCCATCAACATGATAAATCTAAGAATATGGGTCATTGCCACAAGTGCAACAAGCAAGGACATCAGGCATATGACTGTAGGAAAAAAGCTATTAGGACACCAAGATTTGAAGGTCACTGCTACAGTTGCAAGAAGTATGGACATAGATCTTTTGAGTGTAGATCAAATCCTACGTATCAACCAACAAGGTCAAACAATCATGAATATCACTACAATTGGGACTACAACACCAACATGGTTATCACTACTATCAAGAATATGGACACATCCCTAAAAATTGCATAAGAACACATTTTAGTGGAAACTATAGCAGATGGTTGAGCCAAACTACATGTTTCAGTTGTTTGAAGACTGGACATACCAGTAGAAACTGCCCAACAAGGTCAAAGGCACCCAACTCGGAGTTCAACAAAGGAAAGGAGAAGGTAGATATTGAACACACATGGAAGAAGAAAGATGGAGGTAGCACATCCAATGGAGAGACCACTTCACCTAAAAGGTCAAGTGGTCACACTTCATCCAACTAAACAAAAGAAGGTATGTGGAATTGATATACAAAGCTTTATCATACATCAGTTCCAAGATCAACATGAATAGAGATGCAAAGTTAAAACTTTAATTTCATGCTGAAGTTAGTTAGTAGAAGTTGAGTAATTAGTTGCAGCCAAGATGGTAGTGGATTTCAAGTAAAGAGAAACTCTAGTGTATGCTGAGTGGAGGAAAGACAATAGAGGCTGAGTAAAGTAGAATTGCTTAAGAAGCCGAGTGGACAGCTGTAAACGCACTAAGCATTAAATGCTATGAAATAAGGGTATATGATCACATTTTTAATCAATTTTCACCATCACGAACAAAAAGAGCATAGATGAGAAGAAAGCAGAATGGTTTCCAAGCAGAGTTTGGAGCATTTAAGTAGATTTCTACAAAGATTCAACACAGTTCCATCGATTCCAAGGTATTTGTACTAGTGTTGAGTTACACAGTTTGAAAATTTCTTCATGTTTAAACCCTAGTTCGAAGAAATGGCCTCCAGTTCTTGGAAACCTTAGGAGAAAAGGTCGTTTGAGGTTCAACTAGTGTCGAATGAAGTTAAGAAACTTGATTTTTGACCAATCCCTAAAGTTGCCTATTAAAATGACCCAGATGGAGCCCTATCCGTAATTCCTCCTAAGGTAGTAATGGTGCAAGATGTTAGGAGATGTTATAACTGTAAGATAGGAGTCATTGGAGATATGGAAATTAGAGAAGCTTATGATAGATTGTGTGAAAACAGAGTCTTGAAGGAAGATTTTCAAATTGTTGAGAAGAAGGGTTTTGACAATTGAGTGTCAACACACTTAAGGAAATTCTAAGGTTGATGTTGAGTGAACTTCAAGTGTCAAGCAAGTATCAAGTGTCGAGTGATAAGTGATGTCGAGTCACTATAGGTGCCAAGTAAAGTATAGGAGCCAAGCAAGATAGAAATCCTATATGTGTCGAGCATCAACAATTAGTAAGTGCCAAGTAACATAGAATTAGCATATGAGTTTGTGCCTTCACAAACTTAGATGTAAACTATTTTTGAGTTGACTCAAAATGAATCTCGAAGAATCTAAAAGATAAGATTGAATCCTTTACATTCCCTATGTAATCTGCATGCAACCAATAGGAAAAGTGTAAAGATTTGAGCAGGAAAGATGAATGAATAGCGATCGTAGATTCATACCTAACCCTAAGTCTTCAAAGCCTTTATAAGGAGGTCAAAATCCCATAATTCAAGTGTGAGAGTTATATGAAATGAATGAGAGAATGATAGCAAAGTTCAAAGGGGTGTAAAGACTTAGAGTAAGAGCAGCACTGTATCAAGTTGGTTAGAACAAAGCATCAGCACTACAAATAGAGAGTTATCAGATCAGATCAGATTGAGCAAAACAAGGATCTAGAATTAGCAATTGAAGATTGTAAGTTATTAGGTCAACACATTCTAATACTTTCTAGCCATTGTATTAGGAATGAAAATCCTATGTAGATAGGTTGGTTTAATAGACATGTTGTAAACCTTTAAAAAGGTGATAAATCCTTTAACAGGGTAACATTCCAAGTGAGTGTTTGTAAATCCTTTAACCAGGTCACTTTTAACAGAGTGTAAAGGCTTTAACAGGGCAGGCCTTTCACAGGGTAGACCATTGGAAGTGGTCAAACTTTGTAACCTTAACCAGTTACATATTGCTACAGTGATAATTTGTGGGTGTCATCCCCACCCTAGTTTTACCTTCTCATTCTAGAGGGTTTCTAGGTGACCAAAATCTTGTGTTATCTATTTTCATGCATGTCTTTACTTGCTTGTTTATTAGATGTATTAGATGCATAGATTGATCTTAGTTTAAAAGTTTTAGAGGTTAAAGTTTGTTACTTCTGATTCACCACCACCCCCCCCCCCCCCCCCCCCAAGAAGTAAATCTTCCCACTTGTAAATTCCAACATAATTTGAAGGTCCAATGAGCTTTAGGAAGGAGAGAAATCTATGTGGGATCCCATACATAGTAAAATGGTGCTAAAACAGGGACTTAATTAATGATGCTTACTCTTTATGATGGTACATTTAGCATTCACTTTGCGGGAGTACAAGTCCACCTCTTACTTATGATAAAGTAGAAGAAAGAGAGATAATGATGAAAATCGTGGGAAAGTTGCAAAGAGATAAAATAGCAATAAGTTTTAAGGAAAAACACTTAGAAACCAATGATCTTGACTTGTACATCCATGTACAAGGATACATAAAACAAGAAAAAAAATTCTAACAAGTCAACTAGTTGAAGAGACTTCACTAAAGAAAATGTCTCGGTTGTTATTAAAATGCTCAAAAAAATATTTTAAAAGCACAAGTGGTCATCTAAAAAGAGAAAGAACACACATCAAAGATAAGATAAGATAAGACTCTTGAAAAGTGTGGTATGTTATGTAATCCACTAGGGAAGAATATGGCAACCATGAGTGGGAAATGCTAGTCATTGTGTTGTGATAGGTGATCTATAAGAGAGAGAGGGGGGGTGAAATTGTCTAGAAAATTGTGCTATGATATTTTTACCTATCAAAGAGTTTTAAAGAACAATTTAATGATTTAGTGCATGCTAGTTAACTTATAAAAAATAATGTAAATGAGAGGTTGAATGGTCTAGCAAATTATATTATGATAGTCAAAAAATCCTTAAAATGCATGCAAAGGAGAAATCAAATTAGCTATAAATTTTTGTTATGATAGTTCTTCAAATTCTAATTATAGCCAAGATAAGCAATTTATCCAAGAAACTCCAGCAAAAATGTATAAAGGAGAGTGATTTGGCCCTAGAAAGTTGTGTTATATTAGTGAAATCTATCTAAAATGCTTAAAGTAAAAAAAATATTTGCAATAAAGAGGCCATTTATGACCCCCTCCAGCACCTTAAGATGAAAAAATGACTATTTCAACAACTTATGAAAAAAGAAAAAATAAGGGTGAAGCATTTCTAACACAAAGGAGGTATCCCACAGTAACACCTACTCCAAGACAAAGAGGCCACAACTACTATGAGGTCAAGGAAGGTACAAATAAAAAATTATACCAAACAAGAAGCGTAAAAGGAATCCTTTCAAAGCATGTTGAAAATAGATGTAGAAGAAAAATCAAGTAAAGAGATTATTGAGGAAGGATGACACACTTTTATCCCCCATGGTAAGGAATTTATTTACCATGGATAATCAATTGTGAACACTAAAAAGTTTATGATTAAGTTTATTGTTTTGTTCCATCCTAAGAAGTACATACTTATTTTTTGCTCATTTTGGAACCATTTTTATCCTACTTTAGCATCTTTCTTATGGCAAAGCCTCATGATGCACTTATGTAGTGCTTACTTTTCATATTATCTTATCAAATTCTTTTAGACCAGCTTTATGATTATGTTTGATGATTAGTGGTACTTGACTACCAGATTGTTTGGATGTTATTTCATACTTAGTTGATTATGTAATGAGCTACTTGATACTTGGTTATTTCATGTGTACATGATTATTCTTTTGATGATGATGTTTGTATACAGTGATTTTAGTTATTTCATAATGATAGTTAGATGGATGATTTATATGCAGTTTCTGCGTATACTTATCCCATACTTGCATTTGTATGGTGTGCATGTATGTTTTACTTTATGTATGATGTTTTTGATGTGGTTAAGGGAGGGAATCGTAGTCACCTGCTAGTTGGGATCTACACGATGCACCACTCCTCGCCATTGCTTGTTTAGTTTAGATATTTTATATATATACATGCTAAGATTTTATGCAAATTACAGGTATCGGGCATCGACTTCCCTGAATTGCCAGGACGAGTGTGCCCTATTGCAATATCTCAATGGTAAAAGAGGGGAGACAATTCTTGAGTCCAAATCCTAATCGTAAGCCAATTGTCCGAGGAAGTAGGATAAGTATCTGAGTTATTTACCCTTTCAAATTTGTCAAGTGACATAAATTCAAGATTTGGACCCTTGAGTTTGACTTAGTACTCTGTCCTTTATTATGGGTTTTCTTATTTAGTTTTGTGGGTATGTTGTAATTTTTAGATATAATTAAATCAAATAAAGATTATTAAATGATTTAATTTAATAAAAAAATTATAAAGGAAAATCAATATTTAATTATATTTAATTAATTGAGAAATTAATTAAATAAAAGAATTAAATTTAAAAGATTTAATTAAGTTCTATTTTTGGAGTAATTATATTTATTTAATTTAATAATAATTTATTTAGGACTTTCATTTTTATAATAAACTCTAAATATTGTTATTAGTTAAATTAATAAATGTTTTATTAAAGGTGTCTTGTGATTTAATGAGAGAGAGAGAGAGAGAGATAAATAAATTTAATAAAGTTTATTTTAATTTTAAAAATGCAAAAAGTTTGCACATGAAATTAAAATAAAATAAAATAATAAAGAAAAAGGTTTTGCGTGATTGCAAAACTAAAATCCTAAGAGGGAGAAAGCTCTTTATTAAGAAATTAGACCTTATTTCTCCACACACGAGTTTGGAGGAGCCAATTCCCAGGAAAGAGGGTTTTCGAAAGGAAGGGAATTTTCTTACGAGCTCTAAGCATCTGATCGGTTAGCATCAGATCAAGGTAGGATCTTGTTGAGTTTTGTGCAGTAATTCCTCTTTGAAATCTACATCTTCTCTGTGTTTGAATGGATTTGTTTTCAGAACTTAATTCGGGTTGAAACCCTTGTGATGAAAATTATTGTTCTTGAAAATATTTGTGAATAATTATGATATTGGAAACCCTTGTTTGATAGATTTGGAAATTTGTAATGTGATTGCTTGGATTCGGGATGGGATTTAAAAGAGAACAATATCAGAGACTAGATTTACAAATTCGAAAGTTTTGTATTCGTTTTCCAACTAGATCTATGTTGAAAATTTTGTAAAAATAATAATAAATATATTAATAAATATCATCGCAATAAATAGTTACTATGATAATTATTATCATATATCAAAATCAGTAAATCAAAAATATCATTTTGTACGGTGGCTGCGATTTTTTTAAAAATAAATTTAAAAAGTTAAAAAGGGAAATCAAGGATCATGACCTCCCCCGTCCCCCTTGCGTACTATGAAGACAGCCAAGGCCGATAGGCCTAAAACGTGTTTACATTGCATTTTTATTTTTATTTTTAATTTATTCATTATGAAATTATATTAATTAAAGTTTTATAATATAGTTTGTTTTAAATATTAATTAATATGATTAATATTAAATATTATTACTAATTATTAATAACTTTTATTATATTATTAAATTGATAACTATTATTATTAATAAATAATATTAATATTATTTTATTAATGATTTAATAATTATAATTATTATTTAATATTAAAAATATTTATTAAAAACATACTTAGTTACTTAATTACAATATTTGGAAATTGATTTTTGTTTTAATTAAACAAGGTATAATTGGATTGTTTATTTTAAATCTAATATTGGTTTGATTAAATGATCATTTATCTATAAAGGGGAAAACTTGTGAACATTTGTAAATGGACTTTTAGGGATATATTTTTTTAATGAAGAATGAAAACTTGAAACCCAATTGTGAAAATTGAACCTTTGTATTTTCAAAAATCGGATGAGTTATGAAACTACACTTACTGTGATGCGCATATTACTTTGTGCTAAGTTTGGGTTTGATTAAGTGTGTTGACCAATTTTGGATGTTTACTAGAGGCCTGGGAGTTACTATTTTGTGATATTATGTGATGTCGTGATTTTTTGATGTGATCTTTGAGTTATGGATCAATATTTATATCGTGTTTTAATGGGTGAACTCTATGAGTTTCAATCAGTTATCTTTTGGTGTTTCCAGATGCTTGTATAAGAATCGATGTGTGTTATTGTCATCTTATGAGACTTTCTGCTATTTGAGCTTAGGGTAGGTTGTCTGTATGTTTGTTGGGAAGTGGTTTGCAATGGAGGTTGGAGCCCTAAAGAGGTTACCTGGGTAACCCATTGTAGGTTGTTATAATAAGTGATAACATTTCATTAAACAGGTTTAAAATGAATTAAAAAGAGTTAAAGTTTTTTCCTCGCCCATGCCTCGAGTGCTAGTACAGGCTAGGATGGGAGTAGAGAGGACGCTTGGTTGTGACCTTGCCTCTTTAGTATCCCTTGTCTATACAAAATGATAATCATGTCCCATAGATTCACTAGGGGGAAGGGTAACCTTAGAGTTGACTCATGCGATGGTACTTGCCCACTTACATAGTAGATTTCCTACGTGTCTTTGTTTCCTCTAGGTTTAGATGTTATTTGTGTCTTGGTACATTTGAGATAGTTTGCTATCAGGTTTTCCTTTACCTAGATGTTGGTTATGACTTTTGGGATTGATATCTGTATAGGACTTGAGATTATCTCCTCAACATAGTAGAAGTAGGCCATTTAGGTTCCACGAGGTCAAGTGGTAGTGTTTCTTATACCATTGAGATCTAACAGCTAGATGTCATTGCTGGATGTACTTGTGTAGTTGTTCCTTTCATTCTGATTTGGTATTAATGATGGATGGTTATATTATGTTATATTTTATTTGATTATCATAGATCTTATGAGATGATGTATTTTATTCATGATGTATATTCTTTGAGATTTTCATATGATGTCACTTGTACAATGGATGATTATGCATTCTGGTTATGCCAAGTGGCGTCTTATGTAATTATATATTATTTAAATGGATTTGTACTTGTGGTTTATCTATGATGTAGATTTTTTATGTATCATATTTAGTATTAATAAAACTTGTATGCGATTCAACGTCATGGAACCCTTAAGAGATGTAATCTATTTATGGATGGTTGTATGTATTTGAGTTATTACTTCTGCTATGTTATCTATTGTTGTTTAAATCTTTCAAAAAAAAATTATTCTAAAAACTTAGTGAAACTTTATGTTACTTTCTTTTGGGTTCCCTAGTGGGGTGTTACATCTCGTATCAAAGCCTGAGTGTATACATTCGAAACTTTGGGTATATTGGAATGCCGCTAGATGACAACTAGTCAAACTCAAACAAAACTTAAACTACTATATGTATCTATTACAAACTTGAACGCTTGAACTTCAAAACTGAAATGTACTTAAACCTTGAAATAGAAAAAACTGGAATGGATCTTTTATTGCTTTCAAAACATGTTTGTTATGTGTATGCTTTACAGTAGTATGTTCTTATTGAAATTTTAGCATCTCGTTGTTCATTCTTGGATATTATTGTAGGATGGTATCTGGGATGAGATTGACAGTGAGTGGTCATAGCTCAAGCCATAATAGAGGTCGTGGGAAAGGCTAGGATATTAGCGTGCATGAGTCTGGACATGAGAGTCTTATTCAAGAGGAGAACAAGGAGTAACACCATGGAGAGCATCAGGATGATTTAGAGGAGGTTGACTTGAGGCAAATGATGAGGACCATTATGGAGTACTTACCTCCTCCTCGAGGCATAGATCACAAGGAGTCCCATCATGCAAGGAATAAGGAAAGGCATAGGTCCAGGAGTCCTCGGGGAGACTTCCATGGTGACAGAGAGAGGTCAGTTAAGGCTGCTCAGATGAAGGACTTATAGAGGTATAAGAACTGATGTGTGTTATGTCATCTTATGAGACTTTTTGCTATTTGAGCTTAGGGTAGGTTGTTTGTATGTTTGTTGGGAAGTGGTGTGCAATGGAGGTCAGAGCCCTAAAGAGGTTGCCTAGGTAACCCATTGTAGGTTGTTATAATAAGTGATAATATTTCATTAAATCGATTTAAAATGAATTAAAAAGAGTTAAATTTTTTTCCTTGCCCATGCCTCGAGTGCTAGTATAGGCTAGGATGGGAGTAGAGAGGACGCTTGGTTGCGACCTTGCCTCTTTAGTATCCCTTTTCTATACAAAATGATAATCATGTCCCATAGATTCACTAAGGGGCAGGGTAACCTTAGAGTTGACTCATGCAATGACACTTGCCCACTTACATAGTAGATTTCCTATGTGTCTTTGTTTCCTCTAGGTTTAGATGTTATTTGTGTCTTGGTACATTTGAGATAGTTTGCTATCAGGTTTTCCTTTACCTAGATGTTGGTTATGACTTTTGGGATTGATATCCATATAGGACTTGAGATTATCTCCTCAACATAGTGGAAGTGGGCCATTTAGGTTCCACGAGGTCAGGTGGTAGTGTTTATTATACCATTGAGATCCGACAGTTGGATGTCATTGTTGGATGTACTTGTGTAGTTGTTCCTTTCATTCTGATTTGGTATTTATGATGGATGGTTATATTATGTTATATTGTATTTGATTATCATAGATCTTATGAGATGATGTATTTTATTCATGATGTATATTCTTTGAGATTTTCATATGATGTCACTTGTACAATGGATGATTATGCATTCTGGTTATGCCAAGTGGCATCTTATGTAATTATATATTATTTAAATGGATTTGTACTTTTGGTTTATCTATGATGTGGATTTTTTATGTATCATATTTAGTATTAATAAAACTTGTATGTGATTCAATGTCATGGAACCCTTAAGAGATGTAATCTGTTTATGGATGGTTGTATGTATTTAAGTTATTGCTTCTGATATGTTATCTATTGTTGTTTAAATCTTTCAAAAAAAATTATTCTAAAAATTTAGTGAAACTTTACGTTACTTTCTTTTGGGTTCCCTGGTGAGGTGTTACATCTCGTATCGAAGCCTGAGTGTATACATTTGAAACTTTAGGTATATTGGAATGCCGCTAGATGACAACTAGTCAAACTCAAACAAAACTTAAACTACTATATGTATCTATTACAAACTTGAACGCTTGAACTTCAAAACTAAAATGTACTTAAACTTTGAAATAGGCAAAAATGGAATGGATCTTTTATTGCTTTCAAAACATGTTTGTTATGTGTATGCTTTATAGTAGTATGTTCTTATTGATATTTTAGCATCTCATTGTTCATTCTTGGATATTATTGTAGGATGGTATCTGGGATGAGATTGACAGCGAGTGGTCATAGCTCAGGCCATAATAGAGGTCATGGGCAAGGCCAAGATATTAGTGTGCATGAGTCTGGACATGAGAGTCTTATTCAAGAGGAGAACAAGGAGTAACACCATGGAGAGCATCAGGATGATTTAGAGGAGGTTGACTTGAGGCAAATGATGAGGACCATTATGGAGCACTTACCTCCTCCTCAAGGAATAGATCACAAGGAGTCCCATCATGCAAGGAATGAGTAGAGGCATAGGTCCAGGAGTCCTCAGGGAGACTTCCATGATGACAAAGAGATGTCAGTTAAGGTTGCTCAGATGAAGGACTTATAGAGGTCCAAGATCAAACCTTTCACAAGGGTTGGTTCAAGATATGTGGCAGAGCAGTGGTTAATTTCTCTAGACATGTTTTTCTATATAGGACTTTGACTCTAATGTCAAAGCGAGGTTTTCCATCATCCACTTGGAATTGTTTGGGGCTATATGGTAGAACATCGAGGAGAAGAAAATAGGGGTGGACATGAACACTGTCACATGGGAGTTATTTCTAGAGAACTTTAGTAAGTGTTTCCTACCAAAGGAATGGCATTAGCAGAGAGCAGATGAATTTCACAATCTAAGACAATATACTATGACCATGACAGAGTATGAGAAAAAATTCTATGAGCTCATGCTTTATGTGAGGATCAGTGATAGCTTTCCACTAATGGTACAACATTTTATTTGGGGCCTAAATAACCATTTTATTGGGGGTGTTAAGGTATTTTAGCCTAAAACTCTCAAGGATGTGGTACATCAAGCTATTCTCATAAAGAATGTCACCTTAGGACATGGTGGTTTTGTGAGAGCACCTGCAGCATCAAGGTCCAAGGGTAACCAAAGCACAGGTGGCAACAAGAAGCCTCCTTATCCTAAGGGAAATCTAGGCCAACAACAACAGCAACAACAGAAGGGATCCTACCCTCTAGCACAGAGTGGTGGCGGTGGTTCCAACCCTTAAAAAAATTATAATTCGTAGTGCAATAGGCAAAATTAGAATACTCAACCTACGCAAAGAAACCAATATTTTTCCAATAGAGATAGCCACCAGTATTCATGTGCACCTCCACTAGGGAGAGGTTCTAGCATAGGAAAATGATGTTTCTCTTGTGGAAAGTTTGGGCACATTGCATCCAACTACCCACAACATACATCTCATTATTTGGGACCTAGGCTAGTACCATCTGAGCCTACAGCTGGTGATGTAGGTAGATCACATAGAGTATTTATAGTAGTAGATCACTGCTAGGCAAATCAAGGTACTGTGGTTGAGACTACAGGAGCTATCTGAGGTACACCACTTCCCATCTTCTTTGATTCTAGTGCTATGGATTCTTTCATATCACCTTCCCTAGTTATTAAATGTAAGCTAGAGGCAATTAAGCATGGCTTAGGTTGGAAAGTGAAACTAGCTTCAGGAGCTATGATTCCCATAGATTCTTTAGTGCAACAATTTGAACTAAACCTAGGAGGTTTTATTACATCAATAGACCTTTGAGTTATCCTCTTGGTTCTTATGATGTAGTATTGGGTATGGATTGGCTTGGCTCTCATAGAGATATTATTGATTGGATAATGAAAACCATTCATTGTAAGGATGATGAGGGTAGGGACTAAGAGATTGTGGGCATCTAGAGATCTATATCCCTTTGGATGATCTCTGCTATGCAGTTGAAGAAAAGATTTTGTAAGGGTTTCCAGGTGTTTCCCATTACTATGAGTGAACTCGAAGAAGAAGACCTTGTAGGAAAGACTTTAGACCATCCTATCTTACAGGAGTATGTGGATGTCTTTCCCAGTGAGATTTTGGGTGTGCCACTGAATAAAGACATTGACCTTAGCATTGACCTTATCCCATGAGAAGAGTCCATTTCTAAAGCTCCTTATCAGATGACCACTCAAGAGTTGAGTGAGTTGCACCTACAACTTGAGGACCTTTTGTCCAAAGGTTGTATTCGACTGAGTATTTCTCCATGGGAAGCACTAGTGCTCTCCATGAAGAAGGATGGATCATTACACTTGTGCATTGGCTATAGATAGTTGAACAAGGTAACAATTAAGAGCATGTATCCTTTACCAAGGATTAACGATTTATTTAACCAAATCATAGAAAAAGTGTTCTCTAAGATAGATCTAAAGTCAATATGCCATCAGCTTTTCATTTAAGATGTTGGTCCATTCACAAGACTTCCTTTTGCACTTGCTATGGACACTACGAGTTTACAGCGGTTCCATTTGGTTTGATGAATGCTTCATCAGTTTTCATGTGCTTGATGAATGGAGTATTACACTCTTACCTTGATTGATTTTTACTCATGTTCTTGGATGACATTTTGATATATTCCAAATCCAAGGAAGAACATGAGAAGCATCTATAGTTAGTTCTTTAGTGCTTGAGAGATAGTCAAATTTATGCCAATTCGACGAAGTTTGATTTATTTCAGTCAAAGATGCAGTATTTAGGGCATATAATATCAAGGGATGGTATTTCAATAGATCTAGTGAAGATCCAGGTGATGGTAGAGACCTACACCCACTACTGTGTCTTAGATTCATAGCTTTATGGATCTAGTAGGTTATTACTGCAAGTTCGTTCAGAACTTTTCCAGAGTAGCATATCCTATCACTTCCCTCTAAAGAAGTTCATTTGGATGGAGAAATGTGAGGAAGAATTCAAGAATCTCAAGGAGCTTTTGACTGGTGCACTGATTCTAGCAGGTGACTTTATGGTGTGTACAGATGTTTCGCTTGAAGGGATTGGAGCAGTATTGGTGCAAGATGGACAGGTGATTGCCTATGAGTCTTGCAAACTCAAGGATCATGAGTTGAACTATCCCACACATGATCTTGAGCTAGTTGTATTTGTTCATGCCCTAATGAGATGGAGACACTTCTTATTAGGGTACCATTTTGAGCTTCATAATGATCATCGCAATTTGCAGTATATATTCATGCAGCCTAATTTGAATGCTAGGCAGAGACATTGGATGGAGTTTCTTCATGAGTATGAATTTGAGGTGAAGTATATTTAGGGAAAGGAGAATGTAGTATTTGACACTTTGAGTTGTAGGAGACATGAGACATTACATTTAACTCTTAATATGGATTTGAGGAGTCGTATAATTCAGGCACTTCCTATAGACACTTGGTATCAAGAGGTGAGAAGGGAAATAGATTCACGGAGACCTTTAAAGGGAATATTTTAGGTTATGTCCTAGAGTTAGATGGCCTTTTGCACTCTTTAGGGAGGATCTATGTGCCACTATTGGATGAGCTACATACATTGATCCTATAAGAGGCCCACCATGCACCTTGCTCAGCACATCCAAGTGTCAAGAAGATGCAAACATATTTGTGACATCTATACTTTTGGACAGGGATGAAGTGTGATATTGTTGATTTCATGGCTAGGTGTCTTGAGTGATAGAGAGTCAAGGCAAAGCACTAACATCCAGTAGGGTTTTTATTGCCTAATCTCATTCCTTCATGGAAGTGGGATATTATTTCTATGGATTTCATTATGGGATTACCTATGAATGATAGTCGACATGATGCTATCATGGTCACCATTGACCAGTTGACTAAGGTGGCACACTTTTCACTGATGAAGTCATCCTACACAACAACTTCAGTAGCTAATGTCTTCATGCACGATATTGTGAGTTTGCATGGTATTCCCCATAAGGTCATTTTGGATAGGGATCATGTATTTACATATGCATTTTGGACATCCTTGTAGCATGATCTTGGTGCACATTTGAACTCCAACTCATCTTATCACCCAGAGACTCATGTTCAGATCGAGAGAGTGAATCAAGTTCTGGAGGATATGTTGAGGATGTATGTTATGGATAGATAGACTCTTTGGAAGGATTATCTATACATGGTAGAGTTTGCACATAATAATGGGTATCACAGTTCTATTGGGATGATACCTTTCCAGGCTTTGTATGGCTATCCTTGTTATACACCATTGAGTTGGGATAGTTTAGAGGATCACATCCTATTGGTTCCTAAGATGCTTTGGGTATGAGCAACAAGTAGTGCACATTTGTGAGCACGTGTCTACAATAGAGGATAAATAGAAAAAGTGTGTCGATGCTCACAGGATAGATAAGAAATTTGCAATGTGTGAGAATTTTTTCTTGAGAGTGTGTTTGTGGAAGAGTAAGATATGTTGTTGAAAGGGTTCAAAGCTAGCACCTTACTTTGTGGGACCATTTGAGATTCTTGAGAGGATAGGTCCAGTTGCCTACTGTCTTGCATTACCACCCAACTTAGCTTGTGTTCATGATGTTTCTCATGTTTATGTTCTCATACATTATATTCCTAATGTGATACATGTTCTTGATTGGAATGAGTTATAGGTAGAGGATGGGCATCTGGTTTTGGAGCCAGGGCACATTCTGCAGCAGTGGGATTTGATGCACAAGGGTGGTGCAGGAGCACCTAGGGATAAAGGTGAAACCCTAATACATTTTTTTGTTTTTAAATGGTCTAACAAACCATTGGGGAAATAAGGACTAAGAATAAATTCCCAAGGTGGGTTTAGGAGGCTTTAATAGGTAGGATTTGGAATGTGAGTCAAGTTTTGTCAATTAGGTCTTCATAAGCAAAAATTGCTTAATTGCTCAATAAGGAAAAATATGGGAAAAAGGCCTAAAAGGGGGAAAGTGTGTTAAAAAGTGGCACTTCAGTGTTGTAGGTTCATTTTATAAGGTTTTATAGCAAACTGGTCAATTTTGAAGGCTCAATTTTCCAAAATTGCAAAAGCTGTCAAAAAAATGCATTGACAACTTTGCAATTTTTGCAAAATTGCATAGCAACGTTTTGCACAGTTGTGAAGAATGAACTACATGGGTAGTTATGGCTTGAAACAAGGGCCAAGAAGAATTAGGGAGACTAATTAAACACTGATCCAAGGGATAAAAATTACTAAAAAATAAAATGTCCCCAATGCTCCAAGAATCAACATCATTACAAAGTGTTCACAATTTTGACTCCAACATAACTTGAACGAGAAAAATTGGAGTTTAGGTGCAAAATTTATAATTGGTCAAGGTTTGGTCAAATTGGAACCAAAGGTCATAAAAGGGTGAAAAATTAATCATCTCAAAATTATTTGACAATGGATTTCAAATGGAAGAGCTCGTTAAAAGCTTTCCAATGGTGTTTGTTTCATCAAGAATGGAGATCGGATATAAAAGTTATGATGGTTTCAAATTCAAGCAAAAGTATGGATTTTGATGATGTCAGCATGACATCATGAAATCATAAAGAGAGGGAAAATATTCAAATTGAAATTAAAATGGCTATTTAATTCGAATTAAAGGAATGAGATAATGGTAGTTGAACTCCTAACCATTGGCCTCCTAAAATTAAGGCCAACCAATGGGCTATTTATGGCATATTTAATATTAAGGGAAGAGTTGTTATCTATCAATAACAAATCTGCCCAAGCTTATTTAATTAAGGGTATTTTTTGAAAATAAACCCTTAATTTTGGTGGGAGATCATAACAAAATAATGGTAAAAGGGGCAAATTCGAAAATATGTAATCAAAATAGGGGATTATGTTTGCTAATTGTTTTAGCCCATTTTTGGCTAAATTTGATGTATAAAATGGGGGTAGTAGGCTTTGGAAAGGCATCCAGGTGGTGAGAAGGAGATTATGATCTTGGAGACTTGATGATTATTCCTGCACATTGGAGAGTAATGCTGCAATTGTGCTTGAAGGGAAGATCTTGAACACTTGTAATTGATTTTGGAGAAAATCGAATCAGTCCCCCTATTGGAGCTAGACCCAGAGATGTAATCCTTCCTGGATGAACTCTGTTATCAATCGTGTTTTGTCTCATGTCTCTCTACTCTCTTTCTTTCAGTCGTTACCTTTTTATGCTTTGTTCATTTAAGCATTTAAGTTGTGTTAATTTGCTAATTAACGCTTTGAAATTTTACTTTATGAAATAATGTTAAGCATTCCTCTGTAATAGTCCTAGATCCTAATCAGATCAAACACCTTCCAACTCATTTCCAAGGGTTGGAAGCTAAGTTTTACAAAAAAAGCATTTTGAAGGAAAGTTTAGTCTGACAAAAATTGTGGTTTAAAAGATTGAATGAGATTTTTGGATTGATTAGCTTATAATTTTTTATAGAGTATTATATTTGGATCATGTGTAGAATTTTTGAATATATTTTTTGATTCAGAGCATTCATTTTATAAGGTTTAGAAAATTAGTTAGATTTTGTGTTCCTGTTGCCTAGTTTTGAGTTACTAGCACTAAAATGGCTATGGCTTGAACTTCCTTGGTCAAAACACCATGGATCTTGGAAATAAAGAAATAGCTCCTGTAAATAATGTAAATAGTGATTTTGAGGTCTATGCAAGTCAAGAAGTTAAATTTTCAAGAGAGACCTAGGCAAGCAGTGAAGGCTTGGCAAGGAACAATGAAAGCTTAAATTGAAGTTTTGGTGAGAGTAATGGATTGGCACATGCCAATATTGTTTAGGCAATGAAGGAGTAAAATGTTAAGGTTTAATAACTCAGAGGAGGAGGTTGGAAGTGGACTTTGAAACCATTGGGGAAAGATTCATTTCCATTTCCTTTGAAACCCTTACAATGAGGGTTTTTTGAGTCTGTATTGTACGGTCATCACAAGAGCCTAAGACCTAAAAAATCTTCAAGTTTAGGTAATAGGGAATAAAAATTTTGAAGATACCAAGTGGACTTGTTAATATTTTTTGGGATTTATAGCTTGTTCCTTGTTTTTAGGAGGGCTAATAAGGGCTCTTAGGGCTACAAGGGTAAACAAGGCAATTTGAAGTTGTGTGTGTGAAACTCAAAACAATGATGCAAAATGGTAGGAAATATGTCAAGAACCTCATAAGGGTGGTTAAAACTTGATTTTGGCCCTTTATATGTATTTGGTGAAGGTTTGGTACTCTAGGCCAAATAGTGCATAGTTGGTGAACTGAAGGTAGAGGATGGAAACTTGAATTGTTGGATGACTTTCTTGGTGAAAGGGGATTGGGAAGGAGTCCTCTAGGTTTTGGTTTGGGATAGTAACCCTAAGTAGGCTAGGAATATCCTTTAAACAGCAAGAAAGCTCTAAAGTGAAGAAGCTCCTCATCAAAGTGGTATCAAAGCCATAAGATTGTGGCTTGTGGTGGTATGTTGTATTCCACTAAGTCAAGTGGATCTTCAAAGATGGTTACCAATGCAAAGTTGGAAAAGGAGGTAGATGAGAAAAAGAAGCTCATGGAAGAGAAGATCAGGCTTCTTGATGAGGCCATAGAGGAGATGAAAGATAAAAGGAGATGGAAGGTGCAGTTCAAGCTAAGGAATATGAAGATTTCAACAAGGGTAAAGAAAAGGTGAGTTTGGAGGATGAGATACTTGAACCAGATCCTCCACTTGGTGAACAAGAGCCATTCCTCAAAGCCCTCAAGGCATTTGGAAGAAAGAGCCTAAAAAATGTATCATTGTTCCATGGCAAGATGGATGTAGAGGTGCTCCTAGAATGGATAGAGAGTATTGAAAACTAATTTGAATGTGAGGGAACAACAAAAGCCCAAAAGATGAGATTTTCAAATTCCAGTTGTGGAAGTTTGTGCAAGAGGAAAGAGAAAGTGAAGGAAAGAAACCTATAGCTAATTGGAAGGATATGGTGGCAAAGATGAATGAAACTTATTTACCAGAAGACTATGAGATTTAGATTGACAAGCAAAGGCAAAATCTCAAACAGAAGGATCTTGATGTGGCCACCTATACAGAGGAGTTTCAAAAGTTGGCTCTAAGGTTAAGGGTACAAGAGGTAGAGCGAATCAAAGTGGAAAGGTATCTAAATGGCCTTAAGTGTCTTATTCAGGATGAGTTGAGTGCTTTTAGTCTCACCACACTATAGAGTTGTTTTCAAATGGCTAGGAAAGTGGAAGATAAACTAAGGAAGAGAGGGGACTCAAGTTCCAAAAACAAAGTTAGAGGTAAAGACTTCAGAGGTGGTTCAAGAGGAGGCTTTAATGGGATGACTAATGAACAAAGAAGCTATGGGGATTCCAAGTGGAATGAGCAGAAAAAGTGGAGGCTTTAGTAGAGGAAGAGGATCCAACAATGGTGGCAGAGGCAAATATCAGAACAGTAGTAGAGGCTCACACTTCACCAATATGAAGTGTTATAATTGTGGAAAGTTGGGGCATCTTGCCTTTAGATGTCCAAAGAAGGCATCATCATCCTATGGAGAGAAGAAAATCAGAAGGTAGGTGAAGTGGACCTTGACATAGAGAAGGGTGAAAATATCATGTTAAGGAGAGTCTTGGTTAAGGAGCCAGTAAAAGAGGAACCCAAGCAGAGAAGAGCACTATTTAGAACTATTTGAAAGATATTAGGTAAGGTATGCAAGTGATCATAGACTTGGGTTCTACTGACAATTTACTATCAAAGGAAGTAGTACAAAAGCTTGGACCAACAAAGATTCCACATGTGTGTCCTTATAAGGTAACTTGGTTGAACAAGGGGCAGAGCATACTAGTAAATGAGAAAGTTTGGGTAGACATCACCATTGGTAAGTATCAAGACAAGATCCTATGTGATGTGCTTCCCATGGATGCTTGCCACCTGCTGTTAGGAAGGTATTGGTAGTATGACAGGGAGGTAGTGCATCATGGGAAGGAAAACAAGTATACTTCCAAGAAGGATGGGGTCACCTATAGGATACAATCCATAGTGGAAGAAGGTAAGGTGGATAAGGCTACTGCCAAAAATTTGTTGATGAGTGGGAAAGAGTTCTTCAAGGATTTGAAGGAAGGTGAAGGAGTATGACATTCCATAATGGTGAATCTCAAGGAGGAGAGGTCATCTTCATAAATACCTATACTTGCAGAGGTACAAAATCTATTGGATCAGTTCAAGGATACAATTTGTGATGGAGCACCACCTATGTTACCTCCTAAGAGATCCATAAGTCATCAAATTGACTTCATACCAGAAGCATCACTGCCAAACAAAGTTGCATGCAAGATGACTCCAGAGTAGAACAAGGAGATTTCAAGGAAAGTCCAAGAGTTGCTTGATTGGGGGCTAATTAGGAAGAGCATCAGTCCATGTGTCATACTAGTTGTCCTAATACCTAAAAAGGGAGGTAAGTAGAGAATGTGCACTGATTCTAGAGAAATTAATAGAATTACAATTAGGTATAGATTTCCTATTCCTAGGATAGAGGATTTAATGGACTTTCTAGGTGGGACTAGGTACTTTTCCAAAATTGATCTCAAAAGTGGATATTATCAGATTAGGATGAAAGAGGGAGATGATGTCATGTCCCCAATTTTTGGTGACAGTTCGATTTAATTAATTTAATTAATACTGGTTGTCCAAGGATGACTAATTAATTATTTTAATTAAATAAATAAATATTAAAAGATAACTTTATATTTAATAAAGTGACTTGGATTATAAAAATATTTAATAAAGTCACTTGAGGGATAAGATCAAAATTGTTCTAGAAGTCTCTGGAGAAGATGGAGAGGAAAGAATAAATAGGCACCCCCGGGGCTCCATTCGAATCAGGCAGTTGTTTTATCTCTTTTTGATTCCAAATTGTGATTTAATCACAGGAGCATTGTGGAACTTAGGGTTTCTGCAATTAGTTGGCCATTGAGAACGATAACTCTCAATCGGTACGCAATTTTGAGGGTGTGAAATATCATCTGAATTATTGCAGATTGGAGGTGACAATCAGTCATTTCATCAGGAGCAGAATATGTGGCTTGAGGCTAAATCTGAGGACCATTGATTATTGGAAGTATTTATATAATTCAGTCAGCATTAATAATTGGGACGCATCATCCCTGGAGCAAGGCTGTGGGAGCTAGCTGAAACAGCAAGGTCAAGAATATATGCAAAGTTTGGCTACCGATTTGGAGCCCTTACTACAAGTAGACGGAGTCCTATATGGTTTTTTCTCTTACGCTTTTCCTAAAACCTTCCAGCGAACTAAAAAGCCGAGCACCCTCCAGCAAATTTTAATACTTATCATCAAATTGCGGATTTCATACATTTCGACGGCATCAGTATTGCATAGGCATTGAAAGGGATCATAGAACTGAAGACGATTTTTCATGCATGATCAATAGCTAGCAAATTTCAAAAAGGTTGTGGTGCTGCAAAGACAAGCCGAAGGTGATTTAATTAAAGGTGTTGTTTGACATATAAAATCGCATAGTCTGGCAGTCGGGCAAGCCAACAATTGAATCCACATTCATCGTGGACTGCTGAATTATATAGGGCAGCATTTCCTGATTGGTGCGCAAGTTTTCCTCAAGAGATTGTTTGCTAAAACGTGAGAGCTTCAACATTGTCTTCGATTGCGGGTAACACACGAGTTTCACACCTTGTTGGCGGCTCATTTTGCATAGAGGTTGGGGTTCCTTCTGAAGATGATTTAAACATTATTGTTGATAGGGCAAATTTGAATCCGACTCCATTTGTTAGCACTCACGATATAGATTGACGGGCTGAAAGTAAGGATCAGAGGTCGGGGGACGGCTTGGTCAGGGAACAAAATCGTGCTTGCCGAAATCGCAGATACAAGGGGCAAAAATTATCACCTAAAATACAAGTGTTATGCTCCTAAACCGGCGAATGCATAAATCGGGCACCATTCAGGAAATTACGATCTCATTTCTTCCACCCATTTGGCAGCCGCAGTAATAGGG
Organism: Cupressus sempervirens; assembly: GCA_028749045.1. Classification (NCBI taxonomy): domain Eukaryota; kingdom Viridiplantae; phylum Streptophyta; class Pinopsida; order Cupressales; family Cupressaceae; genus Cupressus; species Cupressus sempervirens. Next base: position 660,915,867 of record CM053791.1, read on the forward strand.
CAATCAGATTATCGATGCAATCATGGAGTCAGGCCGAAGGTGTCAGCGAAGTCTGTGATTGAGAAACAGACAGACCCTGTTGGGAGGTTGCGGAAAAGAAAATCGTGTGAACGATTACAGCACCCATATCGGTTCAGGACTAGGCTGGATCGAGACTCCAAATTGAAGAAATTGTGTTGGCGGCATCGGTTTCTACGTTTCCAACTAGATATGGAGGACTTTGAACAGACTCGGCAAATTTCATGGAGGCGACAATTGGAGGTTTTGATATTGTTCCAATTTAGTCCAGGTCTGTTATATTTGTGATTAGACATTGGGAATCTTTTGTAATTAAAAAAATGTTTCCTTGAATATCGATGGTATTGTTACCTATTGTTGCATCTATATTATTTGGTGAATCCTATCGAAAATAATACCAAACTGAAGGTTGCATAGCAAGCGTTTGACAAATTGTCTCAGTTCATTATTATTTGTGAATGACCCATATAGTAAGAGTTAGTACAGTGGCGATATAGATTGCTGGAAAATTGTTTGATGAAATATCAAACTTTTAAGATTTTGGTGCTGGAGAAAGCAATAACCTGTCAGGGTTATTTCAGTGGTATCAGAGCGATTTTCTTGCCATCTTGTGGGGTGAGAACCGACTTACAGGAGTGATCAGCACTCTACTTCAACCAAGATGTACAGGTACAGCACAAAGTCTCCAAGGACACAATCTCGGACAAGTAATAGACACAGTATTCAGAGTTGGAATTGTGGAAAGGAGGACTATTCAAGCATTCAGGATGAGCTCAGAAAAATCAAACATAACATGTCTGAACTGTTGGTTAAGCACCACCATATGATTGACAGGCTGTTCGTCCCAGCTAAGGTGAATAAATCAACCAAATTTTTTTTTGGCAAATCTTCTCACAAAGCATTGACTGATACAATGAGAGATGTTACGAGGAACCTTAATGAGGAGTTCGAGAAACAGGTGTGCAATCAGCTAGAGGTTTCAGTTCAGCCTCAGGAAGAAGCGGTGAAGGATATTACGCTGATGGATAGTAACTGTCAACTTGGTGCTCAAGTTGAGACAGTTGAATACAAGTTTCCCAAGGGTGATGTCTCAGGCACTCAGGGTAGTTTGGTTCCGACAGGCAATGATTACAGTGAGGCGAGTCCAGATGATGATAAGGATGCCGAAGGTGAGATACCAGGTAGGAATGAGAAAACACTGAGTATTCATGATTTTGCTGAGAGAGAGTACCAGGCTCAGTTAGATGCTTCGTCACATGCAGATGAGAATGGCAGTACTTCACATGATTTGTCCAGCCAGCTGAAGGTAAGCAAAGATAGTATTGTGGCTTCTTTATCTCATCATGACAGGATGCGGGAGATGTTAGAAGAGCACATCCAGATGATTCAGTTACAAGGAAGACATAAGGGAGTTCAGGAAAAATCTTCTTGTTGTGACTTACATGCAATTGGTGAAGGAATGGGAACGACGAAGTTGAGCTATTTACATCTTCTATCAGATCGTGACCATCTTCTAAGCCTTGCCAAAGACTATTCAGATGCCTTGAGGAGGAAGGAGGAGGAAGTTGTCAAGCTTTCTTGCGAGCTTGAGGACACTCGAGCAACTTTGGCATTACAGGACTGGGAGAGGTATGGAAATGAGCATGGCATGGAGCTAGGATTAGTTTCGTCTTACATGCCTGACATTCATCTCCCTGCAGTAGAAGGATCATATGAGGTTGCTAATAATGCTACGAGTTCATCTTGCATTCACATCCAGGATACAAGGACAATGTCAAACCAATATGAGGAGTTAGTTGGTGTTGGTCACATTACTCAGGTGAGGAGTTTGCTCGAGTTACCAACTATTCCTTGTTTACGGATATGGACTCAAGAATGTTTCAGGGGCATTTGGGGTTCAGTTAACTGGAGATCTTTAACACTTAATAGTAGCAATGTTTGTTTGAGTGCTATCATGGATCTGATTAGCAGAATACACGGTGTTGTCTTTCCTTGTGCCAGCAGTTTGTCCAATGTTGGTATTAGTTTTTATACACCGGTGTTAGGTTTGGTTTATATATGTAGACGACCGTTCTTGCTAAAGGGTGTTGAAGATTTTTCATGTTTGGAAGCATGTACAGATGAGTCCCAGGATCGTTTTGGCCTTGATGACATCCGGGAGAATGAAGTGAACAGTTTTGAAGATTCAGCTTCCTTGACAGTTTCTTTAGGTACAGAAGAACTTGACAGCAGGACTACAGATTTTGACACTCTGGATGTTGATATGAGTTTTGGAGTTGATTCGCCAAATATGGATGGTAATAATCCAGAGACCAGTATCTTTGAAGATACTCCTTTAGACCATGCGTCAGAGGGAATTTATAGAAGACGGTCTAGCCAGAGCCATCATGTGATTAGCCAATTGAAAGTTAGTGAGCGAGACATTGCTATCGCTTGTGAGCATTTTGATACTGCTCGTTAGTTGTTGGTTGTTACTGGTTGGGGTTCTTCTATGACAGATGAGTCCAGCGGTGGTTACTTTTCTTTGGCAGAGATTCATGCCTTGCGTGAAGCTGTTTGGATTTTGAAGCAGGATTATTTACGATTGGTAGCCGATCATGATCACTTGGTTGAGTGGGGAAGTACAGCCTATGAGGCACTCTTGGATCATGAAGAGGAGGTGAGTGAGCTTTCCCAGGAGCTCATAGCGACTACTGAGGCTTTAGAGGGCACACGGTAGGATCTACAAAAGTCGCAGTTTCAGTTGAAGGAGGTGACCGTGGAGTTGGAGCATTTGCAATCAAAACCAACCCCAAACCCAGTTCATTTGTCTGTTGAGATGGTTGATGGTAAGTACACTTCCGCAGTTGCTACTAAGGAGTATATTGTTGAGGCTGACACACATATTCAGGATTTGGTAGTAGCTGGTTCTAATGAGTTCGGGATACCGGTAGAGTCAAGTCTCCAAATTGATTCTTCTCAGATAGTTGATAGTGTGGTACAGTTGAGTATGCCACCCTTACAGGAGGACCAGTTGTGGTGTAAAGGGGAGTATGTTAATGTTTCCTCATATAATTTTTACTGCACTGAACCGTTCATGGAGTATTTGCTGGATAGTGCATGTGTTCATTTGGACTCGCATAAAGTGACAGAAGGTGTTCTCATCCAAGATACTAGTGTTATTTGCAGATTGGTTGAGAAGATTATAGGGGTCCTTGCTACTATGCTACCTCACAAGGATCTCGAGGAAGGGTTTTTTGAGCAGAATGTACGGGATCCTATCCAGCCTACAGTCACTCGGAGTCAGAAAATGGAGCCATCTGTTGATTCCCAGCTCAGTGATGAAGAGCCAGTAGCAGAATTTGGAGGATCTTACCGGCATTATACGGTAGGGTACGCTCATCACTTTTCTTTTGACACAGAAATAGAAGATTTTATTTCACACAGATGTAGATTGGCACCATCTTTTGAAAATAAAATTGGTAGTAGCAAGTTACTCAACCTGCAGCATCAACACACCTGGAGTAGTTTTTCAGAGATTGGATTTGATGGCAATGATTCAGGTACCTATGGCTATTGTCATATCTATAATGCAGTTGGGTGCAGGTGTCTTTTTGACAGGGGTTTGAGTTTTGATAAAGTTGATGTTTCAGTTGGCTTGAGTTCCGCAGAATGGTTTCTTCTACTGACATCTACAGTTGGTTTTCAGATGATTTCATCAGAGTTGTCAGTTGTTTGGATGTTGAGTACAGTTTCTCAGATACTGGTATTGATGATTTCTCCACGGGAGTATGATGAGGAATTGGATGACATACAGATTTACATTTGGGACCCAGGCATACTGATTGGTTTATGGTTCAGCCATTGCTTGGGGACAAGCAATTTCAGGAAGGGCGGACTATCATGTCCCCAATTTTTGGTGACAGTTCGATTTAATTAATTTAATTAATACTGGTTGTCCAAGGATGACTAATTAATTATTTTAATTAAATAAATAAATATTAAAAGATAACTTTATATTTAATAAAGTGACTTGGATTATAAAAATATTTAATAAAGTCACTTGAGGTATAAGATCAAAATTGTTCTAGAAGTCTCTGGAGAAGATGGAGAGGAAAGAATAAATAGGCACCCCCGGGGCTCCATTCAAATCAGGCAGTTGTTTTATCTCTTTTTGATTCCAGATTGTGATTTAATCACAGGAGCATTGTGGAACTTAGGGTTTCTGCAATTAGTTGGCCATTGAGAACGATAACTCTCAATCGGTACGCAATTTTGAGGGTGTGAAATATCATCTGAATTATTGCAGATTGGAGGTGACAATCAGTCATTTCATCAGGAGCAGAATATGTGGCTTGAGGCCAAATCTGAGGACCATTGATTATTGGAAGTATTTATATAATTCAATCAGCATTAATAATTGGGACGCATCATCCCTGGAGCAAGGCTGTGGGAGCTAGCTGAAACAGCAAGGTCAAGAATATATGCAAAGTTTGGCTACTGATTTGGAGCCCTTACTACAAGTAGACGGAGTCCTATATGGTTTTTTCTCTTACGCTTTTCCTAAAACCTTCCAGCGAACTAAAAAGCCGAGCACCCTCCAGCAGATTTTAATACTTATCATCAAATTGTGGATTTCATACATTTCGACGGCATCAGTATTGCATAGGCATTGAAAGGGATCATAGAACTGAAGACGATTTTTCATGCATGATCAATAGCTAGCAAATTTCAAAAAGGTTGTGGTGCTGCAAAGACAAGCCGAAGGCGATTTAATTAAAGGTGTTGTTTGACATATAAAATCGCATAGTCTGGCAGTCGGGCAAGCCAACAATTGAATTCACATTCATTGTGGACTGCTGAATTATATAGGGCAGCATTTCCTGATTGGTGCGCAAGTTTGCCTCAAGAGATTGTTTGCTAAAACATGAGAGCTTCAACATTGTCTTCGATTGCGGGTAACACACGAGTTTCACACCTTGTTGGCGGCTCATTTTGCATAGAGGTTGGGGTTCCTTCTGAAGATGATTTAAACATTATTGTTGATAGGGCGAATTTGAATCCGACTCCATTTGTTAGCACTCACGATATAGATTGACGGGCTGAAAGTAAGGATCAGAGGTCGAGGGATGGCTTGGTCAGGGAACAAAATCGTGCTTGCCGAAATCGCAGATACAAGGGGCAGAAATTATCACCTAAAATACAAGTGTTATGCTCCTAAACCGGTGAATGCATAAATCGGGCACCATTTAGGAAATTGCGATCTCATTTCTTCCACCCATTTGGCAGCCGCAGTAATAGGGCAATCAGATTATCGATGCAATCATGGAGTTAGGCCGAAGGTGTCAGCGAAGTCTGTGATTGAGAAACAGACGGACCTTGTTGGGAGGTTGCGAAAAAGAAAATCGTGTGAACGATTACAGCACCCATATCGGTTCAGGACTAGGCAAAATCGAGACTCCAAATTGAAGAAATTGCGTTGGCGGCATCGGTTTCTACGTTTCCAACTAGATATGGAGGACTTTGAACAGACTCGGCAAATTTCATGGAGGCGGCAATTAGAGGTTTTGATATTGTTCCAATTCAGTCTAGGTCTGTTATATTTGTGATTAGACATTGGGAATCTTTTGTAATTAAAAAAATGTTTCCTTGAATATCGATGGTATTGTTACCTATTGTTGCATCTATATTATTTGGTGAATCCTATCAGAAATAATACCAAACTGAAGGTTGCATAGCAAGCGTTTGACAAATTGTCTTAGTTCATTATTATTTGTGAATGACCCATATAGTAAGAGTTAGTACAGTGGCGATATAGATTGCTGGCAAATTGTTTGATGAAATATCAAACTTTTAAGATTTTGGTGCTGGAGAAAGCAATAACCTGAGAAGACTTTTTGTAGGATTCAGTATGTAGTGAAATATAACTAACAATATTAGTACTAACAGCAATATTCAGTAAATCCTATTACCACCTGCTACTAATGACTGGACTGTTACATTCATGCCGATTGCAGATTACAATACAATGTCTTAACCCTTATAATCAATTCCTTCACTAGAACAATCAAATTAATGAATAACAGTGATTGATTAAGGAATGTACTGAATTGTATTGACAAGGAAAATACAACATGGCACTCTTTAACTTCCTACTCAAATATCAAGAACCTGGAAAGCGCTGCCATAACAGATATGAAGAAAATGCACCCCTCATTTCCCAATACTGAGATACCGATCACAGACCTTGCTATGTGAACGCAGCCCCAGAGTTTGCAGATTACCCATGAACCGTCCTAGCAGTAGATTTATCCAATGAAAACACTGCCCCTTCGATCACCAACAACTCCCAATTAGCTCGAATGCTGGTCCTGAATGAATTGCTCCAGCTATGAGCAATGATGTCCAGGACGTATACACATTTTAGACAATGCTCTAGCAGACAGTCTCTTGAGGCTGAGAGGGAAGATCCCACACAACTCTCAATTAAATGAATACCCAATGAATAATGCCGTCCAGTCCAATGAGATTGGCAAAGATCTTAGAAGCTTTCAACTGTACTTCCCGCATGAATTGTTGAAGAGATCGCTCCTGTCCGGCTCGGGGGTGAAGATCATAATCTGAGCCGCATTCCGTTTCCAGATTTCTTACTACCTTCGCCCGACCTAAAGAAAAAGTGCCTTGATTCTCAAGGGAAATTGCCGCTAAGTGAGCTCCGACCTGGGTTCGGAATTAACTCCTAACTCTCTGCCGCAAACTAAATAATATCACTTGCTTTGCTAACCCTGCGATTTCCTTTCCAAGTCACTTCGACAATCCAAATTAGATGCTGCAGATCCCGTTCGGATAAGATGCTGAACTCCAAACCTTTGCGAATAGCTAGAATCCTAAAAAATCAATTCTCAAGATGATCCTCCAAATTTGACCTTAGGCCACAAATTCTGCCCCGATGAAATGACTGAATGTCACCTCCAATCTGCAATAATTCAGATGATATTTCACACCCTCAAAATTGCGTACCAATTGAGAGTTATCGTTCTCAATGGCCAACTGTGACAATTGCAGAAACCCTAAGTTCCACAATGCACCTGTGATTAAATCACAATCTAAAATCAAAGAGATAAAACAACTGCTTGATTCGAATGGAGCCTCGGGGGTGCCTATTTATTCTTTCCTCTCCATCTTCTCCAGAGACTTCTAGAACAATTTTGATCTTATCCCTCAAGTGACTTTATTAAATATTTTTATAATCCAAGTCACTTTATTAAATATAAAGTTATCTTTTAATATTTATTTATTTAATTAAAATAATTAATTAGTCATCCTTGGACAACCAGTATTAATTAAATTAATTAAATCGAACTGTCACCAAAAATTGGGGACATGACAGATGAGTGGAAGTCTACATTTAAGACTACTAAGGGTCTTTATGAGTGGTTGGTAATTCCATTTGGTCTTACCAATGCACCAAGTACCTTCATGAGAGTCATGAATGAGGTTTTGCAAGACTACATAGGAGTATTTGTTGTTGTATACCTAGATGGCATCCTCGTCTTCAACATGACAAAGGAGGAGCATATGAAGCACCTACAGATGGTGTTGAGGAAGCTTCAAGAGGAAAAGTTGATGGTAAACATAAAAAAGAGTGAGTTCATAAAGGAGGAGCTAGTGTATTTGGGGTTTGTAGTATCCCAAGGGAATCTAAAGATGGACAAGGACAAGGTGGAGGAAAACTTGAGTTGGCCTACCCCTAGATCTCCTATTGAGGTCAAAATTTTTCATGGCCTAATAGAGTTCTATAGGAAGTTTGTGAGGAGATTTAGTGAAATTTGTGCACCAATGAATGACACCATAAAAGGAGGCATGAAGACCAAGTTTACATGGACCAAGGCACTAGATGCAATTTTTGAGAGGTTGAAGAAAAGAAGTGGCAACATGACCAATATTGGTTTTGCCAAGTTTTGAGATGCCATTTGTGGTGGAGTGTGATGATAGTAACATAGCAATTGGGCACGTTTTAAGCCAAGAGGTCAAACCAGTAGCATTTTTTAGTGAGAGGCTTAATGAAGTCAAGACAAGGTATTCAACATATGACCTAGAGCTCTATGCACTTGTCCAAGCCCTCAGGAAGTGGAGGTATTACCTATTTCCTAAGGAGTTTGTGGTCTTCGTAGATAATCAAGCCTTAAGCTTTATCAACTGACAAGAGAAACTAAGTTTGATACACATCAAATGGATGGAGTTCTTGTAGTCCTACACTTTCACAATCAAACACAAAAAGGGCACAAACAATAAGATGGTAGATGCTCTAAGCAAGAGATTGCTAACCGTACAAGAGGTCAAGTTGTAGAGCATAGGATTAGATGGATTCAATGACCTATATGAGGAGGACACTAACTTTTTAGATGTCTACAAGGTATGTACTAAATTTGATAATCATTTTTAGAGTGGAATTGCTATATACACCTTGCAAAATGGGTTATTGTTCAAGGGTCAATAGTTGTGCATCCCAAGGGGATCTATGAGGGAAAATCTCATACAATAGAAGCACAATGGGAGCATGAGTGGGAACTTTGTTCTTAACCTTTTGGAGAGATTCTATTAATGGCCCAAGTTGCAAAGGGATGTTAGGAGGTATGTGGTGCAGTGTGTCATATGTCAAAAGGAGAAGGGCACTTCATCAAATGCAGGACTCTACCAACCTCTACCCATTCCTAATAGGCCTTGGGAGTGCATTAGCATGGATTTCATAGTGGGATTGTCAAGGACTAGGATAGGATTAGAAAGTGTGTTTCTTGCAGTGGATAGGTTCAACAAGATGATCCATTTCATCACATGTAAGATAATACATGATGCAAGCAATATTGCGAACATATTATTCAAGGAGGTGGTTAGGATGCATGGCTTACCAAGGAGCATAGTTGCTAACAGACATGTCAAACTTATGGGGTATTTTTTGAAGATCCTATAGAAGAGGCTTGGAAAAAACCTAGCACATAGTTATACCTACCATCCCCAAATAGATGGGCAGACAAAGGTCATCAATAGGGTCCTAGGAAACCAAGGAGTATGGGGAAAGTTGGGAACAAGTCATACCATAGGCAGAATTTTCCTACAATGACAGCAAGAATAGAACAATAGGATTAAGCCCTTTCCAAATAATGTATGGGACTCATCTAAGGGGCATCATGGGGCTAAGAGACTTTCCAAGCCAAGCCAAAATTAGTGGGCATGTTGATGACTTTGTTCAATCTATGAAAGAGGTGCATGATCAAGTGAAACAAACCTTGATGGAGGCAAATAAAAAATTGAAGGAGAAGAAAGATGAGGGGAGAAGATAGTTGTAATTTCAAGAGGGAGACATGGTGATGGTTTATCTAAACAAAGCTAGGTTGCAAAAGGACATCCCAAGTAAGTTGCAGATGAAGAGAATTGGACCATGCAAGGTGCTTTAGAAGTATGAACCCAATGCCTACAAGGTAGACTTACACAAGGACATGGCTATCTCTCCCTTCTTTAATTTCAAAGACCTAATACCTTATAAGGGTCCTAAGGTGGATGAAGTAGAGTATTAGGAAGATTTAAGCAAGGATATCTTAGACTTTCAAGTACCTAAAAAGAAACAACCACATGTGGAGAGGACTTTGGATTATAGAGTGAAGAAGAATACAAGAAAAAAGGTCTACAAGAAACATCTAGTGAAGTGGGTGGATACACCTAAATCTTAGGCCACTTGTATTGTTGAGATTTATTTCAAGAAGCATGGCATAAGCAAGGGATTCATCTCTCCAATAGTACCTTAGTCTTCTTCTTGTAGGGGGAGAATGGTGCAAGAGCACCTAGGGGCAAAGGTGAAACCCTAATGAATTTTTATTTTTTAATTGGTCTAAGCAACCATTTAGGATATAAGGAATAGTAATAAAGTCCCAAGGTTATTTTAGGAGGCTTTAATAGGTAGGATTCAAAACGTGAGTCAAGTTTTGTCAATTAGGTCCTGATAGGCAAAATTTGCTTAGAATTGCTCAATAAGGAAAAATATGGGAAAAAAGGCCTAAAAATGGGAAACATGTGTTAAAAAGTGTCACTTATGTGTTGTAGGTTAATTTTATAAGTTTTTATAACAAGCTAGTCAAGTTTGAAGGCTCAATTTGCAAAATTGCAAAAGTTGTCAAAAACTTGCATTAACAACTTCACAATTTTTGCAAAATTGCATAGCAACTTTTTGCACAATTTTGAAGAAAGAACTACATGGGTAGTTATGGATTGAACCAAGAGAAAAGATGGAGGAGGGAGCCTACTTAAACACCTTCAACTCATCTCCAAGGGTTGGAACCTAAGTTGTATAGACATCACATTCTGAAGGAAAGTTTTGTCTGACATAAAACATGGTTTGAAGGATTGAATGAGATTTTTGGATTGATTATATTACTTTTTTTGATGGATTAGTGTCTCTGGATCATTTTTAGGATCTTTAAATTTTTTTTTTATTCATAGCATTCATTTTATAAGGTTTAGAAAATTAGTTAGATTTTGTGTTCCTGTTGTCTAGTTTTGAGTTACCAGTTCTAAAATGGCTATGGCTCAAACTTCCTTGGTCAAAACACCATGGCTCTTGGAAATAAATAAATAGACCCTATAAATAATTTATATAGTGATTTTTGGGTCTGTGCAAGTCAAGAAGTTAAATTTTCAAGTGAGCCCCAGGCAAGCAGTGAAGGCTTGGCGAGGTGCAATGAGAGCTTGAATTGAAGTTTTGGTGAGAATAGTGGATTGACACATGCCAATATTGTTTAGGAAATGAAGGAGTAGGATGTTAAGAGTTCATAACTTAGAGGAGTAGGTTGGAAGTGGAATTTGAAACCATTGGGGAAATATTCATTGCCATTGCCTTTGAAACCCTTAAAATGAGAGTTTTCTGAAGCCATATTGTACGGTCATCACTGAAGCCTAAGATCTAAAAAATCATCAAGTTTAGGTCATAGGAAATCAAATTTCTGAAGAAACCAAGAGGCCTTATTAATATTTTTTGTGAGTTATAGCTTTTCCCTTGTTTTAAGGAGGGTAATAGGGGCTCTTAGGGCTACAAGGGTAAACATGGCAATTTGGAGTTGTGGGTCTATTAAACTCAAAAGAATGATGCAAAATGGTAGGAAATGTGTCAAGAACCTCATAAGGGTGGTTCAAAATTGATTTTGGCCCTTTATGTGTATTTGGTGAAGTTTAGGTACTCTAGGCCAAATAGTGCATAGTTGGCGAATTGAAGGTAGAGGATGGAAACTTGAATTGTTGGGTGAGTTTCTTGGTGAAAGGGGATTGGGAAGGAGTCCTCTAGTTTTGGGTTTGGGATAGTAACCCTAAGTAGGCTATGGGTAGCCTTGAAAGAGCAAGAAATCTCTGAAGTAAAGAAGCTCCCCATCAAGTGGTCAAACCATAGAGCACGTAAGGGTCCAATGGGACCCTACCGATGAGTCTTCAGCTACTTGGGAGGATACATCTCGTTTATGAGATTTATACACCTATTTGTTTATAGGCTTTTAGGAGTAAGCCTAAGTCTAGGGGGTAGGACATAGTGCCTACCCCTAGTTTACTTTTCATATTATCTTGTTGAATTTTTTTAGACCAACTTTATGGTTATGTTTGATGATTAGTGGTACTTGAATACTAGATTGTTTGGATGTTATTTCATACTCAGTTGATTATGTGATGAGCTAATTGGTATTCGATTATTTCACATGTACATGATTTTTTTTTAATTATGATGCTTGTATACAATGATTTAAGTTACTTCATGATGATAGTTAGATGGATGATTTATATGCAGTTTATATGGATACCCCATACTTGCATGTGTATAGTGTGTGTGTATGTTTTACTTTATGTATGATGTTTCTAATGTGGTTAAGCGAGGGAATTGTAGTCACCTACTAGTTGGAATCTACATGATGCACCACTCCTTGCCATTGCCTATTTAGTTTAGTTTATATATATGTACATGCTCAGATTTTATGCAGATTGTAGGTACTAGGCATTGATTTCCTTGAATTGACAGGATGAGTGTGCCCTATCATAATATCTCAATGGTAAAAGAGGGGAGATAGTTCTTCAGTCCAAATCCTAACCCTAAGCCAATTATCCTAGAAAGTAGGATAAGTATCTGAGTTATTTACCCTTCCAAATTCATCAAGTGACGTGAATTCAAGATTTTGACCCTTGAGTTTAACTTAGTACTCTGTCCTTTATTATGGGTTTTCTTATTTAGTTTTGTGGGTCTGTTATAATGTTCAAATATAATAAAATCAATTAAAGATTATTTAATTATTTAATTTAATGAAAATTTTATAAAGAAAAATTAGTATTTAATTATATTTAATTTAAATAAAAGAATTAAATTGAAAAGATTTAATTAAGTTCTAAATTTGGTGTAATTATATTTATTTTATTTAATAATAATTTATTTAGGAGTTTCATATTTATAATAAACTCTAAATATTATTATTAGTTAAATTAATAAATATTTTATTAAAGATGTCTTGTGATTTAATGTGTGTGAGAGAGAGAGAGAAATAAATTTAATAAAATTTATTTTAATTAAAATGCAAAATGTTTGCACAAGAAATTAAAATAAAATAAAATAATAAAGAAAAAGATTTTGTGTGACTGCAAAACTGAAACCCTAAGAGAGAGAAAGCTCTTTATTAAGAAATTAGACCTCATTTCTCCACACACAAGTTTCGAGGAGCCAATTTCTGAGAAAGAGGGTTTTCGAAAAGAAGGGAATTTTCTTGCGAGCTTTGAGCATCCGATCGGTTAGCATTAGATCAAGGTAGGATATTGTTGGGTTTTGCGCACTAATTCCTCTTTGAAATCTATGTCTTGTTCGTGTATGAATGGATTTGTTTTCAAAACTTAATTTGGGTTGAAACCCTTGTGATGAAAATTGTTGTTCTTGAAAACATCTGTGAATAATTTTGATATTGGAAACCCTCGTTTGATAGTTTTGGAGAATCGTAATGTGATTGCTTGGATTCAGAATGGGGTTTTAAAGAGAAGAATATCATAAACTAGATTTAAAATTTTGAAAGTTTTGAACTCATTTTCCAATTAGATCTATGCTAAAAAGGTTGTAAAAAATAATAATAAATATATTAATAAAAATTATCATAGTGACTATGATAGATTTTATCATATATCAAAATTACTAAATCGAAAATATCATTTTGTACGGGGGACTACAATTTTTTATGACCTCCCCTATCCCCCTCCCATACGACAACCGCAGCTGGCTGCAAAGGCAACCAAGGTTGTTGACAGCAATCAAGGCTAGCTATAAGCGGCTAGAGCTGTTGCTGTAGCAAGGTCGACAGGCCTAAAATGTGTATGCATTACAATTTTTTTCATTTTATTTATTTATTTTTAAATTATATTAATTAAATTTTTATAATATAGTTTGTTGTAAATATTAATTAATATGATTACTAATTATTAATAACTTTTATTATATAATTAAATTGATAATTATTGTTATTAATAAATAATATTAATATTATTTTATTAATGATTTAACAATTATTATTATTACTATTTAATAAGTTATTATTTAATATTTATTAAAAATATACTTAGTTACTTAATTGCAATATTTAGAAATTGATTTTTGTTTTAATTCAACAAGGTATATTTGAATTGTTTATTTTAAATCTAATATTGGTTTAATTAAATGATCATTTGTCTATAAAGTGGAAAACTTGTAAACATCTGTAAATTGGCTTTTAGGGATATATTTTTAATTGAAGAATGAAAACTTGAAACCCAACTGTGAAAATTGAACCTTTGTATTTTCAAAAACTGGATGAATTATGAAACTACACTTACTGTGATGTATGTATTAATTTGTATTCAGTTTGCGGTTGACTTAGTGTGTTGACCAATTTTGGATGTTTACCAGAGGCCTGGGAGTTACTGTCTCATGATGTTATGTGATGTCATGATTTTTTGATGTGATCTTTGAGTTATGGATCAATATTTATATGGTTTTTTTATGGGTGAATTCTATGAGTTTCAATCAATTATCTTTTGGTGCATTTGAGTTGCTTGTATAAGAACTGATGTGTGTTATTATCATCTTATGAGACTTTCTACTATTTGAGCTTAGGGTAGGTTGTATGTGTGTTTTTTGGGAAGTATCTTGCAATGGAGGTCGGAGCTCTAAAGAGGCGGCTTGGGTAACCCATTGTAGGTTGTTAAAATAAGTGATAACATTTCATTAAATGGGTTTTAAATGAATTAAAAAGAGTTAGTGGTTTTTACTCACTCGTGCCTCGAGTGCTAGTACAAGCTAGGATAGTAGTAGAGAGGATTCTTGGTTGTAACCTTTCCTCATTAGTATGCCTTGTCTGTACGAAAGGATACTAATGATGCATAGATTCACTAGGGGGCCAGAGTTTAGAGAGGTTTCCAAGGTATCTTAGAGTTGACTCATGCCTAGACACTTTTCCACTTACATAGTAGATTTCCTACATGTCCTTTTTACCTCTGGGTTTAGATGTCATTTGTATCTTGGTGCCTTTGAGATAGATTGCTATTAGGTTTTTCTTGACCTAGATGTTGGTTATGACTTTTGGGATTGATATTTGTATGGTAATTGAGATTATCTCCTTAACACGGTGGGAGTGGGCCATTTAGGTTCCACGTGGTCAGGTGGTAGTGTTTCTTATACCATTGAGATTCGATAGTTGGATGTCATTGTTGGATGTACTTGTGCAATTGTTCCTTTCATTTTGATCTAGTATTTCTTGATGGATGGTTATATTCTATTATAATGTATTTGATTATCAAAGGTCTTATAAGATGACGTGTTTTATTCATGATGTATATTCTTTGAGCTTTTCATACCCTGTGACTTGTACAGTGGATGATTATGCATTCTAGTAATGCCAACTGGCGTCTTATGTAATTGTATATTATTTAAATGGATTTGTACTTCTGGTTTATCTATGATGTGGATTTTTTATGTATCATATTTAGTATTAATAAAACTTGTATGTGATTCAATGTCATGGAATCCTTAAGAGATGTAATATCTTTATGGATGGTTGTATGTATGTGAGTTATTGATTCCGCTATGTTGTCTCTTGTTTAAATATTTCAAATTAAAAATTTGTTTGGCAAACTTAGTGAAAATTTAGGTTAATTTCTTTTGGGTTCCTTGGCGGGGCATTACAACTTAAATACATATTTCATTTAGGGTCCTCCTCCTTCAATCATGTGTAAACTTGAGTTTAGCTCTAATTGCTATTCACAGTTTTCCTTTTCATCTTCCACATAGGTCCTTTGCATGCATCTTTGGGTTCTATGATTTTCCCTAATTTCTTGGTTAGACTATATCACTGCCCCCTTTTTGGAGCACTCCCCTACACCTTAGAAAAAATTAAAAAAAAAAATTTGACAAGGTCAACTAGGTTATAGAAGTTTGAGCTTAAGTGGGCTTTGGGCCCAATGCAGGAGTTTTTCTTTTGGATCGTTAATTGAGGTGAGCCATACAAAATATGAGCCTCAAAATTTGCATTAAAAAGGTAACCAATCCTCTGATTTTCACATATGCATCCACAAGAAACATATTATCCATCCATTATTATGCAATTTATTCACTTCCTTAAGCAATTTATTGTGCATTCAAGAGATTCAAATGCAATAAAACATTCATTATTGAAGGCATTCTATTATCAAGCATTCCTCATGCAATTTATTGTGCATTTAAGAGATTTAAGTGCAATAAAACATCCATTATTGAAGGCATTCCATTAACAATAATTCAAAACCATCAAATATTTAGGTGCAAGGAAGTCATTAATCAGTTTAGGTCTTCATTCCATAATGCATTAAAGGAATTTCCTTCCATAGATCAATCTTGTTTCCCTATTGGAGGCTAGGAAAAGTGTTAGAAACAATAGTCTACCAAGATAACTAAGAGGAGGGGTTGAATTAGTTATTCAACAATTAAAACATTTATCAACCTTAAACAATATTATCCTTTCAACCAAAGTAAATAGCAACCATAATAAGATGCACATAGACAATCACACTAGATATGTTAACTAGAGAAACCCTTGATTAGAGGAAAAACCCTAGTGGGAATGATGCCCAAAAGATGATGTACTAATATAAATATTCCTTGTTAGAGGATGGACCCTGTTAGGAGTCTATTACAACATTTAGTACATACAAGTCCCTATTAGGAGACTTTGAATCCTTGTTAGAAGATTCCAACCCTGTTAGGAGTTGTAGAAGATAGAAGGACCCATTGTCCAAACAACTTCTGGGGCAAGACCACTCACTATCCAAGTGATCTCTCAATTATTCCTTGTAGAATAATTGTATGTATTGTACTTTAACTTCTTTCCTCTATCTTGTCAATCAAACCAATCACTGCCAGGCCTTGTAGACTAGGTCACGAACCTCAAATCCAAGTATCCAACTTCAAATCATACAATAAAACCTCGATAATGAAGTTTCCTTCACTTTCGCTCTGCTCTACTCAACTTTGCATTCTTCTCTTTGTGTTGCTTACAATCACTTCACTTCTATCATCCATGATAAAGGAAAATGTCCTTCCTTTATATTGAATCCATAACATAATTCCCTGAGTCGGTTGTTACACCTTCTCAATTAATTATTTTAGGACCACATTAAGAACATGGTACACTTAGTGATCATATTAATCTTTCACCTTGAAAATTGAATATCTTTCCATACACGTAACATTATGATGAATGAACTTAACCACATCATCACCAATGTATCTTCTTCACATCTTTAACTTTAGCTTCTCAAAATAACAACTGTACTAAGAGATATAACAAGTTTACCAAAACATGTCTCTGTAAACTCTATCTCAGAACACTCTTTACCAAAACTTGCATAACTTCTTCCAGACTTAATATCTTGTGCTTCCAAGGTTAGCTGCATATACTAGACACTTAGTAGTGTCTCTCTTTAATCTTGCTATTGAAAGTACTCCATGATTTGTCTGTACCAACTTGATCTTTCTGTTGTTCTTCTATCAGATACCACAAAAAATTGTTATGTTGCCATCAATGACAAACACAGTCATGAATATAACATATCATCATGATAACGATCTGATCATGTTTCTACAATACTCCCCCATAGGACTATCATCAACCTTCATGCTTCCAACAATCTCCCCCTTTGGCATTGATGGCAACATAGATGAAAAACATCTAGTTCCAAGAATACCACTACAAAAGACTATTAATCTTTCTTTTCAAATCCTCTTCATCAATCATTCTCCCATGTTGTACTTTTCTTGTTGTACTTCTCCCAAACTATTTTTCATGCTAAACTTTTCCCTTCAATGTACTCAAATTGTTTTTCATGCTAAACTTCTCCCCCATTGACATTAATGTCAAAGGTTTCAACAACCAATAATCTTGCAACAACTGTTTCTAACTAGCTCAAGTGTCCAAAGACATTTTCAAAACAACATCCAAAAAGAGTCCTACATGACTCTATCCGTCACAGATACTCCCACATATAGGAAGCATCATCATTCAATCCAGACAAACAATAGTGCTCTATTACACTGGACTAATGCACTCTTACATCATCTAATCTGGTGTAGAAAGAGGCATAACCCCTAGCATATCTCGTAAATACTCAAAAGTTTCTTTGGGAAGAGGCTTAGTGAAGATATCTATAATCTACTCTTTAGTGCTCACATACTCCATTCTAATTTCCTTTTCTGCAACTTTCTCTCTTAGCATGTGATGCTTGATACAAATGTGTTTGGTCTTAGAATGCAACACTAGATTCTTAGACATATTTACTATGCTTGTGTTGTCACAATGTATGACAATAGGTTCACTGAATTATATCCTTATATCCTTTAGCATCTACTTCATCCAAACAATTTGATTACAATTGTTTGCTACTACAACATATTCTACTTTTGTTGTACTTTGTGAGGTACAATCTTGCTTCTTGCTTAGCCAAGAAACCAATCTTCCTCCAAGAAAGAAGGCTCCACCACTGGTGCTCTTTCTGTCATCCATATTGCCTGCCCAATCAGTATCAACATAAGCATTTAGAGTGAAATCATTAAATTTTTCATACCATAATCCAAATCTAGTGTTCCTTTATGGTATCTAAATATCCTTTTGACTACTACATAATGTGCTTCTTTGGGACCAACTTGGAATCTTGCAACAATTCCAACTACAATTGCTATATCTAGACTTGTGTGAGTCAAACATTGCAATCCTCTTATCATAGATTTGTACTTCTTCTGCTCAATAGTAGGTGACTCATCCCTTGTAGATAACTTGTGTCCAATTACCATAGGTATTCCAATGGGTTTACATGTTTCCAAACCAAAACTTTTTAGTAAATCTTTCAAATACTTAGTTTGAGAAATAATGATTCCTTCTTTATCTTGCACAATTTGTAATCCTTGAAAATATTGTATCTCTCCTATCATGCTCATTTCAAATTCCTTCTTCATTTCTTCTTTGCTATATCAAAGCTTTATCAAATGCTTGTCCAACCTTACATACTAGGTTCTAGGTGCTTGCTTCAAGTCATACAATGCTTTCTTCAATATGTATGTTATATCCTTATCATCTGTCAAAGGACAACCTTCAGGTTGTTCTATGTACACCTCTTCTTCAAGTATTTCATTCAGAAATGTTGACTTGACATCCATTTGATATACTTTGAATTTCTTATATGTTGCATATGCTAAGAATAACCTTATTGCTTTTATTCTAGCCACATGAGCATAGGTTTCATCATAGTCTATTCCTTCTTGCTTTGAGTAAGCTTTACATACCAATCTTGTCTTGTTCGTTACAACTTTTCTTTGTTCATTCATCTTGTTCCTGAATAAACCATTTAATTCCTATCACATTCTTATTTGTTGGTCTGGGGACCAATTCCTATGTCTCATTCTTTACTATCTGATCCAATTCCTCTTTCATAGCTTGCTTCTAATAGTCATCTTTACATGCTTCATCTGCATTCTTAGGTTCAACTTGAGATATCAAACATAGTTCTTCATTTATTTTGCTTCTTGTCATCACACCTTTATCTCTACTTCTGATGATATGCTCAGGTGGATGATTCTTTGTTATATTCTTACCTGAAGTAGGAGTTGCTATCCCAACTCTTAGCTTTGTTGAAGGTTAGGAGCTTTGTTCCTACCTTGGCTCTCCTACATTTTGAAAATCATTATTAGTCTCAAGGAATACTTCATCATTCCTTGGTTTAGTAACAACATCATCATCTAAGTTGTAATCAATTATTCTTTCTCGTATCCTGAATTTCTCATCAACACTCACATTTGCACTTTCCATAATAGTCTTAGCTCTCATATTATAACATCTATGAGCCTTGTTTTTCAATGAATAACCAAGAAACATACCTTCATCACTTCTATCATCAAACTTACCAATATGATCATCTCTTTTGATATAACACTTACTACCAAAAATTCTAAAATACTTAACTATAGGTGAGTGACCAAACCACAGTTCATAAGGGGTCTTGTTTGTGTCTTTCTTGACTTACACTCTATTCATAGTGTAGATTGTTGTATTCATAGCTTCTCTCCAAAACATCTTGGATACATCATTCTTAGCTAACATAGCTCTTGCTACTTCTGTTACTGACCTATTTTTTCTCTCTACTATACCATTTTGTTCAGGGGTTCTCAGAGCTGATAATTGTCTTTTGATTCCACTAGCTTCATAAAAGATGTTAAATTAATTTAAAGTAAACTCTTTTCCTCTATCTGATCTTAAACATTTAATCTTCATGCCAAAGTCATTCTCAACTCTATTCTTAAATATCTTGAACTTATCAAATGCCTCTGATTTTTATTTAAGAAATGTAACCCACATCATTCTAGAAAATTCATCAGCTAAAATCATAAAATACCTTTCACCATAGAATCCTTTAGTCTTCATAGGACCATTGAGATCTGTGTGTACAATCTATAATTTTGTTGTAGTAGTAAACTTCTTGCTAGGAAAAGAAGTTCTATTATGCTTTGCCAAAACACACTCCTTACAAATTATGTTAATAGGTCTTACAATCTTAGGCAAATCTCTAACTGCAAACATGCTACTAGTCTTCACAATACTGTCAATTTTTATATGGCAAAATCTCTTATGCCATAACTAACTGTCATCTACCTTTGCAACCAAATATGTCATTTTAGTAGGATTCAACTGAAATACATTACCTCTAGATCTGGTTCTTGTTCCAATTACCTTTCCATATTTGTCTCTGATCATGCATATCTTCTCTATGAAGTACAAATGATAACCTTTATCCACTATTTTTCCAACATTCAAAAGATTATGCTTCAAACCATCAACAAAATATACATCCTCAATGTTAGTTTTACCATCAAGATTTATAGATCCAATACCTTTAACTTGGCATGATGCATTGTTTCCAACTCTGAAAATACCTCCATCTTGAACTTTGAAGTCAACAAACTTGTTCATATCACCAGTCATATGATGTGAACAACCACTATCAATTATTCAATTAGATTTCTTTTCAACCTGTGACACCAAAGCTATTTTCTCTGGACTTTCTTCTTTAATTGCTAAAAATTCAATTTCATCATCACTAGCACTTATTGCTTGTTCATCAGAATCATCTTGTTCATTTGCATGCAAACATTCTCTATCTCTTCTAGGTTTGAAACTTCCTCTATACTTTTTTTCCTTTTTAGGACACTTCGATGCATAATGACCAAATTTATTACAAATCCAACATTAAAAGATTTTCTTACCATCTTTTTCTCTTCTTACTAAAAGGGCTACTCCTTCAATCTTTTTGTCCTCATCAAATTTGCTGCTACTAGCAAAATCTCCTCTAGGTTGAATATTCTAGGCACTAAAAGTTGTTTCAATTCTAGTCAATTCTCTGGACTGTCTCAGTTCATTCTCAACAATTGTATCATTTCAACTACTAACTTAAATGGTGGTGTTAAGCTCTTCAATATCTTCCATATCACCTCATCATCTTCTTTGGTTCCTCCTTGAGATCTAATATCTGTAGTAATTTTTGATATCCTACCTACATATGTCCTTATAGATTCATCTTCCATCATTTTAGCATCTTGAAATGTACAAATCCAACTTTGTAACCTCAATTTCTTAGAATGTTCACCATCTTCAAAACTATTTTCCAAAGCTTTCCAAATCATATGAGAAGCAATAAGTGACTTTACTTGATTGTATACAATTTTAGGAAGTGCAAACAATAGTGCTTCTCTAGCTCTCATGTTACACATGAAAAGATCTCTTTCTTCCTCAGTACAAGTTTCCAAATCTTTTTCAGCAACGATCATCTTTTCTAATTTTGTCAAAATACAGTATCCTGGAGCCATACGCAGCAGATGTGTCTTAATGTTTTCCTTCCAACTGTCATAATTTGTTCCATCAAAAGTCGGACTATCTTTCCTAAATATGCTTGCAATGGATTTCCCAAAGTTGTTAAACTTTATCTTCAAGGACCTGATGCTCTGATACCAATTGTGAGAAACAATTGTCCACCAAGATAACTAATAAGGTGGGGTGAATCAATTATCTAACAATTAAAACATTTATCAACCTTAAACAATCTTATCCTTTCAACCAAAGTAAACAACAACCATAACAATATGCACATAGACAATTACACCAGATATGTTAATTAGAGAAACCCTTGATTAGAGGGAAAACCCCAATGGGAATGATGCCCACAAGATGATGTACTAATATAAATATTCCTTGTTAGAGGATGGACCTTGTTAGGAGTCTATTACAACATTTAGTACATATAAGTCCCTATTAGGAGACTTTGAATCCTTGTTAGAAGATTCCAACCCTATTAGGAGTTGTGCCAACCCTATTAGGAGTTGTAGGAGACAAAAGGACCCACTATCCAAACAACTTATGGGGCAATACCACTCAACTCACTATCCAACTAATCTCTCAACTATCCTTTCCAGAATAATTTTATGTATTGTACTGTAACTTCTTTCCTCTATCCTGTCAACCAGACCAATCACTGTCAGACCTTGTAGACAAGGTCACAAACCTCAGATCCAAGTATCCAACTTTGGATCACACAATAAAACCTTGGCAATGAAGTTTCCTTCACTTCTGCTCTACTCTGCTCAACTTTTCATTTTGCTCTTTGTGCTACTCACAATAACTTCACTTCCATCATCCATGATAAAGGAAAATGTCCTTCCTTTATATCAAATCCATAAAATAATTCCTTGAGTCAACTGTGACACCTTCTCAATTAATTATTATACTACCACATTAAGAAAATGTTACACTTAGTGATAACATTAATCTTTCGCCTTGAAACTTGAATATATTTCTATACACATAACATTATGAAGAGTGAACTTAGCCATGTCATCACCAACATGTCTTCTTCATATCTTTAACTTTGGCTTCTCAGAATAACAACTCTGCTAAGAGATATAACAAGTTTACTAGAACATGCCTCTGTAAACTCTATCTTAGAACACTCTTTACTAAAACTTGCATAACTTCTTCTAGACTTAGTATCTTGTACTTTTGAGGTTAGCTACATATACTATACACTTATTAGTATCTCTCTTTAACCTTGCTACTAAAAGTACTCCATGATCTGTTTGTACGAACTTGATCTTTCCATTATTCTTGTATCAGATACCATAGAAAACTAGTATGTTGACATCAAGGACAAACACAATCATGAATGTAACATATCATCATGATAATGATCTGATCATGTTTCTACAATACTTCTCCATAGGAACATCATCAACATTCATGCTTCCAACAAAAAGGAGTTTCTAATCAAGGAAGGATATCTACATCCATCCATCAAGTCCTCTTCTTCCACAATCCAACATTGTGATGAATTACAACATCTACTATATGAGGTTATCTCTTACATGAATTTAATTTTAATTTTTGCATTGATTCAAAAATTTTGCATCGATATACTTGATCACATACTCAAAGACAATTACATCTACATGGTATAATATATTCTATTGTTTATATCTAATCTTGGCTACATATCAACACTTCTTTCAATGTATTTATTTCAATTCAAGGTTGATACATAAATAGGGATTTGACTAAAGAAACCCCCTCCCCTCAACCTTCTTCCCTTATTTTTTGTGTATAAAAAAAAATTGTGAAATTTTAGATCTAGATTCATGAGCTTCTAATATGGTTACACAACCCCTAAAACTTTTATTGGCTTTGAAGTTTAAAGGACTAGGTTGAATTTTTGAAACACATTTCTCGACCAAAACTCTATATTTGATATTATCCTTTGAGCATAATATTTACATAGTTTACAACTATATGCATTAGGTTCCAGATCCAAAATCTTACCTAATTTTGGGATTTCTGCGATGGTCAAAATCAAATCTAAAAGTCCATTTGCCTCCTTAATCTTCAAGTTGATTCCTCTATTTATATTTTCCTCTTGCACACACTTTCATAGATTATATTTACTTTGTCTATTCATTTATCAAATTTATATATCATTATCAAAATGAATCTGAAAAAGACCCCAAACTGATAATCTTACTATTTAGTTGTGCTAATTGGATTTACTTTCTTGGAGGTTTTATATATATATATATATATATATATATATATTTATATATATATATATATATAGGATTTTGGGATCCATCATCGATCAAAATTTTCTCCATTACATGTCCTAAAGGTTAATACCCATAATCATATGCTTTAGGACCTATTAGACCCCATTATAGTGATTTCGAGGGTACAATATTTGTTATGCTTGATCATGGAAGCCTCTATTTTCTCCCTCCACTCTTATTCTCTCTCCCTAAGCTCCCATTAAAATTTTAGCCCATTTTCCACCAAACATATTTTTCAATGGTGACATGTCACTAGGTTTTAGGACTCTAACTTCCCCATGGCTTGATGCTAGGTTCCTATTCCAAGATTTCAGTTTTCGGTTGGCCTGGATCAAATTTGAATCTTTAAATTATGGTTTTATTACAATAACCCCTTATCACTCCTCATTTTCTATCCAGTAATTACATGCAAGCAGTTTTTACAACCACGTCATATAGATTTAAAGTGCACAAGAGCAATTGTATGCAATATTTGAAGGCAAGCATCCAATATCAATATCCCTATGATCAAAACATAGTCTAGAAAGATGTTTAGAATGTTTTCATAAGTAAAAATGAGAAAAATCCAAAATATAATTTTTTTAGTATTTTCTATGTTCTAGTAATTTGCATTTTTTGAGGCCTCTAGGGTATTTTTGGGCTTCATCAAGGCCAAGACGTAATAATTATGCTTAACACATTGGAAAATAAATGTAGAACTCTAGAAGATCTTTCCAAAAATTTTGACAATTCGTGATTTCAAGCTACGAGTAGAAAGTTATGACTTCTACAAGTAGACATAAATTTTAATATAGATTTTTGTAGTTTTTATAGTTATTAGAGTTTATTTTGTAATAAATTAGCTTGTGGACTTTTCATTTTCATTTCCAAAGGATAGTGGTGACCCTTGGGATCCTTCAAACTTGTATAAACTCTATTTTTCAAAATGAACGGATGACTTTTTTTTGGCTTGTTGAAACATCTACTATTGCATTGTAATTGCTTTCAATTTAGTCACAATAGCACAAGTTCTACACCAAGTATTGTAGTTTGAATTCTTAATTTAGATCACTCTAAGTCTCCAATTCTTCAAGATCATTAAATACGAGGAAATCTTCATCATTTGATGCAATTTTATCTCCCATGGTATCCAAGTAGATAAATTCTCAAATCAAGCAATAAGATTCATTCATCCTACTTCTCTTTCATCTTTGCAAGTGCTTATCAAGCATATCTAAATTCAAGATATAGGAGTGGCAATTATATATCTAAGCATTTGTGAAGATATCCTTGATTCTACATCTTGTTCCAAGATCAACTCTTTGGATTAAAAGCACATTCAAGCATCTTCAAGGTTATGACTGATTTCTACATCTTTCCATGAGGATTTATGGAAGGTAAATAAATTATTTGGGTTCCTATTTACTTCATTTTATATAGTTTCATTTCATATTTTTAAGGTTTATTACTAAATAAGGGTTTAACTAAGGTAAATCGCTTTTACCAACCTTTTTTCATTTTTTTGTGTATAGGAATATGTTACGGAGTTGTCAAATCAAATCTAGAAATATCAAGTACAATCATGAGATCTATGAAATTTTCAAATGCAAACACCAACAACATGTCATCATTATTGTCATGGTGTTTCTATTTTGAGCTCATATTTCTATCGCATGTTGAATTTGACTCATGGTTTATGTTTCTCTTTATTTTAACTCATTGTATATTCATAGCAGATTCTTTTTTATTATTTTAATAGATCAATTAAATAAGTTAAATTCATTCTTACTTCATTGCATTACATTATTTAGCGAAGAAAAACCTTGTCACAATTTAGAGCTTGAACCACTTCTTGATCTTATTAGGGACTTCCTTCCTAATGTGTATATGAAATAGGGAGGTAACTCATTTATCACATTACCCTATCCTCATTTTTCCTATTTTAGATTTTAGGGATCTTGACTTTTTATTTTATTTTAGAGTTAGATTCCCTTTATGTGCTTTTAATATTCACAATTAGATTCTCTTTTCATGATGTCCCTTGTATCATTATAATAGGAAATATTTGCATCACTACATTTGAAAACAAATTCTAAAATTTGCATTGTATGAATTATATTATTCTCATCTTCATTGTCAAATCTAGATCTACTTTGCATTAGATCTTTAATTTGATACTTAGATGTGTTTTTCGTAAAAACATTGTTATTTTCCTTGGTTGAATTGCATACTCTTTCAAAATTCATATTTAGATATATCTATCTTTCTTTATCTTGTGTATGTGTGTCATTACTTTTAGTCTTACATGTAGCATTCTAGTTATAATAAGTCATAGATTTATGGGTTCCTTTTTTTTTAATCCTTATATTTTTTTTTAGGAATCTTAATGAGACCAACATGCGTCCAAAGGACATTAATTATATCATAGAAAATAAATTTTATCATGATGAATATGGGGCCTTAATAGACCCTTCTATGCAAGTTCAAAAAAAATTAAATGACTTTGATAAATTTGAACAATGTTAGGACAAGAAAACTCAAATCCCATGGTCATTTTCATAGTAGATGCATTAAGGGATTTAATTAATAATGATGACCATGGTGTTAATATCTTGTAGATTATTTCTCATCTCATTGACAACAATGTCAAGCCTATCAGAGACCATACTCAAGATCTAGGTAATATTCTACCTCTTACTAGTGTTAAGACTTCCATGCCTTTTTTCTCTTTCAGTCCTAGTGTGTCCACTTATGCTCCACCTATCATAACAACTCTCATATAAAATCCCAATCTTACACATGTTAACATGCCTAATCCTATTGTTTCAACTATTCCTTAAAGTGTTCCATGTATTTCTTTGTCTTCATCAATGCCTACTCATAATAGTGTTCCTTTTGCATATTATTACATTCCTTCCATTTTCCATAATACTCCAAATTTATCACACTTATATCCTCCTCCAATTCTTTCTATTGATTCTACTATTAATAGTTTAGCTCGAGTTGTATCTTCCTTGTAAAATAAAATTACTTTAGTATCACAATCCAAGTTCAACATTCCTACTTGTGAGGTCATTAGTCCTTTATCCTTGGATATCATATGTTTCATTATTTTACAATACATATAGATTCCTCATCTTGAGACTTATAATGGTAAGGATGATATTTTGACACATGCCAAAATGTTTTAAACCTTGTGTAGTGATTCCTCTCATGATTATATGTTCATAGCTAAACTATTTACAAGAACTTTTTGCAACAAATCCTTCCAATAGTATTGTTCTTTGCCTCCTTTTTTTATTGACTCACTTCAAAATATTTTAATGCTTATTCATCCAAAAATTTCAAAACAACATTAATCCTAAGATTTGTTTGACTTATTTAATGCTTTCTAAACAAGATGTTGGAGAGAAATTCATTTATTTCATTGGTAGATTTAAGTGTTTCTTTCTTTTTAAGTGGTTGAGATTGATATGCAATGTATTTTAAATTACAATTTACAAAAATACATTAGAGATGAGATTTTTCTTTTTGAATTCTCATCTTTTACTGAAGTACACACAATACTCCATAATAATCATCTCCAAGTCACACATTTTTTAGTGCCACTCCAATGGGTCCAATTGATAAGAGTGATGTTGTATCCAGCAATTTTAACAAGTTTTAAAAATAAAATAACTTTATTAAGATCATTAATCCATCTAAAAATGTTTATGAGAAAGTTCCAACAACATCCAAAGATGTGGCTTCCTTGTCATCTATTTTTAGACCTTCTCCTAGTTTTACTCATCTTTTTTGAAACTTTATATAATTTGATGTTGAAGTTGAATAATGTTAAAGTGATATCTCTTCCTCTTGTTACCTACAATTAAAACATAAAAACCTTCACCCAAAAAATATAATCATAAAGCTTTCTGTTAATACCATCATCAACCCATTCATGATATTGGAAAGTGTTTCCGTACGAAATATGTTATCCAAGACCTCATTAATTCTAGTATTATATATTTTGAGGGTGTTAATAATCAAGAAAAAAAACTTGTAGCACCTCCCAACCAAAATGTTAAAACCTATACCAACCTTTTTCCATCTCATTTAACCAATCATGTTGAGTTGACCCAAACTGTACCTTCTTCTTCATCTCATGTAGTTGACTATGATGATAAATGTATGAATCCAATAATAATATTTATCTCATTTATCATACCAAACCTAAATCCAAAATTGATCTTTCCATTACCTTTGACCCTACTAAGATAATTAAAGAACCTAATTGTCCCTTTAACATTGTTGCAAAAGTTAATGATCTCTACTCTTGCAGTGTCCTCATTGATCCTACTTGCATGGTGAGTGTGATAATTGAAGAGAATCTTATCAAAAGATAATTGAAGCATTATAGTAATTATAAATTTGATGTTATGATCAAAATATGAAATGATTTCCTTTTTCCTACCCATGGTTCAATTTTTTTTTCTATTAAAATTATTGGTAAAACTTTAAATGTTACTCTTAATGTAATTATAATTTTTGATCAATTTCAAGTCAAAATTCATCTCCCTTAGCTTACTTATATCAAGTTAATAGCCTCACCTATGCATAGGGGTTTATAATCTCCTCTCTAATAACCTTAATGTATTTTCTCCTTGTATGCCTCAACCATCTCAACCTCATAGAGATAATATCTTTTGATCATACAATATTTACAAAATTTGAAATATTTGTAAACTTAGCAATCCTACATTTTTTCCACCTCCTTTCCTTGGAAATGTACTTCCCCATGCACCTAAAACACCTCCTATGTATGATTTTATTCCACCTATATCTTATAAACACTTAGCCTATAATATCTATGAACCTAGTGAAGTTCCTTCTAGTCTTCCTCCTAAAGAAGAAAAGTAGGTCTTGGTGTTGACTAATTCTAAACTAAACGCGATATCAAGCAAAACCAAATGTAATAGTTGTTCTCATAACATTTTTACAAATTCCATGCTTGAGGTTGACAATGTGATACTTGAAACCATACTTCACCCAAAACACCTGTTTATGCTTTGATTCCCTTTGACCAGCGTATGCTTGAACAAAAGTAGGAAGTTAAATTGAAAAGATAAAATTAAAAAAAACATGATAATTATATTCATATCTTGGGTTCTATTGAAATTAATTTAGATGAGGAAGATAATCTTAATGATAATTATTTTTACGAAACTAACAATGAAGTTCATGCTAGTGTTTATGATGATATGTATGAGATTATTAAATTTAATCATTACTTACTAGCTATGTTTTAGAAAAATTATCAAGTATTCCTAGAAAAAAATGAAGTGACTGTTGAAAAAAAATTTAGTGCTCCCCTTGGGATTCATGATAAGGGAATAACTGCCTCCTGTGTACTATAAGTTAAGTGGTTGTATTAGACATTGATATATCAATCTTTTGGTGCAAAAAAAACCCCACTCTAACTATTGGTATCAGATTTGAGTTCTTTTCGAAGAAGTCTACCCACTTGAGAGTTGAGATCTTAGAGATGGAGGCTTACAAATTGGGAAAGATTATTGAGAATCAGATGATTGACATCTAGACCATATTGTAGAAACTTGATATAGCAAGAAAGGAACTAAGGGAGTCCTTAAAGAAAATAAGAGAGATGGCTATCTAGCAGAATGACACACTTTATCAAGAGGTAGATACCAAAGGATTTCTTATCAATGAAAGTGATGCAGTAATAGCAAGCCTACTAAGAAGAACAACACTATAAATGAAGAAGTCAGAGGACTGAAGAGAGAACATAATCCAATCTATAAGGTATGTGAGGTGAATGAACAAAAGAAGAAAGCTGAAGAAGAAAAAGTTATGGCTGATGAAGACAAAAGACAAATGACTATCAAGCTTGAAGAAAAGTCATCTGATGTGCAAAAGCTTACAAACACTTAGTTAGACATGATGAATCAACTATTACTTACAAATCAATAACTAAATAGAAAGGACACAGAGATTACAAATTTGAGATCATGAAGTGACCAACTGAGGAATGAGTTAAGATCTAAGAAGGAACTTTTGGAAAAGATGAAAAAAGCTAGTGAAGCTATAAGATGTTTTGAAGAATTAGTGAGATCACCAAGGTCATCTAGTGATAGCTCTAGATTAGGACATCTCAAGCACTACTTATCTACTAAAGAAGGAGAATCATCTAAGAGTGGAGAGAAAAGGAATGCAAAACCTAAAGGAAAAGCTACATGTCATCATTATGGTAAAGTAGGACACACAACAAACATTTACAGAAGTAAAAAAGGTATGTAAAACCCTAAACATAGGTTTACTGGTAATTGTTTTAATTGCAAGAAAAAAGGTCACCAAGCACATAAATGTAGACCAAAGGTTAGAAATATAGGTACTACACCTAGATATGAGGGATATTGTTACAATTGTCAGAAGTATGGACATAGATCACATGAATGTAGATCCAAGGAAAAATATGACTAGACACCTAACAGGAAAGAAAGTACACCTAAGAAAGGTAATTCTCACAATTGGGATTATAACATATGGTACAATTGTCATTATTGTGGAGAATATGGTCACATTCTATAAAATTACATATGAACACATTTTAAAGGAAATTGCAAGAAATGGTTGAATCGGAGCATAGTTTGTTTTAGTTATCACAAGATTGGACATGCGAGAAACAATTACAGGACTTGAGCACTAGCACCAAACAATGAACACATCAAGGGATAAGGCAAAGTAGATGTAGAAAAAGCAAAGAAGGAGATGAACTAAACATGGTAGAAGAAGGTAGAAGCTGGAAACAATGAAACAAGTGAAGCTAAGATCACCCAATCCAGTGGAGAAGGTGATCACACTACCTTAAATTAATTAGAAAAGTATGTAAGGAACTACATATTCAAATAACTTATCGTACATCAGTTCCTAACATGAATTGTGCCAAAGTTCATATTTGCATAAAACAAGATGCATTAGAATAGATTTATGCAAAGAACCGTGTAATGGAATCATTTACATTATTGGGTGTCGAGCATAAGTAATAATATTTTTATTAACCAAGCATTTCAATATGGACCGAATAATTACAATGAATGAGATGATGTGTTGGTCAAGTTAGATGGTATTGACTAAGTTATATTATGGAGATCGAGTTAAGAGTGTAACGATGACCAAGACAGATGGATTCCACCTAACCAAGTACACAACATTTATGAGATCCCTAATTTAAATGAATGAAGGTATATAGTGAAAATTTGAAAGCATTCTATACACCTTGCATTCAGATTTTGAGAGCTCGAGTGATTTGAGAAAATTGAGAAGTGATTCTAAGGCAATTGAAAGTAAATTTATTGTTGAAGTCTAATTGTGCATTGATTATCAATTGTGTTGAGTTGTTCACGAAGAAAAATTTTTAAACCCTAACGCAAAAATGACATCTAGATCATCGTCAATTGTGAAGAATCAAGGAGAAGAGTTAGGCAATGTTCAATTGGTGAAGAGTGACACTTATCCCCCACCTAAATATCGTGTTATTCCTGAAATTGCTATGAAAGGGGACTCAATAGGTGTGTTATCATCGATACTACCAGGGTTATCATGATACACGATGTATAGAGTTGTTATGCATATAAAATTAGTGAAGTGGGAGACTATGAAATTTGATTGGCGTACCAAAAGTTATGTGATGGAGAAATATTGAAGTACAAGTTAAAGATTGTAGAGAGGAAAGGGTTAATGTGTGCCCTATATTTTTTGAGAAATTTCAAAATTGAATGGATTAAAGTGGTGTAGAGCCAAATCCATGACATGGAGCTATGGTTGGAGAATGAGCCAGTCAAGATTAATAAAAAGAGTATTCATGCTATAATAGGCTATCCAACATTTGATATGAAGAAAACCATGAGATGTCAGAGTAAATATGTAGTCAAGGAAAACAACAAGGCTGAGTGGAATTGATGTGGCATGTCTATTTCAAACATTACTAATCCATTAATTGACTTTGTAGTGAGAGTAATTGCACATAAATTCTATCAGTCGAGCCAACTGAATAGTATGCCATGTATGGTGATAGATCAAGCTTGGAAGATCGTGATAAAGACCATGAATATGATCTTGTTGAGCTCCAATGGTTGCAATTAGCTAAGAACCTTTTATCAATCAGAAAGGCTAAGAATTCAATGTGTAAGTTTGGATCATTGATAATGTTTTTTTTTTTATATTCAAAGATATTTTCCTAGTATTGGCAATATTGTATGGGAACAAGGGAAACCTATTACTAGGAAAATAAGTGAGTATATTGCAAATTTGGGAAACAATTATGAGAATGTATTAGATGGATATTTTGATGAATTTAAAGAGAAAATGAGGAGAAGAACAAGGATTCCTACATCCTTAGTTAAGAAGTACTATAATGATGTATGTTCTCTAGTTGACGCTAACTACACATATGTACAAGTAGTTAAACTGAAGGTAGCCTAGCTTAAACCATTTGGGTATGAGATTGACATTGATGATGTGAGTGCAACAATTACCACACTACTTAATAAAGAAATTGATGCAAAGATCGAGCTCTTTGGTAATTATGAAGAAGCAAAATCGATAATAATAGTAGACATAAAGATTGCTTCTACTAACAAGAAGAGGAAGAAAATGATTAAAGACCTAGAAGGGAAACTAGGCACATAGATTGAAGGTGAAGGACCTTTGATGATCACACAAATACTTGGAGAAGATCAAGAAAGTGATGGTGATGTAGAGGAAGAGAAAGAGAGTGCTTAAAAATAAGGTAAAGCCTTAACACTTATCTCTCCACTAGAAAAGAAGGCCAAGATAGTCAAAATCATAAAGCCTAAGGTTAAGAAGACTGTAAAGAAAGTAATATCTAAGCCCCTCTCTCCTCTTGCACCACTTAAACTAAGAACCAAGGTAACAACAATAGCTAGTGTTGAGCCACCATTGAAAAAGGGTGTTGCACGAATTATAAAACCAAGTGAAGGTTCTAATGCACAAGTGCAATAAAGAGAAAATTTCCAGACACCAAGGTTTAACCAAGGATAAGAAAACTAATAACACAAAAAGATGATAAAGAAAAAGATGTAGAGAAACATATTCTAGTGAACTAGGTCATTGCCGAGTAGTTGTACATACAAAGCCTATAAATATTGACGAGGTATGTGACAACATTAGAAACTTTGTAGACTTATCAAGCTTTAAATCCATAAAGTATGGTACATTGAGTGCAGCTGATAAGTCAAAGGTAGAAGAAGCCATGTTAGACATGATGGCTAAATTTAAGACAACATCTATAGAGATAGGAAATAATATTCCAACTGAATTGTAAATAGAATTGATTCCAAATGGTAACATGCAATAAAGACCAAGTGGCAAATAAGAGAAGAAGAAGAATTAGCTAATATTATGCCTGAACTAATACCTAATCAATTTACAATTTTTTTAGAGAAGTATAGGAAAAGATTTGTTCCTAAGTATGGAGCATTTATGGTATTGCAACATAAAATTAAGGTTTTTTTAAAACAAAGTGAAGTATTCTGGAAGAGTATTTTTGGACTAACTATTGCAACAGATACTAACAAGAATGGCAAAGGTAAGGAAGTCCAATAGGTCACTGAGAAATATGCATATCATGATGTAGATACACTGGAGGAAGCTATTAGACAAAAGATATAGGAGAGTGAAAAGGATGTTGTAACCATTGAAGATGTACATAGTGATGAAGAAGACATAGGTGTGTTGAGCTCACAGGAACAAGGTAATTTATCCCCTATTTTTTCAACCACACTTAACACTCTAGTAATACATCAAATAAGGGATTTTCCCAAGATAGGACAAACACAAGCTCAAGTTGTAAATTCTATTACACAAAATCTAAAAGGTGTCAAGGAGCCAAAAAAGGAAAAAGAACAAAAAACAAAAGGTAATGAACCAAAAGTAGATCAGTCTACTATAGGTCAGGAAGGACCGTAAGTCTTAGGACCTCTAGAAGAGGGAAACAAAGAAAGACATAGGAAAAAGAAAAGGAAAAGGAAGGTGATAAGAATGAAGTTTCACAAACAAAGCCGAGTGTAAAAACTCACACTCCGCCCCTAGTTATGTCATATCCCACATCTGCACAATAGGTGTCATCCCCTACAATACAAATTACATCAAGTGATACTATTGTTGTCTTTGGTACTAATGCACAAGATAGACCGAGTGGTGAAACTCTTTCACCACTCTAGCCCTAGTTGTACTGAGCAATGACACTCTTAAAAAGGGAAAAGGGAAGAAGAAGAAGATAAGTTCTCCAGGTAAATATGTTACCTTGGATAAAGTTATTGAGTTGCCTGATTGGGATTTGAGGAATCTCACATTTGAACAAACAATAATCGTGTAACACATTTTGGCAAGGAAGAGAAGACAAGAGGAGATGAGAAGAGAGCAACAACAAAGGCAAGTATTGCATAATATTAAAGACATATTTGTTGATGCATTTGATATTCATAACATTGATGATCATGCCCCTATTATCTCTCAGTTAGTGAAAATTGTTGAGAAAGTTAGCATTATAGATATAGAAATAAATGAAAAATTGATGGCTTGGTCAGAGAAAAATTTTGAGTAAAAGGTCCTTGAGAAATTTTCTTTTGTAATTGCATTGAGGAAGGCTGAACTGTCGACACTTGTACAAAATCTAGAAGAACTTGTGAAGAGAATATGAGGTCTATACAATATTCTTTGTGATGTTCCCAGATTCACAAATGAATTTCAAGCAAGTATTCAGAAGATTGAGCTAATTTGAAATCATCAGGGAGTTCTATCTCTCAATCAGTTGGATCAAGTGTAATGCATTACAATAGATATTTGAAGCTTGACTTACACTACTTTCTATTTGTGAGGCTTGGTAGCAATGTAACCAACCAAATGATTAAGTGTTTAGATACTAATTAATAAATGATTTGACCATAAGGTCAACAATCTCCCCCTTTGGCATTAGTGACAAAATCACTTATCATACCAAAATTCTAAATACTTCAAAAATGTAAGTAAAAATTCCCCCTATCAATATTCTTGGGCTTGTAACTCAGTTTTGACTATTGTGATAATACTCGGCTGACACTAACTTTGTTTTCTTTTTCAAAATTGTTTTTGTAGCTTGGTTGTACATATATTTCCTCCTTTCTGTATTTGCCCTTTGATAATGTCTTCTTCCTTATATACATATTGTTGAGATATGACTGAAAATATCATTGTTGAAGAGAGATTATTGAAAG
Organism: Cupressus sempervirens; assembly: GCA_028749045.1. Lineage (NCBI taxonomy): Eukaryota > Viridiplantae > Streptophyta > Pinopsida > Cupressales > Cupressaceae > Cupressus > Cupressus sempervirens. The sequence goes on from CM053791.1 coordinate 660,950,817, forward strand.
AGGAAGATTGTTGAAGAAGACTATGTGTTTCAATCATTGTTTTGTCACTTATGTCAAACATGTTATTTGCTGGTAAGACAACTGCTTATAAGATTCAAGTACTATCACTTAGTTGATTCATGAAGAGGATTTGATCAATAAGATGTAACAAAAGTGTAGTGCCTCTCCCATTTGACTTTTGTAAGTCGTCCTGATGGATGCACCCTTGCTGATCTTTTGTTGTGATGGATCATGATTGTGACCCTGAGTGGTCTACACCGTCGAGGTGTTTGGATTTATATTTTTGTATTAGTTGCCTTATTTATGATTTTGACTGATCTTTGAGATTATGATGTGATTTTTGGTTCACTAAGGTTTGTGCCAGTGGTTACCAGGATCGATGTGGTATCATGAGGTTGTTCCGTGATTACCTTGAGATGTGTGCAGGGATTGCACTATGTACCATTACCATGCTACACTGGACTAGGTTCCTGTAGCAGTGGTTAGTCATGTTTATGACTATGGTTGTTTATGTGTTTTAAATGCCTTTTTATTGTAGAGTAATCAATCTTTATTAAATGCATTAATGATTAGAATGGATTGCTCTTGTTGGATTATTTGGTTATGTGCTGCGGACATTTACCTTGTTTTATTTTGATCTGAGAGATATCTGTTCTCATGTTATGTTTACATTTGAGATGAACTGAGGGTCAAATGTTACTCTTTGATTTCAGTATCATGGATTTTAGACTACTATGTTGTTCAGTTAATCATATTGCATGATGATGCCATTTTGAGATGACAGTGTGTTTTACGATGTTATCTGGTTATCTGGTATTTGGACATACCTCTGATTTCGCTATATGATGGATTTAATGCTATGGTTATTTACTTCATTCCTGCGTTGCTATACTTTATGCGAACGTGAGTGATGTAAATAGATTATTTTAATATAATTAAATAAATGGTTAAATTAGGTGATTTAATGCATTTATTGCTTCGGCTATATTATTATATGCAATTGCACTTGATCGTGTTGTTTAGTGTGCAGGATTATATCCCTGGCAGGGGCACATGGAGTTAGTGATTCAGCAGTTCAAATTTTACCAATGTCACCTTTGTATGGTTGACGTATCCTTAATTAAATGTTTAAATTAAACCTTTCGGTGATTATTAAATCCGAACTCATTTGCATTATGTGATTAGACTAGTAAGCGTGTCTGTGCATTTAGAGTTTCGCTTTGTCACGAAAGTTGTTTAGGAGATTTATGTGTTTTTGGGTTTTCGGGCTTTTTAATTGTTTTATTTTAATTTCTGGCAGCTTTGCCATAGATTAATTCCTATTTATAGGAATAGCCTGTTTTCGTTTGGATCGATTCGGGGTTTAACTAGATTGGCTGGTTAAATGCCCTAATCGATTATTCACCCGAAAAGTGAATAAGTATCCAAAAAGGAATTTAATTCCTCACTTCTCACTTTCAAATTGGAAAGTTGGAGAGTAAAACCCAAAATCCTCTTCATGAGGATTTACTGTTTTGTTCGTTGTGGGAGCTACAGGCGTGGGATCGTCGCGAGGTTGGGCTCGTTGGATCCAGCTCGGGGAAACCTTGGATTGTCGTGATTTTCAGCTACTTCTGCGGGATATTTATTTTATGGTTCAGATTCCCGTTTTGCCCTTTTGGCTGTGAGGTAGGGCTTTCTCATTTTATTGTTTCTGCTCCGTTTCTGCTTCTGTTTTTGGTAGCCATTTGTTTGGAGGCTGAGAACTAGTGTTCCCCTCCGTTTCTGTATGCTAGTTCTACCCGGTTGGGCGGGTATGAACATTTCTCTGTTTTTTGAGATGAGGGTTTGAGATTTTACGCCGTTATGCTGGCTGTTTTTGCATACGGTGTCCAATTTCATTTATTTTTGGATTTTTGGGGTTTTTGAACCCAAAGGCCAAATGGGTTTTAATTTTGAAGTTTTCCAATTTTTGGGGTTTTTACCTCGTTTTGCGTATCGCCCTGTTTTCTCAAGTTTTCTTGGCACAATGTGGGTCGTGGACCTTGATGATCTGTTTGGATATCAGTCAGACCACTTTTGCACTTTTATGTTACATTGGGATGTGTGTCGCATCCGTACTCCCGACGTTGTGTTCGGTTGAGTGACTTTATACCTGGTGTTATGGTTTCCTTTAGACCTTTGCTTTTGTTTCATGAACGCTAGGATTCGGGTAGAATCCATACTCTCGGATTGAGGCCGATTGAGTGAGTTCATGATGTTTGGTCTTGTTACATCATTGGGATTCGTGTAGAATCCATACTCTCGGATTGAGGCCGGTTGAGTGTTTTCATGATGTATGATTTTATTAGCTTTGGGATTCGTGTAGAATCTGTCCTTCCCATGTTGCTTTCAGTTGGGTGTTTTCTTTGCATTGTGTTCTCATTCCTGTCCTTGTGTTATGATCTTCGTGATGGTGGTGCGCCACACACGAGTACGTACGCATACATTTGTTGGGTGACTTGCGAGGCCCGATCTTCCATGGATTTGCCGAAAGTTATGATCATTGGGGTTGGGATGGGAGTATGCATGCCCACAGGCACTTGTCCTAGGATGAGCATGGGTAGGGTAGGGTAGCATATGGAGGGGGCTTCTATCTCGCAGCCTGGTGACCTTAGTCCCATAGGGTTGGCAGAGGAAGTTTTAATTAAGTGATAATTAAAGAAAATGTGTGACTGGTAATAAAACTTAAGATAATAAAATGTGTGCGCGAGGCCCTCCGTTGAGGATTTGAAACGCACGATTCGAGCTTGGGCTTTTCGATGCCAAGTGACTCTCCATGATGTCAGCCCCTACTTAGTAGCCTTTTGAGTGTCTGACCAGGACCTTTTCTCCTTGCATTATCTTAGGTTCTTGGTTGCAGCCATCATACTGTCTGGTGTGAGTGTTAGCCTTGGATGTTGTGCTTTATGTGTGTTTGTGGTTGGGTCATTATCTCCATTAGCACGGCGGGTGTGGACCTATGGGTGCCATGTGGTTGGGAGGCGTAGCTACCTTCACCACTGCTATGGATCGGTGTATAGAGACGATCTTTTGTCCTAGTGCGACCGTTGCTAGATGTCTTCACTTGGTACTTCGAGTTCCGGAGTATGCTTTCTTGTGATTTATGCTTTCTTTGGGATGCTTGTATATCATGTTTAGATGATGTTATTTTATTTGACGCATTCTCTTATTATGATGTTTAGCATATGATTAGATGCTGTGAATTGTTGTATTAGCATATCTGTTGCTTACTGTTGTTTAGCATGTGATAGGTGATGTTATCTACTGTAGGATTATCTTATGCGTTATCACTAGCATGTTAGATTTTCTTATGCTGTTATTGTTGCATGTTTTAGTAGTGACGTCCCTATTACGACAGTACCGACGATTTGGTCGGTGGCTTGGGATGTTACGTGTGGGGGATGGCTAGGACCCACGATGGTCTTATGATGCTATTGACGGTTGGGAGGAACCGCGTACTTAGTTTGGTTGTTTTGTTCCTGAGATGCATTTCTATGCATTGCGATGTTGCTTTTGTTCTCTGCAATGCTTATTTTCAGTGTGATCTTTGCTGCTATAGTTTAGATGGATAGATGTTCTCCTTTCTGTGTTGTTCTTGCACTCGAGCGTTCATTCCTTGAGCCTTCGTGGATCCGGTACTCCCCGGTGTGGAGGTTCTTTTGTCGATTTTTCTTTGTTTATGAGTTCTGGAAGTGTTTTTACTTTCTATGGGCGACATTTGTTCAGCATTGTGCGACACTAATAAAGTATCGCATGCCCATAGAAAGAATGTCGCACGAGACTGTAAAGTGTCGCACGCATTACTGAAGAAGTTTCGTACGACATTGGAAGAGTGTCGCATGGCTTTATGAGAAATGTCACGTGATACTTTTCCAGTATTGCACTCCTTCTTGAGAAGTGTCGCACTTAGTAAGGGAGAAGTGTCGCCCTCCCTTAGTAAAAAGTGTCGCACGATTTTTGTGAAAAACCTACGCGTGCCATCAGCGGGCACTTTTTGTTGGGCCCATTTGTCGTTGCACCAAAAGCCATGACTGTTAGTGAACATGGAACACCACATAATTAACCACCTATGGGCAGGGGAGCGCATCGCATCACCCAACAATCTCCCCCTCGACGTGCATACCAGGTGCTTACGCGGGTCGGGAAGGCACCGGAGAGATTTGAACCCATGACCAGGCCAAAACCAAGCTCTGATACCAATTGTTGTGCCCATTTGTCGTTGCACCAAAAGCCATGACTGTTAGTGAACATGGAACACCACATAATTAACCACCTGTGGGCAGGGGAGGGCGTCGCATCACCCAACACTTTTCTTCGTGATCGAATCTTTTTGAGAGTGGTTTTGGATACCCTTTTGGGTGTTATTTGAGCCTATGTTGTTGCATTTTGAATTCGGGAAGTTTCTTTTGGAATTCAATTTTTGGGTTTCTGTTGTAGTCCTTCGGGGTTTAAAATATAGGGTTTCTGTTGTAGTCCTTATACTTAAGATATATTTTAATATATGCGACAAATCGTTTGAGATAGGTTTCAGACCTCTCAGAGATAAGTTATGGATTCTAGGAAATTTCAGGGCTTCAGAAATCCAGACATAGCCAATTTTCAGGGCTTCAAGATTTCAGACTTAGCCAAATTTCGGGATTCTGCATTTTACCCCAACTTGGTGTTTTGTTGATGAGTGGTTGTTTCTTGTGCCCTCATCATGTGCGTTGTCTTTGTTGGCTTTGTTTGTGTGTGTTAGTTTGGTAGTGGCGTTCGGAGATTCATTGGTTGTTGGGATTGTGTTGAAGTCTTCCGTTGTGATCTTTTTGATCCCTGTATGATGTTGTCTTGTGCATTCATACTTGTAAAAAAAAAAATATCTTGGCTTGATTTGAATCCTTGTTTCCAAGGATCTCCGGGCGGGGCATTACAAAAAGCACCTAGAGGAAAGGTTGAGTTATGATTATGTAATGAAATAGAAGGATTAGTTAAGACAGTGATGACATGATGTATTGATTATCTACTTAAGGTTACAAATGTTGGCTACACTAAGAAAGTTTAGAAGAACAAGTTACGCAAAGATTGTCTACCAAGCTTGACCGAGTGGATAGTAGGTGTCGAGTAAAGTCAGTGCAATCTGAGCAAAGTCAATTGGAGCTAAGTGAAAAAAAATTCTAGTGGATGCCAAGTAAAGTTTAGTTGATGTTGGGCATCAAAAAACTTTAGTTGATGCCAAGTAATTTTATAGTTGATGTCAAGTAATTTAGTATGTGCCAAGCATCAGAAGGTTGATAATGCCAAGCTATTACATTATGTTCAAGATCAAAGATTCATTGAATCTAAGCCAACAAGTTCATTTTCTTGAATTTTGTGAACCAGGTGGAAGATAAGGATGATGAGCTAGTGGCACAAAATTTGATGTAAACCATTTTTAGGCAAATTCAAAGTGGATTCTAGGAGAAGTTTCTAGAAGAGATATGAGATATGGGGTAGATGCATTGTATCCTACCTAATCCATTTGAATCTTAAATTGGATGATGGAAAATGAGCAGGAAAAATATCCTAATTTCCTATTTATAGGAATGTCTGGTCATGAAGCAAAGTTGTCATGTGTGATAACTTAAGGAAGAAAAGGAGTTAGGGTTTTGCTTCATCAAGTGATCTAAGAGGAGAATCTGCAATGGCATGTTAAGTAAGAAGGCTTAAGGAGATGAATGCTTGAATGTTGAACAAGCTATCAGAGCTGCAAACTATGAAGGCCAAGTAGAATGGAGGACTAAATATAGATCTGTAATCTGCAAGAGAAATTGTAAGTTGTATTAGATCAAAGCTCTATTGTTACTCTCTAACAATTGTATCAGTCTAGGAAAAATTCTTTGGATTAAGGTTGACCTAACAGCCGTTTACAAATCCTTTAACCGATGACATTTCAAGTGAATGGCCTAAAATCCTCTAACAAGGCTCACTTCTAATAAGGTGATTGAAATCCCTTAACCGAGTCACATTTAATAGTGTGTACTGTAACCTTTAACAAGGTTGGCCTTTTATAGGGCATCACTTCAGAAGAGTGAAAACAAGTAGCATGTTATTGGTGATTTTTCCCAAATTGGGTTTCCACATAAATCATTGTGTCAAGTGTGTTGATGAATTTGTTATGTTTCATGCTTTACATTTCTACAAGTTGATTTGACATTAACCTAAAAGTTTTTAGTGATTGCATAATCCATTTGGTTGCATGCATGGGTATGAATGTTTTATGGGTTCACTAAGATGTGAAAAGTTTTATTTATACATCTAGACCTTGGATAACTGATTCACCCCCCCCCCCCCCCCCCCCCCCCACAAGTTATTCTAAATTATTCCAACAATTGGTATCATGATCATCTGCTTAAGAGGACTAGTTTTAAGGTACTAGAAGCACAAAGATCGAGATGTCAAAAAGAGAAGTACCCAAGCTCAATAGAGATAACTTTTCTGCATAGAAAAGTTTGATAAAGCTACACCTTGGAGGACTTGGAGATCATGCACAATCTACCATTTCTGTAGAACATGTTGATCTAGTTGGAGTTCTAACTACCAAAGGTGTGAAGAAGAAGAAAAAACACAATCAGGCAATGTTGGAGATTGCCTCTGCTCTAAGCTATGTTGAATTTGATGATATCAAAGGTCTTCATAGTGCAAAGAAAATGTGCAATGCCCTAGTCACCATCTATGGAGGAGACAAAAATGTTCAAAGAGCCAAATCTAAGAGTCTTAAAGGTAAGTTTGATGATACGAGAATGGAAGAAGGTGAGAATATTGCTCACTATGTTGCTAGAATAAAAGAAGTTGTTAGTGCAATAAAAGGAACTACTGGTCAGATAGATGATGATACTATGTTAAGTAAAGTCTTGAGAACATTACTACCTATTTATGCTATTAGAGTTTCTACAATTCAAGAGCTAAGATGTATTCCAGGAAATGATCTAACTCTTGAAGGTCTGGTAGGTAGACTCACTACTTTTGAGCTATCTCACTTTGACAATTACAAACCTAAGAATCTTGAATCTTCTTTTAAAGCTAAGTTGTTATTTAGGGACTCTGATGAAGTGAAGAAGAAGAAGGAGAGAAATATAAAATATGTATCTAGTGGCATCGATACAGATGAGGAGGATGTTGAACAATTGGAAGCACTACTGGCAAAAAGATTTCACAAGGGTAAAGGCAAGTTCAAAGGTAAGTTACCCATCATTTGTTTCAATTGTAATGAGGTTGGTCATATTATTGCAAGATGTACATAGAAGAAGAGCTACAAAGGAGGTGACAAGTACAACATCAAAAGGGAAGATGACAACAAAGATTACAAAGACAAAGGCAAGAACTCATGCTATATTGCTGAAGAGGAAACAAGGGATGATTTTGATGAACATGATGATGAAGTGGTGTATGTTGCAATGAAGGATGAATCTGATGAAGATCAGGCAACTACACTTATGAATTGTGTGAACAAAAATGATAGATGGATCATTGATGGTGGATGCTCACATCACATGACTGGAGACAAAAGTAAGTTCATTACCTTAAATTGTTATGAAGGAAATAGTGTAAGATTTGGTAATGATGCACCATGCTTAATAAAGGGAAAAGGTTTTATCAAACTCACAGATAAGATTTCATGTGACAGTGCTTACTATGTTGAAGGACTAAACTATAAATTGTTATGTGTGTCACAATTGAATAATTTGGGATGCAAGGTTGGATTTGGAAACAAGACTGCTAAGATATATGACACAAATTAGAAACTAATTGGAAAACGTGATCAAACTAGAAGTAATCTATTCTATCTTGATATAGAGGATGTTACTTGTCTTGTAAAATTTGATGATGTATGGCTTTGGCACAAAAGATTATGTCATATTAATATTGATAACTTGGTTAGTATCAATAACATGAAGAAAGTTAGAGGTTTGCCTAAGTTGAAGAAGCCTGATAGTGTAGTGTGCAAACAATGTCAACTAGGCAAGATGACAAAGTCAAGCTTATATCTCTAAAGAAATACTAGAGATTATTCATACTGACTTGTCTGGACCAATTGAGGTGCAAAGCTACAAGGGAGATAAGTACATAATGCCATTTGTTGATGATTACTCTAGGATGATGATAGTTATGTTTTTGAAACAGAAATCTGATGCTTTTGAAATGTTTAAGTGGTACTTGGAAAGAGTTGAAAAAGAAACAAGTAAAAGTCTTAAGTGTTTGATATTTGAAAGAGGAGAAGAATTCACATCAAATGAGTTTGAGATGTTCTATAATGATAGAGGAATCAAAAGGTAGACATCTGCCCCTAGAACCCCTCCACAAAATGGGATTTTTGAAAGAATAAATAGATCTATAATGGACTGTGCTAGAACACTCATGATGGAGAAGAATGTTGCTCTAAAATACTGGAGAGAAGCTGTGAGTACTATTGTATATACCTTGAACCATGTGCAAATCAAGAAAGGTACTCATTCAACACCTTTTGAACTATGGTAGGGATATCCACCCAATGTAAAATACTTTTAAAGTATTTGGAATTAAATGTTACATTCTTAAAGATGTTAGGAATGGAAAACTTGATGAAAAAAGTGAAGAAGGTATATTGCTTGGATATTCCACAAGAAGCAAAGCTTATAAGTGTTTAAATACTAACACTAATAAAATTGTGGAAAGTGCAAATGTGGACTTTGATGAATATATAGAGGTACATGAGGCTGAACCCATGAACAAGCCAGAAGAATGCAAGTCATTTGTATACTTTTATGAAGGAATGCCTGCTGAAGAAGATGCTACAAATCAAGTTACAAACCGACAACAAGTTTTAGTGACTGCTGAGTCACATGCTGTGAATGTTGATTTGCATTTAGGAACTAAGCTACATTCAGATGTTGAGTTACAAAATAAAGTGGATGCACATTCTAATTCTAAGATTAATACACATGAAGGAGATGCTAAGATACCTAACAGAGATGTACACAATGATTTTGAAGCTAAAAGACAAAATGAAGGAACAAGAGTTGAACCAAGATTGTCCAAATATGTCAAAAGACATCATCCTGCTAATCAAATCATTAGAGAAAGAGATGCTAGAACAATGAAAAGAAATAGATTGAGAATTGAATCATGTTTGATAAGCATGAAGGAATCCAAAATAGTGAAAGATGCATTAGAAGATGTTGACTGGTATAAATCCATGGAAGAAGAGATTGCACAAATACACAAGAACAAAACATGGAGTCTAGTTCCTAGACCAGAAGACAAAAATGTGATTGGCACCAAGTGGGTATTCATAAACAAGCTAGATGAAAATGGTGAAGTCACAAGAAATAAAGAAAGATTGATTTGCAAGGGGTATACACAAGAAGAAGGAATTGACTATGGGGAGACATTTGCCCCTGTTGCTAGAATGGAAGGAGTAAGAACTCTACTTGCTTATGCTACATACAAAGGTTTCAAAGTTTATCAGATGGATGTTAAATCTACATTTCTGAATGGCATATTAGAGGAAGGAGTTTGCATAGAATAGCCAATATGTTTTTTTGATGATAACAATAAGAACTTGGTATGTAGATTGCACAAAGTTTTATATAGTTTGAAACAAGCACCAAGAGCATGGTATGAGAGACTTCATAATTATCTTGTGAAGATTGGATTTGAAAGGACTACTGATAACAACAACCTATACATAAAAATAGAGAAAGGAAAAGGTATTTTTTTATTTGAAATATTTGTTGATGATATCATATTTGGAGGACAAGATGCTTTATGCAAGAATTTTGCAAATCAGATGAAGCAAGAATTTGAAATGTCTATGGTTTGAGAGATCAATTTTTTTGTGAGTTTGCAAGTATATCAAATGAAGTATGGTATATGCATCACTCAGTCAAAGTATGTCAAAGAAGTATTGAATACTTTTGGATTAGAGGATTTCAAACTAGTAAGTACACCTATGGTGACAGGACACAAGTTGTCAAAGAATGATGATTTTGCTGAGGTGAATCAAACATTATATAGGTCTATGATTAGCAAATTGCAATATGTAGTACATAGCAGACCTGACATTGCATTATCTATTGGGATAGTTGCAAGATTCTTTGCTGATCCCAGGGAGAATCATTTAATGGTTGTGAAGAGAATAATGAGATATCTGAAAAGAATAGAAGAGTTTGGTCTATACTACAAGAAGAATGAAAATTTTAATTGAGACTCTACATTGATGCAGATTGGGTTGGAAACATTGATGATAGAAAGAGCACCAGTGGAGGAGCATTTTCCTTAGGCAAGAGACTACTTACATGGACTAGCAAGAAACAAAGTTGTACTTCACAATCTACTACTGAAGCTAAATATATTGTTGCTACTATAAATTGCACAAACATTGTATGGATCAAATAGCTACCCAAAGGAATGAAGGAAGAGATCACAAAACCAATGATACTTTATTGTGATAATACAAGTGCTATCTATATATCAAAGAATCTAGTGATGCACACAAAGACAAAGCACATTGCAATCAAGTATCATTACTTGAGAGAGTTAGTTCAAGCTAAAGAGGTGAAGATGGAATATGTCAATACAGAGGAGCAAATTGTTGATATCTTCACAAAACCATTAACTAAAGATGCTCATGAGTATCCAAAAGGTAAATTAGGGGTGATACCCTTATCAAAGGCTATCTAAGTAACAAGAGGAGTGCCCTGCATCAAACAAGTTGATGTTCATATGTTACATGCAAAGGATCTTACTTTAGGAGCTGCCTAAAGTAATCACAGAGCTGAAACTTCAAATCAGTCACAAGCAAGGTGACAGAGGGAGAAACTAAAGAAACTGTAAAAACTTATATCTACATATTTTAAGATGATAAGTTTTTGGCATATGTCTTTGGAATTGTTGTCAAAGTGGGAGAAAGTACATTAAATTGATCATCATCAGAGGGAGAAATTATATCAGAGAAAGATATCAAGAGTCAAGTCAGAATAGATAGATATTGATCAGAGAGCCAGAATGTATAATCATAAAGGGGGATATTTTGTTGATCAATCTAGTATAAAAGAAAGAGGGAGAAATTCTAATCTACCTAGTAAGAGGGAGATACAAGAAGGAACTCAGAGGGAGTTATAAGAAAGAGTTTTGTAACCTAATCGAAAGTTGGAAGTTGCTGATAGAGGGAGAAATTCTGATATAAGTTTTCTTTTTGGTATTGTCATCAATGCCAAAGAGGGAGATTGTTGAGATATGATTGAAAATATCATTGTTGAAGAGAGATTATTGAAAGAGGGAGATTGTTCAAGAAGACTATGTGTTTCAATCATTGTTTTGTCACTGATGTCAAACCTACTATTTGCTAGTAAGACAACTATTTATAAGATTCAAGTACTATCACTTTGTTGATTGATGAAGAGGATTTGATCAATAAGATGTAACAAAAGCACCTAGAGGAAAGGTTGAGTTATGATTATGTAATGAAGTATAAGGATTAGTTAAGATAGTGATGACATGATGTATTGGTAATCTACTTAAGGTTACAAATGTTGGCTACACTAAGAAAGTTTAGAAGAACAAGTTACACAAAGATTGTTTGCCAAGCTTGACCAAGTGGATAATAGGTGTCAAGCAAAGTTAGTACAAGCTGAGCAAAGTTAGTTGGAGCCGAGTGAAAGTAAATTCTAGTAGATGCCAAGTAAATTTTAGTTGATGTTGAGCATCAAAAAACTTTAGTTGATGTCGAGTAATTTTATAGTTGATGTTGAGTAAAGCATTATGTGCCTAGCATTAGAAGGTTGTTAATACTGAGTTGTTGCATTATGTTAAAGATCGAAGATTCATCGAATCTAAGCTGACAAGTTTGTTTTCTTGAATTTCCTGAACCAAGTGGAAGATAAGGATAATGAGATGGTGGTACATAATTTGATGTAAACCATTTTTAGGCAAATTCAAAGTGGATTCTAGGAGTAGTTTGTAAAAGAGATATGAGAAATGGGGTAGATAGATTGTATCCTACCTAATATCTGAATCTTAAATTGGATGATGGAAAATGAGCAGGAAAAATATCCTAAATTCCTATTTATAGGAATGTTTGGACATGAAGCAAAGTTTTCATGTGTGAGAACCTAAGGAAGAGAAGGAGTTAAGGGTTTTGCTTCATCAAGTGACGCAAGAGGAGAATCTATAATGGCATATTAAGAAAGAAGGCTTAAGGAGATGAATGATTGAAGGGTGAACAAGCTATCAGAGCTACAAAGTATGAAGGCCAAGCAAAATGGAGGACTAAATAGAGATTTGTAATCTGCAAGAGAAGTTGTAAGTTGTATCAGATCAAAGCTCTACTATTACTCTCTAACAATTATATCATTCCAGGAAAAATCCTTTGGATTAAGGTTGACCTAACAGTCATTTTCAAATCCTTTAACTGGGTGGCATTTCAAGTGAATGGCCTAAAGTCCTCTAACAAGGCTCACTTCTAACAGGGTGATTGAAATCCCTTAACTGGGTCACATCTAACAATGTGTATTGTAACCTTTAACAGGGTTGGCCTTTCATAGGGCATCACTTCAGAAGAGTGAAAAGGAGTAGCATGTTACTGGTGGTTTTTCCCAAATTGGGTTTCCATGTAAATCATTGTGTTAAGTGTGTTGATGAATTTGTTGTGTTTCATGCTTTACATTTCTGCAAGTTGATTTGACAGTAACCTACAAGTTTTTAGTGATCACATAATCTAGTTGGTTACATGCATGGGTATGAATGTTTTATGGGTTTACTAAGCTTTGAAAAGTTTTATTTATACATCTAGACCTTGGATAAATGATTCACCTCCCAGTTATTCTAAAGTATTCCAACACATATATCTTCCTTTTTGTATGATATAATTATTTCCCCCTTTTTGACACAAATGCCCAAAACAATGCATAATTAAAAGGTAACACCAAAATGTGAAAATAAATCACTATGTACCTTCAAAATTGTGGACATTGTTTAATCCCAATTATCTTGCAAAACTTTGGAACTATGTAATGCTATTTGTACTTCGGTAGATAATTCTATCATATGATCAACAATTAAAAATTTGTTGTCATGGATTAATGTTTTAGCATGAGCAATATGTTTTTGCATTATATCCATGTTGGGAATTATCAAACTCTGAATATTTGCCAGTGTAGCCCAGATTTTGGCTTCTTCTCTCAACACTTCTTCCTGCAAGTCTGTTAGAAATCTGATCTTAATGAAATGTGCAAAGCTTGTGCTTGGGTCAAGTGACAAATGATGTGCATTTGCCTTCATATCAGTATCTATCTTAGAAAACTTGTCCTTTATTTCCTTGGTGAAATTTGCAGTATCACTTAACTTTACAAATAAGGAAACAACATTATTTATAGAATTTTCAAAATTAATAAGAATGGTGGAGAATTCCACTTGATCAATAGCATTTATTTGTGCCCACTAAATTTTGCTCTACCATTGTTCTAACACTTGTTTGATGTATGTCCTATCTTTCTACAATGATTACAAGTAGGTCTTTTGTTCTTTTGAGCTCTGTGCTAAGATGATTCACCTTCATTTGTATAGCCTAATCCTACTTTACCTTTGTATATGAATTGAGTTTGCTCATTCAATTTATTCATGCTTTCTTGAGATTTCATCATCCTTTCATTGGTTTTCCTTTCTATGCTGAGATCATTTTGCACTCTTTCATTGTTTGTCCTCAAGTTTATAAGCTCTTGATTTGTACAATTAAGTTGAATAATCAAATCTACTTGTTGAAGAGATAGGTGTTGAATTTCTTTGTCCTTTTCTTCTATCTATTTAGTTAGAAAACTCTTCTCTTCATTTTATTTGTCCTTTTGTTCCATGTCTTCACACATTCTAACTAACTAAATTTCTTGTTCTCTTTTCAACCTTTCAACTTCTTCATGAAGAGTGAGATTCTTCTCAAGTAGGTCTTTGATTGTTGCGTCAACTTCAACTAAACTTATGTCTTGGAAAATGTCTTTAATTCTTTCTTTTGTTTAGATATTGTCATTCATCTGCGATGCTATGTCTTTTATTCTTTTCAAGGATTGAGAGAGTTGCTTCTTTATTTTCTTGAATTGTTCCATGGCCATCTACAAATCTAACTTTTCATTTTCAATGGCTTTCTCAAGTCTATACACTTTCATTGCTTCTGATCTTTCCTCAAGTTGCTAAACTTCTTATGTGAGAACCAAATGCTCTAATACCAATTGTTGGAAATGTATGGTGGGCGAGGAGACTAAGAGGGGAGGGGATGAATCAAGAACCAATAAAACTTTAAATTTAATTCACTAATCAATCATTTTTAAGCAAATATGATCTAATTGCATGCATGAAAGACTAAAAAAAATAAAACATTCATAAGAGTTTACACAATGATTGGTAACCCAGAAACCTTCCAAATAGAAAGTAAAACTGGAGTGGGGATGATACCCACAAGCTTTAGTATTATAGTATAAATTTGGCCAGTTAAGGCTTACAAATGATCACTTTTGGTGATTTGCCTTGTCAGGAGCAATAAGGATTGTTAGGTCCACCTTGTAAAAGGATTTATATAATACAATGAAGTATGCACTCGGCTAGGAGATTTAGCATAAGATTGTTAAGTCCACAATGTTAGAGGATTTGACTAATGCACCTGTTAGGAGGAACTAGTGGTTGATCTCTACTTCTGCAACTCGATTTGCTGATTAAGATTCCTTTGATGTAGAAGTGATCACCTTGTTGTGATAGATGAGACTCTTCTTTTCCTTATACTCCTTGTCGCCTTTACTCTTCAATTTGCTTTCATACTTCTTTCATACACATACTCTTACACATTTGGATATGATAAGATATCTTACATATATACCAATCCAAATAATTACCTTCTGAAGTTGGTTACCATACCTAATTCAACAATCTTCACTAACTTGGCTCAATGTTGTAACTCAAGTTCTAAAGACTACTCAGGTGATATTATGACACTCAAAAACACTATCAACTCAGCAAGCTCTAATACTTAGTTGACACTATTTCTCGGTTGAGATTGATCACTTGGGAATAGGCATGAACTTGGTTAGCACTGGAGACTCAGTGAACACTAGAGAACTCAGTTGACACCAAAGGGCTCGATTGACATTGCAACTTGGTCAACCCTACCTTCCTTTTGCTTGGTTAACATAGCTAACTTGATAGACACTGTTAACTTGGTTAACAGTACATCCTACTTGGTTTACACTGTGAAGCTTAGCTTACATTGCTTTTTATTTGTGAGGCTCGATAGCAATATAAAAAATCAAATGATTAAGTGTTTAGGAACTAATTGACAAATAATTTGGCCATAAGGTCAGCAATCTCCCCCTTTGACATTAGTGAAAAACACACTTATCATACCAAAATTTTGAATACTTTAAAAATATAAGTTAAAACTCCCCCTATCAATATTATTCAGTTTGTAACTCAGTTTTGACTACTATACTGATACTCGACTGACAGTGACTCTGGTTTTGCTTTTCCAAAATTAATTTTGTAGCTTTGTTGTACATATATTTCCCTCTTCTTGTATTTCCCCTTTGATGTTGTCTTCTTCCTTAAATACATATATCTTCCTTTTTGTATGATATAATTAGTTCCCTCTTTTTGACACAAATGTCATACAAAAATTCATAATTACAAGGTAACACCAAAATGTGAAAGGAAATCACTATGTACCTTCAAAAAATCATCCCAATTATCTTGCAAAACTTTGGAACAGTGCAAAGTTATTTGCACTTCAATTGATTATTCCATCATATGATCAACAATTGAAAATTTATTGTCATTGATTAATGTTTTAGCATGAACAATATGTCTCTACATTATATCCATGTTGTGAATTATCAAACTCTAAATATCTGCCAGTGTAGCCTAGATTTTGGCTTCTTCTCTCAACAATTCTGCCTACAAGTCTATCAGATATTTGATGTTGATTAAATATACAGGGCTTGTGCTTGGGTCAAGTGACAACTGATGTGCACTTGCCTTCATATTAGTGTCTATCTTAGACAACTTGCCCTTTATTTCCTTGGTGAAATTTGTAGTATCACTTAACTTTACAAATAAGAAAAAAATATTATTTACAGAATTTTCAAAATTAACAAAAATATAAGACTATTCCACTTGATCGATAGCAATCTTATGTGCCATATTTTCTACTAAATTTTTCTTCACCATTGTTCTAACACTTGTTTGATGTATGCCTTCTCTTTCCACAATGATTAAAAATAGGTCTTTTGTTCTTTTGAGCTCCTTGCTAAGATGATTCACCTTCATTTGTATAGCCTAATCCTTCTTTACCTTTGTGTCTGAATTGAGTTTTCTCATTCAATTGATTCATGCTTTCTTGATATTTCATCATCCTTTCATTGGTTTGCCTTTCTATGCTAAGATCATTCTGCATTCTTTCATTATTTGTCATCAAGTTGATAATGCTCTTGATTTTTGCAATTTAGTTGACTTATCAAATCTACTTACTGAAGAGATCGGTGTTGAACTTCATTGTCCTTTTCATCTATCTATTTAGTTAGTATTCTCTTCTCTTTAATTTATTTTTCCTTTTGTTCCATGACTTCACACATTCTGACTGACCGAATTTCTTGTTCTCTTTTCAAGTTTCTATCTTCTTCATGAAGAGTGAGATTCTTCTCTAGTAGGTCTTTGATTGCTACATCAACTTCATCTAAAATTTTGTCTTGGAAAATGTATTCAATTATTTCTTTTGTGTAGAGATTGTCATTCATCTATGCTGCTATGTCTTTTCTTCATTTCAATGATTGAGAGAGTTGAGCCTTTATTTTCTTGAATTGTTCCATGGCCATCTGTAGATCTATATTTTCATTTTCAATAAATTTCTCAATTTTATACACTTCCATTGCCTCTGATCTTTTCTCAAGCTGCTAAACTTCTAATGTGAGAACCAAATGCTCTGATACCAATTTTTGGAAATTTATGGTGGGTCAGGGGACTGAGAGGGGAGGGTTGAATCAGGAACCAATAAAACTTCAACTTCAATTCACCAATGAATCCTTGTTAAGCTAATTTGATCTAATTGCATGCATGAAAGACTGAAAGCAATAAAACATTCATAAGAGTTGACATAATGATTGGTAACCCAGAAACCTTCCAACGAGAAAGTACCCATTTGATTTTATAATCTTGACTCTTTGATACCCAATGCTTGAAAATACAAATTTACCAACAATTGGGTTAGTGTATGTATTCTATCACTACCCTCTAAATTGATAGGTACAACTCCGTATGGTTCTTGCAATAATATGCAATGAATATGTCTTTATGAGATCAAAAATTCTTGATATTATAAGCTCTTAACCTGAGAGCAATAAAGGATAACCAAGTTGTTTGTAGGCACAAACAACTCATGCAAGATATATATGAATAACCTATCACACTCAATAAAATGATTGCAATAGATTATCTTGATATTTTTAGACTTCTAATTCTATTCTAAATGCAAATTACTCATCTAAATGCAGAAGTGGGAAAGAAAAGATTATACATATGAGGGCAAGTGGAATTTGCTTTGGTATTAGCCTTGACTGAAATGGAATTCAACAAGTATCCAATAGATTCGCATACATTATCCTTTAATTCCCAATGAAAGGCATAACATGTATGAAACTATCAAGAGAAGAAACAAAACCATATATGAAGCAGCAAATGGAATTACTGTACTACAAATATCAAAATGAAGTGGAATCCATCTAATTATTTACAATATCATACACAATTGTCTTTCAACTCTAAGTGCAAAGTTGTCTAATGCATGGACTAGAAAACATGAAAACAAAATACTATAAATGGAATTATAGAACCATTCCCTCTCCAATTTTCCGACCCTTGTTATGTAAAAAGATATTACATTTAGTTGTTATCATTTCTAAATTCTAGCAGAGAAACAGTCATATAATAGAGAATAAAATATAGAAATATCCAATCTATATCATGATACAAGCATGTGCTCTCTCTTCTATTGATGATTTTGAATCCATGATTGTTCATGTTCATGTAGTCTCAGAAAATCCTGTGGAAAATGGTTTATTCTTTATCTTTTCTTGTTTTGTACCAAACCCATGTATTTCATATTCCAATAGTCACTACATTTTTAAATTCCCATCATTGATCTCAAATCGACGGTCAAGATTAAAATGTTATGACTTCCTTTATAACTTCCTTTACAGGTCCCTCCGTATACACATGTCTTCTTGTCACTTTGTTGCATAGAATAATGATCGAGCAACTTCACATAGCGAGATAGTGACATCTGTGATCTCTTTCTAATCTGACGGTGATAATAAGATGATGTTAGGTCTCTATGTTTCACGGTGTGGGTCCCTCTTTCCAACTAGGCACACCATGGCGAATAGTTGGAACATTCCATTGCTTGGAGAATCTGGCATTGACTTTCTTTCCTTCGTGGCACTTAGTGACAAGATTTTGATTGTGTTTCATGAAAGGTGGTGGCCCATCAGACACATGCCTTCACGTTGCTATGTTGCATAGTGACATTACGACCTCCATAGATCTTCTTTGATCTGACAGCTGAAGGCATCTTACTTTCATTTCATATTTGAACAAGACCCAATATGATAGGTAAGCATCTAAATTTTCAACTAGCCAATAGCATGTGTTCGTTTGTTCAATTGACTTTTCAAAATTTTCATGTATACGTGTGGATCAAATATTAACTATCAATTTTATTTTCAAAAGAATTCATATCACCTTTGACTTGTTTCCTTCACCATTTCTACATTTTGAACGTCCATTTCATATTGAATCTAATTGATCTTGATTTTGAACTATTCTCATGATCTAGATATAAATCTTCAAATTTAGTCTTCAGTGGTATCTTCTGCATTTGCTCTATATATATATATATATATCTATGAAAATGTATGCTTCTCTAGATATATATATTTGACCATGGAGTTTGAAAATTTCAGTGATGAAGAAATGCTTTCATAAAGAACTACTTCTCAACATGAATCTTGTATTCAACATGATTAGGAACAAAAAATATGAACCATTAGAGATATTCAGATCTTCTTCTGATTAGGAAAATGCATAAAAAACTCTCCCAAAACCTAATCACCTAGCCAAGAAATAATGTATTGCTCATATGATTTCCTGCATTAGGTTAACTCAAAGGGAGATGAGAAGAAAGACCTTTCTAAGGGAAAACTAGACTCAAACTCAAAACTTTAACTTTTGACTTGACTCAAAAATCTTAAAGAAAAGATATAGACTGAAACTTGGGCAATAGTTGGCTCTATCTAGGGATTTAATCATGATAATTCTTGAAAGAATCCAAGCAATCTCTGGTTTTGCACAAAGGATAACAACTTGGAAACAAAAAGAACAAGCTAAAGAAAGAAAGTAGTGAGGAATTACCTAAGGAAAACAAGCAAAAAGGAAAAAAGGAAAACCTACCTATCTATCTACTACACAGGGGTTACCTATTTTCAATTTTTTTGTCGATACAACATCATATCCTACCCATTATAAGAACACCGCGGGGTTCCTCTAGTTGGATATGCCAATTTGAAAGAATTATTTTGATTTTCTTATGTGATCTAAAAGGGTCCTTTCCACAAAGACTAAAATTTGAAATGCATGCCTCTTGGCTCATGTCTCTTATTCCAAAACAAGACCAAGTCACCTTCCATAAATTTTCTAGGTCTATCAAACAGTTTCTTTATCCTTTCTTGATGTTCAGTAATCTTGTCAACCATCTCTCTCTTCTTGTAGTTTAATAAGATACAAGATCCTCTTCTCTAACCCATCTTGGAAGACATCATCTTCAATTGCAGTTTTCAATTTACAAGCAATTATTTCTAATGGTAGTGGAAAATTAGCTTCTACTCATACACCAATTCAAAAGGTGAGATCCCAATAGCCCTTTTAGGTGAGATCCTACCAGCCGATAAAGCATCATGAATCTTCTTGTGCCAACTTTTCTGATTATCTATGACCAATTTCTTCAAAATATTAATCAGGTTCTTATTATTGGACTTAGCCTATCCATTTCGTTGAGGGAAATAATCAAAAGAATGACTAACTTGAATATCATTATCATAGCAAAATTCAATTATTTTTTAGGAGGAAAAGTATGATGCATTATCCATTACTAATTTCATAGGAACTCCAAACCTCACTAGAATATATTCTTTGATAAATTCACATACCACTTCTGAGGAAGTTTTCTTCATTGGCTTTGTCTCTACCCATTTTCTAAAATAATCTATGGCAATGATTATGTATGAATGTCCTTGACTAGAGAGAGGATTAATTGGGTCTATAAAATCTAAACCCCATTAATGGAAAGGAGCTTCAATTACTATTGGCCTAAGAGGCAAGACAGCCAGTTGAGGCTTACTAGTAAACATCTTGCATTTTTCACAATTAGCCAACCACTTATATGCATCTTTAATCTCAAAATTTTGAATGCAATGACAGTGCTAGAAAAATGTCCTCCACATGCTTCATCATGAAAAGATCTTAACAACTTCACCTAATGTTCCTTATCCACACATCTCATAAATGTTCCATCAATAGCTCTCTTATACAAGACATCATCATGAATTACATATTTCTGGCTTTAGTTTTTAGATCTCTCCTTTGCTTAGTAGTCAATCCATTAGGACATTCACCATATGTCAGAAAATAAGCAATGTTTGAGAACCAAGGATCTTAAAGACTTACCATAGGAAATTTTGGAGTATCTTCTTCTTTGCTTTGTTGATCCTCTGCTAAGGCTTTACAGAGTGCATTTCCTCTTACAAGTTTGGTTGGTTTATTTCTATAACATATTCTTGCACTTTGGCTATCTACACTCCTCTATTATTGCAATCAACATCTTGTTGTGTCAAAATACTTTTCATTGCAGGATCTAGCACATATATTATTGAATGATAATGCAACACATAAAATCTAAAATTCTTGAGGGCTCTCACCACTACATATGCATGTTTTTCCATTTGAGAATATCTCAGTTCTTGATTTTTCAAATGGTATACTCATGAAAGCTATTGGGGCTTGTATTCTCTTTTTGTTTTCTTGCATCAATATGGCTGGCATAATATTTTATGAGGCATAACAATAAATGATGAATTCCTTAGTGTAATTAGGATGGACAAGTATAGGGGTTTTAGCAATGGCATCCTTGATATCTTCAAAAGCCCTTTTTCCACCATCACTCCATTAAAAAGTTGTATTGCCTTTCATCATATCAACTATACATTTAACTATTTTTGAGAAATCAGGAACAAATCTTCTCAAGAAATTTACTTGGACAAAGAAGGACTTCACTCCTATTTTTCTCAATGGTAGACTTAATTTTTTAATAGATTTAATCCTATTTGGATCAATCTTCACTCCTTCTTGACATACAATATGACCAAGCAACTTGCCTTCAGTAACACAAAATACTGATTTCTTTGGGTTCAAAGAGATACCATGCTTTTTACATCTTTGTAACACCTTTTCTAGATCCCTGATATGATATTTTCTCTTCTTAAAAAAGACTATCAAACCATCAAGATATATGATAATAATTCTATCTTTCAAACCTTCAAAAGCCAAATTCATTCCATGCTAAAAAGTTGCTCCTGCATTGATTAAGCCAAAAGGCATTTTATTGTATGCAAATGTACCCCATGGTGTGGTAAATGTAGTCTTGAACTAATCTTCTTTATTTACCTGAGTTTGATTGTATCCTAAAAATCCATCCAACATGGACATCATATCTGATCCTTCAACAGTCTGTAAAAGATGATCCATATTAAGGAGAAAAAAATTATCCTTCAGTGAGGCTTGATTTAAGTTTATGAAATCTACAAAAATCCTTATTTCTCCATTATCATTTTTCTCACTAGTACAATATTAGCCACCCAAGTGGAATATTTAATAGAGTATATAATCCTGGCCTGCAGTATTTTGTCAATTTCCTTGAAGATTGCCCCTTCAACTATAGGATTATAATTTCTCTGCTTATGCCTAAATGGTGTTGCATCTTGTTTAAGAGGGATTTCATGTTTGAACTTCCCACCCATGAAATTCTTTAGGTCTTCATAACTCCAAGCAAATACATCTTGAAATTTAATGAGCAATTTCTTGAATTCTACTCTCTCTTCTGGTGTGCAATATTTGCCTATATTTATCATCTTTGGACTAATTTATGTCCCTATGTTGATTCCATCATATTCACCATAGATATTTCCCTTCTTATCTCTTTCTCTCTTTATGTATGCATCATGCCTATCAAAAAAAATTATAAAGAGATTAAGTGAGGTGGAATCTTCTTACCTTTCAACTAAATCACATCAGATCTTGTCTTCTTTTCATCTCTTACCATTGAATCATCACCTTTTGTATTAGTGCTTCCTTCAAAATATAAACATTCAAAAGGATCCTCCCCTTCAATTAATTTGTGTATTTGTTTATCATTTTCAAATGCCTTCCATGACTCCTCATTATCAGGGACATTAGGCTTGAAAAGAACTTCTATTTTATAGGTTTGATTTTTGAAATTAGGGTGTGATAAGAGAAATGATGCAGAAACAATCAAAGAATCAGCTCTTGAATTGAATTCTCTAAGCACTGATGTAATTGAGAAGGTATCAAAACCTTCAATTTCATCCCACACCTTACTATGGCAGTTTCTCAATCTTGAATTCTTCATTTCATATTGATTTATGACTTATCTTACTACCAACTTTGCATCTTCTTGTGCTTTAAGCATCTTGACTCCCCTTTTTTTGCTGCCATTATACCAAGAAGGAGAGCTTCGTATTCTATAGTATTATTAGTGTTTTTGAAATCCAACTTATAATTAAAACAAGTCATTTCTCCATCAGGTGATATCAACACCACACCTACACCTGATCCAGCATTTGCACAACTACCATCAAATTCCAAGGTCCACAATTGATCACCTTTATTTTGTTTTGATTCTTCTAAGATTTCAGGGGTACTATAGAATAACATATAATTTCCAAATTACATTTCATGATACAAGATTTGAGATCTAGGATCATATGATTTCAAAACAATGAATTTTGCTTTCTCTTCTGGTTCTAGCTTCACCTTTTTGTCTCCAAATTGTATAGTGGTACTAGACCAATCTAATTTTATTTCTCCCCCCATGTCTTTACAAAAACTTCTACTCAAGAGCATTCTATAACTTGCAGGGATGATTGCTACTAGAATGGTAAGTTTTAATCTCTTAGAGGGATAAGCAACAAGGGCAACTTGAGCATCTTCAATCTGTCCTAGCAATGGTACTTGTTTGGCATCCATTGAGTAGCATCTACAAAAAGTTTTAATCAATGGAAGACCTAAAGCTTTTTCTATAGAGGTAGGCATTACATTGTTAGAGGCTCTTGAATCTATTATGCAATTACTCAATCTATTTCCATTGATGAACAAAGAAATATAAAAAGGATCTAGTTTCTGAATTGGGTAGGTAGCTAAAATAGTAGATTCCCCTTCTTGAAAGAGCCTAGGAATTGAAAAATATTTCTTATCAAAAGAGGCTCCATTAGTGCTAGCCTTATTATGATTTTCAACATCAGCATTAATATTAGCATGATCTCCATCTTTACTATTAAATTTCTCAACTAATCTTTTCAATTGATCAAGATTAGATTTGAAATAATCTAATGGAGAATTATGAATTCTTGTTTATTCACAATATTGTACTATGTCAAAGGAATTAGCAGACTTACCTTTGTACTCCTTTTGTGAAGATGAAGTTACTATGCCACTATCTTTATTAGATATATTTGATGGTGTATTTTTCTTGATAGGGATTGAATTTTTGTTATGATTTCTATTCTTCTGACCTTTGGTCATTACTGTTAACTGAGGTCCTTCTAGAGTAGCAAAACAATCTCCTCCTACTTTTGAATCTGACTCATACTCCAAGAAATAATTTTCAGAGTTGACACAAGGAGCATGATCATCCTAACTTTCAGGATATTCAATTGTTTGTTCTTTGTTATCCACCACCTATCTATATCTGATCATATCAGCACATGTATCTCCACCATGATCTGCTCTTAGGTGAAAAGCACACATATTTTATCTTTTTGGAGTAGGTTCAATTGCTAGTCTCTGTTGAATAGGTGGTATTTGCAATGCTTTAACTCTATTTGTATTTTTGCAACCTTCCTGATGAGGTTGATAAGCAAGTTTATTGATTTTTTTCTTCAACGAGATGATCTCATTAGACAACTTTTGAAGCATGGCCTCTATATTATTGGAAGTACTAGTTGTATGGCTCATGGTTCCAAATTGAAACTCTCTATTCCAATTACTATTAGGATTAAACCAGGGACAAAAATAACAATTACATGCAAATATAACCAATATTAGAAAATAATAGGTCACACAGAAATGAACACAAGACACCAAGATTTTATGTGGTTCACCCAATCCCTGAGCTATGTCCACCAAACAACAAGTTTGATATTATTACAATCCAGTAATTACAACCTGATTACAATTTGTAATCACTTACAACTCAATACTGCCACAAGAACCAAGTTTTGCATCACCTTATGAAATAATCCCTAATCCTAAGCCCTTTCATACAAGTAATTTTATGCCAATTTAGGGTTACAATATGTCGGCCATATGTCGGTCATATGTCAGCCACAACATCGGCCATGGCCCAAACCCTAAAGAATTTATAAAGTATGTATAGTACTTCCCTAATCAGCCACCACAAACTAACAATCTCCCACTTGGGGACTGATCAAACTCCACACTAGGCAACAATCTCCCACTTGGAGACTAATCATGTAGCAATACCACTACCACATGGGGCTCCCACTAGATCAAACCACCCTAGACTCTGTTGTTCTTTTATTCATGTTCAGTCAAGAAGACCAACTAAAGCTGAAGAGGAGTTCAACTTCTCCCTTGTTATGACCTTTGTAAAAATATCTACTAGATTGTCATCTGTATGTATCTTGTCCAACTTTAATTGTCCATCCTCTAAAACTGACCGAATGAAATGGTACTACAACTCCGTGTGTTTTATCTTTGAATGCAGAGCTAAATTCTTTGCAAGATGAATGACACTCTGACTATCTGTAAAAAAATTATTACCCCTCTGAGGGTGTCCTAATTCTTCCAAGAAGAACTAAAGCCATATCATCTCCTTGGCTACCTCTGTAGTAGTAACATAATCTACCTCTGTAGTGGATAAAGCAATAACCATCTGTAATCTAGAAACCTAGCTCATGGCTGCCCCACTAACAGTAAACACATAGGAATTATTTTAACATATTTATATATATATATATATCTTTATCAGATTTGTTATCAATGAAATTTTATTAAAAAAAAAAATTGTATTTTTAAATATATATATATATATATATATATTAATATGTTAATATTGGGGGGGAGGGAATTACCCCGTACCCACCCCCACTGTCGGCTCTGTCGACAGTACCTACGTCGCAGGTACTGCGACGACAGGTACAGGGTACCTGCCGCCGTAGGCCCTGCGACCGCAAGACTGCGGCAGGCCGCAGGCGGTCATAAAGCCGACGGGCTTATTAAACGTATGTATATAATGTGTTTTTTTTTAAATTTCATTTTTCATAATTTGTATTATTTATAAGAAATTTTATTATTAGTTAAAATTTTAATTAATAAATTTTTAATATATTTTAAGTAATAATATTTTAATCTTTATTAATATTTAATAAATAAATATTAATGCATTTAACATAGTTTTTGTAAATATTAGTTTATTAATAATTTTTGGTTAAATATTAATAAATTAACAAATAATGAATAGATTAATATAAGTAATTAGAACAAGTAATTATTGATTAATTTAATTAAAATTAGTTTAATTAAAGTTAATTAATAATGGATATTATTTGATTAAATTGTAGATTTAGATTATTGATTTAATGAAAGTTATTATAGAAATGGGTTAATCGTAAGGGGTAGTTGTGAAAACTTAGTTACTTGAAATAGACGTTAAACTGGAACATAAACCTTACCTTAACTCAATAATATACTTTCAAATCCAATCTGTGAGACTTTGATGTTTTCTATGTGTTCTCTGTGTTTTGGGGTTGTTCTAGTATTGACCAATTTAGGTTGTTACCAGAGGCCCAGGTTTGTGAATGTGAGGTTATGATGATTTGTTCTCGATCTTTTCAAACCAACCAAGGTAATGTGATAGTATGCTCTATGATGGATGTATTTACTGTTTGTTATTGCTTTACAGTTTCATTATGTGAAGATGAGGTGTATGTATTTGAGATACCTAACTTAACCATTTTTGGGTCTCGATCAGTTATATGTGATAACCATTTTTGAGTCTCGATCAGTTATACTTGTATTACCTTCTGGTTGCTTTGAGAGGACTGAAGTGTTTGTTTAGATCTTGATGATGTCATGTTGTGATATGTTTTGACTTGACCATTTTGGAGTCTTCGATCAGTATTGTAATTTACTATTGGGATACTTTCTGGTTGCTCATTGGAGAATCATTGGATTTTGTGATTTATCATTGATGCCTTCAGTTGCTGATAGAGAACTGTTGTGATCATATGATTATTATTTGATGCTTATCTGTTGCTCATGAAGAACTTATGTTAATTTTGTGGCTTATCTTTTATGATGTTTTTCAGTTGCTTGTATAGGACTGAGGTGATTTTATTATGATTCTTTGATTTGTGATTTCATGAGCCTAGGGTAGGTTATCTATGTGTAGAGTCGGGAAGTGGCTTGCAATGGGGGTCGGGGCCCTAAGAGGCTGCCTGGAGAAACTCATTGTAAGTCATTTTAATAAGTGAAAACATTTACACTAAATGAGAGAAAATGAACCTAACAAGATAATTGTATGTTCTCTCCCATGCCTTGAGTGCTAGTACAGACTAGGATGGGGTAGAGAGAATGCTTGGTTACGACCTTGCATTCCGTAGTATGCCTCGTCATTATGAGAGGATACTAGTGGCTGCAGGGATCACTAGGGACCCGGGATTCCTAAGGGATTTCTCGGGTAACTTCTACGTGACTTTTGCGATGACACTTTTCTGCTTGCATAGTAGGTTTCCTACGTGTCTTTGTGGTACCTCTAGGTTTAGATGTCAATCTTTTTAGGAACCCTTGAGTTAGCATACTTATAGGATTTCCTGGACTTAGAGAGTATTATGATTATAGGTTTTGTTATCCTATTTGGGACTTGAGACTATCTCCTCAGCGCGGTGGGAGTGGACCATTTAGGTTCCACGCGGTCGGGTGGTAGTGCTTTTACTCTTATCATTGAGATCCGTCCATAGTCACCGTGGCTGGAGCTTTCTTGGTTGGCATTTACCTTCACTATGTTCTTGGATTATTATGATGGATGGTTAGATTTTATGATAGATGTTTTATCATTATGGATGTATGGATGTATCATGTATGGTGAATAGTTTCATATATTTTTACTATACTTTGTATCATGGATTCGTGGAGGTTGATGCATTTCTATTTTTACATATGTATATTCTTTTAAGCCTTTCATACCCTGTGACATGTACAGTGGATGATTGAGCATTCTGAATTAATTTTCCAAGAGGCATTCAAAACAAATGTATATTATGGACATGGGACTTTCTGAACATTCTTCCATATGTATGTGGTAATTGTTAGACTTAGAATTAATTAAATTTAAACGTGACTCAACGTCTTGGGATCCTTAAGAAATGTAACTTGTGATGTATGTTTGACGATGATTACATGTTATTGCTTCCGCTACTATGTGTTTGATGTGTATGTTATACTTTCTTACTTTTAAAAAAAAAAATGTTTAGCAAACTTGGTGAAACTTCAGGTAAATTCTTTTGGATCCCTTGGCGGGGCGTTACACACATAACCTGTAGTCTGGTATCAATATCTTTTGCCAAATCTGAGTCAACATAGCCTTATAAAATAGTAGTAGAGCTCCCAAAGTGTAAACACTTATTGGATGTTCCTCTCAAATATTTGAGAATTTATTTGACTGCATTCCAATGCTCAATTCTTGGATAACTCGCATACCTGCTAATGACTCCCACTGCATGTGCAATATTTGGTCTTGTACATACCATAACATACATCAAGCTTCCTACAGCTAAAGCATAGGGTACCTTGGACATATTATCCTCCTCTTCTTCTGTCTTGGGACACATCTCCTTAGTTAACTTCAAATAACTAGGTAAAGGTGTGCTGACAACTTTAGCATTCTCCATAGAGAAACATTGCAACACCTCAACATAATTAGCTTGAGATAGCATCAATTTCATGTTCTTCCTATCTCTACAAATCTTCATACCAAAGATTTTTTTTGCTGCCCCAAAATCCTTCATAGCAAAAGCATGTGCTAACTAGTGTTTGAGCCCCTTAATATGATCCGTGTTAGACCTAGCTACAAGCATATCATCAACATATAAACATAAAATAATGTAGTTGTCATCATCCAACCTCTTAAAATAAACACAATGATCTGAATGACACCTACTATATCCATGCTTATGCATAAAACTATCAAATTTTAGATACCATTGCCGAAGTGCTTGCTTCAGGCCATATAAACTTTTCTTCAATCTACACACTAAGTTCTCCTTACCTTTGACCTCAAATCCCTATGGTTGAGCCATATATATCTCTTCATCCAAATCACCATGAAGGAAGGCTATTTTAACATCAAGTTGCTCTAAATGAAAATCTTTAGTAGCCACAATACTTAAAATAATATGGATAGAAGTCATTTTAATAATTAGAGAGAATATCTCACTAAAATCAATTCCTTTTTTCTGTGCAAATCCTTTTACAACTAACCCAGCTTTAAATCTTTTCTTACCTCCATCCTCTTCTTTTAACCTGTAAACCCATTTATTCTATAAAGCCCTTTTACCTGTAGGCAATTTGCATAAATCCCAAGTCTTATTTTTCAGCAAAGAGTCAATTTCATCTTTCATTGCAGACTCCCACTAAATCCTAGTATCCACCTACATAGGTTCATCATAAAATTCAGGTTCACCAGCATGTGTTAGTAAAATAGAATACAAAGAGGGAGAAAATCTTTCTGGAGGTCTAATTTGCCTTATTGACCATCTAACAGTCATTGGTGTGTGTGGTATTTGTTGTTGTGGTTTTTTCACATCATGAGGAATGGTTGGAACATCATTTTTTAGAGTATCATCCAACACTACATAATCATCTTCTTTCTTCTCGTGTTGCTGCAACTGATCTTTGTACAACATTTTGTCATTGAATATGACATCCTTGCTTCTTACAATTTTATGATTTTCAAAATCCCAAAGCCTATAACCAAATTCACTAATGACATATCCAACAAATACACATTTCTTTGACTTAGCTTCCAACTTGGTTCTATTTTTAGAATCTATGTGAGCAAATGCTTCACAAACAAAGGTTTTGAGAAAAGAATAACTCACCTTTGTACTAGTCCATACTTCCTCTGGAATACCACGATCCAAAAGAGTAGAGGGACCTCTATTAATCAAATATATAGCAGTATTGATAGCCTCTGCCCACATGTGTAAGGGAAACTCAACATGCAACCTCATGCTCCTTTCACACTCCATTATAGTCATGTTCATGCATTCAGCCACTACATTTTCTCGTGGAGCCCTTGGACCAATTTTTTGTCTATGAATACCATTAGTGGAGAAATAATCTTCAAATTCATGACTGCAATACTCACCACCATTACTAGATCTGAGACATTTTAATTTCTTACCAGTCTCATTTTCAACCAAGCATTTCCATTTATTAAAAGTTTGAAATACATAAGATTTTTGTCTAAGGAAATAAACCCATACTTTTCTAGTTGCATCATCAATAAATGTAACATAATAATGAGATCCACCAAGGGAAGATACCTGAACTGGTCCCCATACATCTATATGCACAAGCTCTAATTTCTCTCTTTTATTTTCCTTCCCAGTCTTCACAAAACTCACTCTCTTTTGTTTTCCATACACACAACTTTCATAGAAATCCATATTAACACATTTCAGACCTGGACAACATTCTTTGAATGAAGTAATTTCATGCCTTTCTCACTCATGTGCCCAAGTTTGTTGTGCCATAGCACTATATTAGAATTTACAGCAGCTATTTTTTCTCTTTGCTCAACTGCAACAATTGTTCCTGAACATTCATTTTTCTCTGAAACAGTTAAAGTAGAAGGAACAATATGACCTGTACAAAGATATAAGGTTCCTACTTTCACACCTTTTGCTACTACAAGGGAACCTTTTGAAACTTTCCAATTTTTATCATTAAAAGAACTACACAACCCTCATCACCAAGTTTCCTTGCTGAAATTAAATTCCTACTCAGCCTTGGAAAATGTCTTACCTCATATAGTAGCCAATGATTTCCTTTCTACAACTTAATCTTAACTTTTCCCTTTTCGACAATCTAACAGGGTCCATTATCCCCCAAATAAACAATCCCAATATCCCCTTGGACATAATCAATGAAATAACCTCTATGAGGTGTAGCATGAAATGAAGCACCAGAATCTAAAACCCATGAATCATCAACACTTTCTAAAGATATAAGTAAAGCATCCTCTTTGAATTTGTTACTTACCACATTTTCCTCCTTGTCTCCATCTGGTTTATCTCCTTCATTTTTCTTTCGAGTCCAACAATTTTTCATTTTATGCCTTGGTTTCCCACAATACCAGTAGCCATTTGATCCTCTTGATTGAGACCTCCTCCCCTTTGACATTCCTCTTGATTTCCCACAATTTCTAGAATTACTTCCTCTTTAAGTCGTTCTGCCTCTGCTTTGTGTGTTCAAAGCACTTCCTGATGTAGATTCACCTGAGGATTTCCTATGAGTTTCCTCATTCAAAATAACACCAATCACATCATCATATTTTAGGATACTAGATCTAGGAACATATTTACTTACAACCATTACCAATCCATTCTAGCTTTCAAGCAAAGAACACATATCAAGAGAGCCCTAATTTCTTCATCAAAATTGATACCCACAGAAGATAATTGACTAGTAATAATATTCAACTCATTTAAATGATCCACAATAGATCCACCTTCTATCATTTTCATATTAAATAAACACTTCATGAGGAATACCTTGTTTGAAGCGGAGGGCTTTTCATATAGTTTCACTAGGGTTTGCATCAACTCTTCTATTGTCTTTTCTTTTGTAATATTAAATGCCACTGATGGTGCCAGGAATAATCGAATGCTTCCAAGTGTCTTTTTATCTAAAAGATCCAATTCATCATTTGACATAGATCCCTGATTCTTGGTTTTGCCTTCCAATGACTTCCATAAATCCTTCTGATAGAGATAGTCTTCCATTTGCGTCTTCCATAACTAAAAGTTCTACCCATTAAACCTATCAACCTTCAACTTACCCTCGTCTTCCATCGCTCCAACTGAACTATGAGACTCCCACTCAACTGTGATACTTTCCTACAGAGGATAATTGAAAATTAACCTCACTCTAATACTACTTATTAGGATTAAACCACAGAAAGGAATAATAATTACATGCAAATATAACCGATATTAGAAAATAATAGATCACATAGAAATGAACACAAGACACTAAGATTTTAGGTGGTTCACCTAATCCTTGGGCTATGTCCACCAAGCAGTAAGTCCGATATTATTACGATCCAGTGATTACAACCTGATTACAATCTGTAATCCCTTACAACTCAACACTACCACAAGAACCAAGTTTTGCATTACCTTTTGAAACAATCCCTAACCCTAAGCTCTTTTATACAAGTAATTTTATGCGACTTTAGGGTTACAACATGTCGGCCATAATGTCAGCCATACATTGACCATGGCCCAAAAATTTTTTATACAATACTTCCCTGATCATTCACCACAAACTAACACTTACCAGAGGCTATCATGTCATCCTCCATCTCCACAACTAG
Source organism: Cupressus sempervirens (assembly GCA_028749045.1). Taxonomy (NCBI): domain Eukaryota; kingdom Viridiplantae; phylum Streptophyta; class Pinopsida; order Cupressales; family Cupressaceae; genus Cupressus; species Cupressus sempervirens. The sequence continues at coordinate 660,982,828 of CM053791.1, forward strand.
TGTTTGAGTAGGTTGCAAGTTGGCTACATTTGCTCTTCTAATTTGGTATCCTAGATTAGGTGGCATGAAACTAATGTAGAAAGTTTTCTTGTTATCATCAGTAGGTGCACTTGCGGCAGGAATTCTTTTGAGAAGTTTATTGAATTTTATATTGAAATCTCACATGGAAACTAATGTTTCTTTATTTATTTGTGCCAATTGTAATAACAAGGTTTGTGCATCCTCTGTGCTTTTATATCTTTCCTCAAACCTTTGTTTCATGGTGTTCCGATTTGTGATGCATCTTGCAGGTAGATCTTGAAACCGGTCTGCAACATTGTCCACCAATGTGTCAACAAACATTTCGACTGTTGCATCCTCATGTTGAGGATTTACTACACCATAAGCTTTATGGAAAGCACTCAAGTGTTGTTTTACAAAAGTAAAGCCATCTCCATTAAATCTTGGAAAGTTCATCCTTGATGCTCTTGGCAGATCATTATTAGTCTTGTTACCACATATATTTTTCTCTTATCCTAGGAAGGTTCAGTCGTGAGTCTTTTCTTAATCATGAAGTTGAACTTGAAGTTTCAATTAACTTCAAGTTCAGGTTCGAGCTCCCATATGTCCTCCATGTGTTGAGGTCCACTTCCATTCCCCGAGTTAGTCATGATGAAGTTGAAGTTTGATCAACCCAAACTTCAACTTCAACTTCAACTTTGATGTCAGTTTTGTATACTGACACTTTGTTTTCATGCAGGCTTTCAATCTTTGAGTTAAAAGGCGAGGTGGGTCCCGATGAAGACACTTCCCAAGGCATGTAAGATAATAAATAAAAACTTTAAGGTGGCACGTGTTCAAATATGGTAGGATTTGGAAAAAAGGCAAAATTGTCATTTCATGATGACATGGAGTGTTAATAGGCGTGTGGATTTGACAGGCATTTAAAACAAATCACTCAGACAGTCTTTTCTGATGCACGAGACATGAATAGTAATTATTGCATTTACTTTCCATATATGTATTACAATTTCCTTTGTAAGTCATTCCCTAAATGCATTCATTTTTTCTTTTTACCATTCATTTTGCCATTTGTAAAAGAAATTCCAGTGCCATCCAGTAGGAAGAACGAATCGTAGGTTGAAGCTCTATCAAACTGTAAGCATGTTGCCATAACCCTCTATAATTTTATTTATGCTTGCTTTTTTTTGAAATATTTCAATTTGTATCTTTTTGACCCTATCTTTCCATAGTGATTCATGATGTTATTTCATCCCAAGATGCCCAAGTTTGAAAAGCCATGTCTACTTAGTTCTTTGCATAAAATTCGTGACACATTTTTGGTTAATAAAAACTTAACTGATGTCATTGAGAGAGCCAGAAATACCCAATCAGGTCCCATTTATCAAAAGCTAGCTAATAGTGGGTTACTTGAAGCCACCACCTTTCCCGTAGCAATCGCACACCCAGAGCTTGTTATTGAGTGTGCAAACCATTACAACCCTAGCATAAGGTGTATCAAGAAAGTTTCAGGTTGTTAAGATTAACAAAACCAGTGTCTATTCAGCCTTTAGAATTCCTCACAAAGAACCCTATAAACCATGGACATTCGAGGAAGTAGAGCACCTATACACCAAAAGAAAAAGTACTTATGATAATAAGGTAGCCCAGTCTTGGCTCCTAAAATCGACAGAGGATGGTTCAAGGTTGCCAAAACCTTTAACCATTGAGCATTTTATAAAGGACATTGCATACATTGTACTTCTATTGAATAGAATTAAGGGAAATGAACATGAATTTCATTGGGAGTCTTGGATGTATTTCTTCATCCAAAAGATTGTTGAGGGAAATAAGTTCATTGATTGGGCTGAACTGATTGCTGAGAATTTGCACAAGGGTTTAGTAGCTATCAACAACTTTGGTCATTTTTTCTTGTCCTCCTATTTGATTTATATCCTAGCAACATCTAAAGAATGTGAAAATCTCCCACATTCACCTTAGACTGATGAAATGCACATTTACCAGTATTACAGTGATCTTCAGGAAGTTGCTTTGTGTAAGGAGTTCAAAAGGGTGAATGTTGTCTTTATGGGAAGATTGGTCTTTGAACTTCAAGGTCATGAAAATGATAGACTATCTAAAGAAGCCATGCAAGCTATACAAGTCCATGGTTGATTTTACATCTAATTTCCTAGGTTCACATATATTAGAATGGGTGGTTTTTCTGGTGAACCATTGAAGCTACCTTGTTACTGTTTAGACTCTATAGTTCAATCTGAAATGTGCAGACAATTTGTCTCTGTGGTAGAGTCTTTTGAGGTTTCTAAGAGGTCCTCTTCTGTGTTCTTTCCTATTGAAATTGGACACTATAGATGTCCTAGCCTAAAGCAAGCTATGTTAACAAAGGCATCATTGACTTGTCTATGCTTTAAACCCTTTCCCCCTTGAGAAGATTTTGATTATACAGGTTTTGTCAAAATTAATGTTAAGAATGCACTCGAAAGACTATTGGGCAAATTGCCCTAACGAATTTGAAGTAAGGAAAAGACTGTGGTCATGGCTAATTGTGAAACAAATTAATATGTTTAATGTGGATCTTGATACATGTGGGCTGAAAGAAGAGGATTATGAAGAGGTGCTTGACCCATTCTACATTGACCGAATTGAATGTATGCCTATTCCCAAAATTGATTGGGGAAGGAGAGAAGAAGATGATGTTTTCTCCCGCACTAAGGATGTGCTAGCTAGGACCACAAGTTGGATAAAATCAAAAATTATTACCACCCCTAACTTGATTGGAAAATTTTTAAAAAGTAAAAGTAAAAAGGCTCCCAAAAAGGAAAAAGTGATCACTAATCAAGATATTCATGATCCTATTGCAGGTCCAATTGAAGTTGAAGCTGGAGTAGTTCTAGAGCCACTCTAACTTCAAGTTCAAGAAGGTACTCCTAAAACTAAAAGGGTGACCCGTTCAAGCACAAGGAAGACATCAATAACCAAAAGCAAGGGTACAGTAACAGTTGATCTCAAGTTTGTAGAAGAACTACCTATGGTGGACAATGTACCTGAACCTCAAAGGTCATTAGTAAATACTAAAGGCCAAGAGAGTAATCTCACCTTGGCCAAGTTTTCCCCTGCCACTGGCAAAGAACTAGTCACACCTAAATGGTTGAGACTTCTATTGAGAAGAAGTGGAGCATGGTTCCTCTTTCCATGCCGATTGATGATCTAGTCAATAAATGTTTGGGAAAAACACCTAAAGTAAATAAAGAAAGGACTAAATCAAGGATCAAATTTGATAAGAATTTAGGGCATTGGTAAGTTGAAATAGCCATGCCACCAGATGAGAGTTCATGTGAATCCCTAGCTCCTTAGGACTACCAGATAAAAAAGTTGACCTAGGAAAGGGAAACCGTGAGGTGGATATGGAATTCTTTGAAGCCTCTAATAAGAAGATTGCACACAGGGTATGGAAGGATGGATAGGACAAACAAGAGATGAAGGAGACAATAAAGAGTATGGCTCAATATATCAATGCCATCCTTCATCCTGAGGCAAAATCGATAAGTGAAATGTCAGTGATTGTTAATGTGTCCTTTGCAACCAACCAACAATCTCTTGAGAACCTGCACAAATGCAAAGTAGTTGCAAAAATAGCAGGGGAATGGGTGCAAGGCATCCTGGATGACACTATGAAACATGTAGGTCTCCTGGATAAGGCTTTGAAAGAAATATCAACCATTACTAAAAAGGTGGAACTAAGTAATGAAGGATATGAAAAGGAGAAAAATAATTGGGCAAAGGTAGTGATATGGCTAGAAGAGATCTAAGAATTTGGATTACAAAAGTTCCAAGCCAAATGTCCTATGGCTAGCTTAGATGAGAATGCCTTGTATGTGATCAAAAGATTGTATTGAATGGAGAAATGAAGCATTAATACAGGGAGTGACTGAAATCAAGGAAAAATTACAAGAACTTAAGATCATACACCAGATAATTCAAGGAGATCTTAAATGGTTTGTCAAGCAGTTCATAGGTAAAGAAGAGGACTTCGTTGCCCAATCTGAGGAAGTGATCAAAGAAGTTCAAAAGAAGTTCCAGGAACTTCAAGACAAGAAAGCACCAACTAAGCAAGATTATTCAAATGTAGCACACACAGAAGCCATGCTAATAATTAATCTCAAGCACTTGGAAATGCATGAAGAAAAGATAGCAGAATTGAAGAGAGAAAAGGAAATATAGAAGCAGCGGCTTACCTACATTGGTCTGCCATATCAGTTAGTTATTTTAGCATTTCCAACTACCTATGAAACGTGGAAAGCGGAAAGAAACATGGCCAGTAGAGACGGTGCTACCTGATTAAAAGAAGCACTTACACATAGTTGCTTGGTTGTTCTTTTTTTTTTGTCATTTTGCTTTTCTTGCATTCTGGTTAGCAGTTATGTTAACCAAAAGACTATTTTACTCCTAGCGGGGTAATTTTGGCAACTGTCCAGCCCCATGCCTTATAAATATGTAATAACTAGTATGGCATAGGGTTAATCTCTAGCAGATCGATAGACATAACTATTTTTGTTTGTGGTTTAATCTCAAGTTTTAGAAGTAGCATTTCATAATTCTACAAATACAAAGAAAACTCTGCAATTTGATTTTGTTAAGAGTTTAGTAAGTAGATACTACTATCTGATTTGGGGTGCTGTGAAAATTAAGTTTTAATAAATGTGCCTGCTCGATTATTTAATTTTCAATTATGTGCATAATATTGATAATTAAAATTGAGTGGCTCTTCAACATAAAAATTTATTTTGTATCGATGAGATAAAATAAGTTGATTCAATACTGTCAACATATTGCATTCTGAAAAGATCGTTCTATTGAGTTTAAAGATAAAAAAATCTTTATTTGCAATAAAGGTAGTTGTGCCTATTTTTATTGAAGAAACTTTAAGCAGAGAATTCCTTAATCCTGTATAGGAATTCATTTGTTGGTATACATTTTTCTCAGTCTTGCATATAAAATCAGATGAGAAAAACTATTTACTAACAAGTCTCAAGGGCAAGAGGACCAATAGCATTTTCCCATGGTTGTGTCATAGCTTCTGATACAATATTATGATTTTCCTAAAAAGTAACTGAAAGTGGAAGTGTTGCACCAATCAACAACAAAGCATCAAAAGTAGCAGGAATGTAATTTTTGACAACTGGAGAAGTAGAAGATTGACTTCTCTGTGTTCTATTAGGAGGAACAACTACAAATAAGAGAGTATCTTGGAGTTGTTTGGTTACAAATTCCCTTGTACGTGTCCTTCCTCTTCTGCAAAGGTCTTCTAGGATAGGAAAGTTAGCCTTCTTAAGCTCTTTGTATATTGGGTCAATCTTTCCTTTCTCCTTGGCACTCCTAGTATATTTGGAATCCAGAGTGTATCAAATGTTCAGATAAATGGTGTTTTTAAAATTTATCTTACTAGTTTTCAACTTTGAATTTACTTCTTTTCTTCAGCAGGTTGAGGCTGTAAAACTAGTATCAAGAATTTATGGCAAACACTTCACTACCACGAGTCCTTTCTTGCAACTCAAATATATGGAATTAGATTGCAAATTAATGTGAAGGACAATTCTTCAGAACTTTCATCTGAATCTCCCCAATAGAATCACCAATTACTGTTGGTTAACAGTTTGTCCTCCAATTAGATTTTATAATCTTGACTCTTTGATACCTAATACTTGAAAAGACTTGAAAGGATGTTTACCAAAAACTGGGTCAGTGTATGTATTCTATCACTACCTTCTAAATTGATTAGGTACAACTCCCTATGATTCTTGCAATAATATGCAATGAATATGTCTTTATGTGATTAAAAATTCTTGATATTATAAGCTCTTAACTTGAGAACAGTAAAGGATAACCAAGTTGTTTGTAGGCACAAATAGCTCAAGCAATGTATATGAATAACCTATCACACTCAATGGAATGATTGCAGTAGATGATCTTGATATTTTCTGACTTCTAATTCTATTCTAAATGCAAATTACTCATCTAAATGCAGAAGTGGAAAAGAAGATATTATACATATGAGGGCAACTAGAATTGCTTTGGCTATTAGCCTTGACTAAAATGGAATTCAACAAGTATCAAATAGATTCACATACATTATCTCTTAATTCCCAATGAAATGCATAACATATATGAAATTATCAAGAGAAGAAATAGAACCATATATGAAGCAACAAATGGAATTACCGTACTACAAATATTAAAACAAAGTGGAATCCATCTGATTATTTACGGGATCATACACAATTGTCTTTCAACTCTAAGTGCAAATCTATCTAAAGCATGAACTAAAAAACATGAAAAGAAAATACTGTAAATGGAATTACAGAACCAATCCCTCTCTAGTTTTCCAACCCTTGTTATGTCAAAAGATATTACATTTATAGTTTGTTGTTATCATTTCTAAATTCTAGTAGAGTACCAGTCATATAATAGAGAATAAAATATGGAAATATCCAATTTGTATCATGATATGAGCATGTGCTCTCTCTTCTATTGATGATTTTGAATCCATGGTATTCCTAAAAACACACCATGATTGTTCATCTTCATGCAATCTTAGAAAATCCTATGGAAAATGGCTTATTCTTCATCTTCTATTGTTTCATGCCAAACCCATGTATTTTGTATTCCAACAATCACTACATTTTCAAATTTCCATCTTTGATCTCAAATTGACAGTTGAGATTAAAATGTTATGACTTCCTTTATAAATTCCTCTGCAAGTCCCTTCATATACAAATGTGTTCTTGTCACTTTGTCACATAGAATAATGTTCGAGCAACTTCACATATCAAGATAGCGACATCCATGGATCTCTTTTTGATTTGACGGTGATAAAAAATTGATGTTAGGTCTCTCAGTTTCGCGATGCGCGTCACTCTTTCCAACTAGGCTCACCATAGAAAACAATTGGAAACATTTCATTGCTTGGAGAATTTGACATTGACTTTCTTTTTTTCGTGGCACTTAGTGACTAGATTTTGACTACGCTTCATGAAATGTGATGGCCCATCGAACATGTGCCTTCACATTTCTATATCGCATAAATTAACAAACGAGCATCTTTATATAGTGACATTATGACCTCCACAGATCTTCTTTGATCTAATGGTTGAAGGCATCTAACTTTTATTTAATATTTGAAGACATCCCTTTAGGAGGCATGTTTTTAGCCTCTCCTTCTAGCTCCTCTATTGACATACACAAAGATCTTGATTCCCAATCAATCAAATATAACTTTGATGTCAATATGATGTAGATAGACTATAAGGACAACCGAACCAAGTCTCTTCTCTTTCTAATGACTTAGGTTTTTTTTTATAAAAAAAAAATCCTCCTTATGTAGAATCCTTCCTTTTCCAAGTCCCTACAACCCCTTGTAATCAAAAGATATTCCTAAGTCACTTTGGTAAATATCTTGTTGTCAATCATGTACTTCCATCATGCCCACTAATGTTTCCACTCATTCCCCTAATGGTCATCCTCCCTATGAGTGGCTTAAATACACTCCAATCTTCCTAGTCATGTTTTGGATGCACATTTGTCTCTTTTGAAGCATATCAGTCCTATTCCAACTACAAGGAAACTTGAATAAAGAATATAACCATTTTCACATAATCCATAATAGATCTAAAATAAATATGTACTTAAAATCCACATGCAAGAGAATAGACAACATACCCACAAAAATTGTGACACAGGATATACCCTGGGAAACCCTCATGGAGGAAAAAACCTAGCCTCCAAAAGCATCCATCACCATGTATTATTCAACAAGAACACCATTGCAATACAACCATGGAAGTTTTCAAAGCCATAGCCACCACCAAGAAATCTATGTGAACAAGCATGAATCCACACATCCCATGCCATGCTTCCAACCTTCACAAATGCTCCCTTGGCTAACCTGTCAAGCCTTGTCTCGCTCGACTCTTTCCCTTTTTTGTCTTCTCCTTCTCTCATCCCAACAACTACCCTTGTGGCTACTTATATAGTAGCAAGTCTCACAAACTACCAAGTGATATTACATAAACTATGTATTAAAACCATGTGCTACCTAACCCCCTAACCCCATATTTAATTATTGAAAATTTAATTAATTTTCCCAATATTAAATAATTACATGAAATATTATAACAATGTTACAATACCACTCATCAAGTATATCTCATGGGAATCTTTACATGTTGCACGTCCATCTAGGTGCAACATTACATAATAAAATAAAATAAAATAATATAACAATATTATGCAATGTGTGCAACACCTATTACCTCGACATTTTCCCACTTGTTGTATACATTGCATAGGGTCAATCTATAGCCACATAAATGAACAAGGGAATAATCCTTCCCAACACATCCACCATCATGGATCAAAGTACACAAAGTGCTCCATCCTAGTACCTGCAACAAAATTGAAGTATCCAACATCTCAAACATGAACAATCTCACCTCCTATTATGTCATTACCACCAAACATACATAGAATTCATCCAAAGAGAAAGCCACCCAACCTGTCACATTAGAAGATCATAAAATCTTGTACCAACTAATTTTCCAAGCACAAAAAACCTGATCCAAAGGCATGTATCTGTAGTTGTCAAAATATCCATAGTTGAAATAATACCCACACCAAGTGTCAAACCCATCCAACTATCCATACCTCCAAAGGTATACCAAGTGAATCTCACATCATCAACATATCCAATCTATAACTTGTAATTACAAGCCTCAATAGAAATACCTGCCACATATATACCAAGAAGCTCCCCCTGCAAAAGATAATGTCAAATCTATAACCAATCCACTCACAACACCTCAAATAAGTGAATCCATGTAGTATCAAGGACATCCATAATACATAAACCAATAACTTGCAAGAACAATTCTCATAACAAGTCTCCAAAGTCTCCCAAGTTCTCCACAACCAATAGAGGAAAGAGATAAAGGAATAACCATGTCATCTCTCACATAACATACATGAACACAAACCAATGATCACAATCTCTAACCAATCTCAAATCCAGTGTAAGTGAAATCAAGCATCCAGGAAGATAACCAAGACCAAAGAGAAACCATGCAAACCATAACTTGTATCAAGTCCTTCTACACACACCTCTAGATGTAAACTATGCAAGTATGATCTCCTCCATAGAACCCCAACCAAGAAGCCACAATAACACCCAAACCATATCATATAACTAATCATGGATGTAAGCCTCTCACAAGAAGATCAAACTCATAAACCATTCGTAATCCAAAGAATATGCCCACTAAAAAACCATCTCCCAAACTCAACCAACATAACAACATATTAAAATGGAGATAACCAATGCTAAACCATCTCTCAAATGAACCCTCTAGAACTAACTCATGTACCGTAGCTCAAGATCCATATCCATGAAAGATAAGCATAAATATAATGCAACTGAGAGAAACAATGGGATATACCTCTCAAGTAGAAATCCGTTGAGTAGACCAAGAGTGGGGATGAGAATGCTTATCAAGATATCCAAGTCTCTAACCAAGACTCATCTAAGAACAATCTACTCTCAAGTCCATATCAGGTGAATGCCCCTCGGACTTCCTATTGAAACCATCAATTGTCCCAACAAATACTTCTCTAATCTAAGAGAAATCAGTATCACCACCATCTCTAAGTATCCATAAGCACCTGTAACTCATCAATTAATGTCAACTCCAAATGCAACATAGCAATATCATGAAGTATCCAGCTTATGATCAATGCACTCGATACCAAGAAACTAAACCAAGATCATTGTTAGAATTCCAACCATGGCCTCAGAAACATAAACATGACAACAAGCTCCATATTAACATACTATAACATGTCAAAACTCTAAACATGTATCAAGAGTATACCATGACATAATAATGAAACCATCCTCACAACAAGGACAACATGTCAAATGAAAGCATAAACCATACCTTTACCAAAAACCTTGTGAGTCCTCAAGATGCAACCATCTCCACACACCATGAAGATAACAAGTGCATCATGCAAATGTTGGACACAATTGTCCAATTGTGTGTTGTCTTTGATGTTACACAAATATCATATCAATTAGCAGATGATATCTACCGAGCTTAGGTAATCAACAAAGCAAATTTCAGAGTCTACTAAGCATTCTTGGAAATTACTCTATGGAAATAGTTCCTACCGAGCTCACTTGAGCATCAAAGGATTTTGTGGCAGAAGTCAGTGTTAACCGAGCTCACATGGTTAACAAAGGAAAGTCAATTTCTACCGAGTTCACTCGGTCTCCAAAGGATTTTGCAGAGTTCACAGTGTTAACCGAGCCTCTATTGGTTAACACGGGAAATTAGTTCTAGAACAATGTTTACTAAGTAGGGTCGACTAATGAAGGATTTCATTATTTTGAGAAATAAAGTTTAATTATTTCATGTAATGATTGTAGTTGACTGATGTAATGATTATTGATAATTGTAAGTTGTAAATGAGCTGACTTGACAATTTGTAAGGTATAAATAAAAAGTCAAGTTGAGAATTCTAAAATGTAATGAGCGAGCATGCAAGTGTGTTGATCGTTGAAGAGGAAAGTGTGAGCGAACTTAGAAGGATGGTTAGATATCCTTGAGGAGCAGCAAAGTTGTGTTCGATTAAAAATGATCTAGTGAAGCAACACAGAGATCTATATCAACAATTCAGTTGCATCTCATTCAAGTCATTCATTGCTACTTTCTCACCATTGTAGCAGTGATTCCTAAATCTCTTAACAAAGTTGGTTTAGCAACCATTTGTAAATCCTCTAACAAGGTGACAGTTCCTTTGAATTGTTCTAAAGACCTCTAGTAAGGCCATTCCTAGCAGGGTGATTAAATCCTCTAACAAGGTCACACCTAACAATGTGTTTTGTAACCTCTAACCAGATTGGCTCTTAATAAGGCTCACTTTAGAAGAGTGAAAATCAATAGCTAGTTACTTGGTGGTTTTTCTCATATTGGGTTTCCACGTCAAATCTGGTGTCTCGTGTGTTCATGTTATTTCTTTTATGATTGCATGTTAATCACTATGAATGCTTAAAGTTTAGTAATAAGTTAACATACATTGCATCTATCGAGTTACAACATTTTTCTGTATGTTTACCGAGTGACAACAATATCTAGTTTATCAGACATCTAAGGGATATATGGATTTGTTTTTGTGGTAACTAATTCACCCCCCCTTCTCAGTTACTCCATCTATATTTCCAACAGCAAATGTCAAAGATGCTTCTGCAACAATAGTATCTAAGACAAACCTCCAACATGTACAAACACTCAATAAATATATATCAATGCCAAAAAAGAACCTTCCACTCAACCATGGTACCAAGTCACCCATGGCATCATAAAATCCATATCCTCCATGAAGATCTGCTAGGTCTACACTCACAACCAAAGTGTTAGTACCAAGTGAAACCAAGATCTCCAAACCAAGAAGATATAATCCAAACTAGGAACTAATCCTACATTGTCACCCCATCACTATCACAAGCTCCCACTAAATTGTGTATCCAAGCTATCCATGACATCACGATGAAAAACCATCCTCTAACCATGAGAATCAACCAAGGTATCAAACCATCAAAGAACTCAAGGTGCACATCATGAGCTTCTCAAAAGAAACCAAATAAAATGATCCTCGACCAAGAAGATATACCACCATAACTGAATCAGGAATCCAAGTGAATGAACATCAAGGATGTACCTGTATATTGAATCATGTCATGCCAAAATCCATGGAAAAATTATCACATCCATGAATTGAGCATCTGATTCTCAATATGTCCAACCTATTAGCATAATATATTCAACCAGAATCCTCCACCATGACTGTACCTGGTAACAACATCTCATCCCTTCTATATGAAGAAAAAATCAGCAAATCATGTGACTTAGGGCATAGACAACTCAAATCCAAGCCACCAATCTGAATATGCATCAATAATGAAAGATCAATGGGCAAAGACAACCCATAAATAAGCCATAAATGCAACCTGTAAGTATAGACTGCTTACAACACTACACAACTTGTAGACCTAACAAGTCATCATACATATCCAAATCCAAATACTAATAACTATATCATCATGAGACCAATCTGAAATATGAACTGAGTATACAATGACATCAAATCTCCAAACATACAATGTCATAAACTCACAATGTTACCATAGCCAATATTTATCATAAACTATTCAAATCAATATATCACCAAATAAATCATGTCAAACCTACACCAAATCTAAATCAATGTGTAGAGATCTCCAACAGCTTTTCGTTGACTACTTGAAGTCCAAAATTTGACTCTATATGCCCAAGTTATGCCCTAATCCGTGCTCAAAATAAACAACATATGACTTTTAGGCTCTTAAAACCTGACAAAATATCAAAATCACATAACCAAACCTACAACAAGTTGTAGTGTTCTAAATTATCTTTCCAACACCTATAAGAAGTCTAAAATCCAATATCCTAAGAGAAAGTTATGGTTGTTTTACTAAGGCAGTCTTTTTAACATTTTCACTGCAATTTTTTTTTGTGACAAAAATTCTAACGAGATTAAATTTGACAGCCATCACAGGTTGAAACTAAAAAACTCTTTCATTTCCTCTGAACATGGCCAAATAGGGCATATCATATATCAAAATTTATGGAAATGTTGACCCGGATCTAATGGTGAGGTTTGTTTTTATCTAGGAGGTCATTTTTGCAACCTCCCCCCTAAAAGCCTAATTCAAATTAATCATTTAAAAACCCCTTTATCCAATAATTTCTCATGCCCAAAATCTACCAATATCCCATCACAACAACAAAGCCAAAACCCTCGAATCTGCAATAAACAACTCATATATCTTGCCCTTTATTTTATCCTCTCATGAATTCCCATGGATTTAATATAGGGTTACAATAATAAAACCGTAGCTCTGATACCACTCGTAAGGAAACTTGCAATAAAGGATATAATTGTTTCTACATAATCCATAGTGGATCTGAAATAAATATGTACTTAAAATTCACATGCCAAAGAATACACAACATTCCCAGAAAAATTGTGACACAAGATATACCCTAGAAAACCCTCATTGAGGGAAAAACCCAGCCTCCAAAAGCATCCATCACCATGTATTATTTAGCAAAAACACCATTGCAATACAATCATTGAAGCCTTCAAAGCCATAGCCACCACTGAGCAATCTATGTGAATAAGCATGAATCCACACATCCCATGCCATGCTTACAACCTTCATAAATGCTCCCTTTGCTAACTTGTCAAGCCTTGTCCTGCTCAACTCTTTTGCTTTTTTGTCTTCTCCTTCTCTCACCCCAACAACTACCCTCATGGTTGCTTATATAGTAGCAAGTCTCACAAAACCACCAAGTGGTATTACATAAACTATGTGCTAAAACCATGTGCTACCTAACCCCCTATGTTGGAATTACAAATGGGAAACATGTGCTTTTGAGAGGTGGGGTGAATCAAAAGTTCAAACTTCATATATTAAAATTTTCACCATTCATTAGATGCATGTAATATATGATCTAAAAATAACATAAAAAGTAAATGCATCTAAAACATGTAAACAATTGAATACACACACTTAACACCAGATATTATTACCCAGAAACCCTTCGAATGAGAAGGTAAAACTGGGGTGGGGATGACACCCACAAAACTTCACTACTACAACAATAAACTGTAGCCAATCAAGGTTACAATGGTTTGACCATGAAACATGATCTGCCTTGTGAAAGGCCTGACTTGTTAAAGGCTTACAAGGACTGTTAAGTCCCACCTTATTAGAGGATTTCAACACCCTGTTAGAAGTGTGCCTGGCTAAAAGACTTTAGAACATCCACTTGGAATGTCACCCCATTAAAGGATTTACAACAGCCTATTAAGACTACTCTGCCTAGGAGATTTAACTAAAATCACCTGTTAGGATGTTTTAGCATAGATCTTGTGATTGGCTCTGGTTGCTTGATTAAAGATCAAATCTATACTATTTCCTTCTTGATCCTCTTTGATTTGATATACTATTGTTGTATCCTTTAGTTCTTTGTTCTCCTCCAACTGATTATGCAATTTACTCTCACTGTTAAGTCACCTTGAATGCTCTGTGAACAAATTTGATCATTCACCCCTTGTTACCTCCTGCAACATAATCTATTTCACTTTCTTGATTCCTCATAATTGTTGGGGCATTTTCTTCCTTATAAAGACTTTGGTGGCTTAGAGTTAGGTATGAATCTATGGTTGAGATTCATCCTTTTTGCTACTTAATCCGTCCTATTTTCTGATTGGCTACATGCAAATACATAGGGATTCTAGAAATAGATTTGTCTTTATCTTTAAAGAATCAAAATCTAACCTTAAGTCGGCTTGAAAATAGTTTACATAGTTGCTTGTGCAATCACAAACAAGTATGTCCAATATGTGTTACTCAGCACTTGAAGTTACTGATGCTCAACACATACTATAATTCTATTTCTAACTCAGCACCTAAACTTCTTGACATCTACTATTCACTCAACACTTTGAGTCACTCTGTATGGTCTATTTGCTCGGCACTTGAGTGACTCGGCACTCATTGCAACTTGGCACAGTCTTGTATTTACATATTATACTCAACATGCATTACTAGTTTGACATAAACTAAGTAAATGTCTTAAGTGTGTTGACACTCAATTGTCAAAACCAATCTAAGATCAACAATCTCCCCCTTTGACATGAGTGTCAAAAACACTTAACTATGCATAATTAATCTAATCTTCTTGAGTATAATCTTATTGACAACTCTACTTATATACAAAACTTCAAAATTTCAAAATCTTGTAATAACCTATATACCTCAAAATTTATAACTCCCCTTGAGTTAATGTGCTTATTCTATATCCAAAAATCTGTTCTCCATTCTGAGTAGATTTTTCTCTTGCTGATACTCTTTGCATTCAATGTATTTACAACTGATGCAATTGCAACTGATGCATTGTCTTTAGTTGATATATGTTCTGCCTATTTCTGTTTCTGCATTGTATATCATTGAGGTCAAAAACTGATTAGCTCCCCCTTTCATTGCTCTCTTCTTACTTCTTTATCTACTCTTTTTCTCATTTCCTTTTCCTACTCTCTTACTCTCCCCTTTTGGTTTATCTCCCCCTTACTCTTTCTTTCTCTCCCCTTTTTCTTTTATCTCCCCCTTTCTTTGTTTTACTCTCCCCCTTTTGGACACTTATGTCAAAGGGTCTATACACTTATAGTGTATTTGTCCAAAATTGATTTATTGACTTCCATGATTATCTTCAGATCTACATCCCAGTTGTCACATGCAACATCTAGTGACTTGAGTTGAATTGCCAACTCAGCTGCTAGGTGAACTAGTCCATCTAATGTAGAAAGATGGGGATCTTTCTTTAACAATTTTTTTGCATGTCCTAGCTCTTTATGGAGTATTTTCATATGTGGGGTGAGGGAGGTTTGAATTTGTGTCAACTTGGCTCTTATATTAGCCTCTTATGTTGTTAACATAGCTAGTTGACTCTGTGATTGAAGCAATGTGTGAAATGCTTCTCACTCTGAGCTAGGTTTTGAGGTAGTTGCATACCTCATACATTGAGATTTCTCTCCAGACTCAAAATTCTATGTCTTGTTTCTTGAGTGAAGAGTGTTGGGTCACACAGTTTAGTGTACAATGAGAAAATATTCTCCAATACCTTCTTCACATCTTCAACCTTTGTGGTTAGTGCAACTTGAGTGACTGCAATCTCACCAGATCTTTTCTCATTTACTTTACTCTGGAATTTCTTTTCTGACCACTCAAGAAGTTTTGTACTTGTGTCAATATCTTCATTATTGACCTTTTCAACAATTTCTAACAATTTTTTCAATAGAGGCTTTGATTCTTTAGGTGTAGGCATGTTGAATGTATCCAAGAAGATTTCCTTGATGTCTTGCAATGCTTAATTTTGCCTAAATTATTGTCTAAGCACTTCTTGGTGCTTCTTCTTCTCTAAAGCTTGTTGCAACATGTTTATTTGTTCTAGTGTCATTGTTGCATAATCAAATTGAGGTAGCACTATTTCTTCATCTAAAGTTACATCACCATAATGAGTTACCTTGTCAACTTTTGTAGAGCTTGAGCCTGGTGTTGAAATCTGTAGTGGCACTGCTTTTGTGCTTAGCTTCTGAAGGATTTTTGTAGGAGTGCCTAATGTTGGTAATGTTACCAATGCTTGAATAGCTTCTTGCTCCTTTTCCTTTGGTGTATCCTTGCTCTGTTTAGTTCTACTCTGGTCAATCACAATGATTGGACTTGTACCTTGTGGTTGTGGTGCAAGTATAGATGTATTTATCTATCCTGATTACTCTATTTTTGTCTCCTTTTCCTCTTCTTTGGTAGTTTTCCCCTACTCAACTATGTCTTCTTTGACATTTGTGTCAACTTTTATGGATGTGTCTATTGATGTTTGAATTAAGGGTTGAGCACTAGTAGCTAAAGGAATGGTAGAAGGTGGTTCTTGTGCATTCACCTTATCCCCTCTGATGCCAGTTACTACCTTATGAAGCTCATCTACACTGACCAATACTAGATTTTCACATTATCTTGCTTGTAGTGTGGATTGGTCAAGAATATTCTTCAAATCTTTTGTAGTTAAAGGATTGATGTTCTGAGTTGAACTATCAGGAACATCCTTAACAGTTATGGTTTCTGCAAGTATACTAGTGTCATGAGGAGGGCTCGTAGTTGGCATTTGTGTGTCTTGCACACTTTGTTCTTCCTGTTGCTCTTCAGTTGTAGCCATGTCTTCATCTTTCTTTTGTGTCTCCTCCTTAGTATTATCCTTTTTCTTTATCTTCATCCTTATCATTATTATCATCACCATTATTTCTTCCCTCAAAGGGATCTTCTTCTCCTTGTTTGATAGTTGTCAAACCATAAATCAATTCCCACATTTGAGTGGATTTCCTCACAACATCTTCAATATTTTTCTGAAGAATGTTAAATGCCTTGTATTTTGGTGCAAACCTAACACCATATTTCTTGTTGGCCTTGATAATCTATCCTTTTATCAATTCTGGCATTACCTGGGCTAATGTGGATTCTCTAATTTCTTTTTCCAGGTTTAAACATTAATGCCATTTATTATCAACAATAGTATATAATTCCTTTGGCATGGTATTATCTAATTCAAGGGGGTGTTCTTGAATTTTGACATCATTTCATATATTGATTCTTCAATCAAATTCTGCTCTTCTCTACCAAGTTTTTCAAAATTAATACTTTTCAAACCAGACAAATTTGCATTATTTCTAACATTCTCATAGATATTCTCAAGATCAGATTTTGGTGGATGACTTATCACTCTAAATTGGCTTGTATCCTTTGATTTTGTACTCTCATCATCAATTTTTGGTTGTGCGATGTATTTCCCTTCTCTATTTCTTTTGTTCTTGACCTACTTGTTCTATAGCCTTGGCCTTTTCTTTGGCTTTCTCCTTGGCCTTTTGTGTGGTGGCCCGTGTGCTTGCCCTGGTTGTTGGTGTTGTTGGCTTTGCTAGGCTTGGATTAGCAATCTTCTTAGCCTTTTTCTTTGCCACAAGCTATGCTTTGGCCTTTCTCTTCTTAGGTTCTACTTGTATTGGTGCTTCCTATACTTCCTTGACACCTTCTACCTCTTCTTCATCCTTATCTTGTTCCAATCCTTGGGTTAATGTAAGAGGTTATTGAGCTTGTTCCCATTCTTCCTCTTCATCATCTTCTTCTTCTTCACCTATACCTTAACCATATTTGGCCTTTAATTTCTACACCAATTTTTCTTTCTTCTTCAATGTGGAGGTTGTCTTCAACTCCATCTCAAATTTGGACTTCATAACATTATAGTTTCCAAAAATTGTAGCTGATATATCAACTTCTTCAACAAGAAGTGCAGTGATGGCAGTTGAGGCTTCATCAACATTAATCTCATAGCCTAAGGGTCTTAGCCATCTTACCCTAGGTACAATAGCCTGTACATATGTATAGTCAATATAAAAAAGAAAACATATGTCATTATAATACTTCTCAACCAAAGAAACTAGTATTCTCATCTTCTGTTTCATAGACTTCTTAAAGTCTTCAAAATGGCTGGTCATGATAGTCTCAAAGTCATCTCCCATTTGCTCAATATACTCATTGACTTGAACTGCAACTGATCTGTTTGTCTTCCAACTCACCTTGCCAAAAGATTGGAATGTGTTTTGAACATAGAAAAATATGCAAATTAGGATTGCTCCAAACTTACACTGTGCACTCTTGGTTTTTCTAATGGCACCTAGGTTCTCCATTATTTGTTGCAATTGTAGTTTAGTTAGATCATAGGTATGATCCTTCTTTACAATTTTATAGCCCACATCAATTGCAATGCAGGGTACACTATTTAACTTGCTTGATTGATAAAACTTATGAGAAATTATCCTTATGGAAAAGTCCAATAGAGGATCTATTATGGTTTCAATAGTAATTCCACGTTTTTTCCATTTGGTTCCTATGTTTTTCTTAATGACCTCCTTTGAGTTGCTTCACAGAGTCTTCGACCAATCTAGGGTTGGAAAACTAGTTACCCTATGAACTATTCTCTTTGAAATTTTGATGGGACCATCTCCCAGCCATAAGAATCCATCATGTATTCTGCTCAACACTATCTTGATCCATTATGTTTTGAACACCGTAGGAAAATCTAGGGCATGGGTCAAACCATTCCTTTCAACAATCTTAAATTCTTCTTTCAAAATGTCATTTTCACACAATTTGTCATAGGCTTGTCTTATTTCCATGTCTCCTATTCCTCCTATCTTACAGTTATAGCATTTTCTAATGTCTTGAACCATTATGACTTTCAGAGGAATCATGGAAAGTGCGCTTGACGAGTCTTGTTTGTATGCAACATATGAAATTGCTCTAAAATCTAGTTGCTTCACTTCATTTCTAGCTAATTGAACATTTAAAACTTCTTAACCCTCTACATTCCCTAAACTAGATGCCATTTGACAAGCTAGGGTTTATACAAATTTCAAACTACGTGACTCGACTTATGAAGAATACCCTGGAAATTCGACGAACTGATGTTGGATTGTCGCTGGAATCTTGTGCAAATGCTTTGAACTTGGTTTTTGTATTTTCTTGAATTTGAAATGATGAAAAATGAGTGAAAATCGACCTTATACCCTTCAAAACTCTACATTTAATGCTTAATGCTTGTACAACTATAAACTTGACATCAACATGATTTTAGTTTTACTCGGCATCTATTGACATGACCATCACTCAACAGCTACTGCATGGCAGCTTGGCACTAACCAGTATTTCACTCGACATACACAAAGAACTTTTAATGCTCGGTAACAACATGAAAACTTGAAGATCTAACCTTGAAATTTCTACAACTTCTTGCATCTTTATTCATGCTTATCCATACTTTTCAATGCTATTTTCTTTTGGAACTGATGCATAATATAATACTTTAAGTATCAGTCCCACATACCTCTTATTTTCTTAGTTTGATGTAAGTGTAACCACTTGACCCATTGGGTGAAGTGATCCCTTCTCCATTTGATGTACTGCAACCATCTTTCTTCTTCCATGTCTTATTCATCTCATTCTTAATGTATTCAACATCTGCCTTGCCTTTGCCTTTATCAAATTCACAACTTGATGCCTTGGACCTAGTTGGACAATGTTTGCTGATGTGAACAGTCTTCAAACAGTTGAAACATGTAGTTTGACTCAACCACCTCTTGTAGTTACCACTAAAGTGAGTCCTAATGTAGTTTTCAGGTACATGTCCATATTCTTGACAATAGTGGTAGCTATATCTTGTATTATAATCCCGGTCATAAGAATTTTCATAGCTTCTTATCTTTGTTGGCTTGCTTGATTACAATGTGGACTTGGATCTGCATCCAAAGGCTCTATGTCCATACTTCTGATAGTTGTAACAATATCCTTCAAATTTTGGTGCATGCATAGTTCTAGTTCTACATTCATGTGCTTGGTGACCTTGTTTATTACACTTATGATAGTGGACCATGTTTTTAGGCTTTGCATTCTAATTTTTATTCTTACTCTTGCATACATTAGAGGTATGCCCTTTCTTTCCACAATGATGAAAAGTAGGTTTTGAATTCTTACCTTTGTTGTTCCTTTCCTCAGTAGCTTTGGATGATTCTCCTTCTTCAGTGCTTATGTAGCCCAATCTTGATGTATCTCTAATGGATCTAGGGGGTTTCAGAAATTGCTCAAAGTACTTGATGGCTTCATTTGGCTTGTTGAAACTTCCAACAAATTCTTTTTCTCTTTTCAGGTCATTCTGCAGTTGTTCATTCTGCAACTTCAATATAGTTATCTTAATGTCCTTGACATTCAACTCATGATGAGCATTCATCATTTGGCTTAAGGTATCCAATTGCATGTTTGAGATCTTGGATAGCTCTGTTGACTTTTCTTCCAATCTGTTTGCCAACATTCTTTTATCTTCTTCAATCATGGCCTTGTCTTCTATAGATTTCTTCTTTTGTTCAATCACCTCACATAGCAGTATAGCTTGTGATTCTTGCTCCAACTTGAGATTTCTAATTTCTTCAACTTGTGCTCTATTCTTCTCCATTAGATCTACAATTGGTCCATCAAATTCACTAGAGTTACCATCCACAAATAGCTTTGTGGTGTCAATCTCTATGTATTGTGTGTCATTTTATGCTATGGAGATCTCTTTCCTTCTCTTAAGGGAACTCTTCAAAGCATCTTTGGCTTCATTTAGTTGATGTAGCATAAGATGTATCTCGATCTCCTAATTCTCAATGGTCCTTCCCAATTTGTAGACTTCCATTTCAAGATCTTTCCTCTGAGCTGCAAAGCTTCTTCTTTTGAGAACTTAGCTCTGACACCAATTGTTGGAATTACAAATGGGAAACATGTGCTTCTGAGAGAGGGGGTGAATCAGAAGTTCAAACTTCAGCTATTAAAACTTTCACCATTCATTAGATGCATGTAATATAGGAGCTAAAAACAACATGAAAAGTAAATGTAGGGTAAAAGCACAAACCTGTGTCACCTTTTATAAAGAAACGTGATATCAGAATGTGACAGTTCAACGTTAGTGACAAAAAAAATGGTATTTGTGTTTAAAATATGAAGATGATGTAAACTGATGAAATGTGTAGAATTGGATGAACTTTATGCCTATAATTTTTATAATTTTTTTGAGTAAGAATTTATTCATTTTATTTTATTTTGAAGTCCCTTTTTTAACTGTAAAAAATATAGGATGTAGTTCTTGCCAAACAAGTATATGCAAATCAAAACCCTCCGAACGAGAAGGTAAAATTGGGGTGGGGATGACACCCAAAAATCTTCACTATTGTAATAATAAAGTGTAGCCAATTAAGGTTACAATGGTTTGACCATGAAACATGATCTGCCCTGTGAAAGGCCTGCCCTTTTAAAGGCTTACAAGAACTATTAAGTCCCACCTTGTTAGAGGATTTCAACACCCTGTTAAAAGTGTGCTTGGCTAAAGGACTTCAAAACATCCATTTGGAACATCACCCTGTTAAAGGATTTACAACAGCTTGTTAGGACTACTCAGCCTAAGAAATTTAACTAAAATCACCTATTAGGATGTTTGAGCATAGATCTTCTGATTGGCTCTAGTTTCCTGATTAAAGATCAAATTTGTATAGTGTCCTTCTTGATCCTCTTTGATTTGATATACTATTGATGTATCCTTGAGTTCTTTGTTCTCCTCCAACTGATTCTACAATTTACTCTCACTGCTAAGTCACCTTGAATGCTTTATGAACAAATTCGATCATTCACCCCTTGTTACCTCTTGTAACATAATCTCTTTCACTTTCTCAATTCCACGTAATTGTTGGGGCTCTGTCTTCCTTATAAAGACTTTGGTGGCTTAGGGTTAGGTATGAATATACGACTGAGATTCATCCTTTTTGCTGCTTAAACCTTCCTATTTTTTGATTGGTTGCATACAAATACATAGGGATTCTGAAAATAGATTCTTCCTTATCTTTAAAGAATTAAAATCTGACCTTAAGTCGGCTTGAAAATGGTTTACATAGTTGTTTGTGCAATCACAAACAAGTATGTCCTATCTGTGTTACTTGACACTTGAAGTTATTGATGCTCGACACATACTGTAATTTTGCTTCTGACTTGGCACTTGAATTGCTCTGCATCTACTGTTCACTCGACACTTGAGTGACTCAGCATGGTCTATCTTCTCGGTACTTGAGTGACTCGGCACATGAGTGACTCAACATGCATTGCAGCTCGACACAGTCTTGTATTTACATATTATACTCAGCATGCATTACTAGTTCAACATAAACCAAGTAAATGTCTTAAGTGTGTTGACACTCAATTATGAAAACCAATCTGAGATCAACACCCTGATCCACATTTAATATTGGAAATTTAATTATTTTCCCCAATATTAAATAATTACATGAAATATTATCACAATGTCACAATACCACTCATCAAGTATATCTCATGGGAATCCATACATGTTGCACGTCCATCTAGGTGCAACATTACATAATAAAATAAAATAAAATAATATAATATATTATAACAATATTATGCAATGTGTGCAACACCCATTATGTCAACACCAACAGTTCCCGATAATTTCACCTTTTTGTCTATGCAAATTGGTGTGATGAGTCTAATTAGGCCTAATACTCACTTCCCTGATTTTTCCCCCACGACTATAGATTCTTCCAAGAACTTTGAAGAACAAATCCCAGTTTCAAATACCCTTTGGGGTTGTCACAAATTTTCAAAGTATTATCTATTCAACTTATATCCTACCCTCCAAATTGTACTTGTCTAGATAGGCCGAATAGGGCTAATTATGTCTCCATTGCAAATACACTATGATTTATTAGACTCTCCTTTATAATTTAACAACTAAGAAAAATTTACCCATATTCCAAGCCACGAAATCCACCCTTATATTGTGAGTAACACACATATTTCCCTTATTGTTATCATTGTTTGTATAATTTCATTAGCGTGTCATATACATATACCTAGTTAGTGCTTCCAATTCCTCCTTAAACCCTTATCCTCCTAATCTATAACCATGTGAGTCCTATATTATAGCATTATGCCTCACTTTCAAACAAGGGATGTCAATTTTCTATGGTGTAAAGTTCCCTAAATCACATTAACTTAGTCAAATCCTAGGTTACAAAGGATTTCCTAACTGTTTTTAGCAAAATTCTTGTATCTTACAAATATGTCACTTTAGATAATGAAACCAAGTACAAAACATACTTAACTCATCCCTCTACACTCCGTGACAAACATCTACAAAAATTAATCAAAATGAGATCAAACACAAAGATGCAACATGATAGTTCACAAGAAAATAAATAGTTTTATAGCTTTGAACATCACAGAGTCCTTCAACCCTCTTCCAAATTGTTCATGGGACCTTAAATTATCCTCATTAATGTTCTAAAACTTACCTTAAATTAAAATTTATAACCATTGGTTGCAACATTTTGCACATGAAAATGCAAATTTGTGTTGTTTCCCAACTTGCCCATTGTCACCCTTGGAAAATGGTGAACATTTTGCTATTTCACAACTTTTGTACTTGCATAGTTGTGAAATGGTAATGACATGTTCTTAGGATACTATTATACCTTTCCTAGACTCACATTGAACCTTCTGATCAAACTTGACCTAATGGCTTATAAATTGCTAATTAGGACAACAACCTTACATATTGGGTATTTTATAACTTTAATGCATTCTCTCTATCAATATAAGTCATTTGGATTCTATGAAGTGTATGGGTTCCCCTACCCTAGTATTTCTTACAGGTGGAATTCTTAAGAGATTGTGGTTGTCTATAAAATTGTGTAAAATTATGGATGTCAAAATGAAAGGAGAAGACTTCCTTTAAATAGTGATTTTGGGTTTCTCAACTCAACAAGGTGGAAAGGGATAAAGAAATGTTGCATCAAGCTTGAAACCCACTAAAGGGGGCTCCCAGAGTATAGGTCACCCTTGATGACCCATATTAGGAGGGCACTATTTTCAAGGTAACCATGCAAGGAGTAATAAAGTCTAAAGGAGCTTGGGTGAATCAGAAAGATGCATGATAAAATCAATCAAAAGAGAATTTGTATCTTGAATTAACCAAGATGGTGCCTAGGTGGAGAGTTAATTTTGTATTGAAGAGAAAAATAGAGAAGGATGTATAGAGATTAGATCCTACCTTGATTTTTGTACAAGCGAAAGAGGGAAAAGTAAAGGAGGAGGTATTAACTTTAAATCCTACATCAATGTTTGCAACAATGAGAAAGGGGAATTAAATTAGTTTAGTGGATTAATAAATTAGATGTTTTGCATAGGAATTAGAGAAAGCATATAAATCTTAGCAAGATTGAAGGAGAAGAAGGGATCTTGATTTAAATGATGCATGCAATTAAATGCAATACAAGATTTCAATGAAAGGACCACATTAGGGAGGGCTAAAATGGTCTCAAAAAGAACATAAAGTAAGCACTTACTTTTTAAGATGATAAAATTACATTATTTAGTGAAGGAAAACCCTTTAGTCCATTCTATATCTGGAGCCACCTCTTAAGCCTATTTGGGGCATTTTTCCTTCCTAATGTGTGATAAATGAAATAGGGAGGTAATTCAGTAATCACATTGCCCCCTTTTCTTTTTTTTCCTTTTTTTTCCTTATTCTACACAAAGATGCATATCTCTTGTACAAGATAGAATCCATAATATAAAGAAATAATTCCATGTAAGATTGAATATTAGAAGATAAATAAATGTGACTTAACAAAGAGAAAAGTGGATCCTTAAGAAAAGGATTAGAGGGTTTAAAATTACTACCCTTTCTCCCCAAGTTTTGAGATACGAATAAAATTAAGGACATAGTTTTTACTCATAAACTATGACCACAATTGAAAAATTGTACTACCATGTATAACAATGAGCCATGAAAGGATATGTTAACAATGTCACATAGTGTGAAGCAACACAATAGGGACTTAAGTGTTATTTAAAGAAATTATAATTGAAAATTAAATCATTGTGACATGTTATGTGAATGATAATACAATCAATAAGTTTAGAAATTTTGTAATGCAAAGTTTGAAATTTATTAATAGAGTGGTCATGGCACCAATGATGCATATAAAAAGGGATATTCACAAGATTTTGAATATGTTTTAAAAATAAAAAAAATTAATTTGAGTGATCAACTTATAACAAAGGAGGTTAGGAAATGGTTTCTCGGTGCAAGCTAGATATAGAAAAAAAAAAAATTGGATGCTAAAAGAGAGGGCAGTGATAAAGGTGGATATTTAAAACCAAGCACTTCCATAGATTTAGCACAAGTCTCAAATCTTTATTTCATGCATCTTAAACTATGTTTGATATTGCAAGCTGAATTATTTTCATAATCAAGTTGGACAAATTACATGCTAGGACCTTTAGAGGATCCCGTGTTAAAATTTAAAAAGTTTGTATTCACCCAAAAAGTATGGAGTGAAATCTAATGATCCCTGGTCATCTTCTTAAAGAGAATGTGTAGGAGAAAGTATCTTTAGGAAGAGAAGATATTTTTTTTTGAAATGGTATAGGAATTAGATTCAATATGTAAGAAATTTTGGATTTTATCATCATATTGGTATGTACGATGTTATTATAGATGAACTTCACTTTGTGATGAAGGTTTGAAGGATCAACGTGTATAGCATTTAACTATAGTTATCCTATGAGAAGGCTATAATTAAGATCACTAAGATTGACATGAATAGGTGTGGTTAAAATAGAAAGACCTATCTTAATATGTAAAGTAATAATTCCTATAGTTTTCTTAGAATCATTTTCAAATCCATAAATAGGACTAGATTATAAAATCTCTTTAAAAAACCATCTACATTTTTATTGCATGATAAGTCAAAGCTACAAACATTAATACTAGATCCATTATCAATTAAATTTTTTTGAATAATATTTTAATTAATAAGAGAGAAAATCATAAGAGAATCATGTTGATCTTATATTTCCTTAGAGGGTAACTCACCTATAGAAAAAACAACTTGAGCTTTATTACTGGTCACATTCATGCATTCCAAGATGGAAGTTATATTTGTCTTTCCTAAGAGGTAGAACGATCATGTTCATAAAGGATTGTTGTAACAATTCGTGATAATTAGGTGAAGTTTGAAGAAGCTCCCAAAGGGAGATCTTGCTACACATCATGAGTTTGTTCTTCTAAATTATATTATTTTCTAACATTTTGAGGGAGACAAGGTTTAGGAGGAAGCACTAGTTGAGTAGTGGGAAGAGAAAGAGGAACAACTGAAATTCTGGGTTGTCTATTTTCATTATTTATATATATGATCAACTACATGATATTTAGGTTATTGATATACTTTCACCATGATATCTATTTTATTTTTAGGTTGAGGGCTATCTTGAAAAATATGGAAAATAACCTTGGGACTTTCACTACCCAAAATACTGACAACATTGACTTAATCAAGCTCTTGATTATTCATGTGTTTATCACTACAAGGAAAATCATCAAGGCAAGTAATAATGATATGAATCTTATGTTCTAAGGTGTCCAAAAAATTGGGAATATATTTAGAATGAGGATTAAACACTTCCATTAAATATTCATCTCTAAGAGGTATTGTTAAATGAATGTAAGGTAACCTTGAGAAAGTTATTTTTTAATGTTTCTTGCTCCAAAATAACCTCATAAAGGGTATACATTCTAGGAAAGGTATTGTCTTGTCTTAAAATGGAAGAACTCAACATTTAATAATTTATATCGCTCCCTTTAGTTAATTTATGGTCCATGGATTTATTTGTACTTGAACAACTCTAAATCTGACTCTTTTTCAAGTACTCCGATTGTAGTTAATTCTCGATTCTTTTTGTGCAACCCTTGAGACCCTATAGACATGGGCTTTGAGGCCTCCTCAAGTATACGTCAACTTAAGTAAACATTTATCTAGTATAGGTTGATCTAAACTGACTTATACTTGGGACCTAAAGAATTTTGGGTCATGTTTCCTCTCAGATTCCCCAATTTATTTCTCCAATGCCTTGGTTGGCTTGCTTTATTTTTCGTCTTGAAAACTACTATACAAGGGAGCATAGAAATTATATTTTTAACTCATAAACATAATAAATACAAGATATCATGTGCACATTTAAGTATTTCACACACTTCTATGATCAAGCACATTGGCATCTTCCTGAATTCAAGGCATTTAAGGATTCATTGAGAAGGATTTCCTCTTTAATATCTAGCATACATTTTTTACCATCAAGGGAGGAGATATATACTTCCCTCATTGCATTAATTTATTTCTTCTTCCTCCTTAAAGTATATATACATACACTTATCTATGAGGTTGTTAAAAGTATCCATTGCATTTGTGGAGTTTTCCTACATCCACATTGAAGATTCAGCATCAAGCATTGCAAAATCCTTCCTAACAAGGGTTTTACCAAGAGAGGTGAATTATTTACAATTTTTTTTCCTTCCTTACATGCTTTACATTTAAATTCATTTCAAGGTTAATTCCTCACCAAAGGCTTGACCAAGGCAAGCCCTCCCCCAACAATTTTTTTCTCATATTTGCATGTTTAGATTTAGGGTTTTGGATATAGATTTTGGCACCATTTTCATAGGATTTTTGGGATTCACAGAAGTATCACTCATGGGTGCATACATAAACTAAAATTTATTATTACCTAAGAAATGAACTAATGTATACATCAACTTATAGTGACATCTTCTTGGGACATTATGCTTTTTGGGTTTTGTTCCTCTTGGGGTCCTCATCTAGTTTATGTTATGTTACTGTGATTTCCAGAATATTATTTTCAATTTAGTGTTAAATCAAGATGTGTGGTTCTTTAACACAAATTGTCAATTGGAGATATTGTGTTCAACATTTCCACAGTCACTCTCCTAGTTCATGGTTATCACCATCCTATAACAACTCAATATCTCTTGACCCAGTGCCACCTTAAATAAATACATCCCTGTCAGCATGAAGATTCACTATGGGGAGCCATAAAAATCAAATAATTAGATCTTTGTATCTCCGATATATTATAGTCTATTCATATATTTCGTAACCTTAACTCCAAGAATTGTCATTATGGTGATATTTTTTGGCATTCGATTTACCCTAGCAACAACTTCCCCAAGCAAAAAGATTTATCAATAATTAATATCATTTATAGAATGGAATTTCATCTATAAAAGAAAAACTAAAGAAAGGAAAGAGAAAATCTCAAGTTGCATTACCGTGGATACAATCATATAGTTACAATTGCAAATATGGATACAACCATTTTAAAGATCTTTAATACAATCATTTTAAAGACCTCTGATACATATATAGAGGCTTGTAGATACTATCAATTGGGATTCTTAAAAATATTTAAATATCAACATATTCTTTTATCTCATGTTTTGATTATGCTTTGGAATAGATTATGGGCATTGACCAATGCATAATCAATAGAATTTTTTTTGTCAAAATACATGGTTGAGAGTGCCTGCTTAGATTTACCTCCAAAATATGGATGTATTGACCGTGTTTTACAAAATAATGAAATTTGTAGTCTCTTGAAATATTGTGATTTAAGGATATGCATACAATGTGTTTGTTGCAAAGTTTTAGATACTTTCAAGAAAATGCCACTAGAGAGAGAGAGAGAGGGGGGGGGGGGTTGTATTCAAATTAGAGAAGAATATTGGTCAATCAAATCAATGCCAAGCAATGAAAAGAGGCATCTTCTATCATCCTAAAATAAGAAAAATTGAGTGACTAAAAATCATATCCTATAAAATGCTAATGGAGCTTGATAACAAACCTGGCCTGTGAAATAAAAAATTCAGTAAGAAGAAAGCACCAATCATTCATGACCTAACCCCAATGATTGAGTCTTTGGTGCCTAGTATCACTAGAAATGGTATTCACGATTTCCCTTCTCAAACAAATATCTCGATTCTGAAACACTCTCTACTATTAGGAGGTAGACCTAAACGTAGAAGTTAAATTAAATGCTAAGATTCTCTCTCCTATCAGGAAGAAGACTCAAAATAAAAAAACAATTAGGAGACATTGTAGAAAACTAGTCCATAAAATCAACCATTTGTTGCTCATTTCCTTTTATGTAATGGTAACGACTCTTGGCTCTGAACCTTGAATTTGCAACATCATTGACGTCAATTGTTTATACACTCATGCTACCCTAGACATGTATATACATTAATTGCTTCCAAGTGTCACTCACATGCAAAACACATGTTTTGTGAAAGCATTCTAATTCCTGGAGCACATAGAGATGCAACTTGATATAGCCTTGTTTAGTGTGAAATATGCAAATATGTATTTAGTCTTTTTGTATTTTGCACCACAATTTCTACAATACATTGAAAAAGACCTTGAGGATCACCCATTCTATTGTGTTGGTAAATACACATGCATCTGCCAACTCTCTGCAACACCAATCAAAGAGGGAAAAAAAATTGCAACAATTTTTAAGGTAAAATGGGAAAATATATAAAAGTCACGCAATTTCATTAGCTACCTAAAACAAGTTTACTAATGGTTTAAGCCTCTCAACAAGAACTACCAAGTGTCACATAGTGGCAAGTACTTGTTGTTGTAGCTTTATAGTGCAAAATTAATAGTAACTAACATTGTTAGATGTTATAATTATTTAAATAGATTAACATTTTATTTATTTATTAGTAAACGGTTGAAGCCTTATATTATATTAAATAAGAATTTGTTTTTACAAGATTCTTCATTTTGACGGGCACTGGTAGGAAAGAGCAAAGTAAGAAAACCTCCAATCTAGCCCGGAACCAAAGTCCTTTATTATACATATAATAAAAGGGGCATACCCCAATGAGAGAAAATATCATTGTAATACTCGAGTGAAAAGCAGACCATTGAATATCCTTAAGATGAATGGAACCATGAGCACCAAATAATGCAAATTTTTTGGGGAAGAGCAAGAGGCCTATTGGAAGGGAAAAAATAGTAGCAAAATCTAACAGCAAAAAAGGTTAGACATTAATAATATTAAAAGGATAGAAGCATAAATCTAATTATGACAGACTTGATAGGAAACAAAGACTTCCAAATTCTTAGTTTAATAAGTGAGAAATACCTAATGCCATTGGGTTAGTAACATGTTTTGAATTGAATTAGCAATGACCCGAGGTTGAATTTAATAATTATCCAGTTTAAGATTTGTTTTGATATAGTTATGTTTATTTTTATTCTTTAATAATTTTGAGATTTAACTTTATTAGTAATTTTGTTGTTAATAGCTATTTTAGGATGATATTTATTGAGAAATCCTTATAAGCCTCAACAACCCTTTATAATTCAAGAGTTGAATATTGATAACACGGTGATAGGTGAGAATGCCAGAGCAGAATCCATCTTTCTCATCTGCAATGATAAGATCTCAATGAATTGCAAGTGTGGGTATACTAAGTAAACATTTAAGTGGTTAAACAAAGTATGAGCAAGATTTGATCTGGTCATTTAACCAAATTTGATGTCCATATATAGTTACAAAAGGTGAAACCATACAAAGGGTCGATCCCAAGCCCATCGATTTAGAAATGAATACTCATAAGATAAAGGTTTAGTATTAATATAATTAGAATTTTACATCAGTAAGTGATTCATATTCCATCGAGTACAAGGAAAGCCCTGGATTATATATATTCTACTTGTTGCCTATGGAAAATGTAGCAAGTCAAAACCTAATATTACCCTAAACTAGATCTAGAATCATACCCAGTGCTACATAGAGAGAGGGATTAAGAGTCATAATAGACAAAAACATAAAGCGTGCCCATGATCCTGACTATACTTCTCGAGTCTGCTTACGAAAGACCATAATGATTTATGTGGCTTCCTTGATGTTTTTAGCCCTAGAGCCAGGTGGGAACTCTTAGGTATTCCTCATTTTGCTTGATTTGTCAAAGTTGGGGAGGCAAAACTCAACAACTTCTAGGTCAGAGAGGTCCACATTTGGGTGAATATACGCATCAAAGGCCTGCAAATAAGTCATGAGCCACTCCCTTGCTAGGTCCTCTTTAATGCCTCTCCAACATAGTAGGAATTGCACACTAGCTTCCATCCTCGACCATTCTCAGAAGAAAAGGATGCTATCTCTGATGACCAAGTAGGGGCACTTGGGGACAATAGCATGTTCAAAGCTACCCGGTTGGTGAGCCATGTAGGCTTTAGGCAATGAGATTTTGAGTTTTTCATCAATGCTAAAAACCACTTCCTCTAAACCTACTAGCTAGCTCGGGTCAAATAGATTGTAATAAAGTTTGATTATATCCCATTTCTCTACTCTAGCCCTAGCTAGGCATCCAATCCATGACTCGAAGATATCAATTTTGGTGTGCCATGAATAGTCATAGTTGAAAACACCTTCCCCCAAAACCCTACTGACCACAACCCTACTCATGTCATCTATGGGCCTGAGTAACCGATTTCATCTTTTGAGTTTAACTGAACCACGAAAGGCCGTGGTTCTATTTTCATAAGCATGATACAAGCAAATATTGGTATCCATTTAATTGGGGCAACATAGAACCTAATTCAAATGTGGTGAGGTGAATATGAAGATTAATACATCTGACCTGCATTTATAAAACAACAGAAGGGAAGCATCTAGAAATTCAGGTGGTGACGCCATCTCCATGCAATTGGATGATTATTCCTCCACTCAAGATCATAATTAATATGATGCCTATAGTCACGATATCTCTGAGGAGAAGATTCAATTTTGCAGAGATACGTGAGCCAAGATTTGCACCAATAGGGATAATCATATATCTAAGTGTTAAGGGAGATTGCATTGAGGGACTATATCTTATGATAGTTATCCTTTACTAGCTAGGATTAAATGTTGATATGTTTTCTCCATCTATACCTTTATTTGCTAAACTACCCGCTTTAGTATTGCCTTATTTAAATATATGTGAAAATTAAATTTCTTCAAATTCTTCCAGTAATCTTATGGTTTTTTCTAGTCTAGAATTTAATATCCAATTTGAAATTCTTCCTTCCCTGAGCACATTTAGGACTATCTGCGAGTTTCCTTCGATTATAATTTTTTTTATTTTTTAGATTAATACAAATTTTTAGTCCTTCTACTACTTCTAGTCCTACCATATTATTAGAGACTAATCCCAGAGGCTTTGTTCTTTTTACAAGCCAATTTCTACGTTCTTGCCTGATTATACACCCTATTCTTACTTTTTCAAGGTTGCCTCTAGAAGCTCTATTAAAATTCAATTTCTTCCAGCCTTTCGGTGGTGGTTCCCATTTGCATTCTTTTCTTGTTGCACTGTTGTCTCTCTTATATGTGAGGGGTGGATTGATTAGATGTTTCCAATTATTTTTAGTTTTAGCATCCCACTTTGAGAAGGAGCCTTCTTCTTTCAAATTTTTCCTTAGATCATAATTTATGACCTCCACAATGTTAGCCTCAATTTTGTTGCAGAGAGATAGTGTGTTGAGTTCTTCATTTTGAAAGATACGTCTGTTTCTTTCTTTCCATATCTCCCAAACTAGAATTGCTAATGTAATGCTCCAGAGTTTTCCATATACTTTATTATCTACTTTTATTGGCCACCCTATCAAATGGTCTTGCCATTTTTCCGATAGAGAGGCAGTCCAATTTAGTTTCAATTTGAGCCATATCTAGTATTCCTTTGCAAATTTGCATTGGTAAAGAAGATGCTTTGCAATTTTTGATTCTTCTTTACAGAGAGTACATCTTGATGGGCTATCAAATCCCATTTTCCTAATTCTATCCATTGTTAGAATTCTTTTTTGGATGGCTGCCCATAGAAAGATACCTACTTTATGAAGCCTTCTTGGATCCCAATAGAGATTCTTTGGGATGTTTATTGCTTCCCATCTTTGTGAATTTATAATTTGGTTATATCCTCCTTTTACTTTGTAGATTCCATCTTTAGAAGCTGCCTAGATAAGTCTATCCTCCCTATTTTTAACCATAATTAGACGATCTCTAAGGATATTTTCTAGAATTTCCTGATCTACCTAATTGAGACCACAATTGACTAAAGATTTCCATTCCCAAGTAGTTTCTTTGTTGGACTAAATCAATTGAATATATTCTTCTACCTTAGTACCCCAAATTATTTGTAAGTGAATTTTAGCACTATAGGTTACATCAAAGTGGTTAAGGGGGGGATACCCATTCCAAGAATCTTCCCAAAATAGAGCTTTATCACCTTTACTGGTATCCCATGTCGTATATTTGGTTATAAGGGGATGACACTTCATTAAGAGATTCCATGTTGTTGAACCTCTAGGAGGGTTCCTGGTTCTAAATAGTGATGTACTATATGACGCGTTAAGATATTTGTTATATAAAATTCTAGCCCATTCGCTATCTCTTTCTTGATACAATCTCCATACTTGTTTTGCTCTTAGAGCTTCATTCTGCCAGTCTAGATTTTTAATTCCTAGTCCCCCTACTTCTTTAGACCTACATATTTTTTCCCATCTTATTAATGTTGCCTTCTTGTCTTCTAAGCCATTGCAAAAGAAGTCTCTTAATTTCTTTTCAATTTTTTGATTTATATTCTTAGGTAGTTGTGAACATGAAAGTTGATAAGTAGGTATGGCTAATAGAATGACTTTGATTTGTGTTGCTCTCCCGGCCTTCGTTAGCCATTTCCCTTTCTAGGCTTCTATTTGGTTGTCTATTTTCCCAATGTTTGTTCCTATCCTTGACTATTTTTATTTCCTTTTTCCAAATATATTCCCAGAAATTTAAATGGAAAGGTGCCCTTTTTGAATACTAGTTTATTGCATATATATTCTTCTCTATCTATTGTTGTGTTTAAGAACAAAAAAATTAGATTTTTTTGCATTGATTTTTTGACCTAAGGTTTTCATATAATTGCTTAGAATTTTTTTGAAATAGTATGTCTATTTCTTAGTGCTTGCTCCAACTAGTATCATATCATCAGTGAATTGTTGATGTATGGTGTTATCCACATTTTTGGTGACCTTTATCCTTTTAATTTTATTTTGAAGTTGTGTTGTTTTAATTGCTCTTCCAAAGGATTCTACCACGATGATGAAAAGAAAGAGGGAGATAGGGTCGCCTTGTCAAAGCCCCCAAGATATACTCAAAAATCCTTCTAGAGTTCCATTAACAAGGAGTGTGATTTTTGGGGTAGAGATGCATTAAAAAATGATGTTTAGCCATTGTTTTGAGAATCTGAAAGCTTCAAGTGTTTTACATAGGAATCTCTAGTCTACTTTATCATAAGCTTTTTGTATAGCTAGTTTTAATAACATGCATGCTTTTTTATTTTTTGATGTTGAATGTATTGTTTCTTGAATGATAAAATGCCATCTAGAATAGATCTCCTAGGTACAAATCATATTTTTTCTTTTGATATTAATTTAGGGAGAAATTTTTTGAGACGGTTGGCTAAAGCTTTTGAGAGAATTTCATAGATAGCATTGCATAGTGAAATAGGTCTAAAATCTCCTGGTTCTTTAGTCCTATTTTTCTTGGGGATAAGAGTAAGGAAGGTGTGATTGATTTTCGCTAAAATACTTCCTCTGTTCCTAGATGCTTCTATTGCTTTCGATAAGTCTACACCTATTATTTCCCAACAATTTTGGAAGAAGAATGCTTGGAATCCATTAGGTCTTGGTGATTTGTCTATGTTAATATTAAAGAGAGTCATTTTGATTTCTTGCAATGTGAATGGTTTATTGAGGGATTTATTATCGTCTATTGAAATAACCTTGGGTATTGTTTTCAACATTTCTTTTTGTTCTATTCTGTTAGAAGTGTCATAATTATTAAGGATATCTTTAAAATACTCTACAAAAATTCCTACTATTTTATCTGGATTATCCATTGATTCCCTTGTATATTTTTTATTTTTGTTATATTATTACATGCTCTATGATGTAGGGTGCTATTGTGAAAGAATTTCGTGTTGCGATCTCCTTCTGCCAACCATTTCTCCCTGGATTTTTGCTTCCAGTACACATCTTCTTTAGCTAAAATTTCTTATCGTTTTAGTAGATACTCTTTTTCTAGTTTATAAGTTTCATTATTCATTCTTTTTTTGATAACTTCTTTGTTTAATTTTTCCAGTTTCTCTTCTATGTCTAACTTTTCTTTAAATATGTTTTTAAATTGTGCTTTATTCTATTTCAATATATTTTCTTTTATGTTTTTTAGTTTGGATACAAAGCAAAACATTTTTGAACCCTAGACTTGCTCTTCTTGCCACCAATTTTTTATATTATTCATAAAGTTTTTGTCTATAAACCACATTTTTTCACATTTAAATGAATTTCTACTAGGCTTGTATTGTTCCTTGATTTCAATTTTAACCAGAAAGTGATGTGATCCTGCCATTGGTAGAATTTCTACAATGATTTCTCTTTCCAGATTACTTAGCTCTCCTTTAAAGAAAAATCAATCCAATCTTCCTGTTATGTAGCTAAAGTCTTTTCTTCTATTATTCCATGTGTACACTCCATTTTTTGTTGGAATATCTATGAGAGAATTTTTTTTTGTCCATTCTTTGAAATCTTCTATAGCTCTAGATATTGTTCGGATCCCACCGTATTTTTCATCTCTTTTTAATATTGCATTTAAAATCTCCTCCAATAATAATATTCTCATTCTATAGTGTGTTAAGAAATATGTTGATCTCATTCCATATTGCTAATTTGTTAGCTGCTTGTGTAGGCCCATAGACATTTATTACTATTATCTGGAGATTAGTTTTTGTGCTGGAAACTCTACTTCCCATCCAATTAGAATTAGAGGTTCTACTTTCTAGATTTAATTTTCTTGTATTCCATATTATTCTCAATCCTCCTAAGGCTCTCTGTGATGATTTAAATTCTAATTTCCAAGTTCCTAGTTTTTGTCCTAACTTTTAGTCTTCTTCTTTGTTTAATTTTGTTTCTTGAATTAATAGGATCTTTGTGTCAAATAGTGTTAGATTATGCTTCAATAAACATTTCTTTCTAGGGGCATTTAGGCCCCTAGCATTCCATGTGGTGATTCTCATTGATCCTTGGGAAGGTTTTTCCCCTTCCCACCTTGTAGAATTTCTATTATCTTAGTTTGTTCCTTTATTTGTCTTGCTACCTC
The DNA here is from genome assembly GCA_028749045.1 of Cupressus sempervirens. Taxonomy (NCBI): domain Eukaryota; kingdom Viridiplantae; phylum Streptophyta; class Pinopsida; order Cupressales; family Cupressaceae; genus Cupressus; species Cupressus sempervirens. The sequence continues at coordinate 661,019,171 of CM053791.1, forward strand.
CCTAAGCTCTTTTAATGATTTTCGTCCTCATTTTTTTTTCCCCCACAATTGGGTGTCTTTAACCCTTCCTGATTAACGTATATACCCAATTTTTCCAAATTTAGTTAATTTTTTACTCTTTCTGATTCTTCTATTTCCTGGTCATCCTCTACTAAAACTTCTTTAATTAGTTGGTTGTTCATTTGATAATCTTCTGGTTCTAGATTTTTGCCTTATTCCTCCATTCTTTCTTTCTCTGTACCTTCTTCCCTGTTGGAGCTTTCCATCATAGTTCCAAAATCTTCCCATATCGAGTATTCTTCTCTCTGATTTTCCTGTACTTCTCCTTGCATGCTTATTTGTTTAATGATCTATTCTATTTATGAGGATATTTTTTCTATATCTACTGGTGTCAATATCTCTATCTCTCCTCTGTCTTCAACCCTTCTTATTTCTTCCTTGTCCTGATCAAACATATCCTTTCCATTGCTCGGTGTCTGCCAAAATTTGTAACTCTTCTTTTTTGCTTTTTTCCTAATGGTGACATTACTCCATTGGGCTGATTTTGTTAGCGGGATATTAGGGCTCTAATTATTCTTCACCAATGTTTGATTTTGTTCTTGATTCATTTCTTCCTCTAGTTCCATTTCTATGCAGGTCCCTATTTCTATCTAATTGTTGCAATTTTTTCCTTCTTGTTCCATTTTTGTCTCTTCTTCTAATGATTTGAACTTTGTATTACCTCTTTTTTCTGATTCCTTCTTTGAATTTGACTTCAAAACAACCTTACCTTTATGTTTTGTATGATTGGCTTTTGTTACGATAAATTGGTCTTTCAGATCATTCTGTAGGAGTAGTATCTCATGGGAAAGCATATTTAATTTTTTAACATTGATCTCTATCTCTTCTATTGTATCCTTCTCCATTATGCAATCTTTATAGTTTCTGTATTTTTGTAAAGAATGTTGATAATCTATATTTGTCATCCATCTATATTCTGCCTCTTCTTTTCTTCCTGAATTTTCCTCTTTGAGCCTCTTGAACTATCTTTGTTTTCTCCATGTCTTGATTTCATTTCTTTTTAGATGTTATTTCTCCCTATTTTCTTCCCTTTTCCTGCTTTCCCTTAGTATTTTCTTTAAGTTATTCTTGATGTTTATGCTTATACAGTCTATCACTATAATTTTATTTATTTCTCCTGTATATCCAATAAAGATTAATTTATATATTGATTAATTTGTTATAACTTTCCTATTTATAGATTTGTTTTGTTCTGTTTTTACTAAGAATCTTATCTTACTTGTTTTGGATTTATTAACTTCAAATCCTACTAGAGTTCCTAGAGATTGTCCTATTCTTCTTATGATGTGGATATCATTTAATTTTGATGGTATGTTCGCACATTCCATCCATTTAATTGCCTATTTTTGTTTATTATAGTTTTCATTGAAATTGGGTTGCCATGCTAAAAAAATTATATGATGCCCTTTGTAAAAACAATTTGAGAATTCTAATAGTTCATTTCTAAATTTAATATCTTGACATTGCAGAAACCAATATTGATTTGCACAAGGAGTTATGTTACTTACCTTTGGTCCACTGATTTTCGCCATATTCTGTTCCAGATTGTTTCTATATTTTGCTGGACCATTCCAATATGCATGAATGCCTATCTCAGAGCATTCTTGTCATTTTGCTTCACTGTATTTGTTGCTAATGATTATAGTGTCGATGTTGTCTACTTTGGCTGAGTTGCTTTGATTGGGGTTTGTGCCTTCACTTTGTTTATTTAATACATATTGCTTTTTCTGATGTGGAGGAATATATACAGGTGGTGAGGATGTCTTTGTTCCCTTATGAGTTTGTTTTTCTATATGGTTTTTCAATATAAATACATATGATTCATGCTTTTTTGTTGGGACCCATGATTGAGATGGAGAAAATCCTAAAGGTATGTTGTTGGGTTTAGAGATCTGGGTGGGTTGAGATATTTTCTTTTTGTATTTTCTTTGCATCGACGAAGACTTTTTATCTTCTCTGCTAGTGTATTTGGTTTTTTTGAAAAAGACCTCTTGATTCTTTAGTCGCTGATCTAGACCTTCAATCCTGGTGTATGGTTTTGGAATCTGCTTTTTGCCATATTGCTTATACTTCTTTCCAATCTTCCATCCGTTTTCATTATTGCTATTCCAATTTCTATGAATGACAACATTTCATTTTACATGAAGCTTGATTAGGGTTTCAAAGCCTTCTAACTTTTCTGGTTGTTTGCAAATTTGTTGTTCTTCCTACATTGTGGAGAGTACTTCGAATTGGTTTTTAAAATGAAGAGTGCTTCCCTCGTCGTCTGATATTGGTTCGCTTTGTGGTTTGAGGCAGGCTCGCGTTTAGGAGCAATCGTGTTTCCTGCTTTCTTCAAATTTTTCGTCATGTTCATCATTTTGGCTAAGCAGAGTAGTAAATAGATTAACATCATTATATTTTATAGAAATGAAAAATATATTTTTATATTAGTCTTTTAATGAAATAGTTAAAAATTATTTCAAACTTGATTATCTAGTCCAATAAACTATTATTTTTATTTAAGTATTATAAAAAGGTGATTGATTATTTATTGTAATTTTGAAATCTAAATTTTATTCAAATTGTGGTAAGTAGTTCAATGAAGATAGTTCTTAATTTTAAGCTATGAGATAAATAATGCTTTAAAATATAGATTTAGAAATGTAGATGTCGTAATTTAATTTTCAATTCACACTGTTATATTTTATAATTATTTAAATAGAATAACATTGTTAAATTTTATAATCATTTAAATAGGTACGAAATAACAAATAGTGGAATGGTTGGAGAACTGAAAAATATATTTTAATATTCAGTTTTTGAATGAATTATTTAAAAAATGTTTAAAAATTGATTATTCAGTCACATAATATATATATATTTTTATTAAAGTATTATTTTATTTTAAGTGTGATAATTTTTTATTCAAATTGTAGTAAGCTTAATCTATGCGATAATTAATTTTTAAAATATTTATTTAGAAATGTAGATGTTGTTAATATAATTAATTTTTCATAACGATTAAAATTCTTTATTTGTTTGTATGTTCCTATAACACAAAATTAAATCACCTAATTATATAATTTGTAAAATATATAAAATTAATAAATATATAAAAGTAATTGGTAAAAATTAATTAGTAACTGGACAATGTGAATAATTGATTATAGTTAGAATAATTAATATATTTATAATTAAAATATTCATTATAACTATTTTATAATATTCAATTACACATAATTTAATTATATTAAATTTATTAATCAAACTTTAAAATAAACTAAATTATTAATTATTAAGTTAAGTGTAAATGATAATTTTTTTTATAATACTAGAAAATTATATATATTTTAAAATTATTTATTTTAAATTATAAAAATAGTATAAAAAAGTTGTTTTTTAATAATTTTAATGTATATGTTGGTTTATTTACATAAAAATCTCATCTTAATATTAAAATATTGAATTTGAAAATCTCAACAATAAAGTTTTATATTAATTGATTGATAATATCAAATCAATTAATGACTTATAATATTTCTATACTTTTCTTCAGTGAGAAGTAGTGGAATCTATATTTCTATAGATTTCACTAAAAACATTTCTATAATATTTTTAGTGAAATCTGTTTATAAGATCTCAAATCAATTATCCAATAAGAGTGAAGATAAATCAATTTCATCATTTTATTATTTAAAATTTGTACATGTTACTTAAGAAAATATTTCAAAACTTTTGAAAACTAAAAACTAATAAGTTTTAATTGGTTGAAATCGATTTTATTAATAACTAGTTAAAGCAAACCGATTACAACAGTATCAAATATAATAATGTCATTGGTGTGATCCTAATTAAGAGGTGACATGAATCTTGTATATTGGTTATGCCACCAATTGACATATAACTAAATGCATTTTCACGTATAACATTATGTTCTCATGTTGTTGCTTAGTGTTTTCTACTTAAAATTAAGCAGTTACATGTTCTCATGTGACATTAAAATTGTTCAAAAAAAGGATAATAGAAAATATTCTCCTTTTTAAGTAGAGCAACTATTTTTCAACAAATGAAGTAAGTTGGGGAAAAATGTGGAGACAACCATTGCTTATTAGAAAAATTGTCGTGTGTCTCTATAAAATTATTTCCTCCCTTTTTAACCATCAACATAATTAGCCTAAAATTTTATTTTTTAAAATCAATGAAAATCCCTAAGCACTAAAATGAGCAACTGCATGAGGCCCCTACCCAAGTTCACAAATTTCTCCTATAAAAATTGACTAGCCATTGCTAGCTAAAATAAGCTAAGCAGTGACATGAGATAATACTATAAGCATCCAACTTCATCAATATGAAAAATCAAAATGAATATGTGTTTGAAGAAGCATGCCATTGTTTCTTACTTGAAGATGAAGATAGATGGCAAATATTAGTTGGTACAATATTTTATATTAATTCTATTTAATATATATTTATTTTGTGCAAACACAAATGACTTTGAATTTCAGTACTGTTATAATCAAATTTTGAATTTTGTGAATTATACACGTGCATCTTTTGTGACTTTTACACCTACCATTGCCAAACCATTGCACTTTTTTGATACAAGTACCAATATTGAAATCTTGAATTTAAAAGAATATCTCTAAAAATATTTTAGACAAATTTGTCATAAACATTTTTTACTACAATACCTATCTTTATTATAAAGGCAATATACTAACATTAAAATATACTAATTTCCCTTATATTAATCCAATTAATCAAATTAAGATTTTATGAATGCACTAATAACATTTTCAAATTAAAAAAATTAAATTCAAGCATCAAATATTGGAAGACCTTTAATTGGAAAAACAATGACAGTTGATGGTCCATGGTTTGCGTGTATCCACTACACGCCAAATGTAACCACACGGACCCCACAAAAATTAACTAAATTAAAACCAACCCAACACTTCTCTACAACTCCATCATAACTGAATAACTAATAATTATTTTTTTATACGTAAAATTAATTATTTTTAAGCCAGCAATAATATTACGGCAAAATCGCTGTACGTATTCGTATTATACGAAAAAAAATCAAAGAAGCACACGGAATTTAAATGCCGGGAAAACATTAGGAGGGTCATGTGACATGCAAATCCGACCATTGCAAGCCCACGTAGAGATAAATTACACGAAGAAAAGGCCATTCTGGTCTCTTCCATTCATTTTAAAATACGTCATTTGCAGAGGGTTTCAATTTCATGGATCCATTGAACATCGGCAAAGGCCGACCTTGTGCCTTCTGAGCCGTCCCTTGTTTCTTTCGGTTTGGAAAGTTTGCAGTTTATGCCATTTTTCCTTGTCCAAAACGACCCAGGAAATCTGTCAGACGGAAAATTTGTCCAGCTTTGATAAAATGTAAGAATCCGTGAAAATTAGTCTGATTTGGTGAGTTTGTAGTTAGAAATTTTTGTTGGATTGGTCGGATTTTGCGCCTTGGCGTCTTTGTTGTGTGGTTGATCTTAAATCTTTGGTGTCTTATTTGTGCGGTCGATTTTTAAGCTTTGGAAAACCTTTTTTATTCTTGTCTCTGTTTGTCATGGTGTTCTTTGATGCGGGTTTGTATATATATAGTTCTGTGTGAATGTGAGTCATACGTTTTATGTGCATGTTAGGATTCATTTATTTCACGTGTATACGTCACTGGATCTAGTGGTGCAAAGAGCTTTGCAGGGGATGGCTTAGAGTCGATTCATGCATTGTCCTAGTATGTAGTAATTTGTTGCCCCTATCATGAAATGTTATTTTTATGCGTTAGATTGTTTTTTGAGTTATTTGGCTTTGCGGTTTGGAATGATTGATCAGATAGAATGGAATGATTTAAGAAGGTATTGGGGACAATTTTCTTTTATATTGATCACCTAGCTGCCGATTTTGGTAATACTCTGTTCGTTTTCCAGGATATGTGGTTTTTAAAATTTTGTTGAAGGAGTACAATATAGGGTTTGCTTGGTTGATTATTTTTTTCCAGACCAATAATATCGGGTTTCGTGTTTGAAGGATTCTCGGACAGCCTGCAGAAGAAATAAGGAACTGTATTCTTTATGTATTTACGGTTGCGAATAGCATACTGCCTTGATTTTCTTCAGAAGCCATTGTAGTCCTGAATAGAATGTTATAGGCCTTAGATGTTTGAGGTTGCTGCACGGCGTGCCTATTTGTTGATATTCTTTTTTATGAAATGCTCTTGCATTTTTAGTTACCGACATGTGGAAGCAAACTTCTCGATCCTTCTTCTGGATAATTTTCTCTGTTTTTAAGAGTAGTTTGAATAATTTAAAACTATGGATATCAAGATGCTTACTCTACCTAAGAAATTTGCACTATTGGGGTTTTCTTGATTTTGTTTCTTTTGAACCATTAACTGATAAATACCTTGCTGATTGATTACTCTTTCTGGCTTGTCATTATGAAGAGTTAGATCAGGATCCTCTGCACCGTCCATTATCATGAACCACTTTTGTGCCTATTGGTGCTGGAATGCACTTAATTTTTGTGGAATATTTATAGGCAGGAAATTGGGTTTGGGAGTACTATATTCTATAAACAGAAGCAATGCCAGGGGATGCCGCAGCGGGGGAGATTCTGAAACAGTGGGTATACAGTGTGGTATGTAGCATTTGGGGAGAATTGCTGGATGCTGGTTAACGAAGAATTGTACGACTTCTTAAGCAATCTGTTTGTTTGATGCGGGCGAAAAAGCCTTACCTTAGATGGGTGTTTGTAATATTCCCTCAATGTTGTCATGAAGGAAGAGCTTCAGAGTTGATCGATTGATTTCTAAGATTGGTACCTAATAACAGCAGTTTCTTCTATTTTAATTTGAAGAGAAGAAAATTGAAATCCCTTTTGACTATTTCAATTCGAAGAAAAGAAAGTTGAAGTTCCTATCATAATAACCTATAGAAGAAGTGCTATAAATGCCCTAAGCAGCAATGGGTTTGCCTAGATTGTATGGTGATCAAACTTCTGAGGAGGCTGCAATGCTACCAAATAGCTCATCCGGAACTTCAGCACAATTCTCCAGGACAAGCAGCTCTATCTACGATGGATCACCTGAAAGCCAAAGTAATGATTTGGAGAAGGTCAAGATAATTGGTTTTGTATCAGCCAATGCTAGAGGTATGTCAAGCGCTGTAACTGGAGATTTAGAAATGAAAACCGGTTTTGAGTTCCCTAAATCCCTGAACACCCATAATCCATCAAGACTTGATCTGGATACTGCTTCAACCATTAATGCTAGGAGAAATGTAGTTGACGAAAAGCAGAGTTCACAAGGAATTACCAACCCAGCATCCAGAGTAGTAGGCTTTAAGTCTCCTAGTGATTTGCCTCCGAGCAATGTACAAACTGTGATGTCTGAAGGCTTCCAAAACCATTCACCATGCTACACATTTGAAGACAACTCTGATTTACCTTCACAGCACATCAGAAAAAGAACACTTTCCCCGCTTAGTGGCATGCTTTCATCTGGACACGGCGGGATTCTCAGTGGATATATTGAAAATGAAAGAAAAGCTTTGCTGGGGTTTTCTGAAAGTAATGGTAATGAAATAAAAGGGGAACACTACAATGCTGACAGGCATGATTTCAAGAAAGCAAATTGTGCTGATTGCTCACCAAGCATGCCATTGCCCATACCGAGCTCTCATAAATGGGAGCATTATCCAAGTGTAGATCGCAATTGCTCTATTATTACAACAGATGGTCCTTTGCTCGATGGTGTAAAGATCTCAACTCCAAATTGTCATTTTTTGGGTGATTTCCAGCAGCAACCCCACAATGTTTCAAAGAAAATTCCAGGCAGAGCAGTAGGTAGTAAATGTTCCAAATCCCCGCCTCTTCTTTCCTTGTCTCCTCTTGGGCCCAGATGGCATGATAGGATGAGATTAAACTACCCTGCGATGCTTGGAAATGGCGAAGCTGCAGATGCCAATTCTCCACCATCACGGAATCTAAATATTATACATGAAGAGTACCAGGCAGATAACACATCAGTTTTGGAGGATGAAATTGTAATTGCAAGAAAGTCATTTCAGGAATTTGGAATATTCTATAAGGACTTATCGCCCTTGACACCTCATGAGTATGCAGGTGATGGAACACTATGTGGTCGGGAATCCACCTCAGCACCTCAGACTGGGATTAAGACACATAGAAGCTTAAGTGGGCTGCCAACGAGAAGGTCTCTTGTTGGGTCATTTGAAGAATCTCTTCTCTCAGGCAGGTTTTCATCTGGAAAAGCTAATCAGGTTAGTTATTTAGTTTGTTTCGGAAGTTTGGGCTGTTTTCAACTTTGTTTTTCGATTTATGGATGGTAGTCCTAACCAATGTTCGCAATTGCCAACTGTGTAGTCTCAATTTTCTAGGTATAGATAGGAAGTGTGCTGATCTTTTTCCCTGTATTTTTTTTTTAGTAAAACCATTATGCATTCAATGTTTTTATTATTGCTAGACGATGTATCTGTTGTTTCTCTCATACTGCTTTATGTAAGAGGTTGCTACTTTCCTCAGTAGTGCTTGGATGATAGCTTTTTGTCTATTTCTTTGTTAGGCTTTGATTTCTTTGGGGGCATTGCCTTTGAGCTCTAGGTTACTATTTCTACAATCTGCCTAGCTCTATGTTGTGACTGGGGAAAGTTTTCTGTCAACTTTGTGGCTGACAGTTGAATCTTGTATGTATCTACCATAAACAGCAGAAATTAACATCATCTGCTTTTCATCTGTTGTTTTGCAGAAGATTGATGGATTTCTTGCAGTACTAAATGTTACTGGAGGGAACTTTTCTCCACCATCACGGAAGCTTCCATTCTCAGTTACTTGTATAGACGGAAATAGTTCCTTACTTTACTATGCATCTGTTGATCTGGCTGGAAATTTACCTCAAAACAAATCAAGAGGGGGCAGATCAAAGAAAAATGGCAACTATGAAGATTCTCGAGCTGCCAGGAGTCGTTTTCGGATTCCTGTCAAAGGTCGCATACAACTGGTATTGAGCTATCATTCAAACTCTTATTAAGTAGTAAGAAACTTTTTACAATGGTACTGATAAATAGTTCTCATATGAACAGATTTTACCTATTATATGCTCTGGCTGATTTAGGATTATTTTCATCATTGATTATTTTTCTCAGTAGGACCTGTCTCGTTTTTCTCTTTGGTTTGTTATATTATGGATTCAGGATCATTTTCATCATTGATTCCTTTCTCAAATAAAATAAGGCATTTATTTTTATTTGTACATATACTTCTTCTATCAATAGCCTTTTGATTTCTTTTTATCAATTTGAATTCTTCCATATCCTCTTCCAACATTTGAAATCCATCACAGGCATTTAATTATGAAATGCAAGTTGCAACATTAGAAACCTTATGATGTTTCTTCTAAAGAAATTGACTGAGCAGATATGCATTGGTATGACAGGCAGACTAGTGTTTGATGACCGAGGATGCCAACCAAAATTGGATAAGTCAATTTTACTAGTCAGTGTGCATGCCTTAGGAAGCAAGATTATCTCAAAAAACAAAGCTATAACTGCAGTTATCTTAGCTCTTTCAAACTCCAAATCCATGTATCATTGCATGAATTGAAATTCAACATCTGTGGCAAGTATTTTGGTTTATTGGAACAAACTAGGTGGTGATTAGGATCTTATGATGTCTGGATACCTTAACATTATGTGCAGGCTAGGAGATAGTATATTGTGACTGTACAGATGAAAATAACTGGAGATAAGCTAGCCAGTGGTGAACCATTTCTGAAATAATGCAATGTCTAGTTCCAATGACAAGGAGTTTTGGTTACAGAATATTTTCACTTCACTTAGCAAGTACTATTTTGATTTCTGAACCTAGTAGAGCTGGGTATAAGCAGATTGATGAGACACCAGTGCCTGCCAGTAATCTGATTCTGTATGCAATTGAAACTGTAAAAATAATGGTTATCCTTTTTGCATAAACTCTATGGTAGAGTTCATTTAAGTTTCCATGCTCAGCATTAAACCAACTGATGTGAGACAAGAAGTAAATACTAAACATTTACAACACTGTTACTGACCCCTGCATAGCACATACCAAATTCAATATATGTAGTTATCAATATGCAATAAACTGCTTTATATATTTATATATTATATAGTTTGCCTGGGAGTTCTATGTGCATAGCTTATATGTTATTTATCTTACGAAAGGTATGCAGGATTTTGTATTTATATATTTATCGTTATCCTATAAAATTTAAAGATTACATTCAAACACACCTAGTAAATCTTGCTTGAAACCTACAATTAATGGTCAATTGCATTAAAGAAGATCCAAATTGTATATTGAATTTTGTCAAGTAAGTATTAAAGTTTATAACTTGTTTATTTAATTTCCAAATGGGAATTAAAGGTGAGATTTATTTTAATGTTTTTGATAAAAATGGTAAACTGTGTACTATCTGCATGCAAATGTTACTTATCTAAAGCTTGTTGTGAGTTCATTTTGTATGCCATAAATTTGTTCTCTTGAATTGGGAGTACAGTCAAAGATTGAATCTGTGAACATATAGCATAAAGTGTTCACTCTATAAACAATGATATATGGAGGTGATTTGATATGCTTCCTCATCAATGCCTAAGGAAAATCCCTTTAGTGAGCCGAATATTTCAGCATCAACAATCACTAGCTTCCTTCCCTAATCTAGTTGGAAGAGTTAATCAACACAAGCATAATCTTAGAATTTAGTTCCGTGTGCAGCTATTTAATGCTAGAATGCATTACATAGTATATGGTGTTTCAATATTTGCTTCCATCCAGAATTCAAACCCTGTTAAAGGTTGATAAGAACAAGTAGACCCGCTGTGCAAATGCTTTGACAAAAGTGAAAGATGGAATTTCAGGATAACATATCCAATATGTATGAACTGACTGATTGTAACTAACTTGCCAAAATAGTTCTTGTGAAGTCCACTTAACATCTAAACAACATCTCTGCTTTGCTCAGCATCAAGGATTGCATCATAATCCAGAAATACCATACATCCCATGCATCTTTCCCAACAAGGAAAACATCTTTCCTTTATACCTTTTACTCAAAGAATTGATTAGATCGGCCTGTTAGATCTTCCCCAATGTACAATTAATTGCATAGGACCATGCTAAGGCATACACTCCTCCATAAGCATCCATACAACTATTACATTAAGTTTCCCACACATTACAATGAAAATATAACATTTGCCAATGACAATTCACACTCTACAACAACACGGTTACCAGTAAAATGTATCGCATGTTACACACCAGTGACCTTTTCAGAATAAGCCTAATGACTCACAAATCCGAACATGCACACATTAACAAGTCTTCTACCATCTTCCATGCTCGCCAACATTGATTCCTGCTCGCCATTAAGAGATAGCAAAAATTCTCCAACTGTCTCTATCATATTTTTCTGCACACTGGTTTGTTACCAGTCTTTACAGAACAATCTGTAACTAATCCTGAACATCATGTAAAGTACAACGAACATAGACATGATGTCTACATTCAGTCTTCTACACAAATGTAAGCTTGCATACTCAAATATTTCAATTACCGTCTGCACTGATATGTTCAGTTGCTTGCAATATACAAAATCCAAGTTTCTCATGAAACAAATAATATATGTTGACATCAGTGACAAAACCTACCATTAATACAACATCTCTGCAACACTCCCAAGTGCCAACAATATTCCCAATTCCTAACAAAAACAAAATGATATTCCAAGGAAACAATAACAATATCCTCAGGAAAATCTATAGTCTACTCAACTATATTATGGTCTATCTTATTTCATGACCTCCAAATTGCACCTGGAACCATGTAAACCTTAAATCTCCATTCTCACTGCTAGAAGACAGGTTACGCTGCTTTGAACAGCCACTTCTGTAGCAAACTTCAAGAATGCAATTCCCTGCATTGCCAGATGAAGATGCTGACCATTTTTACCACCAACAGCAGGGATGACAAAATGATTGCAATCAAAATTACCTTAAAAATTTGGTCATGTTCCACAGTCCAGTGAAAAACCAAACCCAAGAACAGTTAAAAAAAAGAGCCACAGTCACTCTCCAGTGAGGCTCTACTATGCCTTTAGAAACCATCCTAACCCCCTTGATTGGCTGTCCACTTTCCAGTAAAACCCCAACAGAAATTGCAGAGATACCTATATTCCCATTATAAGGATGACTAGTAAACAGCTCACCTAAAATTAAGTGAATAGTGTGCACCCTAACAAAGCATTCACCCTGAACATATTCTTTATCCTTTCATTTGATACCTCACTCAAGAAAGATGTCTCTTATTGACATAAAGATTCACATTTGTTTTATTACAATGAAGCATTAATTGTTTTTGTGAAAATTGAAAATTGTATCCTCTGAATGGCTCCATGTGCAAAGTTACTACCCATGATAACATGGCTGCCAAAGCCCTTGAGAGGACTTCAGAGACAGCTATCAATGCAGATTAAATATTATTTGTTACCATTGCATGAGTTGTCAGTTGATGGGAGGGGCTGGATATGCACTAGAGTTGGGTACTGAGGCAACTGCAACTGAAGCTAGTCCCAAATACATGTTCTTTAAAATGGTAAATACTAAAGTTAGCAAGTTCATCAGTATGCTTGTTCTCCTCTCAAATCATGTTTAACATAGAGTTTCTCAAGGGTCAAATTTATTCAATAATGGCTAGACTTGATTTAGAATTCTACGTAATTTCCAATTTGTGTCCCATTCTTCCTATGAGCACTGACGATAATTTGTGACTTGCCTTTGATTTTCACATCCAAGATTGTGAATTGTTTTGGAGACCTAGAAGAAGTGCTAAAGCCTTTGTGTTATTGTTTGTGCCATGCTCCAGACCTTTTAGACACAGCACCAACCAGGCAACCTTCATGATACCTTACAATATGGTCCCATTCTATAGATGCACAGATTACCCATAGAGCCACTGCCGAAATTCAATTTGTGTTGCTAATGGGTAGAGGATTCCATTTGATATCCTTTCTGCATATTTTAGGTGGGTTAATCTGTCCAATGCCTTAAATAGAGGGGAGTTTCAAACTTGAGAAACTTTTGATCCACTTATTATCCCAATCAAATGCCTCAACTCCCATTACTATTCATCAAATCTTCAATAGCTCTTTCCAACTTGATAATGAAGTTATCTTAAGGCTTATATTCTTGAAAAATCCTTTTACTGCTTTCATTCCATGTTTCCCAAATAACTATTGAAGGAGAAGCCTTGCAAATGTTGCAAAAGCTGATTTGCTATACGATGAAGGCCATGATATTGAAGTGATTAAAAACGTCCTCCTTTCTAGGACTTTGCCAGCTGAGTTTTTCCTTGTAATTAATAAGAGCATACTATCCATAGATTCATCACCAATTTTGTGTAAAACTCGTCTCAATGGGCCCGAGATTCCCTTTTTTGTAAGCTATCAGCTGTCAGAGTTTTTTTTATGAAATACTTCCCATGCAAAGGTATTGGTTATGGTAAGGCCATTCTTGTTCCAACAAAGATTAAATGGTCAATCTACTAACTTTTCTGGATCTTCTAAGAGCTCATTACTCAACATACCAGAATTTGAACACTCCATCTTAAGCAATCTGTTGTGGTAAATTAATGTTGTATTTAACAGAGGAGATGAAAGCTCCTTTTATAAATTCACAAAGACTATGTTTCTAAAAGAAACAATTGTGAACAAATAATGAAAATAGTAACTACGTAATAAACTAAGATGACCATAAAGTAACATTACAGTAGTCTAACTACCCTGCAGAAGGCTACATGTCTGGTGGTCATGAATTTTTCAGAACAATTTGATATGGTTGAGACCCTCCCTAGATTTGCCGAATGTCAATGTCCGAGAGTAGCCTAAATCCATCTAGAAAAAACTAGAGAAGGTCACCTCCTTCTTCAGAATGCTTTACAAAAATAGGCAATAGTTTGCCACTAATTTTGCCATTGAGATGAGTCACCCATTTAGTTTGCCACCGAGATGAGTCCACCACTAACCCTCCCAGAATCTGCAAAACTTCTAATTAGAAATCATCTCAAAAAGTCCAACTTGATGTTGGATAAGAAAGCTGCCCCCTCTTGTAGCTAGAGACATACTAAGAATTAACTACCACAGATTTGAGGAAAAATTGGCAGACCCTCCAAATTTTGTAGAAGAACATGATGCCCTAAAACAGAATGCAAAAAGTCGCAATTTTTTAGAAAAATATTACCAAATCCAAGATTACAAATCATTGTTGTTTTACGGAAAAAGTATAAAAGCCTGCAAAGGAATCCCACACAACTTTGCAAATTTTAGAACCATAAATTTTTTAAGGTAAAAAATGATGAAAACCTATCAAAGAAACCTTCATGCAACAAAAATGAGACGTGTGGTAAACAACATATGCGAGCAACTCGCAAAAAAAATGCAACCTTTGAAAATTAGAGACTTTTTCTCAAGACAGGAAATTGCGGGATCAAAACCCTGACCAGGTTCGTGATTTTTAGCATTCATAAAATACTTCCAATGAATTATATTATAACAAATTGAAAAACAAATATCTAAAAAAAATTCCAGATCAAAAGAGGCTTAGAATTCCTCAAAAAGAAATGCCAAATTTTATGAAATCCCACCCCATGGTGATATTATATTATGGTAAATGGATGTATTAAATTAAAGAAATTTAATCTCTTTATATAGATTCACAAAGATGATGTTTCTAAAAGAAACAATCGTGATCTAAAGATAAAAAAAGATACTACCTAATAAACTAAAGACTAACTAAGATGATCATTAAAGAAACATTGCAATATGCAAATACAATCTGTGTCTTCATTGGTGAAGACTTTCCATTTCACTTAAGTTACATGTAGAATCTTTTGAATATGCAAGTCTTGAAGACTAATCTAACTCCATTCGCTATATCCCTCCAAATCCACTTTTGTAATGTAGTCTCTGACCTGGTTTCTGAATTCCTTATTTTTGGTCATATTGGGTAGGTTTTTTTGAGCATCCAAGCTTGGAATAATCCCGAAAGTGAGTCTTCCATACATCCTCTGTATCCAAGTGTAATACATTATTTCTTTATTCAGGAAAGATTTTTATGGATTATAAAAATTTTGACTTTGAGAATACATTGGGAAATTGAATTGAGAGAAAGTTGTGGGTACATGTGTTTGTAAAAATGAAATCAAACCCTCGATTGTTCTGACAGAATCTGTGAATTGAACCAGCAAACATGAGCCTTAGCTGAAATCAGGATTGGTAACTTAGGCCTAGTGCTATATTTATCTCGTTTCACTTTACTTAGTATGTTTGTATAGCAAATATCATTTTATACTTTCTAATTACATATGCTTTGGTAGATGAACTGCTGTTCTACTTAACTAATGCTACAAATTCAACCAGGTGGATCTCACAAACATCTTTTGTTGTCTGACTCAACAACTTCAAGAACCATATGTCAACTGTATTTTAATAATTGGTACATACATGGACAAAATGTTCTAGATTTCTTTGCTATAGGATGCTTTCAAAATAAAATTGTTGTCAGCTTTACAAGAGTTCTGTTAATTATAATATTATAAAAAGGTGAGCTACAGATTAAGGGTATGCATTTGTTATGGTTATGGTTTGCTGGATAAGAATTATGGGTTGATTTTCTACTGCTGAAATGATGTTCTACTCCATTAAATGACAACTGCCAAATAAAATTTGATAAGCTCCAATAATTCATTATATCTATGCATTTCTTTGGGAATCCCAGTTTTGCAGTTTTTGTTGCTTTACACAAAAATATAATTGTAAAAAATTCATTTGGCTACGAATTACTTCCTTTAATGCCCATAAATATTGTTTTTTAAAATGTACTGTTCACACGTCCGATTTAAAGATTCAATTGAAATTATATTGATTTGTGCAGGTCCTAAGCAATCCTGAGATGACACCTGTACATACATTTATGTGTAACTATGATTTAAGTGACATGCCTCCTGGCACAAAGGTGTGTTTGACATTATGATTTTCATATTCATTACTGGTTGTGACATCTCCTTTCTATATCTACCTGATTTTTTTTTACTGCAGTAAAAATATATGGCCCAAAATGAGATGGAAAATAATGAATATGATTTATATTGTAGATTGCATTTGACATAATGAAATTGGGAGCTTGTCTAATTGAATACACTTTCGTTCAGTTAGATCAGAAAGAAATTAAAACATGTAAAGAATTCATTAAGATGCCAAACAAATTGTAGGGTTATTGTTTTCTTTTAGTAGAGCAAAGCATTTTTAGAGTTTAACTGGGACATCTCTGGTTAGATTAGTAGGGGCCAAGGGCCTGATAAGAAATCATGGTAAAATGAAAAATTTATTTGCTCTGCAATGGGTTTATGGTGTCATCATGTATGCTTTATTATGGGAAAATGCTGAATAGGCCAATTTAATGTTTTATTTTGCATGCTCTTTTGTTGTTTGATTTTGAAGATGATGAATTTATTTCTTAGAAATCTGTGTTATATTTTCTACATTTGAATGGCTGCTTTTAGATTCATTTTTTTTTCTTTGCCAAGCATCACGTGTTGAGAAGTTGATACTAATCGTACTGAAATTGATCTGGTTAGTATGTTTTATTTTTATTACAGTTGAAAGAAATTGAGAAATATAAGTGTTGAATTGTTTTACTTCACTTAGAGTCATAACCCAAATGCATTGAATCTATTATAGATCTAATGCAGCTTTTGATTTTATTAAGCAGAATCATTAATGTATTTTCCATATTGTGAAACAAGCAAGGAGCTGTCAAACTGAATCGTTATTTTTCTTAAGAGGGAGGAGGAAATTTCTGATACTTGTACTGCATAGTTAGGTCTGAATCCTTTTTCAACCAGACCGCACTCAATAGCAAGATTTTAAATCGTCAATGTTTACACTGATTTCTTTAGAGCTTTCCCTTTAGAATTCAGTAGTATTGTTTCATTCCTAATTTGTAAATGTGAATGTGGTATGTCCTCAAAATTATATTTGGGCTTAGTTTGCTACTATTTTTGGATCCTTGTCAAAATTTCTTGTAGAAGGCATTATTTTATACTTTCACGCTGACTATGTTTGTTGCAATCATAGTTTGCTTGCTTAGAATATAGACCAATTTTTTTGATGAACATAAATTTTATCCGAAGTGTTCTCTATTAGATTTGAATACAAATAAGTTATCAGATCACATCACAATTTGGATATGATAGCTAATTGATAATTTTTGAATTTAGGAGGATTGTTTTGAAAATCATCATCATAAATTGTTTTTGATAAGATGTGCTTTTAGCTCTACCTTGTGGCCACATCCCCTAAAGTCTGTCTCTTGAAAATAAGCAAATTTCAGACTCTATAAAGAAGAAGAGGTCCTCATTTCCATGGTCCAATCAATATAGGGATTAATCTCCAAATCAAGAAGCTGCTCATGAATTATTTGGGAAATTTCTTTTCTGAATCTAAAGGCTTAATTAGACAAAAACTAGGTCATTGAGGTGATGTTGAATTAATCTATTTTGCTTTATCATGTTAATGGCGTGAAGAAACTCCAATCAATGATATCCTAGATGGGACTAATAACTAATCTACTTGTATCCTTCGTAATATTTAATGGCTTCTTTGGCCCTATCCACATTTAATCTATTTTGCTTTATCATGTTAATGGCGTGAAGAAACTCCAATCAATGATATTTTATATGGGACTAGTGACTAATCTATTTGTATCCCTTTGTAATAGCTAATGGCTTCTTTGGCCCTATCCACAGCCTGAGAAATATATTGGCCTCATAATCATATTTCATTTGTTTTTCTTTTCATGTACTATGCACAAAGCCCTCAACAAAGGCTTTGACACGTATAAAACATAAACTAATTAAATTGACAGTCTTAAAACTAGAATTAAAATAAATGTTTTGAAAATAAAATAAAGAATTTAATTGGAAATTTGCAGTTACTTTAACAATCCTTATTGCTCTCTCAATAGAGGCATTGTAAAAAATTGTGTCTGTTCTCCTTCATCAACTTTAATTCAAAATGTTGAGTCTAGCCATGTTTGACTCACAAATATCTGCTCTAAAGACATCAATGAATTAGAAATGCTTTTGTATCACTTAGAAAGTGAGTTGCGAACCTTGTCACATAGTTGCATGATCTATCATCAAGTTGAGAACCTAAGGGTGATTATAAATATATTTTGTGATGTTTCTTGCATTTTCTATAACCGCTTCAGCTACTCAATTTGGTTTGTTCCCTCCAAACGAAGATTAAATGGGCTACACAAGTGATCAAAAGTATGATGGATGCTTCTCTTGAAACAATCTTCTAGATTTCACATCTGTTGTTGCATTGCTAGTGACAATTTGCACTAGCCACATCTTAAATAATCTCCTTCAACATCGAGTTCAAAGTTTCTGCATTCTTTATTTTTTGGAGGCATTAACTGACTTTAGGGAATTAGCTCATCATTTGAAGTCACCAAAACATTGATGGGCTTGTGGATTTTTTCCAACTCTCCACTCATCTGAAAGAATGGTGCGTACAAACATTCTTTGTTGCTTATTTTGATCTTCAATAATTGTCTTCACATTTGCAATTAGATCTTGGAGCAACCAACTTTAGGAAATTTGCTCATCAAGTTCGAATTTTCTGCATTCTTTATTTCATTGGAGGCATCAACAAACTTTATAAAATTAGCTTATAATTTGAAGCCGAACTTGTGGATTTTTTCAATTTTTCCACTGATTTGAAAGAATGACACATACAAATGTTCTTTGTTGCTTCTTTTGATCTTCAATAATCATCCTTGCATTTGCGATAGCTTCTTGAGCAACCTACCATTCAACCCTTTGGGAGAGGACGTTTTGTACATTATGTCGAACATTGGTATTCTTGGTTTTCTTATTATTACATATTGAGGGCATTATTGTATAGTTATTAAATAATTTTCTACTTGTGATCTTTTGACTTTTTGAAGGGTATCATTGGGGTCAAAAAAGGGTTTCCTATCATTCACCCTCTTCGGTGTTTACATTGATGAATCAAAGGAGTTTCTTGAGTAGCATGCAGTCATATGGATGATGATGTTGAGAAACAAGGTGAATAAGGCTTGCAATGTTAACTTTCTTATGTGATTACAAAATTGAAAATAAATATTTAATAAATAGATGATTACTCCATTCAACAAAAATGCTAAATCACTCCACCAAAAGAAGACGCTTGTTGTATGTGGACGAAGGGAAAGTATATTATGAATCTTCACAAGAGAAATTGCAACAATAATACACGTCTCATGTTAGAAAGTAGAGTCTACCAAGATAACTGGTGGGTGGTGAATCAGTTATCCAACTATTAAAACATTTATCAACTTTATTTATCTTAACTAGGGAAACACTTGATCAGAGGGAAAACCTTGGTGGGGATGGTACCCACAAAATGATGTACTAATATCAAAGTTCCTTGTTAGAGGATAGACTTTGTTAGGAGCCAATGAAATATATTTAGTACATATCAGTCCTTGTTAGGAGACTTTGAATCCCTGTTAGGAGATTCCCACCCTGTTAGGAGTTGTAGAAGGCAAATGAACCCACTGTTCAAACAACTTCAGGGGTAAGACCATTGAACTCATTGATCTCTGTATTATTCCTTGCAGAATAATAGAAATGTATAGCTGCTTCTCTGTCCTTTGACCACTTCGATACTAGATCGGCAACTTCGCATCCATAATCCCTTGGATCGCTTACTTGCATTTACTAAATACTTTGCATATCACACTTCAATTGCATACATCACAACAAGGAAAATATCCTTCCTTTTTCGATATCTTCAAAATAATTCCTTGAGTTGGCCTTGAGGCTTTCCCAATTAATTATAATAGGACCTTATTAAGATTTTATATCTTTTCGTAAATATAAATAATTGTCGGTTCATAGTCTTTACAACCTCTCAGAGGTGTGACCTTAGACCTTGTGCACTTGTTAACATTATCATCAGGCTGTCTATTGTCACTGTCTAACTGTGCTTATCATGATTTTGTCTCAGTAAAGAGATACAAATCAATCATAAGAAACCACTTATCAGGTACTTTGGCTGCTTACTGTCTTTTGTAAATCAGGCATATCTTTTGCATGTCTTTGACTCAATCTATGCACACATATCCACGTCATCAGGATATAGTGTAGAACACACCCTTAATTGTGCGTGACCTGATCATCAACACACAATACATACAACCTTGTTCTCTATCTGTTATTTTGCCAGTCTTCATAGAAACAATGCTATGTTGACATCAATGACAAACACACTCATGAATGCAACATGTCAATCATGCTAGCAATCTCCTAGGTGTTTTAGCATTGCTTAGGATACTCTCCCAAAGGAATATCATCAGCATTCATGCTAACATCTCCAACTAAATACTTGGAAACCACAAAGAAGCTATGACAAAACAACTATTCTTTGGCTCCAATTTATAGCCAAACGGGAGAAGAAAAAGTACAACCGTTGTCCCAAAACTAGGAGCTAAAATCACTTGCAAAAGTGCATGCCTTTGATAAAATATTAAAACTCTTCAGATGCCTCCTCTTTGGGTGCCAAACCAAATGCCACTTAGTCGTTAGACATTTCGAGTGCTCCATAAATCTTGGTGAATATTTAGATTTCCAAATGGACACCTTTTTTCTTCCCAAATTTTGGCACCCAACATTCTCAATATGGACATGTGCAAGAGTGTATTCTGTTTATTTTAATATATCTTTATCTTTATAAGCACTCCATATTCACCATTTGAAAATGCAATTACAAAGCCATAAAGTACAAATATTTAATATTTTCCATTGTGTCCAAGGGAACACTTTCAAGGAACATGGAGACGTGTGAATTGCTTGAGATTGATGTCATCTTATCCTAACATTCTCCCACTTGACTTTATACATTGCAAATACATTTAAGAGATGCATAAAATAAAGTCAAGTACAATGATAGCCTTCCTCCACCAAGAGATCTTTTTTGCGGTCACTAGCTTCATAAGATAATCTACAACATTATCTAAAGTGTCAACTTTCTCTATCAAGACCTTACCATTCTAAACCATCTCTTGCACAAAGTGACACTAAACATCAACATGCTTATTACTAGAATGATACGTGGGATAACATCTACATGCATAGTACTACAATGATACGTGGGATTTTTGGCCAAATATATTGCACTTGGACTCTCACATCCAATTCTCACAACCCTCAATCAAAGCCAATGCCAATACCGAGTCACTCATACCCTCTCCTTAGAGGCATGAGTAACAGCTATATACTTTGTTTTGGTGGTGTACAAAGCAATTGTGTGATGCTTCTTACCCATCCAATTCAGTGCTTCTCCAACCAAAGTGAATATATAGCTATATCATAATAATGTACTGTCCTTGTCTTCTCCTTTGCAATATCATAATCCTTTAGCTATCTCCAAACTCCTTGTTACCAATGTGCAACCAGACTTGTCAAATGCCACATGCATGTGCTAAGTTTTACCCAGGAAATCAATATAAATATAAACATAAACAGCAATAAGGAAGAGGTGAAATACATACAAGAGGCACTAGATTATCCTGGGAAAACCCTTCCAGATGAAGGGAAAAACCCAGCCACACAACCAAAAATATCACTTTTATTGATCATAAAATATTCAAGTGTACAATGCTTTTCGCTTGATACAATATATAAAGAAAGGAGAAACTCTTCAACACATAACTGAAGGTCTCTTCAATTTCCACAATTCTTCATATTTGCATATGCATGCCTCGATGCATGTCATAAGACACGTCTCTGTATTTAATATTATCTCAATTATAATCACAATTATTATCACAAATGTCCTCTTCAGCTGAGGTGTTCATAATGGAACAGAGCTAAAGATCTCTATTACAGCTACAACCTTCAACACATTGAACTCGGATACAAAAAGAAGGTTTCTTGCTAGTCTCAGTATATGCAAAATATTTTCAATGGTTTTTGGCCTTCCATCATTGAAACATGACTATAACTTTTCTTTCCAATAATTTTCTTTGTACTGTTGTCAGCAAGGAAAACATTTCTCCCATCATATGCTTCCTAGGAGGACAACCACT
Source organism: Cupressus sempervirens (assembly GCA_028749045.1). Taxonomy (NCBI): domain Eukaryota; kingdom Viridiplantae; phylum Streptophyta; class Pinopsida; order Cupressales; family Cupressaceae; genus Cupressus; species Cupressus sempervirens. The sequence continues at coordinate 661,041,439 of CM053791.1, forward strand.
CCTTGTGAGGAGTTGCAAAGTAGGAGACACTTGAATCAATAAGCCAAGCATCATCACTAATGGTGTTAACAAAAATAATCAAAGCCTCAGGTCCTTCCTCTTTAGACGTTCCTCACACATTCTAGGCATCTTGGGAGCGAATTTTCATTGACTTTTTTCTCACCTATTTTGAAAGGAGTATGGCAATCAAGTTGTCCATTTTTTGATCTGTATTATCACTGCCAATTGCAACAATCAGATTTTACCAAGATAAGAGCAAACAAACAAGGTACATTTATCTTCATCCTCTAATTTAACATCTATTGCGAGCTGACTTATAATCAGATTAAAACCATTATAGATTTGTCCTCCATTTTTGAAGGATATAACCTCCTCTTGAGATGCAACGTACTGGATAATCTTTTAGATTGATAATCATCACCTGTCTTCTTCCAAAATTTGTATATGGAGTTTTCTTTGGAGACAAATAAGAGGATAGAGTCAACATGACAACCGAATAGTATGCCTTCTTCTCCAGTTTTTCAAGCATTTCAAGCATCATCTGTCATAATAGAGTTATCTGGTTTCTTTACATATGAAATTGGTATCCACTGATCTCTTTCTTCCATAAGATCTTCTATCTTCAGTTTCCACATCTCATAGCTAGTGTGATTGAATTTCTCAATAGCTTTGTAAGGAATAGAAGCCACAACTTTCAATGCTTTTCTCAAATGTGCAAAATCCAAACAACAAATGCTCCCACTGCAGCAAAAAAACCTTCAACACTTACATAGAAAGGTGAACCCCACTCAACAAAATTAGTAGCTTTGATATGAAATGTCAAGAAACAAGGTGAAGGAAGCTTTCAGTATTAAGTTTCTCACATGATTATAAATCTGAAAAGATTACCAAATTTGAAAAGAAATTATAAATAAATGTGATTGTACTACTCAACATAAATACAGAGTCACCATACCAAAAGAGGTACCAGATTCAAGTGAAGACCGTTTTGGGAAAGAACTCCACCAGAAAATGAGGGCAAGTATTTAGTAATTTTCAGAAGAAAGACTACTAATCCCACAACTACTTGGAATTTTCAACTAAACTATGACAAAAGAACCATGCCTTGTCTCTATTTTATCGCGAATTGGAAGAGGAAAAACCACCATCATCTTCTCAAAACAAGGTGTCAAAGTCACTTGCGAAAACCAGTGCCTTGGAGCATGAATAGTCAACAGACAATTGTCAATAACATAATAGAACTCTTAAAGTGACACCTCCTTGCGTACCAATGGCTGTTCAAATCTTTGTTAGTTTGTGATCAACAGCAAAACTAAGGTCACAATTTTACAACAACTTCAAACACTTTCTAGATTCCAATTCTTCTACAGGGGCCAACTGTGGAGATTGCAATGACCTGTACACATTTTGAGTCCATTTTCTGGTCCGTTCAACATCAAGCCTGCCTCCCAATCATGTCTTTGCAAATAATTTGTTGATTGTGCTTGATTGTGTTGCAATGCACAATTCATTGTCATTGTTCCTCAAAACATCCTCTAGGATGAGTTGTTGCCCACCTGTTATGTCTTCAGACTTTATCAGCTTACTTTTTGACCACAACGTGATTAATGGAAGATTTAGCTTATGGTTCTGAGTTATTCATACTTATCTCTTTTTAAGTTTCTTCTTTTGAGTGGAATGTTTGAATGAGCTGGCATTCTTAGATGTGAACATTGTTGGTACTCAGAGATTAGCATGCTCCTTTCATTCTATTAACATATAGACTATCTCCTTTCATGGATTCCTTAGATGCTACTTCTCAATTCCATCCTTTGAAGGAGACTCTGTTTAGGTAGTAGCTTGAAGCCTATACCTTTTCAAGAGCAAAAACTTTGTTTGTGTAGGAATTGGAAACATTATTTCTGTAAATCCTTTGCATATATTTCCCATTCAAGTCGATATAATGAGATTCAAAATGTATCTATTATGGTGTTATAGGATTGTAGCATCTCATTTATTTGTTTTTATATTAACTTTTTCTTGGATTCATAGATTTTCATTAAAGTTTTTCATGAGCTTGTAATAAGATCAGCCATTTTATTGATTCATTATTCATAACAATCGAGTTTTCTGATTTGTGGTGTCCTTTTTGCTCAAATAATTTCCCTGCTACAAATTCTCAGAAAATTATGTTGCTGTCGTGTACAAACTACAAAGTTTTAATTGCAGATTACTGTATAGAGGAGTTAATATTTTTTTCCATTTCCTCACCTTCAGTGGAATTTTTATTTATATTTTAATGCGGCTTAGGGGAGCCCTTCACAATTGCAGAAACTAGAATTTTACATATGAACCCGGGAATTGTTCTTTAACTTATTCCCAAGATAATAAATGGCAATACTATAGGTCATTAGCAGAATGCATAAACAAGGGACTCACGGAGTCTTGTAAAGTAGGAAAGAGGTAAAAAAGATGTCTGCAACTGATAGGGAAGGATGCCAAGTTTGCAAGTGATAGTTTGACAGGAGTGATCGGATACTGTTTTATGTTTTATGATGAGATTGACTTACAATTTACTGTTTTATTGACCATCAAAAATCAATACTGCTGTGGTAGTCATGCAAGTTTAGTTGTTTGAAAGCATATATATTTACTTTTAAGTAGATGCAGAAGGATGAGTTTTTTATTTGTTAGACTGAATAAATTGTTCTAGATATCAATGCAAAATCACTTATCAATGATAAATATAGCTCAGGCATGAAGTTCCTCATACAGTGGTATAAAAGGGTCTTGATTGGAGATTACTAGTAGATGCATGGATAGCTGTACCAAGTAAGGAGAGTTCAATCTTAGAACCCTTGTTGAGTGGCTTTTGTTAATTATCTGTCTTGTGAGAATAATGTCAAGTTAGGTATGACATCTTTCATATCCCCATTTGAAACACTAATTACACCATCATTAAAAAAATAGTTTTACTAATAAAAAGATAATTAAGTAATAAAAAGATTTGGCAATTTTTCAAAAATAGGAGACGGGCGGCAATTTTTTTTAATCATTTAAAGAGTGTAATACTAAATAGAAAAATAGTAATACTGTATAACTAAAAGACTAAAGTAAATAATAATAGTAATTTCACATTAATATAGAGTCAAATATTTCAAAACTGACATAATCACATTATTGCATCTCATTGTCTTATTTGTTTTCCGAATATTGCATATGATCATCATCATATCAGATTTTCAAAAAAGTATGGTTTGATGCTAAATTGCTGATATGCAAACGAAAATGGACAAATTTAGTACAGTAAACAAAAACTAGAAATCTATCTAGCACTAGTATGTTGACGGTACTATCATCTACTCCACAAGGTTGTGATCATCCATCTCAAGGTCTTTCAGCTATCATGCTCACAAAATCATTTAAATTGTCATTGGTCTTAATTTTTTCATTAAAAAACATTAAAATGAGGGCTAAAATGCATAAATAATTTAATATTATGTTTTACATTTATTTTTTATTAGGAGACTCCGAGGAGACTTCACTTTTTGGATTAGGAGACTTGGGAGACTTCGTCATGAAGTCTCCAACCTTTTTTGTGGTCTTTGGGGGGGGGAGACGGGTCTCTAGGCAACCATGAGTAATAATAATCAAGATATATAGATATTTAATAAATAATATATTAGATGAAAATATTTCATTTATAATATATGTATACAAATATAAAATGCAATATAGCGTGCAAAGTCTCTAGGAGTGAGGTGCAATGGGAAGCGTTGGACAATGGATGGATCAAGGTAAACTTTGATGGGGTATTGAAAGGTAACTCAAGGCCATGAGGTGTAGGGTGTGTGGCGCAAGATTTAGAGGGTAACATTCTAGCCATAGAGAAAGACAAATAATGAGGTAGAAGTCAAGCTGATTTTGGTAGCAGTAGAGATGGCCAGAAGATTGAAGGTCAAACAATTGCATTTGGAGGGGAACTTGCAAATCATAATTAATGTCGCTAGGGAAGGAAAGTCTCATGTATGGAAAATTGGTAAAGATAATATCTATACTTTGAAAAAAACTGGAGGTCTCTCATAACTTCAGAAGGCAATGTAGTGGTAGACTTCCTATCCAAGCTAGCAATCAACAAAGTAAACTAGGTGATGAATGTGGAGCAATAGCACCTAGGGAAAGGTGGAGTGATTCCTCGGAGACGGACACTGAAGATTATAAAACCATTGACAAAATGCTAACTAGGGAAGGGAGGACATGGTGGATAAAATCCTTGGTGACAAACACCAAGGTGGGGAATGCCAATAAACCAAAGCTGAGGAGAGTATATTTCTTGGCGACAAACATCAAGGTTGTGAGAAATCTCGGAGAAGTGGCACCTAAGGAAGAGAGGATATGGTAGACAAAATACCTTGAGGCGGATAACAAAGGTGGAAATGCCCATAAACCAATGATGAGTTGGATATAATCTCTGATGGTGGACACAATTAAGGATTGAGTACATGATGCAACATGCATTAATTGGTGAAGGACATTGAAAGTCGAAACAACTTAATACGCATGCCCATGAAGAAAGTGCTTGGAGGGTTGAAAAAATGGTGTTGCACACAAAACGAGAGGATGTTTACAATTCACTTTGCACTCTGATAAAGAAGGATAAGTGTGGATGAAATCCTTAGAGATAAATGTTGAAGTTCAGAAAAGCCCTAAGAGGAGGCACTTAGGAAAGGGAGGACATGGTGGATAAAATGCCCAAAAGATGGACACTAAAGACGGGAATGCCTAGAGGTGGACACCAAAGAGGTGACAAATCTTGGCTGCAAAAACAAAAGTTGACAAAGCACATAAAGGACAAGTAGCAAATGCAAGAGTAAATGGTTAAGGATGTTGATACAACTCAACACATAAGTGAAGTAAATTGGCTGGTCGCTCGAGAAAAAAATTGGTGTACGAATGGTAAGCGAATGATTTCAATTTTCATTACATTCAATTAGGGCAAAGGGAAGGAAAATGATGGTCTACTATCATGGAAGCCAACTTTAGCTTGCGATCACCCATGTAGTAGATTCTTTTCTGGGGCTAGGTTATTATGGAGTGACTCAAACATGTTTTTACTATAGATGATCCATGGTTCCTACTCATGTTGAGCGGTTTTTTGGGCTATAACTTTCTGTTGGTAGACTACAAATTGAGAGCCAACATGAACATTTCATCATTCTTCTGTGCATGGGGGTTGGAGTTTAATGCAAAGTTGAAGGTGTATCAAGTGGTAACCAAATGTGTCAGAGTTGAACAAAGGGTGGGACTCAAGACCTTCCTGCAAATAGCAAAATACGGGAGGTTTTTGAATTGTGGCAAGGGACTGGATATGGGTTTCAGGTCGCCTAATACATTTGCATCATTTCATCCTCTACAAGGCGAGGTCTTGTGTGATTATATAGAGAACTGGGAAAAAGTCATCTACTATGGGTAAAGCCGGGTAGAATTTGATGTCACTAGACTCAAATTCAAATTGGTGAACTATTGGAGAGCCTCAAACCATAATGTGTTTGATTAGAACCAAGGAGCCTGCAGGAGGAAAAGGAGCAGGGGTATAGGTAGGTGCCAAAGTGAGGACAACTCAGAGCTGAGCCAGAGTGAGGACAAAGGGGGTGACCGCACATGAGAACTTGGAGAGTGGCTGCAAAAGGTTAGTTCACAGGGGAATTGATGTGGGGGTGAATGTCATGAACTTTGGACTGTCAAATCCCCGCGTGTAGAAACTGGAGGTGGTGGTGTGTTTTTGGTGGTAATTTGTCGAGTAGGCTACACACATATAGCATAGTTTATTCCTTTGCTTGTAATGATAATGCTGATTAAGTGCACTGGAGGGTGCACTACATGTGTAAAATAGTGCTGATGTGGAGGTATGTGGAGGGATAGTTTTTTTTTAATGTGTTGAAAACATGATGTGGCATGTAAGGTATATGAATGACATGGGGAAGGGTATAATATATTCTAAAAATATGATGTAACTACTCTTAACAACATTATTAATATAATAACAAACTTTAACAATAAAAATAATGATGCAATATATAATAATAATATAATGTGTGTATATATATATAATATTATTATATATATGTTAAACAAATATATCAAATAGAACTGAGTGTATAAATCTAAAATATACTAAACATATATTATTTTAGTATAAAATTGAAATATATATCACTGTCGATATGAAATATAATCAAAATATTAATATAGTAATAAGGAGGCATTAATTGGTGTCATGGTATCTAACTAGGAGGAGGCATGTCCTTGAAAGGTTGACATTCCTTCTCCCCCGTCAGTATAAGTTTGAAGAGGAACAAACACAGAGAGGATAAGAATTAGCCTTCCTTCTTTGATCTGGTCAGTGGTTTGGAGGGTCATATACGGACAAGGGGGGTCTCAGAGCTGTTTTCATATTCAGTGCTTGGAGTATGAGACGGCAGTACTAGCCTAATAAATATGTGTAGGTTGAAGACAGTATCTTAGATGAAATTACCATAGAGTATAGCAGAAGCAACCCTTAAATCCAATCAGCAGCAAACTTATACACATCAGCAGTCCAGGCCCACATCCAGTGGTCAAAGATGGAGTATGCACTCTGCTATCAGGAAAGGGGAAAAAATGTATATACTCCAGAAACTAAGGAAGAGTAGTAGATGTTATATCGGATTTGCATATTGGAAGAGATAATATAAATATTGAAGGGATGTTAATACAAATATGCTGAATTATAAGACAGCTGTATAGATAGCAGCACTCAATTGCTGACGGCCAGCGATTATAATATAAAGGACCACCATTCAAAGGATGATCAAGTTCGCTTAAGATCAATCATCAACAACAGCGATTATGTACATAAACTAATCATTTGTATAAACTGATGGGGTTGTTTTATGAATAGGAACAAAGTTGAAAAGACATGTCTCTCCAATTATGCCCACTGCACAAGTATAAGTTGGAACAAATCTCATTCTAGGAAGGCAGGGAATAAGAGATTATAAAATTTATTTGGTATAGATCACCTCAAAGGAGACTGCAAGCTTTTTGGGAAGCAGTAATTGAGCAGGTTCAAAGGATGGGGATTGAGGAACCTGTCATATATATTAGGATACAAATTGCTGAAAATTGCAGAAAAGGCATTTTAAGTTATCTCTATCCATCTTACAGTTCTTGTTCTAATGGAATTTGTGATTCTAGGACAATTCCAAAAGGGGACATCACAACATCCTAAGCAGACGTTGTTGACAAGAGTTTTGAGACTTTGTATAACATGTTCATGATGATCTTTATTGACCATAAAAAACCAATTATGTTTTGGTAGTTGGAGGAAATATAGTTTTTGGAATACAGACCTTTTACTTTCGAGTTGATAGAGGACATGAGTTCTAAATTTATTATTTTCAACAAATTGTTCTATATATCAATGCAAGTTCACCTATTATAGATAAATATGGTACATCTTAAACTTTAGAAGTTTAGAAGGAGACGAAGGCTCTACCTAGTAAGGAGGAGAAAGTTCTAAGCACACTGTGCTATTCTCACATATCTAATAAGTCATTTGTTTCCCACAAACGTGTAATCCACTCACACAATAAACAACTAACAAAAGATGGCAACATGACTAAATGCCAAAAAAATTTCTGGGAATGATTTTGTAAATAATTTTGGACCATCATTATTTCGGACCATACTCCATGATCCATCATCAGGATGAAAGAGTGTATCAGAATGCAAAAAATATATTTGTTCTTTGTCTGATACATGTGGTAGATGACAACATGACATGGCGCATGCAAGTGGCCAAAGATGTATAAGCATATTAAAATGTGTCATGTAACCTTGAACAAAATGTTGAGGGCCCTTTTGAATTGGGGGAAGGGAAATTCTGAACAATATTTTAATGGTTTGTATGAGACCAGCCTTTATTTAATGTGTAGTCCCATGAAAACCTTTTGTGGGTGGCTGGTGCAAATATGCTAATGAGAGAGAGAATGGTCTTTATGAGCATCATATGCATGGGCTTCATTAACATTGTACAGTGCTTATTTGAATTGTTACAATTTGTACTACATTACTTGGAAGGTTGTTCTATCGACTGGGGGAAGCTGACTTGGAAGAAGAGTTTGATGGTGTGGGAGAGGGGATTAGGTGTTCTACCTAGGGGCCATTAGTTGGTTGCAAATTATCTTAGATGCCTATTTGAGGGCCATAGCAAATTGAGGAAAGCTGAGATTGGTACGAGAGATGCATCATATAGTTGAATGGTGCTAGGTGGATTGCTGAGAGATTTTGGAAAATTTAGGAGATAATAAATGATTCTTGATTTAATTCAAGAGTAATATTTTTCCTTGATATTGAACCATAGCCATAAAATTGTTTGGGCAAACCAAGAGTTTTTTGTTTTTTTGGAAAAAAGGGGGAGAAATCAGATTTAAAGAAATCATAATAATATCCAAGAAAAGGGACAAAAACATATTGTTTTTGAATTTTGATGGCATTTACATAGCATAGAAACATAGAGAGGAAATAAAATTGACAGTTTTGATATATACCATTTTTAATGAATAAAAACTTTCCTGGACCACAGGCATCATTTGCAAATTGCAAATGAAAGTAGTGAACCATATGGCTTTTCAATCCAATGTTTGCTATTGATTCGAGAGTTGTAATGCACATACAAATTGTAAAAATGCACCACTCATTAGATTTTGCAAACCAATGTGAAAATATACTAACACTGCAAATAAAATGGTAACTATGCCTTGAAAAAACTTGTATACTGCAAATCATGGGCTAAACCCTAAGTTCAAGTTTGCATTGCTCAGTCACTTAACTTTAAAGGCCAAGCCAGTCTTGGAAAGCAACTTAAAACATTAGAACCTTGACTTAAATAGCGATTTCTTAAAAATTAACATTAATTTAATTTTTGGAAAAATATAATCAAATTTGTTTTAGATAAGTTAAAAAAAACTATATAAATAATAAATTCAAAAAATAGTGTTAAATTTTATTACACTATAATATAAATAAGTTAAAAAAATTAAATTTTCTACACAGATATTATTTAATGTTTATTTATTAAATTTTATAGTTAAAAAAATAAAATTCAAAGAAGATCTCAAAAATTCAATATATTATAATAAAAAATGTAATTCAAATATTTGAAATATTGAATAAAAAACAAAAGTTAGAAGGCAAATTTTTATTGTTTAAAGTCAAAAGATAAAGATAATAGATTTCATTGAAATAATTATTTTGATTACTGATTCAAATTTTTATGAAAGTTCACCAGAACATGATATTGATGTATCCATTCTTTTAAAACCTAGTGACATGCCCTAGCAGTTCTATCCTTGCCTTTTGCAGGTAAAAAACTCATTGAAAACTGCATGAATACTCAGGCAACTCCTGTCCCAATTTTCTGCTTTTTCCCCAACTTGACAGATTTATACATTGATTGGGCCATTGAGTTGAGAGTGGGTAAAATGTGACAATATGGGTACAAATGCATAGTCAATCACATCATCATCTGTTTGCATTGTTATCTTGAGATCATATAGTTGGGGTTCCCACTCAGAAATATAGTAGAGAGATTATGATATGATGTGTACAGGCACAATAAGCATTAAATGACATTATATAGTATTTACTAACTGCAAAGTTTTTTTTTTCTTCAAAACATATAACTTGGTAAAAACCTTATGCAGAAACCCATCTTAGGGGCCTTAATACTAATGATGTGCACAAAACTACTAATGACAAAAAATGTAGGAACTCAAAAACTATGTCCCAACCCCCTCCTCAGGATGTAGATTCTCTCCAATCTACCACTTCAACTGAGAAATTTGTTTACTTGTCCAGAGGAATCAGCGAATTAGATGCTCATCTGGAAATATGTTTGTATGCTTCTTGGTTCCATTGATGTGTTACCACAGAAAGTGGTGATTTTGTGATCACTTGAGAACTCAATCCCTCTGTTTCATTGTGTTACCATTAGCCTGTGCAGCACCGAGCAGATATTTTGATAGGAAGCAACTCTTGATCCAATGGATAAACTCTATCCGCGATAGTGTCTTGATTCCTTGCACCCAGCTTATTAGAAAACTTCTTTTCACCTCCTCATCTCGAGGGGTGAGTAGCACAAGAAAACACCTTTGAACCCAGAACAAGAGCAGCATGAATACTAAAGATAAAGATAATAAAAAAGCTACACCTTAGCAAAAACCATACGTAGCCACTATACGAGCCCTAATGCAAACAACATGCAACAAACTAGTACCAGAAAGAACAAGCAGGAACCTGAAAAAACAGGCTGCTACTGCCAACAGATCTTACCTTTAACGAACATCGTGTGTCACCCTCCCAAGGATGAAGCACCTTCCCTTTGTACCACTTTTTAACTGAGAAATTTGGAGGCTTTCCGATAGAATTATGGCCATTCAGATGCAAGCCTCAAAATATTTTCGAATGCTTCTTGGTTACATAAATAGTGTTACAGAAAAAGTGGGGATTGTGTGTGATCACTTGACACCTCAAGCCTCCCATTATTGTGACCAGTAGCTCGTGCAACAGCTAGCAGATGTTATGGTAGAAAGCATGAAGTCACACCTCTTGCTCCAACAGACAAATCCTATCTGCCTTACACTTTTACACTCACCTGCAATAGGATTTTTATGCCTTCCTTTGATCCTTTTTGTATTTGACATCTTCACTGTTGAATGGGGAACTGACAGTCTTGCAGAATATGAGTTTCGATGAGCAAAATGAAAGATCATGATCTGATTTTCTATATGATAATCTTTTGCAGCTGAGTAAATTTTTCAATTGGGTTTGTTTCTGTTTTTTAACTACCAATCTTACTGAACATGTACATGGGATACAGCATAAATACTGGCTCTTTCCAGGATAGGTTGGTTATTTTTGGTCCTGGAAAATACCATTTAAGTTTTAATTAGGGGTATTTAAGTATGTTGGGTTTCGTGTCTGAAAATAAATGCTGGTTTGCTAACTTTGCTGGTTAGTTTTGGTCTTGGAAAATACCTTTTAATTAGGGGGTATTTAAGAATGTTGGGTATAGTGTCTGAAAATAAATGCTGGTTAGCTAACTAGTTATGTCTGTGTTCAAGAGTCAAGATTACATTTACTTATTGATCACATCCTGTAGGCTTTCATTAAATTACTATGTAAAGCTTGGTTTGCAGTGCAATGCAAGAATTGCTGTTTGGTTGGTCTTATTTTATTAGCTTCCTGCATCAAACAGCCTTGAAATAGAGAAAAAAGGTATTATACAAGGAGTTAGTTGAAGTGAAAGATGCTCAAGCATGCTTTGTCCAAACCAGTCAAGTAAAGACATACATCAGCTTGATTGGATAATAGCAAAACCTCTCCCTGTCAACTAGCGTACACCCCTATTCGATCCACATATCACCCCTAAAAAATCTGTGCATTTCAATCAGTTCTTTTTTTATTTTTGCAGCAAGAATTATTCAGCTTTGTGCACACAGAATCATGCTATTGATGGGTTTCTGGTGCAATTGAATGGAAGCAGACATTTATGCGGCATAAGGTCACCTTAGCTTCAAGTGGATTGACAGCAACCTCACATAGAGAGATTTCTCCAAGGAGTCGAGATATGGCAGCTAATTCCATGGCTACTTCATCAGCAATTGTACATGGTAGGAGTTTACAGTCCAGTGAGAGGGCAATTGATGCAAGTGTGAAGAAAGTTTGTAGCATCAGATCTGGAAATTTAAATGAGTCATTGAAAGATAAAACTTCTGAGGATAGGAATTGTACATATGCAGAAAATTCTGTGAATAATGATATTTATAAAGGGGCTGTTGAGTCTGTCAAAGTAAATTCAACTACACTAGCACCTAACAACATTATGGATAGAAATGCTACTACGAATTTCTCTGTGAGTGAAAAAGAAATTCCTGACGTTTTGAAACTTCAAGACCAGGGTTTCCACAAGGAGGATGACAGCCTGATGGATATTTGTGATAAACCTGGCAATAAATCTGTCCATAATTCTTTGAAGGTAAATGAAAACATGTCAGGTGGAGGTGTTCTTCGATATGCACTGCATCTCTTTTTTCTTTGTCCTCCACTCAAAAAGGGCTCAAATCCATCACTAAAATGCAACTCAGATTCTCTGCTACCCTCTGCAGTTTCAGACAATTTTATGCAAGTTGAAGATGAAAGGCGTTTCTACTTGTACAATGACTTGCGAGTTGTTTTCCCACAACGGCATTCAGATGCAGATGAGGGCAAGGTACGAAGCTTGTTATATTATATTTCTTGAGTCAAATTGAAGTTAATCTGTGACATTATGTTATATTTCTTGAATCAAATCATATTCAAATATGATTTGACATTATGTTCTATGAAGCATGCAGCAGCTTAGGGGGGAACAAGTAGAAACAGTGTTTGGCAAAATAATGCAGAGACTAAAACACATATTTTGGTGGCAAATAATACGGGGGATAAAAAAGGCATTATTAAAGAAATATAATGTGGAATCTATCAAAAATTCAATATGTAGGTTATGTCTGCTAGGCTGTGATCTGGTGGTAAGGTGGACCACTTAATCACCCAAATTGCGTGGTTGAAAACAGTTGGGTTAGTTAACAGTGATAATGCAGAGGTTGAAAGAATTACTCCGATCACAAATAAATATTAAAAGGCAGTATTAAGTTTGTTTTTTAAATCAAGCTGAAAAATTTATTTAAATTGTGGAAAATTATTAAAATTTCAATACAAATGTAGGCATAGAAATCAATTCTAGAAGATAGGAGGGATTAGTCCTTGTTGAAACTTGAAATAAGCGGCTGTTTCTATCATTTCAACTCCATAAAATTTCATTTTTTGATTTGCTTATAATGGATGTCATATCAATACAGCCCTTATATGGCTATTCTAATTATAGGTTTCAAATTGCAAAGGATGATTTTTAACTTGTGAAGTCATTTGTTTGTATGAGGCTGTTCTTTTTCTTCTTAAATGACATGAAAAATATAGGAAATCTTCAAATGCAGTTAGTCTGTTTCATGTTTCAGTTTCATTATAACAGGCATCCTCTATAAGATTCTCTTCAAATGATTGCTGAACATACGTTCCTGCCTAGTTCCAACTTGCACATGATATGTTCTAATCTGCTCAAGAATCACATCATGTGTTCTGCCTGACACCAAGACATATTACACAAAACTTAAAGCATCCTATGAAGATGGACATAAAACACAACATTGTTTATTCCGACTTAATGGAATAAAATCTTACCACCTAGCCTGCCACCAGACATAAGTGGACATTGCTCATAATCCATAATACGTGGGCATATTTGGTCTATCTGGACCTGGACAAATGCCATTTGTGGATGGGACACGCACTAGGAAAGTTTCTGCAATCTTTGAAGGCTGTGCTGCAGGGGCTTTTTAGTCCATGCTATTTTCTAGTATGTTGGTCCTTTTGTGATGATTGCCGAGGATGCATACTCTCTGTGTCAAGCTGTGATAGAGATCAGGGCATTGATGTCCATCAGCCCCCCTTCCTTTCTGCTATATTGTCTACGAGTGTGCCTTCTATATGATTATAATACAGAATTGTCTATTCTGACATGCTGCATGTCAGGTTCTTTTGCTTCCCTAGTATTTGTTTAAGCTGTCCTCTTAAGTCCTTTTGAACCAAGGATTCATATTTTTTTAAATCTTTTTCTTTAAATCAGGGATCATCATCTACTACATCTGGAAACTTCTCAACAGGAAGTCTGATATGCACATGTAGTGAGCACGAAAAATCTTTTTTGTGATAAGACTTAGGTAAATTGTTATCCGAACCTTAAGCTGGGACATCCATTAAATGAGTACAAACACCAGCCATATCATGTGTTAAAATTTAAAGCAATGTTGTCTTCCATAAGATTCCTTAACATGATGGAAACATTATATTAGCAATTCCATGCCTATGACCATATGTAAGCCATCTCTTTCAGCCTTTTAACCATTTAAACATACCACTACTGTCAGCATTTGCAACCAAGAATTCGTGACAGGCTTAAATCAGACGGGGTATACAATCAAAAGCACCTTTTGAGAAAATAATTTGACAGAAAATAAATGAAGTCTCTAATTATCATCAGCAAATAACCATTCCCCAGCTGTGGTCTTTTGCCTTAGTTATACATTCTGTTACCAATGCTCTAACCAAATTTATGTTTTATCATAAGCTCATCCGGAAGAGTCATATTGCCAGTGTATAAAACGGACTAAAATGAAATGTATAAGCATGCCAGTGGGTAAATTGTAATGCCAAGGTAGAACTGTGGAGAAATTTACATCATGAATAAGACTGGCATTTAAATGAGAATGATATGATTTTAATCAGTTTAGGGGAACAGTTAAATAGTTCACTCCCAATACATTAATCCCTAGGAAGGATTGGAATTGTGGATGCAAATAACTGATTGTATATGGATTAGGTAGATATGAAGGGTGTTTATTGTCATAATTTGTTTTTATACACTTCTTGTTATCCTGATGCATTGTATATTGTGTTTGTTGATCTGTGGCAGTTGCAAGTGGAGTGCCATTTTCCAGCAAATCCGAAGTACTTTGAGTACAGTAACTGAAGAATTCCTTGTTCAATATTGGGGGTGCCAAGCTAACTGTAAATACCCCATGGTAGTCTATTTATCGACATACCTTGTACAGAATTCAATTCAAGCGATTGCTGTTATGTGAAAATTAGCTTCTCAACAATAATGTAAATATCAATTTCAAATGCCAACAGAATTTAGGTTGTAATTGTATATTGACTTCTTCCAATTCATTGATTTGATGCTCATATTGGGCTCATTATCATTGAGATGATATATTTCGCATTTGGGCTTGCTGGTGGATGTTTAATCTAGAGAGTTTTTAACGGCAACCTGTTAACTAAATTTCCCTCAAAGTATGATCAATGCAATCGAGATTCCAAGAAACGAGGAGAGTAGAATTTAAATAGAGTGGAAAGCCTGCAGAGCAATTCTATTATGTGAATATTGATTTCTTCCAATAATTTTGTTATCAATGAAGTCCTTGTTTATATTTTAATTATACTATCAGTTTAATAAAAAAATACATTAATGTAAATTTGAGCAGTATATATAAATAATAAATCTATGACTGAAGATGAGGTGGTGATGCCAATCAGGCAGGCGAAAAAATGTTTGTATAGCTATATAGATTAAACAGAGCGAGATTGCACACGAAAATATTCAGAGCTCGTAATAAATCAGAATATTAACAAGAACAAGGTGCTGAAGGGTTTTATAAAACGATGGTTCGCAATAAATTGAACGTAATTAGTCTCCAATTGTAGGTTATAAATAAATAAAATAATAGTTTCCATCAAACACAATTCCGAAATTTGTCTCACTATATTGAAATTCCTTTCAAAATGTTCGAAAACTTCAATCTCTCTCTAAGACGATGTCTTAACAATCTTCTAAAAAGAATAAATTCCAAATTTTTATTGATCTCAATTGCTAATGATGTAGAAAGTTGTGGATCTTGCAATATAAGTGTGGCTTTCAGGGAAAGCAGCTATATAACGAAAGAGTGAAGAGAATGAAGATTATAATCATCAAGAGAGCTAGATGTTGACCCAGATTTTTTTAATGATAAACAGACAAAGTTGGACTTCAAAAAAATAGATTTTTGAAGAAATAGATTGTTTTTATCGGGATATTTGTTTTAAAGATTGAAAACAGCATCCGAGAAGCATGACTGGGCAAAACAAGATCAAGATCAAAATGGCTAAACTAAGATAGTAGTTGGAAATAAGCGCGGAAAGAGCTGTGGAAAATAATCTATAATGAGCTCCCAAATGTGACTTGGGCGAGATAAGTCTAATTTATAATTTATAATGAAAAATTTATAAACTTCGCTTGTAGGCGAATAGGTACATATCAAGAGTATTAGTCTTGCCCTAGTTTGTTTGTTTGTCGTGGGCGTTGGGTTGAGTCGTGGGGATCTAAGTAAAATTAAAAAGATCGTGGTAGAATTGTATAAGTTGTTAGTCCCAATTGATAATGAGAACGCTATGATTGTATGCAAAAGAGTCATAGTAGTTGTTATGTTGTCAATTGATGTCAACACTAAGTTGGTTATACATTATGTTAATTAAGTAGAGTACCATATCATTTGATTAATGAATGATAAGGTTGGTTTCATTGTTTTGCAATCATGAGATGTTGTGATTAAGTTCATAACTAGTGAGTTGGTGAAAGGAGGACTACAATATTAATTGAGTGATTATAGTTGTTACCGAGCGTTTGACAAAGCAAAGTTTAAGTTCAGTGTTAATCGAGTAATTCTAGTGTTAACTAAGTGATGTGTTGTTCCAAGTGAAGTTGCAATGATCATCGAGTGAAGAACAAAAGAAAAGATTAATAAACCTTTAACAAGGTTAATTCATAGCATAGCTCATTTTAGAAGAGTGAATTTTTTTAAAATATGAGTGTTAAAATGTGTGAATGCTTATGTGTTGCAAGTTGATTTTCATGATATTTACATATTGCTATAGTTAGGTATAAGCTAAGTTATTATTCTGGGTAAAGTAATGAACACTGTTGATTGAAAAAGGATTTGCCCAAATGTTTTGGAAAGAAGTTATTAGCACTGCAATTTACAATCTCAATCGAGTTCAATCGAAGAAATGAACAAACAAGACACCTAATGAACTCTAGTATGATCATACACCTAATGTGAGTTATTTCAAGCTATTTGGAAGTAGATGCTATATTCATAAAGATGAAAGGAGTGGTAAATTTGATTCAATAGGTGATGAAGTATTTTCCTTTGATATTCTTCTAAGAGCAAGGCATATAAATGTTTAAACAAGGCTCCCAAGAAAATTATTGTGATGTGGAGCCTAATAAGACTCAAAGGTTAATTTTCTCACTTTATTCGGTGCGATTTCCTCATAGATTAATAAGACTCAAAGGTTAATTTTCTCACTTTATTCGGTGTGGTTTCCTCGTAGATTATTACTATAGGAGGTTTGGGGGTAGCGCCCCTTGTGGGGTCCTAGGGCAGAGCTCCAAGTGTGCTCCCTATTGTAGTGAAGGGTGGGTCGAGGGGCAATGCCCCCGCAGGGGTTTTCAAGGGCAACACCCTCAAAGACTCAAATGACTTTATGATTGTAAAAGGTATCAACTGTTATTTTTATATTGGATGACTTATTCTAGCCCTAATTTTGTAAGCAACAAAAAACTTGTATAAAATGGCTTAGGGTTAGGGAT
Source organism: Cupressus sempervirens (assembly GCA_028749045.1). Classification (NCBI taxonomy): domain Eukaryota; kingdom Viridiplantae; phylum Streptophyta; class Pinopsida; order Cupressales; family Cupressaceae; genus Cupressus; species Cupressus sempervirens. Next base: position 661,058,744 of record CM053791.1, read on the forward strand.
TACATGATGTATGATGAGATTGTAGCTTCTTGCCATAGTATTGAGTTGTAAGAGCTTGCAGATTGTAATCACTAGATAATAAAAATATTGGACTTATTGTTGGTGGATGCAGCCTATGGTTTGGGTAAACCACATTAAATCTTTGTGTCTTGTTTTCTCTTATGTGTGATTTACTATTTTTCGATATTGGTTGTTGTGGTTTCACAACGCATGCCCAATTTTGCCTAGAAATGGGGACCCCCTCGTATAAATTTTTAGCTTTCCAGGTCCCTAGTCCAAGGGTAGAGCTTTTTTTAGGGTTTCATTTGGTGTTTTTGTTTAGTCTGGCTATTTTAACGAAAAACCCATTTTGCCAGGAACTAGAGATTTTTAAGAGTAAAATCAAAATTTTTATGTTTAGGGGTGCACTAGTGCACCTAGCCCACCTGTCAAGGTGTGCTAGTGCGCTAAGTCTCCAAGTGCTAAGCACTCCCCTTTGGAAGTGCCCATATGCGCATAGGCGCATGTGCGCACCCCTAAAGGGTGTGCTTCATCCCAGGCCTATAAAAGCCTGGGATGCTCCCCTCCACTTGATTCATTTTCTCTTCAGCTATCAACAGAGTGCACCTCCGCACTATCTGAGGTGAGCTGATCTCCATGTAACCGACACCTGCACACACATGCATAAAGTTAGAAGGTGCACACCTTGCACATCTATCCAAGGTGCGCACCTTTTTTCATAAAAACATAAACAAAAAAAAACTTAACAAAAAGAACCTAAGTTAAACAACACAATTACCTACTGAAAGGTGCCCATCTGCGCACCTATCCAAGGTATGCACATGCACACCTTTCAAAAGGAAAGCATGCCCTATGCAAATATAAAGAGTGTGTGCACATAGCGCACCCCCTTTCAACACTTAGTTTTCTTTGCACACTATAAGGGTGCACACCTAATGCACCCCACAAGGTGCGCTAGGTGCACACCCTTAGTGGTGTTTTTTGTTTTAGCAAAGGTACATCGAGCACACCCTTAAGGTGCACAAGGTGCACCAATTTTTTTTTGTCTTCTAGAGATAGAAAATATGTTTTTTAGTGTTTTTTTATAAGTTTTAGGGTTTCTGGGTCATAATTTTTTAGTAATAGGGTTTAGTTGAATTAATTTTTACTGCCTTTAGACTAATGGATATTGGTTTTGGGCAGATTAAATGGATTCATCTTTGTCTTCCCTCGCAGCAAAGATGGCTCCAAAACTAGTATTCTTCAAATTTCAAGGTGTTCCATCGAAGTCAAGCTTCAAGGATGCATATTCAGAGATAAGAGACACAGAGCTAGGCCATATTGACTGGAACACATTCCTAATCCTATACAACAAACCAACCTAGAGGTCTCCAATGGTATCTGCACTAATCAAATCAGGGCTAGTAAACACAACGTCACACTTGGTTTTAGTACAGTCATTTGAGTTGATCATGGCATTGGTGGAAAACTATGTTTCAGAGGAGAGAGTTGTAAAAATCATAATTGGAGAGATTGTCTTAGTTTTGAGGCTCAAGAACATTGAGAAAGTTTTCCATCTTCCTAAGGCATATTAGTATATAAGATTGACATATCATCAGGTAGAAATGTGGTACAGAGAGCATGAAGAGGAAGCATAAAAAAAATCCAATCCTCATATCTCATTCACAAGACTCCTCTTGGGAAAAACGTTGGCAGAGTAGATATGATGAGAGGTTATATGAAAGATGATATCAGACATTCTATAGTGCTCCTAAGTAGGAATCATGGGATTACCAGCAGCAGGACACTTGAATATATGGATGGTACTCTTCATTGAAACCATTGGAACGACGAAGATGCCAATTGATTGGGCCTCAATTCTCAATGAGAATTTAGATGAACAACTGGTGGTGGTAAAAAACAACCAAAGGTTCTATATGACATCTTATTTGGTGTATCTATTAGTTGCAAGAGCAATAGATTATCTGGGGTTGTTCAAAAGGGGCAACTTATAAGATGCTAATGCATGGACTTATGTGATATATCCCCAGTTGGTGAGGAAAAAGCTTTTAGATCATAGCAAGGAATACATAATAGTGAATGATGCCTTCATTTTTGCAATCATTCAGTTCATCATAGGAGATTATGCAAAAAGGATGTTAGAAGAGACAACATCAAAGATTGTAGAAATTGGAGCCTGTTACATCCAATTTAAGACATTCACTTATTTGAGGGTAGTAGGTACAACTGTAAATCCAAAGAAGCTCCCTAGGTATCCATTTGATAGACTTATATTGCTAGAGATTGCAAGACAACTCTCATTTGCATATGAGAGAGTAAGAAATCAACATAAGAAGACTTGGGTATGGCCCATCACTATAGGCCTGTTTGGTGTTAAAAAAAAGCAACATATTGCGACTTTTGAGTTAGAATGGTATCAATATCCCTTGGAGGAATATAATTCTCCTCATCCCTGCTTTGATAACATTGGCAGAGTTCAGTACTTGAAAGGAAGATAGTTCCAACATGAGGATGCCATAGAGGATCATTGGATGAATGCAGTAGATGACAATGAGATCTGAATAAGGGATTATTGTAGGATGACTCTCTATTTGATAGGCAGTGCCTTGAAAATGAAGGTCCCATTAAAGATCATTCAACAAGATATTGAAGAGGTCTTAAATCCCTTATACAACTGAGATAAGATAAATTATCGACCTATTATGAATGCAGAGATTGATAGAGAATACAACACAAATATTAATCATAGGGCAAGGGATGTCATTTAGTTAACCAAGGAATGGATCAAGAGACCATTCAAGATGGGTCCGATTCCACAAATTGTAGTATTCCAAGCTACAACCTACCTAATGAAAGGTAGAGGAGTGAAGGTGACAGTGCCAACATTCACAACTTAGTCTCTAGTAAGGCTGGAAATATTGCATCAACTTGATAGAGAAGTTGGATACTTCAGGGCACAAAAGGGTAAATGTAAAAGGAAAAAAAACTTCCCCTCAACAAGTTGAGCCCAAAGAAGAGGCAACTCAAGCACTAGAGTACCAAGGGGCAAAGAATGTACAAGGGGCAGAGAATGTAGAAGTCACTCAGACTCAGGATAATCTGCTAGTGCCACCACCAGAACAAGGGAAAGAAGCTGAAGGAGAAGCACATGAAGTGTCTCTGCCTACTCAAGAGGAAGAAGCCTCTCCATCGACTCCCAAGAAGAGAAGGATGAAAACTTGGGTTAGGAGGACAAGGAGACAAAAGGTGATAAGAAAGGTTATTCCTTTTCCATCAGTTTCAGAAGTTATTGCAGAGGAAGAAGAACATGATGATGAAGATGAAGAAGATAACCTTCCATTAAGTCAAAGGACTCATCTAGCTAGGGCTACAGAGGTAGAATGGAGAAGAAGCTCCACTATAACACCACCATCCATTCCTACACAACCTATTCAGGTTACAACTTTGGAGGATGAGTTACAATAATGGATTGATGAGCAAGAAGACCAAGGGGGTGATATCTTTAAGATGTCAAATTTTGATTTCATGCCTATAGGCACTGAGTTGGCAGGTGACAAGATAAGGGATACCCTGACAAATCAACCTCAACAAGAGGATTGGAGTCAGTTGTCACCTCATCCAAAAGGACCTTTATTGATCCACCATCACCAAATCAAGATTCATTTTGCATGGATAAAGGTTTAGTTACTCCCCTCCCTCTAGTTAATGAAGAATAGGTATAAGCTGAACGGGAAGAAGAGCCACAACAAAGGCTCGTCGATGAAGTATCAAAGGAGAGGAAAATATATGAGGAACCTCAACAGACTTCTTAAGATACAAAGGTGAGGACAATGGACTAAAAAAAAACAGAGATGCTTGATGTGGATCTCTCACAAAAGGAGAAGACTCTAGAGAGGAGTGATAAGGGAAAAAGCCTACGATACAACCTCCATCTTTATGTAAAGATAAATCTCCGATGGAAGATACTCCAAGATCATTGAGAAAAGAGGTGATGGTTAGACACAAAAGGCAGCTGTATGGTACTAAGGAAGAGGGAATAAGAGAATTAGTTGAAGCTCTCAAGAAACCTGAGCCACCCGTTGGTGATGCACAAACATTGGCCTTTGTTATGAGTGATCAAAATCAGGACTTGTTCACCCATGTTGCTATCCCTCCTCTACATGCAAATATTGAGGATTTGACTCCAAAAGATTATCAAGTCAAGGTCTTTCTTGAAAAACCCACTGTGGATATTGCCAAATTGATGGTTACTACAGGACTCAAAGAAGTGTTTAAGCACTTAGAACAGGACGAGTCTGAAGTGTTAAAGCTCCAAAAGAAGAATGAGATCCTAAGAGGTTATTTAAACAAACTAGTTGGTCCATTGGATCCTGAAAATCTTGAGGAGACTTTAAGTGCGACACTTGATCAAAGGGATAAGGATACTGTACAATTAGATCCATTTTTAAAGGCCTATCAGCAATGGTGAGAAATATTTGAAGGAAAAGGTGTGTAGATTATACAAGCAAATCTTAAATTGCTACACCACATGTAGAATAATGTAGATAAGCTGGTTGCTATATTGAATAGGGATTTTGGGTTAATGGACAAAGTACATACCTGGGGAAATGACCTTTGAGCATTGTTGTCAATAAAAGGTCAAAGGTATTGGATGCTGATGGATGTATATATGACAGATGAGTTAGATAAAATAGATGATTGGATAGAGAAGATTGCAGATGACAATAAAGTAATGCAAGCATTATATGCAGATATTCATAAGCTCAAGGATCAAACTCGAGAGCAAATTTTGGAAGTAGAGAGACATTATAGTGATGCTTGCTTTGACATTTTTGAAGACGAGTCAAGGGATAGACTTATGACTGTGCAAGCAATTGTAGAACAATTTCAGAAGACTTTTGAAGAAGCTTCCACTGATGAGGATATTAGACAAGCATTTAAGATCGAAGAGGCATTGCTAGAATTGGATGTGAAATTGGGAGATTTTGCAAAGACTCGCATAGAGGTGGGTAGTTATCGACAAAAGGTAAAGGATAAATATGAAGCTTTAAATTTTTCATATGCCACCCAAGTGATAAAGATTATAGAGAAATTCAAGAGCAAATACCTAGACATAGCTCTGGTATAAAGGGGAACAAAACCTAAAAGCTAGAATTTTAGTTTTGACACTCGGTTATATTTTTCTTTTTTTGAACTTGTCTCCAAAGGTGCACTTCTCCCAAGGTGCATTGGAAGTTTTTTGAAGAGTTCAGAGGTGCACTGACAGTTAACTGCTAATTCCAAATTTAAAGCTTTCCATGCATAAAAATGCATTCTGATAACAGTTTAACTCTTACAAATATCCAGAGGTGGAGCTTCTATTTTTGGCATCTTCAGAGACTCCTACATCATCTAATGGCTTTTGTCTTCTTATTTTCTCATGCTTTCTTTGTTTTAAGACATGTAAAGGCTCATGCACCCATTAAATGATATAAACAGGGGAGTCCTACTTAGCACCAATTAGAGAGTCAATTTATACATAAATAGATTTGTTTTATTAGTTTAGAAGCATATGTTTTAATAAAAAGATCTCTCACTCTCAACACAAATTAAGGATATAATTTCTTATAAATTCAAGAATGTAATATGTATTCCAAGCCGTTATTTTGATGCAATAATAAATGCTATTGGTGCTCTCATTTAGAGTGTAGTTATTCTTTCCTGAGTGTGTTATATTTTGTGAACGTATGTTCATGAAGTGTAATTCAACCAATAGTTTTATTGTGTTATTTTGATTGAGCAATCTTTTAATTTTGGTGTTTGCCACATGTTTACGAATTTTGCTGATGTACTTAGTTGGAGAAGAGATCACCATATTGTTCTTGCATAACTTTTTGTCTCGCATAAGTGCACTTTCCATGGCCTTGCAATCTGATGAAAATTGAAACATCTTACAGTTACTGAATTCCCATCGATGATTGCATCAATGGAATTGAGGAAGCGCTGCTCTTATTTTCATTGATTACCTACCAATCTTTTCAAAGGCTTAACTTGCAGATATGTTATTTCCGTGGCTTATGTCCATTAGGAATTCTCTTTTCAAGTCATTTGCTTAAACTTCTTGTTGTCTTCATTATTTTCTTTTACAAACACTTAGTTAATTTATGAATTCATATAGTTGTATAGTTAAAACTGCATTCATTATAAAACATAAAAAAATAAATAAATTTCTTTTTGTGTGGTTATTTGTTTTGAGATAACAAGCAGATTCAACATCTTATCCAAAATCGAACAGAACCAACAAAGGCCTCCCTGTGAACAAATGCATTTATCTTTTATTGAACAGATTCTAGTAGGTCGCAAGATCGCATGGAACCTTGGAGTTGATCCCATATCAACTTTTCAAGAGAGGAGTTCGAAAGGATTCTTGCCATTAAGCATTGTGCAAAATGACAACTCAACAGTTATATTTGCATGTAATTGTTATTTTTGTTTATGGTTAATCTTAACATTTTGCAGTTAAGAATAATGAGGAAAACAAAAGGAACCAGTTGATTACAATAAGTTTTTGTATGTCTATGAAGAATTCCTAGCATATTGCTCGAGCAACAACAGAGAGCCATTGAGCGTCAACCTGTCGTACCCGAGTTACAGAAAATAACTCGAGCAAGATGGTGAATTTACACTTAAAGTCTACACTAATGCAAATTGGGCTGGTCAGGTGGATGACAGAAAAAACAAAAGTGGTGGAGCTTTCTTCTTAGGAGAAAGATTGATAACATGGTTAAGCAAGAAACAAAGCTGTATTTCATAATCTACTACTGGAGTTTAGTATGTTGTTGTAATTAATTGTTCTAATATTGTGTGGATTGAGCAACTATTGGAAGGAATGGATGAGAAGGTAATTGATCATGTAACTATTTATTGTGACAATACTAGTGCAATAAATATATCAAAGAATCTAGTGATGCATGCAAAAATCAAGCATATATCTATCGAGCATTACTACTTGAGCAAGTAAGTACAAGAGAAGCAGGTGAGACTTGAATATGTGAAATCTAAAGAACAAATAGACATATTTTACGAATCCATTGCCAAAGGATGCTTTCAAGTATCTAAGAGGTAAACTAGGGGTGCTTCCCCTATCCACAATTCACAGAGTGAAGATGCATGTTGCATCAATTCATAGATGATAAGATATATCTTTGTGGAGTTGATGCAAGAGTTCACCCTTTAGGGACATTTCATGAAGATGTGTAAGTAATTGTAATGAAATTGATGTCAATAGTACATGCAAGCTATACAATATTACTACAAGGTTTTATAACTTTCATATTGAGACTTATATTTACCTTTGGCATTGTTGTCAAAGGGGGAGATAATGACTAAAGGAGAGAAGATGAATAAAGGGAGAGAATGATGGATTTGTTATTGAAGAATGAAGTATACCCTAAAGGGGAGAAATTGAGAAATTGAGAAATTAAGGAAATGAGAAGATAAAGCGGTTGAAGATATAGACCGAGTAAACCTGATGATTTAAATCTATTATAGAGAACCATAATAAAGCAAAGAGCTGAAAAGTTGTATTGTTTTCAATGCATACATTTTATTATCTTATGTGTAATGTTTTGTATGTAAAATCTTATGTTTAAATGTTGCGATCAATGCCCAAGGGGGAGATTGTTAGCCCCAACTGATAATGTAACCGACAATGCTATTATTGTATACAAAAGAGGTCATATCTGTTGTTATGTCATCATTGATGTCAAACCTTAGTTGGTTAGAAATTATGCTAAGTACCATATCATTTGATTGTTGAAGAGAATTTGAAGAAAGCATGATTGTGACAAAGTTGATAAGTATTGGTATTCATTAGGTACTTAAATGAGTTGAACTATGACAATATAATGTTGGTTTAATTTTTTTGCAATAATGACATGTGATTAAGTTCATAATTGGTAAGTTGGTGAAAGGACTACAATATTAATCAAGTACTTACACTTGTCATCGAGCGTCTCACAGAACAGGGTTTATGTTCAGTGTTAATTGAGTGATGTGTTGCCGGAGTGAAGTTGCAATGATCATGAAGTGAAGAACAAAATAAAAGATTAATATGAGGACAACAAATGATGAAAATTGAGAATGTTCGAGAAGCATAAAAGATAAGGATGAAGTTTGTTATGAGATCAATGAATGGAATAATGCAAAGATGATTGTATGGAGAAGATTTTCTATTTTAAGATTGAACACAAACTTTGAGGTGAACTAGTATTGAATGAATGACTAGATGCAATGAATCAAAGATATACGATTGTAATTAAGCGGCAAAATTTGGTAGGATTTGGAAGGAAAAAGCTAACTATTTAAGGGGATGATTGAGATCATTTTTGGTTGCTTTTTGTTTTTTGCTATTGTTGATAAAGTGTGAACTATTGAAGGAGACAGAAGAATAGGGTGAACCGAGCATAACAAAGGAATAAAGATCAAGCAGAGAAAGTGCAAGGTGAAATTAGAGAAAGATGGTGAATCAATCCAGAAAGAGATCAAAAGGTAGAAACTGAGCAAAGTAGAGATATGAACAAGCAAGATAGTGCTAAACCTAGCAGATTATTTGACTTGTACTTACCATTGTAGTAGATAAAATCTCTTAATTGAGGGGACCTAACAAGTTTGTGAAATCCTATATGGTAACATCAATTAGTGACATTTGTTAGTCCTTTAGAGAAGGACACTCTTTAGTTAATGACAAGGAGTGATAAGGTCTAGATGATCTTTGCTTAAAATCCTCTTACCATGTCACACTAAAAATGTATATGTAAACCTTTAACAAGGCTAACTCCTAGAGGAGCTCACTTCAAAAGAGTGATTTCTTTTTGGGTTGCGGTTCCCAGGTGGTTTTTCCCTTTATAGGGTTTCCAAGTTAAATATTTGTGTCAAAATGTGTGAATGCTTATGTGTTGCAAGTTGATTTTCATGTTATCTACATATTGTTGTAACTCGATATAAGCTAAATTATTATTCTAATACTCGGTAAAGTAAAGAACAATGAGTTAACAATTTGAAGTAAAAAAATTGTAAGTGTGAATTGAGATGTTGAATGTGATAATCAAGTTATTGTCGTAAAAGTTTATCAAGTTTAATTTAGTACTGAATTGTTTGAAAGGCATATAAGATAACTAGATATAAGTGATTCACCCCCTCCCCCTCTCAGACATCTAACATAAGTAGATTGCAAGAGTCTATAATAATACACCTTACATAACAAATATGTTGGTTGGAAATTATGTTGCAAATTAGTATAAGGACTTTAAATGAATATTTCTTTTTTTTCAACACCAATGAAAATCTTCATGTACAAGTGAAAAAAGAGAGGCAATACTATCAATAATGATGCAAACATATAAATAATAGTTTTTGATCTAAGGTTTTGAGGTGATGGTAAAAGTTAATTGTACAATTACTACAAGTTTGGAACAAGTTTAGAAATGAATCTTAGAAGAGTTATTTTTATGAATCGTATGCAAATCTCAATTTGTTTAGTTTTTTGATACTACATTAGGTTGTGAAATGTAAATGAGACATGATTGCCTAACAAATGGTAATGTTTGATTAGGTGAAAATGCGAATTTGACCATCAATTATCATGTTGAGTTTCAAAATCATTGTGCACTCATAAAATCATTACTCACTCCTAAAGGAATTAGTTCACTTCATCTTGAGTTTCAAAATCATTATTCACTCCTAAAAATCATTACTCAATCCTAAAGAAATTAGTCTCGTTAACATGATGTGAGTGATAAAAGGTCAATTATTGAGTAGCTATTCTTTCCTTTATAGAGATTAGTTAAACCCAAGGTGACATTCCTTAATGTATCCTTTGCAAATAAATATTGAAAAAAATATAAATCTTTATAATAGTTTCTAATGTACTCTCAATCCAAAAATCTATAAATATATTAATCTATTGTACACAAGTTGTATTAATGAATACATCATTAAATAAATATGAGGTGTAGGTATCTAGGATATGATTGTCTAAGATAAAACTTAAAAATTGGTATTAATATTTATTTAGACAACTTATTGAATTATGCAATACAAACAAACTATAATTCCTACTCCTATACTACTGGTGGAAATTATTGTCTTTTTAAAATTATAGTGGGTAATATATTTCTAAGATTAGAGCCTTAGTTTTAGGTTATATAGTTAAAATAATGCATCAAATTCATAGTAGATATATGACATTAAACAATTTATCATGCTTAATATACCTCTTCAAACATTAAAATTTCCCATGCAATAACAAAAAAGCCATTATAAATAGTATTTGTAATGAACTAAAGCACTACAATACTTGCAAATTTTTGTTACAATTATCTTTTCAATTTTGGTTAGAGAAAATCCTAAGCCATAATATTGTCACAATTGATCACTTACAAGATTTCTCAAAAATCTACAAACTGCTAAGGGAACATTCAATTGGAGACACATGTCACAAGAAAATCACCTCCCTAATATTCACAACTATACTACTAAACATGTGATTGTACTTGCAATAATTGAGTAGATTTTTCTTATAAATGTGTGAAAATGGAGAGAGTGGTTGACCATTTTTCTGGTAGATGAACTAATATTTTTGATACTTTATTTGGTCACTAAAATTTCCTATAGAATTTTAATGTGGCATTGAATGTTATAATATAAGCTAACATCTCATAAGATTTTTTCCATACATACCTTGGAATCAACATATGATCATTGTCATATGGAACTCCAATCACTAGATTCATAACAACATGGTGTTTTAGTCATTGCTTTTCTTTTTCATGAGGATATATGCCTCTAAATATAATATGATTTTTGTTGTTAGGAAAATACTTTTGGAGTAGTTGAAGGTCAAGTAAGGCATTTAACGACATATTGGAGGGTTAGAGTAGTTAGGGCAAAAAATAAAAATCATACAAAAAAGGTTGTGAGGTTAGAAAATAAATTTTAGGGATTCAGTAAAAATCTAGAGTTGGAAGAGAAATATTGCAATATAAGTTAGGAAGTGTATTAGAATCCATAAAAGAGGAAAAATGGGTAAAGTAATTGACATAGGGAGATATAGGAAACAATGTAGGAACTAGATAATGAAGTAGAATATTGGATGTCCCATGAAAGTTTACTAGAAAGGTACAAGGAAAATGTAGGGAAGAAATGGAAACCAAAGGTTTGGATGTTCAAAGGGAGTAAAAATTCCAAGAGGTAGAGTCGGGTGTGAGAAAATATTACAAAAAGGAAGGAAAGTGGATGAAGTGAAGACGGAAATTTGTGAGGCCCAATCATGCTTTTGATTTATTAGAAACATGTTATTTTGACTATTATTATGTTATTACTTATGATGATTTATACATTGAATTCAATCCTAAAACACGATTTATGATTAATTTTATAAGTTTAATAGTTATAGTTGTGCATTACAAAATATGAAATGATGAATTAAATGTGACAAGTTCACCAAATCATATATACATTGGGAAAAGGAGCCCCTAAAATATAACCCCTTGGAGGATTTAAAGCATATTAGCACAATCCATGTGGATGCAAGGGTGCTAATATAATATGAAGGCATTTTAGATGTTAAATATAAAGCCCCTTTTTTTGATTGAATGTTATAACGTGGGATGTTGGAGAGATGGAAATATGCAAGTAAAGAAAACAAGTATACAATGATAAACAACAATAAAACATATCTAGTGTATCAAATCAAGTGATATGAAATGCCAAAGAGAAAAATGTAGTCACCTTAATGGTTAGTAGAGGATGGGAGTTCGAATCTTTAAAAGCACTATTAAACCGTGTCAAAACTGGAAACAAGCTTGGTTCTAGAACCCAGAAGGCTGAATTTGTAATCTATGGAAATCTTAGATCTCTAGGAATAGGTAGACTTTCTAGGTACATGTCGAATATTGGACCTATACTTGAGAGGCTAAAAGTGAAGATCTTGTATTTGTGATTGAAATTACAACTCTAGATCTATAAATATGAATCCAAAATCTGTAGATCTACATCTACACATAAGAAAATGGAAGATTGTTGGTGGAAAGGGGATTGCCTTGGTCAAGCCCCTATTTAGGAATTAACCTTAATTTAACAAAAGTAAAGTATGTAAAACAAGATAAATTTTAGTATTCACCTTGTCAAATCTTCATGTATGGATCCAAGTTTGTTATATCCACAAAGTTGTATGAATGCTTGTATGTGTATGTGTATGTAGAATCTAGGATATCTTCACAAATGTAATGGATATACAATCACCAAATCATAGATCATGAATGCATGTATGTTTGGTAGTTGAGATGGAGGAGAGGGAAGAAGCATGTGTGGATCTTCTTGCTTAATTAGGTCTCCCTCTACTAAAAAGGTAGTTCACTCACTCAATATAAGATTTTTCTTGAATGAAGGGATGGACTTAGAGATATTGAATGGATGGAAGCCTTCAAATCTTACAGCCAGATCCTTGCTTTCTAGAAATCACAAAAAAGATCTTGGATGCACCTTAGAATTGACTGCTTTCTCTTGAGATAGATTGTAGAACTTTTGATGCCAAAATGAAGGGACGAAGCATCATTGAATACTAAGTGTGCTCTAAAATTATGACGGTTGACTGCACTAGGTGGGAAAATAAAAAATCTAAAATGGCCCCCAAAACTTAATGAAATTGAATCCCTAAGGTATAGGTCAAACATATTTGATCTATTCCTAGGTATAGGTTAAACATGTTTGTTTTGTGCCTAAGAGGCTCTAATCTTTAGGAGAAAATGCAAGGATTCATGGTCGATAAGTGGTTCAAATAAAACCAGAAGAAAATACAAGAAAATCAAGAAGAAATACATCCATATTCAAGGATATTGCAAAAATGGGGTCTAATAAGTCCTTGAGCTTCCAAATTAACTTGGGTTAACTTTTTAGAGCTATACATATAGCTCCCACTTTAGTGAGAGTATGAGTAAAACTCATGCTCATGGAAAAACAAATCAAATGCATATGATGATCTTATCAAAGTTAAGGAAACAAGGAAACATGAAGCTTCCAAGTGACTCAAGTCCTCCTCAAATAAAAAGAATAAGATAAGAGGGATATCACTATGAGAGAAGAAAGCAAGGGAGGGGGAGGAGGGGGGGGGGGGGGGGGGGTGGGGGGGGGTTACCTAATCCAAATATGATGGTGTGTCTATTGTGAACTACAAAAAGACAATGACACTAAGATGGAGTTGGAAGTTCTAGCAGGGTTTATGTGCCATGCTAGGCAACCCATCAAGGATGATGTTGGAAACTACAATTGAAACAATTTTTATGTTGTCATAGATGTCAAACCTTATTGGTAAGGAAATTTTCTATCTGATTTAAGTGTCATATCTAGATGATTGAAGGAGGGGACTTGAGAAGTTTTTCATAATAATAACACCTAGAGGAAATGTTGAGTTATGGAAAGGAAACTACTATGGACACTTGATTAGTTAGACTTTGAAAAGAAAAATTAATTGTTTAAATCATGCTACAAGTGAATAAGATTGTATTGAAGCCTTGATGAAGTGATCAAAGATTGATCAAATGCATAGACTCGATCGAGAAAAAGATCAAAAGATTACGAAACTTAAAGTATGTGTTGAGCAATGCTAGTGTTGATTGAGTGTTAGTATGTGTCAAATAGAAGTAGTGTCAAATGAGCATCAATATATGTGCCAAAGAGGAAGATAGTAGCGATTGAGTAACCTAGTGATGACCAAGTGTTAGAACACAGTGTTGGTTGAGGGACAACATTTTAACAGTTTATGAGAAAATTATGGTTTCCAGCTAACATAGTTGATTTCTTGGAATATGTAAAGCATGTAGAAGATAATGATGGATGACCTAGAAAATTTAATTCAAGGGAAATTGTGTTTGTGCATTCATATGCAAGGATGCAAGAAGAAGTTTTTAGAACAAAAAATAGGAAATAAAATGTTGGAAGGATTCGATGAATCTAACCTTAGCCTAAGATCTCTGGTAGTGTTTAAGTAGAAAAAGATCAGAATTACCTATTTAAAGAGGTACAAGGGCTAACCTAGTAAGGTTGGAGCATTTTTTGATGCTATTGATTGGAGAAATTGAGCATGAGGCTGAGAATAGTTATGAAGAAATGAAGAGTGATTTCTTGAAGGGCTACTAAGTGAATCAGAGACATTGATGACAATGAAGGCCAGTCAGTAGATCAACGTGTGAGCTGAAACTATGATCTGTATTTGCAAAGTGAGTTGTATTTATTAGATCAAACCCTATTGTTACTTTATAACCATTGTATTAGTATTGAAATCCTTTAAACAAGGTTGACCACACAGTCATATGTAAATCTTTTAATCAAGGTGACATTCTAATGGAATAATCTGAAGTTCTCTAACAAGGCCACTCCTAACAGGTTGATTAAATCCTTTAAAAAGGTCACATTTAGCAGCGTGCTTTTTAACCTTTAATAGGGTTGGCTCCTAACATAGATCACTTTAGAAGAGTAAAATATTGGTGACATGTTACTAGTGGTTTTTCCCAAATTGGGTTTCCACATTAAATCCTAGTGTCAAATTTATGTGGATGTTATTTGTGATGATAAATTATTAATGTTTTGCATTCTGCAAGTTTGTTATATTTAGGATAGTGCAGTGCTAGTTTATGTTAATGAAAGTTTTCTATAGAGGCTGAGCTTATGGATGTTCATATATAAAGTAGTTGAAGTGTTTATTTGTTGAATTGGGTACATTTGGACCTTGGATAACCAATTCACCCCCAGTTATTCTAAACATTTAATAATTGGCATCAGAGCTTTGGTGCTTACAGAGAAACATTTGAAGGTACTTGAAGCCAAAGATCAAGATGTACAAGAAGGAGGTGTCAAGGTTAAACAAAGAGAACTTCCCTACATGGCAAAGTTTGATGAGGCTACATCTAGCAAGAATTGGAGATGGTGAATACATTTTGTGGATAACGCATATGTAGATATAACAATTCTTCCTCTGGCAACTCAACAAATGAAGGAGAAGCAAGAACACAACCATGCTATGTTGGAAATTGCACCAGCCCTAAGCTACACCAATTTTGATGCCATAGAAGATTGCAAAACTGCTAAGGAAATGTGGGATACCTTGCAAACCATTTATGGAGGAGACAAAAATGTGTTGAGGGAAAAATCAGAAAGCTTGAGAGGTAAGTTTGAAGAAATGAGAATTATAGAAGGTGAGAATATTGTCTAGTGTTGTGGAAGAATCGAAGACATTAATTCTATAAGAGGAATAAATGGAACAATTGATGATGAGACTGTGATCAACAAGGTATTGAGAACTCTACTTTTTATATATGCTATTAAGGTTTGTGCAATAAAATAATTGAGATGTAGTCCTACTAATAGCCTAACTTTAGAAGGTGTGATTGGTAGACTTATTTATTTTGAGATGCCAAATTTTGATAACTTCACTCCTACCACTGTTGAATATGCTTTTAAATCACAACTAGTTCTTAGTAAGAAGGGAAAAGGAAAATATGTTAAAAGTGATAATGATGTTTTTGATGATGAACTTGATGAGCTTAAGCACTGATGGCTAGAAAACTTCCAAGAGAATATGGACAATACAAAGGTAAACTTCCTATAATTTGTTTTCATGTAACAAAAGTGATCATATTTCTATAAGATGTCTTGATAGAGAAGATAAGGATGGAATAAAGGAAATCAAGTGCAAAGGAAGAAGAGATGTTCGAGACAATAAGAAAAAGAAAAACTACAAAGATAGAGGTAAGAAATCATGTTACACTGTTGAAGAAGAAATTGATAATGAATCTAAAAGTAATGATGAAGAAGTTGTCTATGTTGCTATGAAAGAAGATTCCAACGAAGATGAGAAAATGACATTAGTCTCTTATATGAGTAAAGGTGATAGATGGATAATTGACAGTGGTTATTCACATCACATGATTGGTGATAAAAGTAATTTGAAACCATGGAACCATACAAGGGTAGTTGTGTCAAGTTTGGTAATGATGCACCATGTCTTGTGAAAGGTATAAGATCAATGCAATTGACTGATAAGATCATGTGTGACAATGTTTATTGGGTTGAAGGACTTAACTAGAACTTGTTGAGTGTTTCACAGTTGAACAAATCAAGATACATGGTTGAATTCCATCACAAGAAGGCCAAGATATTTGATGCTAATGGTGAATTGATTAAAAGTGGTGATCAGAAAAGAGTTAACTTGTTCTATCTAGATTTATCTGATGAAAGATGTTTGTTTGCATAGTATGAAGACATATGCTTATGGCATAAGAGTTTATGTCATGTGAACTTTGACAATTTGGTGAGCATTAACAAAATGAAAAGAGTAAGAGGTTTTCCAAAATTAAAGAAACCTAATAATGCTATGTGTAAACAATATCAATTGGAAAAAAATAATAAAGTCTAGTTTCAAGAGAAAGACATACACATCTCATGATATTTTGAAATTGGTTCATATTGACCTTTGTGGACCTATTGGTGTTCAAAGCTATTGTGGAGACAAATATTTTATTCTATTTGTTGATGACTATTCTAGGATGATGACAATAATATTTATTAAAGAAAAATAAGATGCCTTTCAATAAGTGGTAGTTGGCCAGAGTTGATAAGAAAATGTGTAAGAGCTTGAAGTGGTTGAGATTTGATAGAGGTGGAGAATTCATCTCTAATGAATTCAATATATTCTACAATGATAGAGGAATCAAAAGGCATATGTCAATACCTAGGACCCATCCCCAAAATGGAATGGATGAAAGGAGAAATATATCAATCATGGACTATGCTAGAACACAAATAATGGAGAAAAATGTATCACATAAGTATTGGAGAGAAGTTGTAAGTACAAAAATTTATACTCTGAACATAGTGCAAGTCAAGAATGGTATACATGTTACACCCTTTGAATTGTGGTATGAATATGCACCTAATGTGAAGTATTTTAAAGTTTTTGGAAGAAAATGTTATATGCTAAAGGATAATAGAAATGAAAGACTTGATGCTAAAAATGATGAAGGCATATTCCTAGGATATTCTACTAAGAGAAAATCTTATATGTGTTTGAATTCTAACACTAACAAAGTTGTGGAAAGTACAAATGTGAAAGTTGATGAATATGTAGAAAAGAATGAAAATGAATGCAAAAAGGAACCCGAAGACTATAGAACATTCATATATGTGAATGAAAGTGTTCCTACACTCCACTTAAACAAGAGAAAAAAAGTGTCAATCAACAAAAAAATGTGAATGTCGAGCTGCAATAGCCAGTTGCTGAGTTGTAGACTAAAGGAATCGAGAAACAACAAAATGATGTGGAGGAATATGCAAAAGATGTTGAATATCAGGAAGATAGTACTGAGAAATAAGAACCTAAACCAAAGAGACAAAATGAATTTGAAATTATTTTTTTGGATGAACCTATACAAGAAGAAAGAAGGAAAGAACCGGTACTAGCAAAATATGTTAGAAAACATCATGCACCTGAGATAATAACTGGTAAAAAATAATCTAGAGTTATGAAAAGGAAAAGAATTAGAAGTGAGACATGTTTACTTTGTGAGTTTGAGCCCAAATCAATAAAATATGCTTTGGAGAATGAAGACTGGATTCATGCGATGAATGAAAAAATTAAGTAGATAGAGAAAAAAATGGACATTGGTACCTAGACCTAAGGTCAAGAATGCTATTGGAACAAAGTGGGTATTCAAGAACAAGCTAAATGAAAAAAGGTGAAGGCATAAGGAACAAGAATAGATTTGTTTGCAAATGAAATGAACAAGAAGAAGGAATTGATTATGGGGAAATATTTGCCCTAGCTGCAAGATTAAAAGGATTTAAAACACTACTTGCATATTCTTCTCATAAAGGATTTAAGTTATAACATATGGATGTCAAATCTGAATCTGTGAATGGAATATTGGAAGAAGAAGTTTACATTGAACAACCTAAAAGATTTGTTGACCACAATAAGAAAATAGTATGTAAGTTACAAAAGGATCTATATGGTTTAAAACAAGCCCCTAGAGCATGGTATGAAAGACTACATAATTATCTGGTGAAACTACAATATGTTGTCCACAACAGACCTGGCATTGCATTAGCCATTGGGATAGTTGCAAGATATTTTGGAAGTCCTAAGGAGAATCACATGATGACAATGAAAAGGATACTGAGATATCTGAAAGAATAGAAGACTGAGGATTGTATTAGAAGAAGAATGACAAGTTTGAGCTGAAAGTGTAAACAGATGCCGATTAGGCAGGTAATGTTGATGATAGAAAGAGTACAAGTGGAGGAGCTCTCTTTCTAGGAAATAAGCTAGTTTCATGGACAAGTAAGAAGCAAAAATGTATTTCTCAATTAACTACTAAAGTTGAATATGTGGCAGCAATAGTGAATTGTTTAAATATTATGTGGATCAGGCAATTGTTGAAAGGAACAAAGGAAGAGATCACTGATCCATTTTTTATCTATTGTGATAACACTAGTATTATAAATATATCAAAGAATCATGTGAAGCACATGAAGACTAAGCATATTTCCATCAAGTATCATTACTTTAGAGAGCTAGTTCGAGACAAAGAAGTGAGATTGGAGTATGTGAACACTAAGGAGTAAATAAATGATATTTTTACTAAAGATTTACCTAAGGATGCACATGCATATCTAAGAATTATATTAGGGGTGATTCCCCTGGACAAGGCTACTTAAGCTAAAGATGGAGCTCTGCATCATATGCATTGATAAGAATATCTTACAAGTTGATGCAGAAAGTCCTACTTTAGGAGTTGTTTAAAGTAGTAAAGGAAGAAGAACAAAATATTGTATCTATCATGCACAGATGACATATGATGAATTCAATACTGACATGAGGATATCTACATAATCAAGATGTATAAGATAGATAAAATGTCTTTTGCATTTTTACCAAAGATGGATAATGTATGCAGTTACCATAGAGTAATAATAAGAAAGAGGGAGAGTTCATGTCAATCACCATATGAAGATAGAGAAATAGTATTTAGAAAGAGATGTTGCAAATAATGAGTATATATGAAAGGATGAGAATCAAAATGAAACTAAAAAAGAGAGATTGTTGGACATAGAGATGAGAATCAAAATAAAACTAAGGATGTTGACGGAGACATGATACTAAACATAGAGGGAGTTTTCTCAATGCAATAAATGTTTTGGATTGCATGGTAACTAGAAGTGTTGCCATCAATGGCAAAGCGAGAGATTGTTGGAAACTATAATTGGAACAATTGAAATGTTGTCATTGATGTCAAATCTTATTGGTAAGACAATTTTCTATCTAATTTAAGTGTTATTTCTAGATGATTGATGAAGATGATTTGAGAAGTTGGTCATAACAATATCACCTAGAGGAAATGTTGAGTTATGGAAAGGAACTACAATGGACACTTGATTAGTTAGACTTTGAAAAGATAAACTAATTATTTAAATCATGCTACAAGTGAAGAAGATACTTGTACTAAAGCCTTGAAGAAGTGATCAAAGATTTACCAAATGCATAGGCTTGAACAAGAAAAAGAGTAGGAGATTAAGGAACTTGAAGTATGTGTTGAGTGATGCTAGTGTCAACTAAGTGCTAGTATGTGCCAAGCAGAAGTAGTGTCGACCAAGCATCAATATTAACTAAGCATTAGTATATGTGGGACATAGAGAAGATAGTAGCAATAGAGTAACCCAATGATGACCGATAGTCAAAACACAATGTTGGCCAAGGGACATTATTTTAATAGTTTATGAGAAAATCGTGACTTTCAGTTGATACAGTTGATTTCTTGGAATATATAAATCGTGTGGAAGATAAGGATGGATGAACTAGAACATTTAATTCATGGTAAAATGTGTTTGTGCATTTCCATGCAAGGATTCAAGGAGAAGTTTGGAGAAATTTCTAGAACAAAAAAGAGGAAATGAAATGTTGGAAGAATTCAATGAATCTAACCTAACCCTAAGATCTATGGTGGTGTTTAACCGGTTAAAGATCATAATTACCTATCTAAGGAGGTACAAGGGATAACTTAGTAAGGTTAGAGCATTTTTTGATGCTACTGATTGGAAAACTTGAACATGAGGTTGAGAAGAGTTGTGAAGAAGTGAAGAGTGATTTCTTGAAGGATTGCCAAGTGAATTAGAGACATAAATGACAACGAAGGCTAGTTAGTGGATCAACATGTGAACTGAAATTATGATTTGTATTTGAAAAGTGAGTTGTATTTGTCAAATCAAACCCTATTGTTACTTTTTAACCATTGTATTAGTATTGAAATGTTTTAAACAAGGTTGACCTAGCTGTCATATGTAAATCCTTTAATCAAGGTGACATTCTAATGGAATGTTCTAAATTCCTTTAACAAGGCCACTCCTAACAGGGTGCTTAAATCCTTTAACAAGGTTACATTTAACAGTGTGTTTTGTAACCTTTAACAAGGTTGGCTCCTAACAAAGCTCACTTCAAAAAAAGTGAAAGATTGATGACATGTTATAGGTAGTTTTTCCCAAATTGGGTTTCCACATTAAATCCTAGTGTCAAATTTGTGTGGATATTATTTGTGATAATTTATTGTTAATATTTTACATTCTGTGAATTTGTTATATTTAGGACAATGGACTGCTAGTTTATGTTACATAAATTTTGTTATAGAGGTTGAGCTTATGTGTGTTCACATCTGAAGTAGTTGAAGTGTTTATTTATTGAATTTGTATATATGGACCTTGGATAATTGATTCACCCTCTCCCTCCTATCTCAATCATTATAAACTTTCTAACAAGTCAACCCATCAAGGATGTGGCCTTAAGGATTGTGTGTCAAGTAAGGGATTTGACAAAGATAAATTTGACATTGAGGATTGTATGTCCATAAGGCATTCAAGTATAAAGTAGCATAAAAAAATAGTAATTCTGTGAAACATGTGAGTAGAGTGTATGCCCCTATGTTAAATCTATTGAAAATTCCTTAATGAGAGAAATGTCTTTAATAAAATGTACATGCATTCAAAATAGATGTTTCAAGTACAAAATTATCCCAAGAAAAGACAAATAAGGGGAAATAAGAACATAAAAAATGAAAGCACAAGAGGGATGTACTAATGTTGGGGTCTATATGATCATATGATAATGTGAAATATTGTTGTCAAAATAAAATATCATCATTCATTAAAGGAAGTATAACTAAAACAAAATGAAAGAAAGACACATACAAATTATGATGAAGAGTCTTTTTGGGTTGACATCACAAAGACCAAAAATAATAAGAAAATACTATTTTGCATAATCCCAAGAAGATAAAAAAATGGTACGACTGCAAACAATGGAACATATACTACAACATAACATGTAATAAAATATAGAAGAAGTGAGATACAAATAGAAAAATGAATACGACTTTTGTAATTCCTTTATGACCTTGCACAAGTAGAGCAATTAGGGTCATTACAGAAATATAGAGAATTATGTAACAAGAAACACATCATGCAGTAGGAACATTATGATAAGAAAACATACAAAGGCCACCACACAAGAAGAGATAATAAAGAATATTGTCTATCCCCCATCTTATTCTTTAATGTTAAGGAAAGATGAGAAACCCACAAGAGGAGTAATTTCAAGTACGATAGATGGAACAATATCTAGTTCCAAATAAGGGATCATGCTGTGAAGATAGGTCACCATGTTCGTTACTACAAGAGATATATAACTATTGTGAAAGCACAATTGGTAAATCATGATCGCTATTGATATTAGAAGACATGTCATCAAAATCAATAGCATGAATATCATTTTTAGTATCATGAACATCATTAAGAGAATAATATTCATCAAGACGAATTGTGATAGAACCTAAGATAGGAAATGCATTTTAATGTTTGTTCACTTCCTCCATAGGTTCATTCATGGGCTGGTCAAAGGAAAGTGAAGTATGATAAGGTGTATAAGATAAATAAATGTTTTAAGTATGTGCATGAGCTCTAGCTTGATGATCAAAAGCTTTAAAATTACATTTGATTTTGTTAGATATTTGGGTTGGGATAGGATAAATCAACATTAGGTCCTTTTACTCTTTAAGAGGAATAAATAAAGGAACCACAATAGGTTGATAGATAATATGAGGTGAAACATAAGCATATAAAGGAGTAATAAGTGTTGTAGGAAAGAGTCCATGTCTAGGATAATCCCTAGGTTTGCTAAGATACAAAATCATTTAGATATTGAAGGCTTGGTATGATCAAAAGAGATAATTAGGATGAAATTTAGTTGGTTGAGGTATGGAAAGCCAAATTAAATCAAGGTCAATAAAGTCACAAGGCACAAAAGGATGATAAAAACTATGGTTAACGATCTTGATCTCTCAATTATGCAAAAAATTAAGATATTTATGAATATAAGAAGCTACAAATTTAATGGAGGTTATCCAAGGAAGATATATTTTGACTTGGAACTAATTAGAAGTGGTAATGAAAGCAAAACTAGTATCCAAATTTTTACCACAAATCTTCACAAGAAATCAAATGGAACCACAGTAAGGATAAATGAAACCTTTGAAAGTTTGAATCAACACATCAAATGTAACATTTTTTTTTTTTTTTTACAATTGTTTACTAAAAGGATGTTCTTCTATTATCATATTCACCATAGAAGTGGGATCGATAAGGGTACCATGGGAAGGAATTGTATTAAGCCTAGTGATAATTTAAAGAGGACCACTAGGAGCCTTAGTTTCTTCAACATGTTCAAAGGTAATAGAAGGTTGAGGAGGAGGTTAAAATTTAGATTAAGGTAAATGGAATTCTCAACATGATTAATAACATGGTTGGATTCATTGCCTTTATCATTGTAATTAATGGTTGTATAAGAGGAGGATTGCACAA
This sequence comes from Cupressus sempervirens, assembly GCA_028749045.1. Lineage (NCBI taxonomy): Eukaryota > Viridiplantae > Streptophyta > Pinopsida > Cupressales > Cupressaceae > Cupressus > Cupressus sempervirens. The sequence continues at coordinate 661,081,682 of CM053791.1, forward strand.
AGTATTGATTGAATGAGATGAAAAAGGATTGATATATATATATATATATGAAAATTCTTATTGGGTGGTGCAATTGATTTGTTTCCATCATTAATATCAACATATATAGATATAACATTAGAATCAATAAGGTCTTGAACCACATTTTTCAAGGTAAGGATTTTATTATTATCATGACTAGGTTAATGATAAAATTAATAGAAATATTTAGGATCAAAGAATCTAGATAGTGGTTTGAATGGGTCAATAGGTTTAATAGGAAGAAGTTCAATCGTATTTGTATCCATTATTCACATTATGAAAAGATTCAAAAAGTAAAATAAAAAAAATGAGAAAGTCTAAAAATAGAGGACAAATGATACATACCTTTGGATGCTCGACCACTTGTTCATAAAAAAATATTGGATGGCTTGTTGATTTTAATGTAGTTGTTAGGCTTATGATACTTGTTAAAAATGGATGTGACATCACTCTTATCAACAAGAACATGATCCATTGGAGTGTTGCTCCCAAAGTGACTCACTTTTAGTTGATAATAATGAAGCACTGCACACAATTGTTAAAATGAAGAGAACTCAATACATATCTTATCTCTATTTTCTTTTTATAAATTAGAAACAAAAATACATTATATATCAAAATTAGACACAAGATAAAAAATATGAGCACGTAGATGCTTAAATCTACCAATGAAGTCACTAACTTTTTCTTTAATCCCTCATTTATAATGCATCAAATCAATCAAATAAATTTGAGCAACAATGTTCTTTTGAAATTTTTGAATAAAAGCATTACAAATTTTGTAGAAGGAATTAGTTAAGCAAGGAGGAAAATAACAATACCATTGCAAATATTTGTCTCAAAAAGTCCTAGTGAATTATTTAGTCATGAACCTATACTTGTGAGAGAAATCACTACACAAGGTTTGCAAAGTTTTAACATGAGTAATGAGATAACCCTTACCATTTTAAGTCTCAAGATGTGATGTAACAACTAGTTTTGTTTTCACCCTAGTTTCATCTAGGGTTTCCTTAGGTCCTTCTCTTGACCTATTAGGTTTTCTAGTTACCCTACTCTCCTTAGGATCCTAACTATGAGGTCCTAGTCCATTCAACTAGTGCACACCAACTAGGTAGAACAAAATTCCTTTACTAATTCCTAGGCCTACTCTGGCCTTATTGATTCCTCTTCATTAACTACACAATGAGCCCAACTTTATAACTAACACCCCAAATGAAGATATGAGAATCTCAGAAGACACTAGGATATTATTCAAGACTTACTACCACAATTGGAATTGAAACCCTAATTGAGTTCCAAGAAACACATAAGATTGCACAAAATTGCTTGCAAAAAGGCTACAAGCAATTAGCCCTCTATTTGATTAAAAGCTAGAATAACTTGAAAAAGTCCTTAATAAGGGGTTAAACCAATCATGGATTCAAACACCCTTTTTAGATTACTAAATTATTCTTGAGTTCTTAGGCTCCCAAGACATCCATACAATACAACTTACTTTCATGCCTAAAAATCAAGGTTTGCAAAGATATTGAACCTGTCTGCCAAGAAATAAGTTTTACCCTCCTTAGAAATTTCACCAATGCCTCACCTTATAGTTGGGGCTTTAGTACACATTATTATATCACACTCAAGATTTGATTGAAGCATTCAAGCATTCAATCCCTCCTAACACCTCTACATTCAACTATGGTCCCTAGCCATGCATCTCTGGCTCACCTAGGGCATCACCAAGAAAATGTCTCACTTGCTTCCTAGGGCCCATCCTTCACTATAAAATATGTAAAAGGAGTCATTGTACTAATCCCAAGAGCCTGTACAAATCCTATGGTGGGAAGAGGAACTATGACTCCATTTTTCTCAGTGGCCTAATTCAAAACAACAAGCAGACAAGAAACAAAAATAATTATGTAACCAACTAAAAACCTAAAAAAATACAAAATAATGTTCTAAATAATCTTAAATTTAAGTCCTCTAATACTTCCAAACATTGCACATCCAATTTCAATCCATGAAAATGCCAAAAACCTCAGAAAACATAAACTATAACTGTATTCTTGCTATCAGTCCGTACACATCAAAATGACTAAAACTTCCAACCCTTTCAAAAGGTAGAGGATGAACTTAAATACACATCCCAAGTTCAATCCTAACCATTTCAGATAGTCACCAAGTCCCAACTACAAAGTTGTTTGAATACAACAAAAAGTTGTCAATGTTGTCAATGACAACATTGACAAATTTTGAGCAACTTTTACATCTTTTAGAGTTTGACCCTCAAAATTGTTCCAAAGGTTACCAAACTTCACCAAAAGCCTTAAATTGAATTAATACATGTAAAAAAGACCTTAAAACACACAATTTTCCATTCTACCCTCCAAAACACAAAAATCCCTATTTGACCTAATCATGCAACTAGGAACAACTAAGGCCTCATAAGGCTTCCTAAAATGAACAAACCTCAACTTAGGACTAGGTTAGTCCCATTATTATCCTAGTGGTGTTTCTAGCACCACTAAAAGTCAAAATAAAATAGGAACCCTAGCTCTTCAATGAGCTTACTTAGGTGTCCCTACACTATACTCCCCTGCAAAATAAAATTATGTCACTCTTGTGGAAAATAGGTCTTGGGAAATGCCTACTTTGTTGAAGTATTCCTCAACAACCTAAGTTGCTTTTGAATCTGGCTTGTGTCTCCACTTGATGAAGTGCTCAATGTACACCTTGTGTTTGGTGGCCTTCTTGACTCTTGAGTCCAACACCTTTTTAGCTTCCAATTTGCTTGATGAAGGTACCATTGTAGGTTTTAGATCAACACTAACTCCCTAGCTATTGTGAGTACTCTGAGGTAATGTACCTTTGAATTCAACCAAATCTTGTGCACTAAAGACAAGAGAGATGCCTAAATCTGATGGTAAATCAATCTTATAAGAATTGGCTCCATATTTGTGCATGATTTTGTAAGACCCCACTCTCTTCATTTATAGCTTAGTTGGCACACCCTTCTACAACCTGGACTTGATCAAATGCACCATGACATAATCATGAATAGAGAACTATATGTATTTTTTCCTTTCATCCACCTTAGCCTTTAAATTTTATGTGCTATCTTGGATAGTTTTCTTGACTTTCTCTTGGATTTATTTCATGGTTTGGGAAAAATTCTCAACATGTTGACTTCTATATCCCATTCCTCTAAGATCCCTCAACTCACACACACCCCTTGGATGCATCCATACACAATTTCAAAAGGATTTCTAACCCATGACTCTATTCTTACTATCATTGTAAGCATACTCCACTTGGGGAATGATGACATCCCTTTTTTACCCATACTCCTTAGTTAGGTACCTCAAGAGATTACGTAACACCTTGTTAACCATCTTAGTCTAGCCACCAGTTTGAGGATGGTATGATTAACCAAATGAAAGGTTTGTACCAAGTCTACTCTACAAAGTCCTCCAAAAGTGGCTCATGAACTTTACATCTCTATCTAAAATAATTCTTAATGGAAGTCCATGAATCCTCACAACCTCCTTAAAGAATAGGTGTGCAATATGACTAGCATCATTGGTACTTTTGCATGGAATGAAGTGTCCCATCTTACTGAATTTATCAATCACCACATAAATACTATCATAACCTTGTTTTGTCTTAGGCAGACCTACTATAAAGTCCATGCTCACACACTCCCGAGGCCTATTTGGGACTGGTAAGGGCTGATATAGACCTGCATTACTCATTCCACCCTTAGCTTTCATAATACCATGCATTTCTCAACATACTTAGTCACATCACTGACTAGTTTAGGCCAATAGTAGAACCTTTGAACTAGTTCTTGAGTTTTGCTCACACTGAAGTGTCCACTTAGACTCCTATTAAGATTTTCCTGAATTAGGTTCTCCTTTATTGTAAGAATTTGCCTAAGGGAAAAATTCACCTAGGAACTAAGAACTCAAACACAAGCACACAGTAGACCAAAAGAGAGAGTATGATCAAAATGAAAATATATTCAATATGCCATGATTAAGAGTACACTAGGAGTCCCTGTATATAAAGGCCTCTTAGGAAGCACCTAGAATGTCTCTAGAAACAACCAGGAGATAAGACAACTAAGCACCTTATCCAACATTCTAAATGAATGGATAAGAATGACAAAGTGTCATATGTGTGTAGAAGATTCCTGTGTTGTAGACAACATGTGCTTAAAAGAGGTGCGAACCCTTGTGATGTCATCATGACAACTCACAAGAGTGCACAAACTCCTAAGTGTCTCACAAATAAAATAATGCAAAATAATTAAATAATGCATTAATCTTGGTAAACTTAAGTAAGTGTAAATAGTGAATACTAACACCAACCACCACCCCCCCCCCCCCCCCCCCCCTCTTAAGTGCAACTTAGGGGAATGCCCTTAAGCTTACGAAACTAGGATGAAGATGCATAATGGTTCCCGACTACTAGGCCATGTTAGGTGCCCATGTACATAATGAATATGTAATCTCTCATAAAGTGGGGAAAGAGGGAAAACCTCATGGGAAAAACCCTCCCCCAAAAAGAGAGATAAATAAGGATGCATCAATGGATGGAGTAATCAAGACCCCCCCATTATGACATACATCCAATATATACATAAGAGAATGAAAGAAGGAAGAGAGACAAAATAGACCCCCCCCCCCCCCAAAAGAAGAATGCTAACAAGTGAAAGCTACTCCAATGAAGAAGCTGGTCCAATAATGCAGAATGATGTTCCTCCCCTTAGGAAGAAACAAAGGCAAAAGTACACTCTTGAAGATGTATGTTGGCCCTAGAACTTGCTCAAGTATCCCTGTACTGATGCTGATGTTCACCCCTTCCAACTGTACTTAAAAGAATGAATGCAAATCTATCAAGGATGTCTATTGAACCTATTTCGCTGAACCATCTATCTCCTCAACTGACAAAGAGACCTCCACTAATTGCTATTCATAAAGATCCACAATCATGCCAACCTATTCAAATTGATCATGTAGAAAATAGACATGAGGGTCAGAGTGAGCCCTGACAAAAACTATAGAAGGATCAACTTCATCAATGAGAAGATGTATGTCCTCAAGTTTGTCTTCCAAGTCAGCTAAAATTGGAGCTGGAAGACATATGTACCATGCTGTGGTGGACCTTTCACTGTGGCAATGTAAGCATGTGGACTAGACTGATGTGACCTCTCACTGTAATTGTTGATAGAACCCCACATGTCTAAACATATTGAGGAACCATTGCTAATGTCACTATCAATTTCCACTGTGTATGATGTGGAGAGAGGAGTAGAGGATAAGCTGGGTGAACTTTCCTCAAAGTGAACATCCTTCTCCACAAATATCTCATAAGTCTCAGGATCCATAAGTCTGTAAGCCTTTGCTTTGTCTTCATAACTGATGAAGTTACAAGGCCTAGGTACCAGTGCCTTGCAACTCTTGGAAGATAGGTTAGCTCATGCTGGACAACCGAAGACTCTAAGGTGACCCACAATTGGTTTTTTTCCGCACCATGCCTCAAAAGGAGTCTTACCATCTAAGGCTGGATGAGGAGATCTGTTAAGTATGTGGGTAGCACTGCTAATGGCTTCAACTTCTAGTGTAGGATCAAGAGACTTGGCCTTTATCATAAAACTTGCCATGGTCTTGAGAGTCATAATCATCATAGCTGCAACATTAGTATTGTGCAGACTAAATGCTAGTGAGTTCTGAAGATCAATCCCCTCAATTTTGCAAAATTTATTAAGTCTCTTATTGACATATATGTTCTCATTGTCCACCCTTAGTACCTTGATGGATTTCCTTGACTTGTGTTCAACATGAGTCTTGAAATCTTGAAGCTTATGAACCACTTCATTCTTGTGATGAAGGAAGTAGACCCAAGTGAATCTCAAAAAGTCATCAACAAATGTGAGTATGTAGCGACCTTGGCTAATTGAAGTCACTACAAAGGGTCCTGCTAATACCATGTGAACTAACTGAAGAACAACTGGAGCTTGAGAAGATTTCCCTTTATCATACTTATCCTTGAGATTCATATCCACTAAACAAGATGAACATTCTCCCTTAGAAAAGCTAATATTAGGTAGACCTTTGACCATATGTTTAGAGCAAAGTTGTTGAAGAGAGCGGAAGTCAAGGTGACCAAACCGCTCATGCCATAAGTTGATTTGTGAAGTAGAGTGAGTCAACAAGGCTTGAGAAGGAGACTTAGGCACAAAATGGGAGAAGGAATAAAGCCTCTTGTCATTGTTGACTTTCCCAACTACAACCAATGAATCATCTTTGAGACTTTGCACCATCACTGAATTTGGAAGGAATTCAACTTTATGACCATCTCCAAGGTGAGTGATTTGGTAAATTGATAGGAGATTGGAGCTAAGATTTGGAACATAGAGAACATATTTGAATTCCCCATTTTCTATTTCCACATGTCCTTTCCCTTCAATTTCCATTTTAGTATCATCTCCCACAAAAATGTGTGGTACCTTTGACTACTTCAATGAACAAAAGTCTTCCTTTGAAGAACCCATATGGTAGGAGGCACCTGAGTCAAGTATCTATTCCAAAGAAGAACTTGTGTTTTCCATAAGTGCTTGACCTTTACCCTTCAAAGAGGTTGGAGTTGAATCCTTGGAAGTACTTGGCACTTGAATCTTGTTCTTCTTGAGTAGATTTTCTAGCTCATCGATTCTTTTTGTCTTGCAATGATGCTCATCATGATTTGGTTTTTTGTAGTATGCACAAAAGAGTTTGTCCTTCTTGTCATTACTTCCCTTCTTATTGGAAGAAGAATTGCCTTGTTGAGAGGAGGATTGTTGTGTCTCAAATTGTGTTTTATGCTTCCACTACTTCTTGTTGTTGTTGCTTTTCCGTCCTTGACTTGATTTGTGCTCATCAATAGCCACCAAGGCTTTGGTCTTTGATGACTTGAGAAGTCCAAAATCAATCAAGTGAGATTATTCAACAATCAACATCTCAGCAAATGCATCAAAGGAAGGCTTGTGGTAAGCAGATCCCATGGTCAACCTATGAGTATTAAAACTCGAAACAAAGTTAGTGTACTCAAAAGGTAGCCTCTTGAGGATGTGATGAATCAACATGTCATCCTTCATGGGATTTCCACAATCTTTCAGAAGTGCCCTAAACTCATTGACTTTGATGATGTAATCCTGAATTGTGTCAAAATTCTTAGGATTCAAGAGAAGTAGATCATCTTCAATCTAAAACCCCTTTTCTTCATCCACCTTACCATACAACTATTCAAGTTTTTCCCAAGCTTCTTTAGAGTTTGAATAATTTTTAATATGAAAGAGAAGATCCCCATGTACACAACTCTCGATAGCTCCTAAAGCCTGTTAGTCTTGAATTTTCCAATCAATGAGTTCTTTAGCATCAATAGGTTTGGTAATTGTACCGTCAACATAAAGACTATATCCTTTTTCCATTAATCTACTCCATGGAATATCTTTCCATGTAGAATAGTTGCATGAAGTTAGAGGAGGACATTTAAAACCCATGATGCATAAATGAAAAGAGCACAATAGAGAGACACAAAAAACATAGTACACCCCCCCCCCCCCTTTTCATTCAATCAAAAGACCCCCTAAAAAAAAGATGCTTTTGGCACTTTATAAGTAGTGCATTTACAATGGGCCACTTGTCAAAAAGAAAAAAGTGGACTTTCTAGTTTTGCTTTTACAACTGCCTTATGAGGCTTAAATCTATCACTTAAGCACTATAGCTCAGATTTACAATAATTCTGAAAGAGAATCAAAGCTTTACAATGCCGAAAAAAGCCTAATTTTGAAAGTGAGAAATTGGTCCACACAACCCAGAATCTGATTTTAGATCTAGAAAGTAGACAAAAAAATACGCACTTAAAAAAAAAATGGAACCTGAAAAAGTGACCAAATGTGCCCGTCAGAGTGTTTGAAGTTGCAAAACATAGGATTATGTAGGTACAATCGCCAAAAAAATGCAATTTCTACAAAATTTGTGCACCAAAACTAAAAAACAACACACCACTAAAAAATTTAGGAAATTCTACCCAATTTCAAAAAAAATTACACCTGAATTGGAGTCCGGATGTCCAAGTTATGGGCTCGCAAAGTTAGGTTACCAAATTGAAAAGCTATCTGGAGAGGGGTTTAGAGAAAAATTTGTGAGTCTAAATTTGACGGTCAAATGGCCATCACTACAGTTATAAATCACCTTGTTATGACAGTCAAATGATTGTCAATTTTAACCTTAGCAAAAGATGACATTAGCAAAAAATCTGTGCCCCTGCTGACATATCAGGCTGATTGGCTACTGATTGGGTTTCCTTATTGTATAGAAATGGACATGTGTCCTGTACAAATTTTCTAGTGTGGCAAAGATAATTAGTTTCCATGTGGTGATGTGGCAGTATTGGGTTGTGCTGGATGAGGTGGCTATCTTGTCTGCATGAGCTAATTATAGAATGTCACATGTCACAGTTCAAGGAGTCCATGAGTAGGAGCTGATAAAAAGACATCGCGTGGCATACTTGCTGTGGGCGGGAACTTTAAACTTTCCCATTTGTTGGGAAAAGAACTTTGTAAATGAAATAAGCTATGCAGACCCCAGAGATGCTGTGCCAAACTGGAAGTTTAAAACAGTCGTGGCTGGAGGAATATACTAATGCTGTAAAAAGAAGTCGACACTAGATTCCTATGTAATGCCAAAAAATTTCTTCGAAATGCCAAGAAATAATGAATGCGTGTCAGATGTTGTAGAGAAAGGTATTAAATTTTTCGGAAGTAATTTATGGGCTTGCGAAAAAGTACTGGGAAGCCAGAACTATTCTCTATGCCAAAAAATGTAAAAAAATGCCACTAGAATTCATTTTTTAGTCTGTTAGATTAGTGGGAAATATCCCACATTGATGAGATATGTGCTTTGAGTGCTTAATAAAAAGAAACTCCCGCAGGGAGTTTGGTAAAGAGGTTGCCAATGGGACTTATGTGGTCGGGCTGGGCCCTTTGTACGTCGAGTAATGCATAATGTGGGTGGATTTTTGGTGACGCCCGCTACAAAATGTGTAGATTTGTATGATCATAGTATAGAAATGGCCATAGATTTAATAAAATTCCCCTGCAAATAATAAATATCCAAACTGTAGAGCTGGGATCTGACAGCCCGGTTCTGCAAAAAAAATTCTTTGCTACCCACCCGTAGGGCTAATTTTTTTTTGAAAAATATAGATGAAAAATTGCAGAGAAATGATAGATCTAAAAAATGAATTAAAGACATCTGCAAATGACCATACCCGAATTGCAAATTAGGCCTCTAGGTTCTGATTTGCATTTTTTTTTGCCTCACGGTCGACTTTAGGCCAAGGTAGCCGATTTTATAGTCGATTTTCACTAGTTTAGCATTTTGGATGTAATGGTGAGGTTAGATTTGGCTCTAGACACTCCCAATTTCTACAGTACTCTAGATTCCGGTTGAGGTGCTAAAGCAAGCATGGTCTCGAACGGCTATGTGATTAGAAAATCTCCAAGTTGCTCTGATACCATGTAAGAATTTGCCTAAGGGAAAAATTCACCCAGGAACTAAGAACTTAAACACAAGCACACAGTAGACCAAAAGAGAGAGTATGATCAGAATGATGATATATTCAATATGCCATGATTAAGAGTACACTATGAGTGCCTATTTATAAAGGCCTCTCAGAAAGCAGCTAGAATGTCTCTAGAAACAACCAGGAGATAAGACAACTAAGCACCTTATCCAACATTCTAGATGAATGGATAAGAATGACAAAGTGTCATATGTGTGTAGAAGATTCCTATGTTGTAGACAACATGTGCTTAAAAGAGGTGCAGACCCCTATGATGTCATCATGACAACTCACAAGAGTGCACAAACTCCTAAGTGTCTCACAAATAAAATAATGCATTAACCTAGGTAAACTTAAGTAAGTGTACATAGTGAATACTAATTTACACCAACACTTATTGACCCCCCTTGGTACACATAACTGATTTCCCTTAAATAATAATCCATTCTTCAAGGTAAATTCAGAGACCTTTCTATGGAAATGGTTCTCAAATTCAAAACATACCTTATATGTCTCTGCAAAGTCTTCATCCTCTTTATAGAGACTCTTGAAACTCTCTATCCCAATGCTATGCAACTAAAATTCTTGGATCGTTAACAATATCCTACTCAATGCATCTTCCACCTTGTTCATCTACCCTTTCTTATGTTTAACTGTGAAAGCAAAATCTTGTAAGTACTCCATCCACTTCAAGTTCCTATTACTCAACTTTTCTTAAGTATTGATATAACTAAGAGCTTGATTGTCAGTGAATACAAAAAATTCCTTGGGCAATAGGTAATGTCTCCACTTCCTAAGAGACTAAACTAGTTATAGAGTTCTAGGTCATAGGAAGAATTCTTCTTTTTGGTTTTTTTTTTTTTTTCACTGAAGAAGGCTAATAGCCTGCCTTCTTAATTCAACACTCCCCCTACTGCTAGGGCACTTGCATCACACTCTATAGTAAAAAGTTTCTCAAAACTAGGCAATTGCAAAATAGGTTGGGTAGCTACTTATTTCTTTAAGATCTCAAAGGATTTCTTTGCTTCTAAAGTCCATTTAAACTTAGACTTGACTCCAACCTTTATGGTATCCAGAAGAGGTGCACATATGCCACTAAAATTCCTAATGAATTTTCTATAAAATTGAGCTAGACAATGGAACATTCTTACCTCAGTAGATATAGTAGGTGGTGGCCAGTTGAGGATAGCAAAAACCTTCTCTTGATCCATCTTCAAGGACCCCTTTGACACCACAAAGCCAAAATACACGAGCTCTTGTTTGAAGAAGTCATACTTTTCAAGGTTCATAGAAAGCTTCTCTTCATGAAGTCTCTACAATATTGCTTCCACATGTTTTATCAACTCTTTCTTTGTCTTGTTGAAGATTAAAATATCATTTAGATATACAACCACAAATCTTCCAGTGAAGTCTTTAAGCACTTCATTCATGAGCCTCATGAATGTGCTAGGAGCATTTGAGAGACTAAATGGCATCACAAGCCACTCATATAGCCCATATGTTGTCTTGAATACTATCTTTCATTCATCTCCCTCCTTAATCCTGATTTGGTGATATCCACTCTTCAAGTCCAACTTTGTGAAGTACATTTCCCCTCCAAGATAATCCATGAGGTCCTAAATCCTAGGTATGGGAAACCTATACCTGATTGTGATCCTATCTATAGCCCTTGCATCTATGCATAATCTCTATTTTCTTCCCTTCTTGGATGCTAGCACAACAAAGACGGCACATGGGATTATGCTTTTCTTGATCAGATCTTGATCCAAAAGTTCCTGTACTTGTCTTGCTACTTCCAAGTTTTGGTCAGGAGTAAGCTTATGTGCTACCTTGTTTGGAAAATATGCACAAGGAAAAAAGTCTATTTGATGGGTTATCACCCTTTTAGGAGGTAAAGTGGCAAGAGTTCCATCACTTACAATGTCTTTCTATTTCACAAGCAATTCTTGTACCTCTATTGGCAATGGGTCTTTGACTATCTTGTATTCTCCTTTGGACTTTAGTACAACTACATAGCTTTGGCTCTCATCATCCTTGAGATCTTTAACAATTTCTTTTCCACTACATAGCAAGACACTAGGTACCTTAGACTGTGGTTCTTCTCCTTCTAGCAGAGATTGGAACTTAAACCTCCTTTCTTGAATGATATGGAGTTTTCTTTCCCATCATATACCACCTCTCTATCATACTACCAAGGCCTACCTAATAGAAGGTGGAAAGTATCCATGGGTAAGATGTCACACAATAACCTATCCTTGTACCCTAATATGGAGAAATCAACCCAAGTATGTTCATTCACCAGTATACTTTGACCCTTGTTAAGCCAAGTCACCTTCTATGGATTCACATGGGGTATCTTGGTTAGTTTAAGCTTGTCAACTACCTCTTCTGATATTATGTTGTTAGTAGATCCGGAGTCTACTAATACTTTGCAAATCTTCCCAAGTATCTTGCATCTAATCCTAAACAAATCTCTCCTATGCTTAGGTTCATCAAGATTCCGATGCTTGATCAATACCCTTCTAAACATAAGGTTCTCACCCTTTTCTAATTCTATCTGATCCACTTCATTTTCCTTGCCACTAGAGTTATCCTCTTGAGCATATGCCACTCTTTTGTCATGGTTTGAAAAAGAGGGATTTTCAGAGCATCTATATGCTAGATGGCCTAGTTGACCAAATTTATAACATTTCATACTAGCCAAGTAAGAGTTACTTCTTCTTGATCCTCTACCTTTGTTAGAACCTCCTTGTTTACCTCTTCCTCTACTATAACCTCCTCTAGGAATACTTTTAGTGGCTTTCTTAGTGATCTTGGTCTAACCTTGGTTCGTTTGCTCATTACCTCTGCCTTGATATCCTCCTCTTTTTCCCCTCTGATTTCTTCCCTTGCCTCTATTCTTGAAGTTAGAATCCCCCTTCTTCTTAGTCTTCTCTTCCACCTTTAGGGCTAGTTGATGACACATTTGAATAGTAGTAGGTGTCCACAAGCTTAGCTCCTCTTGGATATTCCATTTTAAACCACCAAAATACCTAGCCACTTCTATTGGCTCTTCTTCTTGCTTCTTGGACCTAAGGCATGATCTTTGAATATCCTCTATAGAAGAGGCCAAATCCAAATCTCTCTATTTTAGTCCTCGTCTTGTCTTGTGAATTTGAATTTCA